>CM063500.1:37614986-37724986 GCA_032207245.1 Pardosa pseudoannulata
AAAGGGAAACACTAAGGAGAAAAAAAGAGAGAAAAACCTGGAGATAGAGCTACAGAATTGAAATTTAAGTTTTTAGAATAATATAAATTAATAAAACATCATGCTCTTTACCACGTCTAAAAGGTTAAAAGATTTTTTTTTCGAGTTTAAGTCTTACTCTTACATTGATTATCATTATTAGAAAATGTTTCCCAAATTCTAGATGAAAACGTAAATAAAAGACTAAAAAATTGAGGAAAATTTAAAAAAAAATTATAGCTCAAAGTCTACCTACACTTTCACTATCTATATTTCCGGGACAAAATCGAGAAAGAGAACACGAAGGAGAAAAAAAGAGAAAAACTCGGATATATAGCTATATAATTGAAATTTAAGTTTTTAGAATAATATAAATTAATCAAAAAATCATACCTTTTACCACGTTTAAAAGGATAAAGAATTTTTTTTTCGACTTTGAGCTTTACTCTTGCTTTCATTATAATTATTAGAAGAATACTTCCAGCATCCTAGGAGAAGACGTAAATAAAAGACTAAAAAAACTGAGGAAATTTTTTTGAAAAAAATTCTAGCTCAAAGTCTACCTACACTCTCATTATCTATATTTCCAGGACAAAATCGAGAAAGGAAAATACTAAGGGAAAAAAGAGAAAAAAAACCCGGAGATATAGCTATATAATTGAAATTTAAATTTTTAGAATAATATAAATTTTAAAAAATCACACTCTTTACCCCGTCTAAAAGGCTAAAAAAAAAATTTTTCCGAGTTTGAGCTTTACCTTTATTTTTCTTATCAATATTAGAAAAATTCTTCCCAAATCCTAGGAGAAGATGTAAATAAAAAAATAAATAAAAAAATAAAAAATGAGAAAAATTTTAAAAAGGTTCTAGCTCAAAGTCTACCTATTCTTTCACTATCTATATTTCCGGGACAAAATCAAGAAAGAGAAACACTAAGGAGAAAAAAAAAGAGAGAAAAACTCGGAGATATAGCTACAAAATTTAAACTTAATTTTTCAGGATAATATAAATTAATCAAAAAATCATACTTTTTACCCCGTCTAAAAGGCTAAAAAAATTTTTTTCGAGTTTGAGCCTTACCCTTACTTTGCTTACCATTATTGGAAAAATGCTTCCTAAATCCTAGGAAAAGACGTAAATAAAAAGCTAAAAAACTGAGGAAAATGTTTTAAGAAAATTCTAGTTCAAAGTGTACCTACACTTTCACTATCTATATTTCTGGAACAAAATCGAGAAAAGGAAACACCAAGGGGAAAAAGAAATAAAAACCCGAAGATATAGCTATATAATTGAAATTCAATTTTTTAGAAAAATATAAATTAATAAAAAAAATTCATACTCTTTATCCATCTAAAAGCCTAAAAGAATTTTTTTTTCGCGTTTGAGCCTTACCCTTACTTTTCTTATCATTATTAGAAAAATGCTTCCCAAATCCTAGGATAAAACGTAAATAAAAGACAAAAAATTAAAGACTAAATAAATAAAAGACTAAAAAAATGAGGAAATTTTTTTTTAAAATCTAGCTCAAAGTCTACTTGCACTTTCGCTATCTATATTTCCTGGACAAAACCGAGAAAGGGAACACTAAAGAGAAAAAAGTAAGAACAACCAGGAGATATAACTATATAACTGAAATTTAAGTTTTTATAATATAAATTAATCAAAAACTCATACTCTTTACCCCGTCTAAAAGGCTAAAAAACTTTTTTTTCGAGTTTGAGCTTAGAAAAATACTTTCCAAATCCTAGCAGAAGACGTGAATAAACGACGAAAAAAATGAAGAAAATTTTAAAAAAAAATTCTAGCCCAAAGTCTACCTACACTTTCACTATCTATATTTCCTAGACAAAATCGAGAAAGAGAACACTAAGAGAAAAAAGGAGCGAAAAACTCGGAGATATAGCTATATAATTGAAATTTAAGCTTTTAGAATAATATAAATTAATCAAAAATTCATACTCTTTGCCCCGTCTAAAAGGCTTAATTTTTTTCTTAATTCGAGTTTGAGCTTAGAAAAATACTTCCCAAATCCTAGAAGAAGACGTGAATAAACGACTAAAAAAATGAGGAAAATTTTTTTTTAAATTTCTAGCTCAAAGTCTACCTATACTTTCACTATGTATATTTCCAAGACAAAATAGAGAAAGGGAAACACTAAGGAGAAAAAAGAAAGAAAAACCCGGAGATATAGCTATAGAATTGAAACTTAAGTTTTTAGAATAATATAAATTAATCAAAAAATCATACTCTTAACCCCATCTAAAAGGCTAAAAGAATTACTTTTTTATTGAGTTTGAGCCTTAACCTTACTTTGCTTATCATTATTAGAAAAATGTTTCCAAAATCTTAGTAGAAGACGTAAATAAAAGACTAAAAAAATAAGTAAAATTTAAAAAAAAAATTCTAGCTCAAAGTCTACCAACAGTCTCACTATTTATATTTCTGGGACAAAATCGAGAAAGGAAAACACTGAGGAGAAAAAAACTCGGAGATATAGCTATATAATTGAAATTTAAGTTTTTAGAATAATATAAATTTTAAAAAATCACACTCTTTACCCTGTCTAAAAGGCTAAAAAAATTTTTGTTCGAGTTTGAGCTTACCCTTACTTTATTTATCATTATTAGAAAAATACTTCCCAAATCCTAAGAGAAGACGTAAATCCTTTTGGATAAATGCCAAGAAAACAGAGAACTATCTCCAGAAAGAGAAAATTACAATCTGAGAAAGTTTTTCAATCTTAAATTTTGCTTTCCCTAAATAAGGGAAAGCAAAATTTATCCCCGTTTAGACTTGAGGCCAATATTCTTTTTAAAGCCGCATTAACCAAGCGATTAAGGGTAATCAGAAAACTTTTTGCGTTGATAACTCATTCAAAAAACGAAAACGAAAGTAAAGTAATTCCCTTGCAATGATATTCAAGGAAAACATTCGGGCTATAAACTGTAGAAGAGATTTTTTTAAGTGCATTTTTCCAAGTACTGTAGATGTTATAAAACTCAATTTTTTTTTAATAAACAATTTAAGTTGTTAAACTATAGACATATTTTAATGGATTTATAAATGTGTGTATGATGTGTTTACAGATGCATGGTTTTAATATAAACAGTAGCGGAATAGGTAGGACCCTACTCTTTGGTACCGGAGTTCGCGGGTTCGAATTCCACTGCTGGAATATAAGTTTGTAGCAATTCAGAATGAGGAATTTTCCCGTTTTCTTATTTTAATTTTAAACGATAAAAGGAAAAAAAGTAAGCAGGACAGTACCTATTTTTCTCTCATTTGGGGGCCTAATTAGTGATATCTAATGGGTTTTATAGCGGACTCTTTAACGTCTCTCAAAAACGATACTGTTCCTCCGCCGAGATTGTGACGTCATCGTTCACAGAAACACCGACCGCCTATGTTGTTTACATGTTAAAAGGCGACTTTTAAATTTATTTCTGTGTAAAGTATTGCATATAATAGTAATTTTTTTATTATGTCTGGCATTAAAAATCATATTATAAATATTGTATTGTGTCACTCTGTAAAAAATACAACAACTAATTGCAATGAGAAGATATTTTTCAGCGTTCCCAAAGATCCACAAACACGTAAAATCTGGACAAATGCGATGAAAAGGGATGAGAAATTAAACCCCAAATTATCATATAAATCATCTCTATGAGTTTGTGAAGACTATTTTTCGATAAGTAAATACTTTCTTTTGTTTAAATATTACTAATTTAGAACAATTAAAGTATATAAAATACATCTATATCTTTAAAAGGACTGTTGATTAACCAGTGCTATTTAACTTTTAAAACTGCTAATTTTTGTTTTTTTTTTTTTTTTGTTTTTTTTATTTGTTTTTTTTTTTTTTATTTGTTTTTCCCGAGTATTATCACAGAGTTCAAGTACAATAAATGTTTGATAAAGCATATAAATATCGTAAAACATATAAATATCTAAAGCATATAATTATCTAATAAATAACTCGGGGGAGGGGAAGATTATGTATTTTCAAGGTATTATAAATATTTTCTTCAGAGATGCATACTTTCTTAAGTGTATCAATTCACAGTGATATTTTTCGATTAAATTGGTGACTAATTTGAAAAAAGTATAATATTTTTAAAATACTTAATAATGATATTACTTTAAAAATTAAATTTAATTTCAGAAACTTTATACATTTTTTAATTTAACATTAATATTAAAGACAATAAAATTGTATTGCTATTTAAAAATGTATAAATAGTTAAGTAAAGCCTTTTAAAGATTTAAAATTTCTTTTCATCAAATTTAAAATATCTAAGAATTAATTTGGTTTTGGAGCGCTACGGTCTACTTTTTGCAACACGAGGGTTAATGAGACACTCACAATAAATACCTCCTCTAATTTTTATTTTAATATTACATCCATCTCTATTTATAAAAAACGGTGCTACGACAAATGTGCGTGTATATGATATATGTATATTTATTTGACTTGTCTATGTCTACAAACAGAAGAGATGGGATTAGCATGAATAAAATATTAATACATGTTAAATAAAATTGGATAAATATATAAATGATTTCATATGCCTTTGGGTTTTAATTCCCCGTATTTCTGCTCCCATAAAATCCAGGTTTTTTTCCCCAAGAACGAAAACATTGACATCACGTCCGACTGTCCTTTGGTAAATCCAGATAGAAGAGACATTTATGACAAACTGAGATAACTAAGCTATCTAGATCGATAAAATAAACCTTAAGGTTTAAATAAAAATTAATTTTGATAGCTAGAAAAGTCCAAGAATTTGCAAAAACAAAATCGGAAAACAGCGGGCTCTTACAAACAATAAGAAAATATTAGATAACATGAACGATGACCTCACAACCAATCGCGGAGCGTTTTGATGTCACGTGATTTTCGCTTGACTAAAATTAATTTTTAAAATGATGAACCCAGTTTTTTACATATTTGAGAACATTTTTGGGATTTACGAGTGTGGAATTATCAGCAAAATACTAAGTTGTTCGAATCCCCCACATGTGCAAATTCCTCATTCCTTTGCAATGATATTCAAAGGAAACGTTCGGGCTAGAAACTGTAGAAGAGATTTTTTTAGTGCATTTTTTCAAGTACTGTAGATGATATAAAAGAAGAGAGAAAAACTCGGAGTCCTAATAATTAATAAACAATTTTTAATAAACAATTTAAGTTGTTAAACTATAAACATATTTTTAGTGGATTTAAAAATGGGTGTATAATGTGTTTACAGATGTGTGATTTCAATACAAACAGCAGCCGAATAGGTAGGACCCTGCTCTTTAGTACCGGAGTTCGAATTCCACTGCTGGAGTATAAGTTTGTAGCCGTTCAGAATTAGTTTTAAAGTGTAGGTCCCGATGGATTTAGTTAGCTCTACTGTTGCGAAACTGTACACCGTAACAATCTATTACACCATACAATCCGAACATGTCTAGTTGTGTACAGATGCCTTTTACGCTACTTTTATTCTACTTTCACAAAGCACGAGCAGCTTCAGAATCCACAACACTCACTGACAAGTTATATTATTTTTCACAGATGGCGCCCTAGACATCAACATAAGTAATATTTAAGTTCAGTGATAAAGCGCTTGAAAATAATGCAGGTGATATTTAAATAATTTAAAACAAGAACTGATTAAATGAGATAGTTAAAGGAATGACGTCATAACGCTAGAAACAAAATATTATTACCTATTTATTATGTGATAAATTGATAAATTTAATCGCCTGATCTTAACCGGGGAAAAAAGGGCTTGAAATAATAAAATTAAACGCTCGAAAAGAGGGGAAGGGGTGAAATTGGAATATCGCTAACCCTAACTCATGAAGAATCCAATATGGATGCTTCTATCCATTCCAGGACCAACCGCTTCATAAATTCGAGGACAGGCGGACAGATAACTTAGGCTATTATTATATAGGGGATGTACCTATTGTAAAATGTATTATTTACTTAAAAAGAGGAGCTGTATGATGTATTACGTTAATAAATCTGAGCATGTGTGATTTCGACAGTCGCTGGAGCACTATTAGTGGTCCACAACACTCGGAATATGCTGAGCTTTCACGGCGTAAAAACTAAACAACGCGATCGCGTTGTTTGGAACTCAAACGGTCAAACAAGCTATCAATCCGAAATCGTTGCTGTAAAAATGTTACGTTGGCCTAGTGTTTGAAAAAAAAAAAAGAAAATAATACTCATTAATAAACACATGAACAATAAGTCTTGATTAAATGAATTTATACAATTAAATAAATGCCTAAGGAATACAACTGGAATCAACTTATCATTTGTAGACACCGAAGACTGCTCTCGAGTCGGCGCCGGCCCTAAAAATCAATATGGCGATGATTTTTCTCAAAAGGTGTAACCCGCAAGCGGCGGATGCCAGCAGCGTTCACCTTCTACTCTCCTCTGGTCACAACCTTGTCCTCTAAAAATAAATCAGACTGCCTCGCGGAGAAAAAAAAAACAGGGGTCCACTCCAGAACGGAGAGGGGTCAGAATCCCGAAAAACCAACGGACGCTTCTATTGGTTGGGAGAAGTCCGAAGTTTCTTTCTAGTTCAAACCGGTCCTGTTCTGATGTTTTTGACGATGACTCACGGTACGAATGGATCGGGACAGCCAATTTCGGGGCTTTAGTTCCAGGTGAAAATTACTTGGTTCACTAGCGCCATCTATTTACTAATATATTAACTAAAACTTTTCAAATAAATTTTGTATGATCTTGGGCAATTTTATATTACTTTATTTACATTTTTGAGAATATTCTAAATTAATTTTCTATTTTCTCCTCCTTATTTTTTTGCTTGAATTTTAAATTTTTTATTTTCATTATTGTTAGTCTTTGTCGTTTTAAGTTTATAAAATTAATTTTTGCTAAGAAATGAGCTTGAAATATACTTGCACCATTTCTAATATTTTATTTACATTTTTGACAATTTTTAAAATTAATTTTTGTTATCTTTTTTTATTTTAGGTTTTTAAAATTAATTTTTGCCATTATATATATACCTCAAGCTGTCTATAATGAGCAGTAAACAACCCGATTTTTAAAAATAAAAACATTATTCTGATAAAATTCAATTTAATAATTTAGAAATTCAATTTAATAATTTAGAATTAGTTAATAATTAGTTTAGTTTAATAATTAGTTATTCAATTTAATAATTTAGAAATTTACATTTTTCTATCAAAGAATAATCATAGGTTTAAATTTTACTATTTCTCTCAAAAGTATACAGCAATATTGAATAATTATTTCACTTAGTAAAGAATAAAAAAGAATTCTTGAATATTCTTTGATTGAAAAATATAAGCTTCTAATTTACTATATTGAATGATATTTCAATGAGTAATTTTTTCATGCTTAAATCAAGCTATTTACTCTTGATTAAAATAAACTGAGAACAAACATGATTGCTTGAATAATGCACTGCGATTGCATATTTTTACCAAATGATAGAAAAATGTAAGTTTTTACATTATTATATTGAATAACATTTTTTCAGAACAGTGTTTTTTTTTAATAAAAAATGAGGCTGTGTACTGCCTATTATAGACAACTTGAAGTGTAAAGTTTATAATGGCAAAAACTAATTTTAAAAAAATTAAAATTTAAAAAAAAAAGATGATAATAAAAAAATTGACAATAAAACTAAAAATTAATTTTTAAAATTGTCAAAAATGTAAATAAAATATTAGAAATGATGCAAGCACTTCTCAAGCTTATTTCTTAGCAAAATTTAATTTTATAAACTTAAAACGACAAAAACTAACAAAAATGAAAACAAAAAATTTAAAATTCAAGCAAAAAAATAAAGAGAAAATAGAGAATTAAATTAAAATATTGTCAAAAATTAAATAAAATACAAAAACTGCCAAGATCATACAAAATTACTTGAATAGTTTTAGTTAATATATTAGTAAATAGATGACGCTAGTGAATCAAGTGATTTTCTCTTGAAACTGTAGCACCGAAATTGGCTGTCCCGATCCACTCGTCTCACGGTAGGATGTCAAAAAAGCTGAACCGAATGTAACTTACTATTACAATTGCATAGGCTTTTATTGTTATTTTTTAATATTTAGAACATCTTCCATGCGATTTAAATGTAATAACTTAAGAATCCACTGTCTCTTAAATTTTTCATGTCTTGCAAATTTGAGTCACGTTCGTTGCAGACATATTTTAAATTTAATAAATTTCCAAACACATATAAATATGGTGAGACTTCATCATGCATTATGATGAAACTTCTTAAGAGAATAACACCATGAGCAATTTATATAAGAAATCTACTTTATTAAATGCCATAATACAAGTAACATTCAAAGTCTTCACACATACAAGTCAATGTGAAAGCAGTATATTTACATTTCGTGTAAGCATATCAATTTCTATTCTACAGACGTGGAAAGTGTATAAAATATGATATAAGCAAAATATTTTTTTTCATTTTTTAGCTTATACCACGCAGTCAAAAACATAGTAAATAATATTTATACTAGTTGTTTATTTGACAGATATAAATTATTTTCGCCAATACAAGAAAATAACAAAATGGACAACAAAATTTTTTTTAACACTTCACCAATTTGCAAGAAAGTGGTGAGGTTTTTTATTATTATGTCTATATTACAAATAATATCACAGCAGCTACTAGAAACAGAGGGTGACAAAAACATATTACATATTTACACTATAATTTATTTTAATTTTATCAAACATAAACAAATTCAGAAAATAAAATATTTTGTTTCACTCATAAGATATCTGTTTCCATTTTTCTAAAGTGACACAGTCAGTATGCTGAAGAGATATTTCAGCATTAAAAATATATATCGTTACTACATTTATTGACTGACTGACTGACATGCCATTTAATCACATTAAGGTAATGATACAGCGTGCAACCTACAGAGTTTTAGGAAGTTAGTTGTTTCTTAGACGGTGCCACTGAAATTGGCAAATGATATTGTATTTTACCGAGACAAAAAAATAACACAAATTTTATAAATAAAAATGGTTTGACAACAGAACAGTGCATCTATGCCAAATGTGGCGATAAAACGCTGAGTATGGCAACCCCCTTTTTTTCTCGCCATATCACTGTTTTGATTTATATTAGTTTGAGTGCGGCTCTCTTTTATGCAACCCTTTCAATATGTATGGAATGCGACTAATTTTTATTGATTTTTGAATTTGTGAAATCCAATTTATTGGTTTCGGTGATCAACGGCGATTTCACTGAAAAATTCAAACTGGTTAAACAAATTTTATATCATTTTCTGCTTGAATGCCTTTGGATATTTTAGTGGTTGTTTTCCTTCACAGTTATGGCTACTGCTGGTAAGATTAACTCTGAATTTTTCCACAATTTTGAGCACTTGGGAATGAAAGTTGTTCTTGATTAGTGAATAAATGAAAGATTAATCGCAAATAAGCACGAATGCCCAGTTTAGAAGAAGCATATGCTTCTGGTCGAGCGTAAAAATCAAACATATGGGTATGAATGGATTTGTCAAGAAAAAGGAGAGAATTTCCTTTACCTCAAAAGGTCTATGATTAAAGGTATGTAGTTTAAAAATAAATGGGGTTTTTTTGGGGGGCGAACTCTTTTACGTGAATCAAAAGAAAGTTTGGTTTTTTTTATGAGAGGGGGCGGATTTCAGCATTGTTTACTATATCTAATTAGTGTGCTTCAGTATTTTTTTAACTATCGAAACATTAAAATAAAAAACCGTATGTGGTCCTTAAGAAGTAACCGAGTGTTGTCGAAATTATCCATGCAGATATTGTCATGAACTGACAATTCCTTTTATTACTTTAGCTGCGTTGACCAACAAGACACACATCAGTCAGACATAACACTCCACAATTCATTTTTAAGATACTTTAATTAATTACAAATTTAAAATTTTATGCGCGAAGTAGAAGTTGTAGTTCCTTACAATATCAAGATACAAATTATCCTCACCTTACAGTTTTTTTACTTTCGTTTTTCGGAATCCGCTGTAAGCGTACTAAATTCTCGTTTGGCAACTTGTTTTTCTTGATTCAATAAATTATGTTTTTAATCATTATTCGTTCGGAGGTTGAAGTAGTGAATTTTATCACTGCTAGATACTCCATAAAAACCAATTACCTTGAACTTGAAGACACAAATTATGTCAAAAACACATTCACACACACTATGAACTGCTTTCCCAGTAAACGGTCGGGTAGTCACTTGATCATTATCAGAGCTCCAGTCCAGTAATATACAAATTCCAAAATCTCATAAAGTGAAATTGCTATGGTAACTATTGTTAACTTTTCCAAAAAAAAAAAAAAAGTATTATGTTTTCTGATTACAAACTTATCCACAAGTTTGGCTACAGGTAAAGTTTAGGCTTTTCTAATCCTCAGCCTTCTTGCTCTTTGTAACTTTTCGGGTTTCATTACTACACTTCATACATTAAAATATTATAGGTGAAAAAAAAATTTGACTGAATAAAGTCATGAAGTAAAAGGGAAAATAATGAAGGGCCCTAAATAGCTGAATTTAAGTAAACAATTAAATAAAAGTAAAAAGAAAGAGAAAAGTTAAAAATTAGTATAGTTTTAGTAACTACTTATACTAATAATTTAAGTACTAAACAGATGTTTTTGACAGATGCAAGCATCCACAATTTTTATAAATTTTATAATTTTTTTTTAATTTTTATTTTATTTTGTTTTGTTTTTTTTAAGATTAAAAGTAGGAAGTTTAATAAACAGAGGAAAAGGAAAACTTAAGTAGAGAAATTAAAGATACATGATGATGAAAATTTTGAGGGGAAGCAAGAGTCATTGTGGCAGTAGTTTGAAGTGAAATTAAGACTCTCAGAAAGATGAAAACAATAACATATTTAATACAAAACGAAACAAATATTTATTTGCAAACTATTAAAGTAAAATTGATCAAAAAAAAGTAGAACATTGCTTTGAACTAAGATGCATTGCGTGAGGACATGTAAATAGAGAAGAAAGTTACTTGCGAGAATTTGAGAGGTTGAATTTCAAATCAAATTTGTTGTCACTTGCAGATCTCTGGCATGGGAGTTCATCTAGACGCGCATATTGCGCCGTCTATTGTCAAACCAGTAATTGAAACTCATCACAAACTGATTCATCAGCAGCTATGACTTGATAGAACTGAATAGCTTTCATACTCACACATACTATGAAGTAGAAGAAAGAAGCATGTAGATATGAAACAACAACCAATTTTTGTGGCACTTTCTAAGAAATAACTAAAACTAAAAAGTAGTTGGTCGCACGCAATATCATTATCTAACATTAATTACAAAAATTACATATACAAAAAAAAATCTCAGAAACCTAATAAACCTTCTAACTAGCTAAACTAAACAGTTTATTCTACTTGATATGAGCCATCAAATACATGAAAATGCATGTATAAAGAGTAATAAACAGCATACAAATTGCTATTAGAGGTACCTACTACTATTACAATTATGGGAAAGGGAATTCATTGAAGAAACAATTACTAATGCGTATTACAATTCAAAATAAAAAGAAAAAAAGATTTGTTGAATCTTTTTAAATACTTTATATATGAAATCAAACTGCAAAAGATACATTTTGCACACGCAGCATGTAATAACAAACATTTGAGCAGACCAAAACTTCCCACTCTTAAATTATAAAGATGTATATATTGAATTATGCTTATTTTAGGTTCACCTGCATTAGGAAAATGTGTGATGAAATATTGTGTAACAAAATTTATACTATTATATTTGTTAAAATGGCATAGTCAATTAAAAACTATCTTTTGTATAAAGTAGAGAAAAAGAAGATCTGAAGGTGCAGGAAGATTTGCCATTTGCTGAGGTGTGTGTGTATATATAAGTAACTAAATAGCAAATAGCATATTAATTAATCCTCTGACTGCTCAATTTGTGGACTAAAATTACTTTAAATATTGTGTATTTTTTTTTAATTTTAAATCTCTATATATTGGAGAATTGAAATATGCATTTTTCTTTCTAGAAAAGATTTCTTTTATAGATTTTTATCAAGAGAACTAACCTGTCTGAAAAACGAATTTCAGATGTTATCACAAAATTTTAATAAATTTCAATTTAATTACAGTTAATTTCTATTTATTATATGTAACTATAATTTTATTATCTATTATAACTATAAATCTATTTATATAATTCTATTTATTACATAATTAAACGTCTAATATTGTATATAATTTATTTCACTGGTTAAAGGGTGAAAAGGTGGGATGTGCTTTTCAAATAAAAGAAAAACACATTGCCATGAAAATCGCAAAATGAGCAAATTTCGCTACATATTAGTTGCTTGTGGAAACCGCGAGATGAGCAGTCAGAGGGTTAAGCAAAAATAATCTAAACTAAAAATTCTATATGTTATAACAAAGGCAATTTTATTAGCAGTCTATTCTTTTTCTGAATTGATATATTGACAAATATTAACCTTAACTGTTCTCAAAAATTAAATTTGATTTGTGACTTATACAGGGTATCTGTCCAAATAAATTTTTTCAAATCCATGACTTTTCATGACTTTCCCTGATTTAGCAGACCATTTTCCATGACTTTAAAAAGCTTTCGTTAAAAGTATATATGAATAAAACTTCTGATGTACATACAAATAAAATATATGCTTTTAGAGAAATTACAGGAATTTTATCATAAAAAAACTATAAACTTACTTTATAAGTATTAATAAACTCACATAAAAATAAATTGTTGTATCTACATACCTAAGTTTAATCATATAGCAATTTTTCAATCAAAATGTTTCCAATTTGAATTCAGGGTACTTTGGTATTATCCAGGTGACCATGAATAATAGCCAAATATAACCCTATAATGTTTATATACAATATCCCGAGAGATAAACTTATATTTTGTGCAAAAATCTTAACTAATTTTTATTTTTAAAAAAATTATTATTACATTAATAAAATTTTAATCTCGAATTTAAGAAAAGCACCAGAATAATATACATTTACCCACCTATTAAGCTTTCTTGCTTTGAGTTTCCTTGGTGAACAAATTTTACTTGGCAATATGGTCAATAGGATAATGCATAGATACCAAACTCAGTAACTTCAGTCAAATGACAAGTAAAAATAGAATTAAACAATTCAATGCATTTTTTTTAATCGGTAGTTTAGCGGATCCATGACTTTCCATGACTTTTACTTATTTTGCTTGAAAAATCAAGACTTTCCATGACAAAATTAATCCATTGTCTAAATCCATGACTTTCCCTGACTTTCCAGGTGCGCAGAAACCATGCTTATAATGCAAATTAAATCAATAATATATTACAATTACAAATAGTGTATTTAATCTCATAAAACTATAAGGCAAAATCATTTAGAAATAATATAAGAAAATATAAATTCATAGCAATAGATATGAAAAAAATGAATAAAATAGGAATGCAACTTAAAAGCAACAGTAAAATTAATATAACATCTCCCTTGCTGATTCATTATTCAAGCATAACATCTTCAGTAAAGTATATTGCCTGGACTTTGTTCACTACAATAGAGTATTTTGACTTCCTTACAGTTTTGCTCAAACACCATTCAAGGAGGGTTTTCTTTTTAATATTTTCTTCTGCCAGTCTACGTACATGAATCAAATCATTGATTTTACTTGATTTTGATGAATGAATTTACCTTTAGAGCAGTTCCTGGAAGATTCTCCAAGAACAGGGAACTGCAACCAGAAATTCACTCAACCCAAACTCAAGAATTCACAACTCCAAGAGCACATAAGAAAAAACGCCAGTGGTTGAAGTAAACCTCAGCAGTCAGCTGACAGAAATATCCTGCATCTAATAAGGCTCAAGAAGGTTAGCAGTCTGTTAAAAGTTTGGATTGCAAAATAAATCTACACCAGGAATTGCCAACCTATAATCTGCAGGTAACTAAGTGACTCATTTGATAATTTCAAGTAACCCACTTGATTTCTCAAAATAAAGGACAATATATAAAAAATAAACATATAAAGTCCATTTTGAGTAAGAACAGGAACAGCTAACTACCGAAAATTCAGATACTTTCATCTGAAGATGGCAACTATAAGCCTTATTTGACTAAATTGGAATTGCAAGTTCATCATCAGGGGTGTCATGGATATAAAAGAGAATGTTTATTAACAAAATTTATTAAATTATTTCTGTTTTATCATACTTATTGGTTTCTTTCCTGCTCCAAACAAGGCCATATAAATATGCTTTTATAATTAGAATTATAATTTTTAACTTTTCCTCACATTTCCTTTGTTTCTTAGTTGTATTATGTTTACATCATTTTTATAACAAATCTAAAATAAATATAGCACTGATCCATAACAGCTTCTTAATACTAGTTAACTTTTACCTACAGCTTTCTCCCCCCCCTCCCCCCAACACACACAAAAAAAAAAGGTTACCGAAGCCTTGTTTACATTATTTTATAAGTTAGGTTTAAATCAATTAGGCCAAAAAGCAAACTGCTACATATGCATACATAAAGATATGTATAAAGATCACACTCATGTGCATATGTATAATGCATCTCAGTATGTAATTATTGTATAAATGCCTACACATACAATGTGGCAGTGATTAATAAGCCAACCTGCGAAAATTCATTAGATCAAACTATGATAGTCCTATCAAAGTCCCACAAAACACAACAGTTTAACTTATAAGCTCAAGATTTTTAGGACCCAAAATTTTCTTAAATAATAATCCAATAGCAGGAGAGAAGAAAGTATCACTTAAGACAAAAACTTTCTTTCATTAATTTCTTCTGAGCTACAAGGACTTAACATGAAGAACTACTTATATTGAGCCCCTCCTTTTTTTCATCACACATAAACATAGATATACATGTACTAGCCAAAACAACCAGCTAAAAGCAGACTAAAATATTAGCAAAGTAGATAAATAACAATGAATGAAATATCTACTTAAAAAGATATTAATACATGTCTTTTCATTTTAAACGAAAACAATATATATTACCTAAATATCAAGGATTTCTTTGTATATAAAAGCTTCAGCCATTATTCAGTTAGTAAGAACATATAGGAGCTCATATGAAATATATTCTTGTACATATGAATCATACATATTTATGGCAAGCATCTGAATCATGCATAAATATGAGTAGCATTTTATTATATAATAAAAGTATGAATATATGAATAAATATGAAAACACATTTCACTCAATTAAACGAACAAAAATCTGATAATTTTAAAAGTATAATGCCAAGACTAAAGCATAATTATGTTTCAAAATTATGCTTTTTAATCAGTAAGAACATAAACAGAAAAATGAATTAAAACATGATAAAGAGACAATTGTAAAATTTCTTACCTGGTCAATATATTGGAACCAGGTGACAGAAATTTTATGATCAGTACAGGTATTTCAGACAGGGACTTTATGATCAGTAATTTTCATTATTACAATCAAATAAATGTTTTTACTGAACTTCTCTTTGCTTCTTTTATTTACCACATTTTAGTGTTGCAATCTTTCCCTTTTATAAGTATAGATTAATACTGATTTATACATTACACTTAAATTTATGCTTATTTTGGTTTCAGTGACCTACTTAACATCAACACCATAAAACTGCAAAATCAAACTACACATCCAATTTCTGACTACTTTATGCTAAGTACACAAAGGAATGGTACACAAAACATAAATTATTGGTACTAATATACAAAAGAGTATAATTAATATATGCACATACATATATCTGTATATTTTGCACACATCACACACGTCTTTCAGAAGTAACACAAGTCAAAAACCTGTAATTTTGAACTATCATCATGGTAAAATTAGATAAATAGTCCTCTATCATAGGCCCACCCAACCCAAAAAATTTGGTGGTCCTCACTGAAAGTGTATTCTATTTTGGCAGTCTATTTTATATATAAAGGTGAAAATTAAAAATAATACATTATAATAATTATTCATAAATTAACAATAGAACACTTAAAAAATTATAAATATACATAAAAGTGTATAGTAATTAATAAATCAATCAAAAAATAGTGTATTAATAATAAGTACAATATTTGTTTAAATATAAATTTCGTTAGTTCTGACAGTCTTAAACTTTTATTGGCTACTACTCCATCAAATTTAACAAATTAGTTTCAAGCATGACCCATCAAAGCACAGTTACACTCTAGGTTTAGAGTATCAGACTAATTTGACAAGATTCTTTTCTAAAGCACTACAGCCCTTAACAGGACAAGGCTATCCCAATCTATATCCACCATCTGGTCCTATCCAAGTTGTAACAAAGAGTTACAGTTCAACAACACCAGCTCGAAACTGACCTAGAGGCAAAAGCAAAGTGAGTGACCCTTCTTCGACCCCATTGGTCAAGAGGGGTTGCTTCCTGCTGAGTAGCCATCTTCGGCCAAGGCAACATTGTCCAAAGAACTTTTTCAGGAGATCTGTGGGCCCCCTCAGAGAGAGAGCAAGGAAGAAGGAGTGTGGAGCTTAATTTCCTCTGCACCAGTTCTTACACCATTTCTTTTTTTACACCAAGACTGCTGAGTAACCATCTACGGCCAAGGCAACGTTGTCCAAAGAACTTTTTCGGGAGATCTGTGGCCCCCCTCAGAGAGAGAGCAAGGAAGAAGGAGTGTGGAGCTTAATTTCCTCTGCACCAGTTCTTACACCATTTCTTTTTTACCAAGACGCCATGTTTGGCATATCTTTGATCGAGTGTGGTCCCTTTGGCATAATGGCCTAATTAGTATTTTTATTTCTTATTTACACCTTTATTTATATTCAAAATAAACAAAATTCAGCAGGAGGAATTAGTCTTTTTTCAATTTTGTATTTTCTCATGGGTACTCCACTTATACGTGCGGCTAGCCTAGACGTGCAGTTGGACAGATCTTAATACAAGGAAATGCCCCTCCAGTCTCTCTGACTTTAAGTCAGTTTTGACAGAAAAAAGCCACCTCATTGGTGGTCTTCTCCCCTTTATAGTACCCACAGGTTTAGTAAATCTGAGTTTTTTAACTGGATTGGTATTATCAACTCTAAATAAATTTCCTAGCCATCAAGTCCAATGACTTTTTATGATCTTAATGATGCCTGGTTGTCTATATTTTTGATAGATTTCAAAGTTAAACACTAATCTTCAAACAACATTATCACAAAATGTGCCAAATAATTTTTTTAGTATTTTGTATTTAAAGGAATTTGACATGACTGCCAATATTAAAAAACATAGAATAAAATCATTATTAATTTCCTATTAAATATTAAATAGCAATTGAATCACATTTATTAAACCCTTATAAATTTTGGTAAAATTTTTAATCATGTAATTGTTTTTTATTATACTCACTACACAATTATTTTGAAATTTTCTCAAAATTTAATTTTGGCTTGTGTCACTTTAGAAATACATGAGCAATATCTTAGCACTTCTTTTAACAAATTTTTTAAAAATATCACAAACATAACATAAAATTTATGCAGGGTCATTATTAAAATCCTTGACATAGTCCTTATTCTGAGCCTACAAATGACTTAAAATGTGAAATAGATCCTTTTCTAAAAACCCAAACTTTTTAATAAATAGTAGTGAAAAAAACGTTTTCTTTTAATTAGAGTAATTTTGTCATATCTCATAGATGATTTCACAGATTGTTTTTTAAGGCATGCAATTCAGAGAATTGCAGATTTAAATGAAGAACTTAATTAAAATTATAATTAATTACTATTAAATAAAAAACTTATATGAATAAAACCCTATCAGATTATTTAAATATCAAATGACATTCATTGAAGTTTCAAGAAATTTTTGCTGATATTAATACTTGATATAATTGATGAATGATAAACCACTGAGATGTGTTATGAAGAAAGCTATTATAAAGATGGCAATGCTGTGTAATGAAATGAATACTGAATATATTTTATTCATTGGAGCTATGGTAAATATTTTTATTGCACATTGTTCAGAATTAATATGTATCATAATTCATTATGCCACTAAGAGTTGAATTAACATAACTTTCATCTCAATGAAAGCAAAATCATAATGTAATGTTATGTCACTTTTGCTGACATTTTGACTTCTGTACTCCAAAAAAGGAAAAAATCAAACTTGTATTGAATTCTATTAATGTAATTTTAATATTGTACATTTTCTAATAAAATATTTAATTAAAAATGCTAAGTTTGTTACACATTTACTTAGGAAGCATTAACTACAAAAGACTTGCAAAATAGTGTACTTCTTATTCCACTCGTAATTTATATTTGTAATCATAAATATAGATATATAAATTTTCAAAAGTTACAAAACAACATTTAAATTATATAAATTTATTAGAAACCTGAAAAGTTATGTAAGAAACGGTCTGAAAATTGATAAGAACGCACTGCAGTAGTAGTGTAAATTTGAATTTGTTCTGTTGAATTATGTAAATTTTAAAACCCCATAAATCAAGTTTTATAAAAATTTACATTTGTTCTGCTTAGCTGTGTAAATCTTAAAACTCCTGAAAACAGCTTTACCTATTCATCATAAAATGAAATTATATCAACTAGCACAGTAAACAGATATTCAAACTGAAATTAAAATTTTAATAATGTAATCTTTTTTGTAATAAATTTTGTAAAAATAATTCCAGCTAAAATTTTACATAATAATAATAATAAATAAATAAATAAAATGCACAATTTTATACATAAAAGTTATGAAATAACAACCTATGCATATAAAACTTAACAAACTTAATATAAACTAGTGTCTATCAGGAATTTTTTTTTCCAAAATGCCAAAACAAAAAGAAATAAACAACAAAAGTAAGGCTTTTTAACATAATGTTGCCCAATAATATTTTACAAATAATAAATAAAATAAATTTATGCAAACATCACATCTAGTCTTCAGCATGCATTAAATACAGTATAAGACACTTTGGCAACTCCAAATCTTTCAGGAACTGCAACCTTTGACTTCCTAAGATGGAACGAATTTTTCTACGACTTAGATCTTTTAAAGCCACTGGTTGTGCTAAAATATTTTAAAGAATAATCACTATGAAGACATCAGCATTAAATTAAGGTAAAAAAACATTTTACATCTCTATAGCACAGTTTTCTAAATTTTATGCTGCTAAGCCTGGTCCTAAATTTTTTCTAGCTTTTCTACCTTTTAATTTTTAAATAGATATAATAATAGACAAATTTTACAAAGTAAAAACTTTATTACAAAAAAATGAAAGCTACAATTAACAGACTAACAACAAGGCTTAGCTATAGCACATAGGTACATTCATATTTAGTTTTATATTACATATATATATTTTTTATATGTTAATTTAACCAAGGGATAACCAAATTTTTTTGAGCAGGCCAAAAAGCAACAAGAAAACATTTAGCAGGCCAATATAGTATACAGTGAAACTTCTCTGAGCGGCCACCCTTCTAAAAGGCCCATTTTTAATGGCATGGATTTTTTGACTCATAGACATAATGGTAAAATAACCTGTATCAGCGGCTACCCAACCCCCTCTAGATGGCCACAAAGTGGGATTGCCCCTTTCATTTTTCAGGAAATTCTACTCACTCCAAGCTTTAATTTTGAGCAGAAAAACTCAAGGTCAGGTTTATGGTCAGATAGATTAAGACAAAGGAATAACTTGAGAAGTCCATTCCCGCAGCCCCCCCCCCTTTCTAAGAAAGATTAAATCTGTTATCTCTTTTGTATTCTCCCCACACCCTTCATATAGGGAATCCCGACTGCACCATCCATAGAAACTGAGGGAGGAACTGGACAATCAAGCGTTGAAGGTGTCCTAGGGCATTTGTTTAGAATTCCAATTGGTAAAATTAAGGAAGAATTGTACCTCTGTCAACAAAAATGTCATTCACTCCAACAAGCTTCATTTCATTAGTTGGTTTGTGATCTGAGTTGCAACAATGTCGAAATGCATTTTTCTAAATCTCAAGCAGAGCATTGAAGTTCTGCATGAATATGAGGATGGCAAGTCAGCAGAAAAGTTAGCTGCATTATTTAACTGCGGAAGAACGGAAATCATCAAAGTCATTAAAGAAAAGAATTTGATTTTGAAGGAGTACGAAGACTACAGAATGAACAGAAACAAATTGTAGCCTTTTTTAAAAAATGTTAAGAAGCATGAAATAAATATTATTTTCTCTTTAGATAAGTTTTAAATTTCATTTACATAAGAAATATATGTCAGACTTGTTTATATTACACATTATAGGAATTATCTTATAATAGTAAATAAAACCCTTCAGAGCAGCCAACTCCTCTAAACGGCCAAATATTCTTGATACGCAGAGGTGACCACTCAGAGAGGTTTCACTGTATCCTGAAATTTTAACAACTGTAAAAAATATTTCCAGATCCATTCATCTTTAAAAGCATGACACTCTGAATCATCCTTATGTTTTATGAAAACCTTTTAGGATTGAAATATTTTAGACATATACACAACAACCCAAAAAAGCACCAGACACACTAAAATTTTTAACCCATTCAGGACTGTGATCCCATATATGCCATTCAAAATTCTCCCTTCAGAGACCAGAGTCTCCTATATGTGATCATGAAGTTCATGTCCCTCAGCCCATGATCACATCAGTGTGATCTGGAATCCGAATGTTTAATTTGAATTGTTAAATGGTACTAGATGACAGCTAAAATTTATTATACTGCTGAATAACATTCCACAGAGTGCTAACCTTCAATAAATACTTTTGATTCAAAGGTTTCTTTTTTTTAAGTAGTTGGTACATAAAAACAACAGAATGCACTTAAATACACATCAAGGGATGAGATTTTTTGTGTGATCAGTGTTTATATTTTAACTAAATGTGGAGGTGATAGAATATTTATTGGTTAGAGGTAGTAAAAAATTAAAAGAAACATTTTAATCGCTATCTTAAAATTCATTTTTGTATTGTTTGATTATTTTTACATTTAAAGAGGTAGAAATTAACTATACAACCAACCTAAAAATCTTAAATAATAGTAATTTTATATTTTGCAAAATCAAACTTAAACCCTAAAACCATATATTTACATATCTTAGTTTAACCAAATATTCCAAATTTTCAATTAATTTTGCATCTCCAAAATTTTACATAGATCATCATGCTTAATAATTTAGTTCAATCGGTATTTTTCTCTAATTTTTAATAAATTAAATTATTTTAATATTTTTTTACGCAACACATTTTTTATACAGCAGTGAATCACTAAAATCTTTGCTTAAGTCGTCAAAAACCACAACATACAGAGCTGCTGCATACGCAATTTTCCATCTTTATATTAACTATGAGCATAACACCATTAAAAAATTAAAGCTTTTAAGTTCAGGACTACCAGGTAAACAAAGAATAAAGCATTCATAATAATTTTCAACAAAATGTTTTAAAAGGAGAAATCCCTTTTTACTCATTTAGCACTACACGTATTGAAGCTCGTAACGCGGATGAAGAGACGTTGTTTCTCTATTATAAAAAACTTTTAACTAATTTTCTTTATACATCCATCAAAAATATACTATTGCAAGCTTTGCTAATTCTGTATTAAATAAACCAATATCAAAACATTTACTTTTTCAGTTGTCTTACCTAACTTTGAGTTTAAAAATTAAAAAGCTCTTTCTCCCTTTGCCTTTAAATTATCAACCCTCATCCCTTAAGAGATTGGATTTTTTCTAAAGTTCCTATTCATAGCTTCCATATTTTTTAATCTGAGTTAAAATGTAAAAACTACTTTTTTTTAATTTAAAATAAATTTCAATTTTTTTGTTTTAGTTACTCTGAACTTAAAATTATAAATAACTTTATCCTTAAAAAAATGCCAAAGTTTGTGAAATTTTGGAAAATTCTCTCATTTTTTAAGAATTTTAAAAAATACTGTGATATTGCCCTGATATTTTCAGAATCATAACATACCCTGATATTTCCCAGATTTCTCTGTTCTCCTTGATATGTTACCACCCTGTTTATTCAAGTGAATTATTACTTATAAAAAACAAATTATAAATAAATCCATAAATCTTTTGGATATGTTTTTTAATTGACTTCACTAGTGTCTATAATTACATTTGTAATAATAATAAATGTGTACATTTGTTATTACAGTCAGTAGTGGCTATATGGTCACCCGCTTAAAAGGTCATCCCACTTATATGGTCAGTTTTCTAAAGTCCCGTCTAACTTAATAAGGAACATGTGTTAAAGTGCACTAAGTGCACTGCTTATAGAGTCATTTTCTTTTCTTGTTACCGGTTATATGGTCAGTTTTATGTTTTCAACAAGTTTCTATTTTTTTTAAGAAGTCAGTGCAAAATACAGGACCTGAATTCAAGCCTTTATTTCTCTCCCTTTCCTCCTTTCTTGTTTGTGTAGACTCATTGTCGGAGTTTTTCACTTCTCTCAGTTCTCTTGCCCCCTGACAAGAGAACACATATATCTGTTTATTGGTTGAAGTTATCTCTCCCTGCTTAAGTTGATATTGAGACGAAACAAGTAAAGGAAAATTTAATTATCGCTTTGAAAACAAAGAATTTATTATTTGCTGCCAAAAATGAATTGATTGAAAAATTTTAAAAATCTTTCAAAGGCTGCTTTCTTCAAAGCAAATTTGATTACTCGGACGACATTAAACAACATTTTAGCTGCCAAACTTTGGTCCTCAAGTGTTGTAATCGGTGATCAAGAAAGAAAATGTCAGCACTTGCCACCTTATGGGAATATGAATAAGGCTCTTCTGTTATAGATTAAAAATGTATATGAATTTCAGGGTTGTATTGTTCCGCATATATGGTCACCTCGCTTATATGGTCTGATTTTTCTGAAATGCTGAGCTGACCGTATAACTGATACAGACTGTATTACAAACAAATTATTTTAATTATTATTGTTGTTATTATTTACATAATGTATGATTTGTAATAATAATAATAATAATAATAATAATAATAAAAGAAGCTCAAACCATACCTGAATGATACCTCAGTAAATTGTAGATACGTCCTGCCTCTTGTGATACAAGATCAATAGGCAATTTATTCTGATTATTACTTGCATAAACATTTGCTCCAAACTCAATCAATACTTCAGCAACTTCAGGATAATTATCTCGTGCTGCTATGTGTAGAGCTGTTTCATGTATTTTTGTTGCATTAACTAAAGCACCTATAAAAATAAGGATAGTATTACAGTAATTATGACAAATAACTATAAAAGTTAAAAATGCATAAACTAAATAAAGTATTTAATAATAAAATAAATGAATACTGCTAATACACATAACATGATACATTCCATTTTGACATCTTAAGATTTTATCTTTAAACACAGATGTAACATTTTTTTCTGTTATTTCATATTCAGTGAAACCCTAACATAGCACAACTATTTGTTCTGATACTAGTTTGGTATTATAATGAGTTTGATAGCATATTAATCTATACTGTAACATATCCAGTGCCTGTTTAAGGTGACACAATGAAGAAGCAGGTGTTTCTTGATTAAATGATTTATTTACACCTAGTAGCTATACACACATTTCTATATATACACAATTCAATTACAGTTCACAAATATGTGATACAGTAGACATAGGCTTGAGTAGAGACGTACAATAAATGCCTCTGCTGAAATGTTTGATAACCAACGGAAGAAAACAATTCGGTAGCTTTGCGGAATAGTTCTCGGAAATAATTATGTAGATAGTACACTCAATTAGACTACAGTATAGAGTGTTTGAAGTAGCAATTAGTATCTTTGAAGAAGATAAAAACAAAGTCAGAATTCCAAGGGGGAATATACTATCAATCCTGAAGAAGATCAAATTAAAAGAAAACCCAAGGCACAGGGTATCGATAACAATATCAGAAAGAGATTTATCCCAAGGTAGGATCATCGCTAAGAAAACTCTCTGGTGAAGAGACTGGTCAAGATGATCTCTGAATTAGCTGGTTGCTAGCTAACTCTACTTCTTAAAAAATCTCATCTCATCTCTTTTTTAAGGGAGGCGCCTCTAAGAGAGGGGTCCTCACCCACAATTCCACCATTGGATCATCTGGTGATGATCTCACCTTCAACCAATTGGATTTGTCTGGGCTAGACAATCACCGGCTGCAAACCCAGGAGCCTCCAGAATTTCATGTCGGCAAAAGATCCAACATTGCGGCATTCCTTTGGTAACTTATGGTTTCGACGATCATCTTTCTGACTGTCAGTCTGGGCACCTGGTTGTCTGTCCTGTTGTTTTGCTATTGTAGGATACAAAAGTCTAGACATTGTGGTGCCAAGGAAAACAACACCTTTATCTCCACATGAGTGAAGTCCATTTCTCCAACTCTTTTCAGAAGCAAAGTCTTTGATGTCATTAAGGCACGCCATTACAATACTGATAAACCAATTGTCATAATTGAATAAAGACATAAAGTTATCTTTTTATATTATAGACACTGAAAAATCAATATATCTTTATGAGAGATAAATTTATACATCGGATTTTTAATATAAATTAAATTCTTTTTCTAAAACATTTGAAAATAGTAGGGATTTCTTCCCTGCAATAACTGTGTCAATGTCTGTATGTACTGCTAAGAATCTGTTCATTATTCTTTCATCTTTAGCATTTCTTCTACAATTTTCTTGGCTCTTTAACATAACCCTCATTTTCCTTAATTTTATATCCATTTCATCCTCGGATGATTTACACTTTTGACATTGCAAATTTAGACTTATAAAGTGACATATTCAGTAACATGTTTATTTATCAAC
Source organism: Pardosa pseudoannulata (assembly GCA_032207245.1). Lineage (NCBI taxonomy): Eukaryota > Metazoa > Arthropoda > Arachnida > Araneae > Lycosidae > Pardosa > Pardosa pseudoannulata. The sequence goes on from CM063500.1 coordinate 37,639,891, forward strand.
AGCTGGAAAATTTTTATATTATTTTCTCTTTTTAAACTGCAACATTATCCTATTTAAAGTACTTGAATTAAATAGGTTAAAACTTCAATAAGTTTTTCAAGTCATGTTGGACTACCGATTATTTCACAGACTTGAAAGTTTTTGGATGTGAATAACATGCGCATTAAACCTATATAAAAAAATACTTGGCATCAGAAAAGAAGCTTTAGTCTATTTATTACACTTTTCTTTGGGTTCTGTCATCACTGCACTATGGCTTATAAATCTGTCAATAACTCTCGTTCATACATTCATACATACACATAAAACAAAATTTGCATAGAGCTTCCTAATAAAAGCAAAGTGTGTCCTAATAAAAGCTCCTGTGAAAGCAAAGACAGGGTATCTGCCAAAATAAAATTTTTCAAATCCATGACTTTCCCTGATTTAGCTGATCCTTTTCCATAACTTTAAAAAGCTTTCATCAAAGTATACATGAATAAAACTTCTGATGTACATACAAATAAAATATATGCTTTTAGAGAAATTACAGGAATTTTATCATAAAAAACTATAAACTTACTTTATAAGTGTTAATAAACTCACATACATAAAAATAAATTGTTGTATCTACATACCCTAAATTTAATCATATAGCAATTTTTCAATCAAAATATTTCCAATTTGAATTCAGGGTACTTTGGTACTATCCAGGTGACCATGAATAACAGCCAAATATAACCCTATAATGTTTATATACAATACCCCTAGAGATAAACTTATATTTTGTGTAAAAATCTTAACTAATTTTTATTAAAAAATAATTATTATTATATTAATAAAATTTTAATCTACAATTTGAGGAAAAACCAGAATAATATACATTTACCAACCCATCAAGCTTTGTTGCTTTGAGTTTCCTTGGTGAACAAATTTTACTTGGCAATATGGTCAATAGGATCCTATAATACCAAACTCAGTAACTTCAGCCAAATGACAAGTAAAAATAGAATTAAACAAGTCAATGCATTTTTTTTTAAATCGGTAGTTTAGCAGATCCATGACTTTCCATGACTTTTACTCATTTTACTTGAAAAATCAAGACTTTCCATGACAAAATTAATCCATTGTCTAAATCCATGATTTTCCATGACTTTCCCTGACTTTCCAGGTGTGCAGAAACCATGCAAAGAGGACAATGAAATGATTTACTGAAGCTAGAAGCATATCATCTTCACAGCATAATATCATTACATATATACATATAGTCTTAATACAAAACACTTTTTAGTCCCTAATATGTATTTCATAAGGTCATTTTTAAAAATACCATGGCCAAATTTAAATAAAATTGCTGTTCTTGTACTATATAAACAATCCCTCTCATATAACAAAAAAAAAATAGATGGAATAAAAGCTATAAGCTTTCATAAAATCTCATGGTATTCATTGAAAATTCATAATGAGAAAATGAAAAAATAAAAATTTATTAGTAGTTAACAGATTCTCTTGTTAATGGCAGCAGATGTATAGTGCAATGCAGTGGTTCCTAAAGTAAGTGCACCAAACAATGGCCAAATGAGTAAGGTGCTTCTCTACATATCAGAGTTCATAGGTTTGAAACTCATTCCTGTCATAGGTGTTTATAGCCATTTAAAATTGGCTTTAATCAGTAGGTCTTGGTTTTATGAGGCTATTAGAAAAATAGCAGACCATAGTGTGCCTAGGTACCCATATAAACTTTACGACTTTTAGTGCTGTGAAATCTTATATAACTTTCATAATTGTATTTACATTTTTAATTTAATTTCATGTATTTCATTCATTTTTTATTTTCATTTCATTTTAATTTAATATACAACATTAAACATATTTGGTGCAAATAAATAAGTAAATTGAACAAGCTTTACTAGATGCTATACACTATATCAGGGGTGACAAGACGTCGACCTCAAAGACATTTTAGGTAGTCTGCACGACCATCCCAATAATGACCTCGTATATTAACAATTTATAATTTATAACTTTGGATTGACGTATCTTTGTGAATCTGCTTTTTCAACCATGAATGCCATAAAAACCAAACATCTATCACCTTTAACAGATGAACATTTAATTTCGTGTTTACACATTGCAATAAGCTCGTGCCAGCCACAATATGATAAATTTGTCGCAGATATACAGTGCCAAATTTCAACTAAACAAAGTGAATAGGATGGTCAATTTTTGATATATGAATACTTTGATTATTTTCGTCGGTAAATTTTTATTTTGTAAATATTAGTACTAAGCTTTTTTAGAAAAATTAGATAATTTACCATTTTTCTAGTTACCGATATAAATATGTACGTTACGTTAATTTAGCTCTGCCATGGGTAGACCGCCTTTGATTTTTTAAATGTAGAGTAGAGCACAGATCCCAAAAGTTTGGCCAGCCTTGCACTATATAATTAATGAATATCAGTTTCATCTGATTGTACACTGGGAAATTTTATGGAATAGGATTCAGACTAGCACCACTAACAATGGTATATCAGTTGAGTATTGCTATGGCCAAATAAAGTTTTGAAGTATTTTTTCTCTATGATTTTAAAAGTGAATCAAGTTTAACAAATAGCAATAATTGTTGTAAAAGTGAAAATCCAATTAAAATTACAGTATTAGATTTCTTTATAGAGGTCCAATTATAGAAATCCAATTAAAATTACAGTATTAGATTTCTTTATAAAGGTGCTGTGACATCTTACATAACTTCCATAATTTTATTTACATTTTTAATCTAATTTCATATATTATAACAATAAGATTTGCTAGTGCAAGGAAATAAATATGTTGTTTGTACAAGCTCCACTAGATGTTGCACACTTTATGGCTGTATACAAATGGATGTTGATTTCATCTAATTGTACACTGGGAAAGATATTTGTTAACTTAATAAAATTAAGGCTAGCAGCACTAACAATGTTGTATCAGTTAGGTATTTCTGGGGTCAGTTAAAGTTTTGAAATAGCTTTTTCAAATAATTTTCAAAACAGATCAGCTTTTACAAAATAGCTATAAATATTATAAAGTGAAAATCGAAATGATTACAATATTAAAATTTGTATAACCCTAGAATGGCCTTAGATCCCCATCTGTACATCTCAAAAACATTTTGTGATTAAAATCATTAAAAGCTATTAGCTATTAGCAGCTGAAAAGCACTTTACTCTGTCATCTTTTAAAATAAGAATGTATGTAGTACTTGCCTTTCCTCACTTTAAAATTAAATTTCAATGTGCTATGAATTGTCACTGTATTTATCTCAAGGTATTACCAACTATCTACTTATGAAGCTCTGAAATGGGATTGAAGCCCTGGGATGTCTCAAGGACATATGTGCCCTGGTGAAAAAAAAAACATAAGGACCATTGCTCTTAAGGTGAATGATGACTGACTCCATTTGACTTTACAAACATTTATTCATTCACACTTAAATAGAAGTAGACATAGAAGTACGCGCGAGAGCGTTGGTCGAGAGAGTCCTTATGCGACCAATCCAACTCTTTGTCTGTGGTAAGCTTTGCGCGCGCGTTAGAGTTGAGTTGTAGAGTTGCGTGGGAGTCGGCGGCTCACCATGGAGTCGCGAAGTCTGGACACCACATCACTCCCCCTCCAGTGACAACGGTAGGTTAAACTGAACCCGACGCCGTGAGCGGGTCGTCATAGAGTGACCGGTTGACTCACTGGGCTTGCAAGGAGTGTTTCTTGTATACTCTGTTGCCGCTGGAGACGCAACCACCGGAGGGGCTGCAGGTCTGGAAGATGCAGCTGGTGTGAGCTCAGGTGCCCACAAGAACGAAGGTTTTAGGCGATCAATGTGAACCACTTTTTCGTTGTTGTTGATTAAAATCCGGTAAGTTGAAGAGTTTCTAGCTTGAACCAAATGAGGACCAGAATAAACCGGGTCTAAAGATTTTCTGTGCGAGTCAACTTGAAGAAACACGTGGGTCGACGAACTTAAACTTTTGTGCACAAAAATTGCCTTTTTGGAGTGAGCACTGGAGGGAGTTGGGGTTAGAGCTGCCATACAGTCTTTTAACTTTTGGACAAAAACACTAGGATCCACAGAGTTATTTCTGGGTTGCAGAAATTCTCCAGGTAAGCGGAGAACAGTCCCATAAGTGAGTTCAGCACTAGTCGTCTTGAGATCGTCTTTGAGACACGTTCGAAGTCCGAGAAGCACTGTAGGAAGCACATCAGACCAGTGAATCGATGTATGACATCTGATGGATTGCTTGAGGGATCTATGAAATCTCTCAACCATCCCGTTAGAACTGGGATGATAAGGGGTGGTGCGAATTCGATGGACACCTAAAAGTTTGGTGAGAGACCTAAAAAGTTGAGAATCAAACTGCCGACCTTGGTCGGTAGTGATGTACTCTGGAACACCGAAACGTGAAATCCATATATTGTAAAATGCTCTGGCCACGGTATCAGCAAATATGTTGGGTATTGGTACTGCTTCCGGCCATCGAGTGTATCGGTCGATACATGTTAGCAAATAAGTATATCCATTTGAAGGAGGCAATGGACCTACTAAATCAATATGAATATGACTAAAACGTTGAGATGGTAAATCGAATGTTGACAGAGGACTGGAGGTATGCTTATGCACTTTTGACCTCTGGCAGTCAACACAGCAGCGCGTCCATTCTGCTATGTCTTTTGACAGACCAGGCCAAACAAAACGTTTTTGCACAAGTCGACGAGATGCTTTGATGCCTGGATGCGACATGCGATGTAAGTTCACGAATACATCATGCCGAAACTTTGCTGGAACATATGGTCGAACACGAGAGCCCTGTACGTCACAGTACAAAACTGTTCCTGGTGTCAGTTCCAATGGTTGCAAACTGAGATTATGCGAGGATTGACCAGAAAGTAGCATTTGGAGCTCTGCATCGTGTTCCTGTTCCTTTGCAATTGCGGCAAAATCAGTAGAAGAGGGTAGTTGGATCTCTTCCACCCGTGAAAGGATCTCAGCTAGAATGCTTTCATTCCTAAGGGAATAGTCAGCAAGAGGTACGTCAATGGTCGTTATCCGAGAGAGAGTATCCGCGACAGTATTGTCCACTCCTGGGACAAAACGGATATCTGTTGTGAATTGTGAAATAAATTCTAATTGCCTATTTTGTCTCGGAGAACACTTTTCGATTTTTTGTGAGAATGCGAAGGTAAGGGGTTTATGGTCGGTAAATATACAAAAGTTCCTTCCTTCCAGCATGTATCGAAAATGTTTAATACCTGCATACGCTGCTAATAATTCCCTATCGTAGGCACTGTATCTTTTTTCGGTTGCTGAGAGCTTTCGAGAGAAAAATCCGAGGGGTTCCAATTGATTGTTAGTAATTTGATTTAACGCGGCCCCTATAGCAAAGTCTGAAGCGTCCACATCCAACACTAATTTGGACGTATTAGACGGATGGGCTAACAAGGTAGCATTAGCCAATTGCTGCTTACAGATTTCAAATGCATGTTTCGCCGAATCAGATAATTCAATTCTTTTGTTGTCATTTTGCTTTATATTTTTAAGATAATCATTTAAATCTGCTTGATAATTCGCAGCTCGTGGTAAGAATCGACGATAAAAGTTAATTAGGCCTAAAAATGCGCGCAATTCCTTGATTGTCTTAGGTTCCTTATAATCTAATATAGTTTGAACTTTTTCAGGTAAAGGTCTGGTGCCTTCTCTCGAAACGAGATGACCTAAAAATGATAATTCAGAAACGCCTAAGATACATTTGGAAGTGTTTAATTGAATTCCATAATCAGTCAGTCTTTGGAATATTGTACGTAAATGGGACTCGTGTTCATCCTCATTATCAGAAAAGACTAGAATGTCGTCTAAGTAGGCGAAGCAAAAATCGAGATCTCGTAAAATCTCGTTAATGAACCGCTGGAAGGATTGAGCGGCATTGCAAAGACCAAAATTAAGAAAGGGGAATTCAAACAATCCAAACGGTGTTATGATAGCAGTTTTTGGAATGTCACTTTCATTGACGGGAATTGCATGGTAAGCGCGGAATATATCTAATTTTGAAAAAACAGTTTTGCCATATAAAGAAGATGAAAAATCCTGCAGGTGCGGTATCGGGTAGCGATCAGGAACTGTTTTAGCATTAAGTCGACGGTAATCTCCTACGGGACGGATATTACCTGAGGCCTTCGTTACGACATGTAAAGGGGAAGACCATGGGCTTTTCGAGGGTCGACAGATGCCCTTCTCTACCATATATTCAAATTCCTTTTTCACCGCGTCCAATAGTTTAGGATGCAATCGCCTAGGGCGGCTATGTACTGGCGGACCAACCGTTTCAATGTAATGGACGGTAGAGTGTTTAACTTCTTTAAATTTTGGTGTAGGAGATGTAATGTCGGGATATTTCCGTAAAATCGAGTAATATTTAGAACTTTCGATAGTGACTTTGATCGCCATTTGTGTACTATAGCGTATACTTCCTACGGAGCCTAATTTTGTTATGCCGTCGATTAATCTCTTTTTTTTTAAATCAACTATGAGGTTAAAATTTGTTAAAAAATCAGCTCCTATAATAGGTGTGGAAACATCTGCAATAATGAAATGCCATTTAAAAACTCGCCGTAATCCTAAACTAAGGTGTAACAATTTTTTACCGTATGTTTTAATTTTTGAGTGATTAGCAGCGGTAAGTTCGAAAGAATCTGGAGCTCCCAATTTATTTCCTCTCGCAGGCAGACATGACACATCACTTCCAGTATCTATTAAGTATGTCGTATTTGTGTTTCTGTCGTATATAGACAGACGATTGGTGATTTCACTAACATTAATGGCGCCACCGCTTCCCTCTGTGTGGGCGGTGGCTGCTACGCGTTTCCCGAAAATGTACAAGGCTGTTTGCATTTCTTTGCGGCACTACCGAAACGGTTATGGAAATAACAAAATCCAGAGTTATAGTCGTCACGTGGAACATTCCGAGAATGATGACTGACTCCATTTGACTTTACAAATATTTATTCATTCACACTTAAATAGAAGTAGACATAGAAGTACGCTCGAGAGCGTTGGTCGAGAGAGTCCTTATGCGACCAATCCAACTCTTTGTCTGTGGTAAGCTTTGTGCGCGCGTTAGAGTTGAGTTGTAGAGTTGCGTGGGAGTCGGCGGCTCACCATGGAGTCGCGAAGTCTGGACACCACACTCTAAAGGACACTGAAAAGGGTTTCAAAATAGGATACAGATAGAGATATAAATAAAAATAGAAATACTCTTTTGAAGATTCAAAGGCAAGTTTATGTTTAGTTGCAGATAGTTTTGTGACAAGTGAACAATAAAATGAAAACTTATTCCTCTATTTTGTAAACTACTTTTCAGAAGAAAAACAAAATACACACATGGTAAAGTAAGTTGAGGAGTGATCAAAAGGATATTTCATAGGCATAGAATTCAAAATCCAGTTATTCTTACTACAGTTTTGTTTGGTACAATGAAGGACTTAAGATCATCAGTGACTTAATACCCATGTGGAAAAAGCACTTGTAATGCTCAGACTTTCAAACTTATGCAAGATTATTTTCAATAAATTTCTGTAAGTACAAAATACTGTTATATGTACTGTTGTAAGTAAAAAATACTGTACAGTTGTACAATTTTTGCAATAATTAAACTTTTTAATTAAGAATTTTCATTTTTCATTTCCTTCAACTAAATACCTGTGACTATGCTATTTATATATAATTTATTTATATATTGATAAAACCTGATTTCCTAATTAAATTACCCTTTAATAGTACATACTTTCTGAAGGGACACCTGTTCACTATAACAAAATATTTGGTTCAGTGGGTGTCCCTTACTGGGATATACTGTAATATAATGACAATGAAAACATTACCAGCTTGCAATAACAGCTTTACACAGTCTGGGTGATTCATGACAGTTGCAGCATGAAGAGGAGTGCCAAAATTGCAGTCATTAGCATTTAATCTAGCCCCAGCCCTTATCATGTGAGCAGTACAATCCAAGCTTCCTAAAATAAAAATGTTAATCTATAAAAAATCATAAAATGAATAAAACCATTTTTTCTGCAACATTATTTTTAATATTTAATTGCTTATACTCAATTACAATGCAGATAATACATTAAAGTAATATTTATATCCTAATTTTAGCATATGTTCATAAAATTAAGAGCTCTTTCTATGAACACAGTTTGCTGAACATAAAAAGTTTTTTTGTTACATATGAAATATAATAAAAACAATTAGAATTATTAAATAAAAACATTGCTAACAGATAAATTAAATGCCAAAAGAAGTAAAAAGTAACTATTATAGTATGTGTATGAATATACATACATATAAATTCACATATGTACTGAATATTTTAGACCATTTTATACCCATCATGAATGAAAAATGATATTCAGGCTGGATAGTTGAAGTGATAGGCATGGGAAAAAACATCAGAATTCAGGGTTCCCACTCTTTCTCCAGAACAAAAATTAAGGACTTCCTAAGGACCAAAGTAATTTTTTATACAGACCTACTTTAAATACACAGCATAACTACATAAACCCTATTTGCTAAAAAACATATTTTAATGATTATGAATCAGACAAGGCATGTTCAATAAATGCCCTACAATATTTCAGAGTGAAGTTTTTAAAAATGCCTAAAAATTAATAAGATAAACATATTTGACAAAAACTAATTTTGAAAAATGTACATCTAAAGTTTTTTGAGCGATCAAACTAAAAATAAATTGAGAATAAAATACAATATTACGAACAGAACTTTCTGAAAGTTTAAAAATGACTCTAATATATATATATATGTAAATTTTGGCTAGAAAATGTACAAGAATGTTATGAACATTAACAAATATTTTATATATTCTTAAAGCCTGTTTTGGAAAAGTTTAACTCCGAACTTACAAAAACAGAAGTTCGGAGAGTTAAGGTGAAAACTGATAGGAAATCACATGATGATGACAGATCTTGTCAATAGAAAAATTGATCACATTCCTATTTAAAAATTAAGGAGTTTTAAAGGACCTTTGACAAAAATTAAGTAGTTTTAAAAAATTAAGGAAAAAAGTTAAGGAGTTCTTAAATTAAGGAGCTAAAATTAAGCTAAAATTAAGGAGTTCTTAAGGACTTTTAAGGACAGTGGAAACCCTGGAATTTGAAATTTAAAATAATACAATTTATTGAGACACCTTGTCTTTGATACTTCTGTCACCAAAATGTGTAACATGGCATTTATAGTGGTATGGAGTGCTAATGAGCTACAAGTTAAGGAAAGGAGTTATACGAAAATATTTGAGCTATGTAGGAATAATTTTTGTGTATGTGAAATTCCTAAGGTTACCACAATCAAAAGAGAAACAGAGGTATCTGACTAGAGGTTGTAATTTTAGGGATAGAATTGCCAGAAATTTATTTTAGAATGCAATTATAATTAATTTAGTTTTGACAAGGCCGTAGGCAGGGGGGATTTGAAGGACTGGTCGCCTCCCTGAAATTTTGAAAGATCAATTTGTAGATAATGTCCCACATTTGTGTGTGTATGCTATCTGCCTAGCTGTTCATGAACATGGACAGTTATAGTCTTAGGAAAAAATGCTCAGACCATAAAAGTCTTGCTGGGTCGCTGGCCAGAAATACAGTGCTTTCCCTTTCATCAATTGAAGTACCATTCACAAATAATGATGTCTTTCTCCCTTGGTCCCCCTCCGAAAATAATTTCTGGCTACACCCCTGAGTTTTGAGTTAAAATATCATTATGCACATACATATAGTCTTAATACAAAATACTGTCTAGTTCCTAATATGTATTTCATAAGGTCATTTTTAACAATCCCATGGCCAATTTTAAATAAAATTGCTATTCTTGTACTATATAAACAATCACTCTCATATAACAGAAAAAAATAGATGGAATAAAAGCTATAAACTTTTATAAAATCTCATGGTATTCACTGTAGTGCAAAAATGAAAACTTAAAAATTTAAGAGTAGTAATTTTATGAAAAAACAACAGCTTCTAAATAATTATATTTATTTCACAGAGTAGTGATTAATTTTCAAAGACTAACTCATCCGGTTTTGGTTTTGTTTTTTTAATCAAAAACTGGGAAAAAAAAGGCTTTTGTGAAAAACCTGAGTTTGTTTCTAGAAACTTTTAAATCAAATTTTTCAAGTAAACGGTGTGCATAAATTTGAAAATTTTCAAGAAAAGTACAGACTCAAATCTATTGTAATATTAAATGTTTATTAGCTATTTATTCTAGCACTGTTATATAGACTATGAAACTGCCTATGCATTTCCTGCATATTTAAAAAAAACTTATACTTACTTATACTGTATATATTTCTGAATACAGTGGACTCCGCTTAATGTGATCATGGTTAATGTTATCAATCGCTTATTGTTATCGAAATCACTCGGTTCCGATTTTCTCTATTCATTTGTATGTTAAAATTACTTTATGTGATCTTTACATTGGATAATTTGATCAGTTTTCGAACCTCATTTTAACTGGCAAAAGAATATTCACAATATATTCAGAAGGAACCCATTCTTTTCTTTTCCTTCACTGTTGTTTGAATTTTCCAGAATTCTCCTCTTCAACCTAAGGAAATGGGGAATGAACAAAGGAGGGGGTATTACACGTTCCTGGAATTTTTCAGAAATATGCACACCCTGCTGGTGGTCAATGGTTGTCAGATAAGCAGAAGGCAACACATTATTATCGGAACTGAGAAGGAGTGTATTCACATTTTATGCCTTGCTCGCTTACATGCAGCTTGTCGATATGGAAGCCAGAAAGTGAAATGATTTAACATTAAAACAAAAGATCGAAATTTTAAATCGTTATGACAGGTTGATTATGATTACGAACAATTTATCAATGAGCTTCTTAGAAAAAATTGGAGACAATCAACAATTGATCAGTTTTTTTAATTATGTATACAATTCTTATGTTTTAAAGGATAGTATACAGTACATAAATATAAGGTGTTTTTCTATTTTCTTTTGAAATTTAGTAAGTGTGAATTAAATGCAGGGTAAATTTATCTAATTTTTCATATCGTTTATTGTTATCAATCAGTTACTGTTATCAAAAACATGTGTTCCAAACTGATCACATTAAGCGGAGTCCACTGTATAAACCCATCATATAGAAGTGGAGGATACGACTTTCCTTCAAAAATTTATCTAAAGTTCAAAACCCATATATAAGCCAAAATGAAAAAATAATATCTAGAATGTTCAATTATATTGCCAAGCAGGTAAAACAGGGGAAATATTTCTCAATCAAATTGCTTTAAAGTTAAACACTAAACCAACCTTTTTCAACATAGCATCTAATTTAAGTACTGTTTATATAGAGGACAGATCAGACCATGAGACACATACAAGGACATACATTTCAAAAGAGGTGAGGAAAAATAACTTACATTTTAAATTTTAATTAACTTTATACCATCTTTATTAATTTCACAATTTTACTCTAACTTATCTAGAGCACTGCTGTGACATACGGTTTTATAATCGCGTCACTAAACCATGTGACCAATGATATTTTGAATTAGATGTTAATGACAAGTTTCAACTCTGGTAACCCTATATAAAGATAACTTTTTCATTAATTTAAACAATGTTTGTTAAAAAAAAGAAAAATTGCCATGTCTGGCAATAAAGACTATTTCCAGCTTACATAGAATTGTGTTTATTAGAAGATTAGCCAATCCTCTACTGGTATAATACTGTTCTTTTGGTTTGGTTCAGCTTGGTTTTGGAGTGCTATGGTCTACTTTTTGCAACATGAGGGCTAAAACTGCTCTTTTGAACCAATTTTTACACATAAGAATCTTTTTAAATTTTTGTGTTTTTTCTCATTTCAAAATTTTTGCAAACTTTATTTAATTTTTGTTGTTATACAATTTTTTTTACTTTTTACTTTTTTTAAAAACAGATTAATTAAATTTTGGGCCAACTTGGCAACTTTTGTCGACAACAGCAAGAAACATCACCAAAAATTGCATGTATTTTATCTGATTCATGGATCCGTATACAAGCTGACCCTCAAATTTAGGTCTTTAAAAAGCCTCAAAAATTCTCAGCTTATACACAGGAATATATGGTATATTATTAATTATAATTCACTAATATACATAATTCATGTTTGTAAATTTTTGAAAATGCTTTAGTACAACTATATGCATTTAATTATATTAAAATGTTAAAATATGACTGAATGGAAACAGGTTTACTTGATATAGCAGTTTAAATAAAAAATATATTTTATGCTATGAAAAATTTAGTCCATCTGAATCTCTGGAGTGAAATGGTATTTTCAATGTACGTGATAACAAACTTTTATTTAACTTCAGTTTTGTATCTTTTTCAACCAAGATGCAACCAGCAGACTAATTTCTACACTGAATCTAAATATAGGGTTATTCTATGGAAATCTAAATATGACACAAAAAATAAAGTTCATATAAACTACAATAGTAAAATATTTTTCAAGTTTATGTTTATCTACATCTAATATAGGCTGTTTTAACTCACATGATAAAAAAAAATGAAAGATTATAAAAATAAAAATTTTACAAGAAATCCATGCAGGGTAATAGCCTATATATATATATATATATATATATATATATATATATATATATATATATATATATATATATATTGCTGAAAAAACTTTGTATTACCCTGCATAGTGAAATGAAAATTTGCCCTTTCATATATGTGTTAATAAGAAATAGATATCTCAAAGTACAATAATGGAAAAATTTAAATTTTTAATAAATAATTTCCTCACATTAGTCTGTTCTCTATTTATATACTTCCAAGTAATGTTAATTGAATTATATTACTCACATGAGTTTTATCAAATATTTTAATTTAATTATTATATGCTAAGAAATTGGCATCTACTTTATATTCAAAATTTTAGCTTTAAAAATGCATAAATATAGCTTTGTCGGACTTTACATTTCAGAACAATAATTTTGTCAAATAAGGTAGCTTTTCACAAGGTTAAAAATATTATGTTGCTAACATTGACAAAAAATCTAGAAATTAATTTTAAAATATTAAAAATATATTTTATCACTTCTAAACCAATATAATATTATAACACCAAAAGAACTTAAAATATGCAGATTTTAAAGCAATAAATTGTAAAATTATTGCTTTATTCTAAATGTTATGTTAGTCTCTATGAAGAACCTCATCAAGTTCTGTAATTTTTAATAACAAAACTACAATAAACTGATACAAAGAAAAAATGACTATCAAAAATTACCCAAAATGTATTAAAAGTGCATCTTAAACAAAACATTAAAAAACAATCTAAAAGTACAATATTTTCTTGAAAAAAGGTCATATAAAAAAAATTGAAAAAAAGTCATTACAGAAATTTAGTTAAAATTTAAAAAAGGTCATTATAGGTTTTAATAATGATAATAACTATAACAATCATTTTGTTTTTAAAGTAGAAGTTATGAATGTACTACAATAAATCTTGAAAACAAAACATGTTTTGTCCAAAAAGTGGAGTTTTATTGATTTGGGTTTACTTTAGCAAACTCTGTACTACAGTCAACCTACTGTTCAGAGACCCTTTGTCTTTTTCATAACGTGCAAATCTGACAAGTTTGGTTAGAAAATGAGAGATTATATAAGTATTGAATAGTGAAATTCACTTCTACAAAGCCAAAAGGTTTATAGGAATGATATAAATAAATAACCTTTCAGACATGCTTCATGGAGAGGTGTGCTTAATGCCAGTGGAGGATTAACTTCAGCACCCTTTTTCATCAGCAATTCAACACATGGAACACTACCTACAGCACAAGCATCACATAAAGGAGTTCCACCATCTAAGCTTGTAGCATTTACCTGTTGAGTAAATATTAGCAATAAAATTTATATTTTATAAATTAGATATTATACACTCACTTCCAAAAGTTAAGCACGAAGATGAAAATGCTAATTTCCGGAAGCCAATCAGAATTGAATAGGATGCAATTCGCTGCAAAGGTACATGGAATATGCAAAAAAAAGGTCAGTCTTATAAGATGCCAGCTTTATAAAAGAGTTACAGGAGTTGATTGTAAGTGCTGATAGAAGGTGTTTAAAACTTTCATACAAATTGTTTTCAAGACATACCTGTTTCTATGACTCCCAGAAAATGAATGAAAGATTCTGAGCATTGGTGTGCTGTGAGGCGCATTAAAGCAGGACAGTCGACCCCAGATGTTGCTCTTTTCTTCAGCGTTTATCATTCTGTATTTTCACGTTTAAACAATTCCAAACCACACACACAGTTGTACAAAGGCTCATAGCCAGTCGCCCAAGGAACCTCTGCAGAAGATCAATATATTGCTATTTTAGACAGGTTGAATCGCAGAGCGATATCCACACGTGTGACATCTGTGATTACAGCTTCCATTGGTAAGGCGATATCTGCAGTTACTGTATGCTGAAGATTATATATAAGTGGACTGTATGCCCGGGTGTCTCGAGTTTGTGTTTTTCTATCCGACCAATCAAGAGGGTACAATTAAATTGGTGCCGGGAACATGTCACTTGGACTGTGTCTGAGTGGGACAATGTCATGTTTACTGATGAGTCAAGATTTGCACTGGAGCCAGATGACAAGCGCATAAGGACATGGTGTGAACAAGGAACATGTGATCAGCCCCAAAACATCACCAAACATCATGCATTTCGAGGCGGAAGCATTATGGTATGGGCTTGAATTTCATTACGACATCACAATTACCTGCACATCTTTAAACGGGTTTCTATGATGGCTGTCCGGTATAGAGATGAAGCCCTAGAACCCATTGTGAGATTTTACGCTGCAGCAGTTGGGCCTAATTTTGTTTTGATGGATAATAATGCATGTCCCTATAGAGCTGACATCATTGATGACTACCTGGAGAGTGAAGGGATTGCACATATGGTATGGCCAGCATATTTGCCCAACCTTAATCCCAGTGACAATTTTTGGGATGCTCTTGGCCATGCTGTATCTTCATGTTTCCCACATCCAGCCACTCTTATGGAGCTGGAAACTGCTCTACAAAAAGAATGGTGATTGCTTAATTCTGCAGTGGGTGACCACGTAATTGAAAGCATGGTCTAAAGGTGTAAACTTTGTATGCAGATGAGGGGGGATCACATATCCTGTTAAGGTCCTTTTTTTTCATTTTATGCTGTTTATTTTAACTTTATACATAAAGTCTCCAGTATGTCATTATCTGATAACTTACAAAACTTTAATACTGTTTTCATTTCTGTATATAGTTACTGATTTTGTTTTATGCATAAATATATTTGCTACTTTCCTGCTGAATTTTGTGTCAATCAAAGCAGTATTTGTTGATTTTTTTGCATTTTACATCTTTGTGCTTAACTTTTGGAAGTGAGTGTATAATAATAACATTATTTAACATTTACCATTTTTGAATGTCACAGAATTGCTGTCAAAGAATGGATTTAGCAAATTTCATGTTAAATTTTAAAGATTTGAACTAAGGTCTTTGTTTGATTTTATATTTTTTACCAATGCATTTTTATTACATTTTCTCTCATTTAATATTTTAATAAAAAAATTTTGTAGATTTGTTGAATTAATTATATTTTTTCTTATATTTATATATTGAGATAAAAAAAATTAACCTCATAAATTATCAAACTCCAATGTTCATTTTTCATCTGAATATAAAAATTTATTCATGATCGAACAATACCCCATATATGCATGAGTCACAGGTTCACTTTAGAATTAACACATATAATACTGTAGAGGTATAAACAACAGATCATCAGCTTTTAAAAATCTATATTAGGTCCTAAGGACATGAGAAAATTCTCTTCTTACTTGTATGGTTTACAGTACGGATGTAAATTCAAGGCTTAAGATATTTGAAAGAAAATGTATAAGAAGTCATGCTCAAATTCTAAATTATAGAATTACATTTTTCCAGGTTTACAAGAACTTTTTTAAAATTATTTTGCCAAAACTGTCTAAGTTTTTTTATTTTTTATCCCCTTGGACTACTTTTTAATTATGTGCCTTTTAGATATCAGCATCACTTATTGAGTCACATCTTGAATTACACTCAAGAGCCAAAACATTATGACTACCTCTACATTTTGCAATGAACTCGCCTGGATGACGTGGGAGGCACATGATCAGGTGGAAGTGGTATTTACTGCTACTGGAGAGTCTGGGAAAGGCTGCGGATCTAAGCGATTTTGATAGAGGGCAGATTGTAATGGCTCGAAGGCTCGGAACAAGTATTTCCAAAATTGCATGACTCGTAGATTGTTCGTGATCTACAGTTGTTACTACTTATGCAAAGTCAGTGAATGACTGTGAAACCAGCAGTAAGTGACATGGTGTTGGATCAAAGAAAAAGGTCATTGGAGACTCTCTCGCATGGTGAAGCAAAACTGGAGTCAGACAGTGGCTCAGCTGACAACTCAACCCAATGCAGGGCCAAGTAGAATAGTATAGGAGCACACTTCAGCGAACACCGTTGGATATGTGGCTACACAGCAAATGTCCCACTCGTGTGCCTTTGTTGACCAAGCATCATAGCCAATTTCGCCTATGCTGGGCCCGGGAACATCACTACTGGTCCATGGATCAGTGGGAAGAGAGTTACCTGGTCAGATGAATCACGGTTTGTCATTCATCAAGCTGATGACTGTGTCAGGATATGCCATCTTCCAGGTAAACAGTTGCTCCCTCAATGTACAGTAAATTGTACACAGGCCAATGGTAGTGGTATTACGCTTTGGGGGACGTTCTCTTGGGCATCTCTGGGACCCGTGGTTGTGGTAGAGCAGATCATGAATGCTACAGGGTATCTGAACATCATTGCAGATCAGTTGCACCCTTATATGACCTCTGTTTTTCCAGCTGGAAATGGAATGTTCCAACAGGACAACACCCCACATCACAAAGCTAAAATTATGTTGGAGTGGTTCCAGGAACTTGACGCAGAATTCCAGTTAATGTCCTGGCCGCCTAACTCACCGAATCTCAATCCAATAGAACACATTTGGGATGTCATGGGACAGCAGCTCAGAGTTCAAAGACCACCAATTCACAATATCTCGTATTTGCGTAACCGTTGCTTAAGCATCTGGTACAATCTGTCTCCGGCCATCTACCAAGGACTCATGGCATCCATTCCAAGGCGGGTTGAAGCTATGTTGCGCGCTAAATGTGGGCCAACTGGTTATTGACAGGTGGTCATAATGTTTTGGCTCTTGAGTGTATATGCAGCTGTATCAACATAATAGATAAATTACTTGAATTTATTCTCTACATTTTCAATATCTCATTCCTTCATATATATATAAATACATATTTACATAACATTTGCATGGAATATGTAGTGATATTAACAAAATTAAATTTGAATTTTTGTATTTTTCATTAACTACATGCATACCAACCACTGGTGAATTCTGTAACATGTAAATCATATTATAAAATTTAAAACTGATATATTTTAGAAGAAAGAACTAAATTCAAATATTTTTCTAACATCTCAAAATGCAGGATTCTGATATTACGAAAATTAAAATTTTACTAATAATCCTCTTAATGTTTAGATCTGAGATGGAAAATGTGTATGACTTGTCTTTGTAATCTCACTAAGCACACAACAATTGCATCCTGGGAAAAATTAAGCAAGAGATAATATAGTCATAATATAAAGGAAAAATATAAGTTCATTACAATTGAGAATCGCAGTTTATAAACTATACACCTATACTTTTATCGATGAGAGTAACATTCAGTGAATCTAGACAAAAGGTTTGGCAATCAAAGAGTTAATTCCAGACATGATTTATAAGTGTATAAAATTTGATCACTACTTTAAAAATAAAATTATGAAGAATTCATTACACAGGGTTTTAATAATTAAGATGCTTATTTTTAGAACCTGGAGAAAGAAATTAACCCTTTGTATGACTAAATTGCAAATTTGCAACATACAAAAAAATTAATATCATTTACACAGGGTGTTTTTAAAAAATGGTTTTGTTGATTGTTGCTATCCTGAAACACTGTGGTCAAAATAATTTGTTCATAAAAGTTCTATCAAATGGTCATAATAAGCTTAATTTTCATATCAAAATATTATTCATCATTTGATCTGATATATATGATTATTACGGAAAAAAACTTGGGTTTTATTTTTAAAAAATTTTAATGTGGAGACAACAGAAGTGTATTTACCACAACAATAGTTTCAAATTCTTTATGTAAATAATTTTTTAGCAAAATAATTTGCAATATTCATAAGAATTATGTATTTTTGTAAGTAGAAAATATACTTTTGACAATAAATATTCATGTTTATGTTTTATATTCTTTTTATTACATGTTAAATGATGTATTCTACCATCTGATTAAATATTTTTTTAATATTAATAAAATATTAAACATTACAGTAATAAGATTTAAAGTTCTCTAATAACTACTGTAATCTGTTAACATCATAATTGTATAATCAATTTTATTAATCCAGTAGCAAAAGGGAAATGATACCTTATCTGTCTAATTCTATGCTTTTAAAGCTTTAAGATTAAATACATTTTTATGGTATCCGTCTACATTGAAAACGTCATTTTTTGCCAAAAATCATAAATTTTTTATTATTATTATTTCTCTATTGTAAAATTTAAACTTTAAGGCTTCTAAATCTGTTTTTGTTTTGTCTCTACGGCATTTTAAAGAAAAGTTACAGCTCTTTAAACATCACTGACAGCTATCAAAACAAAACGGAAGTAGCGACTTCGGAACCAGAAATTGTGACTTTAAAGCCTTTTAAAGAGCATTTTTTGGACAAAACTTTTTTAATTTTTATGACGATTAGTTTAAAATTTTTTCTAGTATTCTTAATATTTAGCAACTTGTCAATTACAAAGTTTTGGTTGGTTGGTTGGGAGCACTACGGTCTACTTTTTGCTACACGAGGGCTAATGAGACCGGGACCTACTGTTTAAAGCCGATTCCGAACGGCTACGAACATCCATGCCTCAGTGGGACTCGAACCCACGAACTCCGGTTCCGAAGGTCAGTGCCCTAACCATTCGGCCATCGTTCGGCGAACAAAGTTTTGAAGCAAGAAAGTGTGGGAAATTTTAAACATGTATTTTAATTTTTTAATAGTTAAAGTTGTTTCATAAACTTCAAATGCATTTTTCTCATAACGGTATTTTTAATAAAATGTTGAAACTTAAAATGTGATTTCTCAAAAAATTCTAGTGAAAATTATTATGAATGCTTTTGATAGTATTTACTAGTAAATACCAAAAAGCTTTAAATTTGGATAATTTTTAATGATGTTACACTCATAGTTAGATATAAAGGTAATGAAAATTCGTTAAAAATTCTATGTGCATAATATTGAAGGTCTAAAATTTTTTACCAAATGTAAATTAAGCAAAGATTTTAGGTGATTCACTAGTCCAGTGTATAAGAAATGTGTTGCATCAAAAAATATTGAAATAATTTAATTTATTAAAAAATCAGACTTTTTGAAAAAACCCCGATTTTTTTACTAAATTTTCTTCATTTATTAGAAATTTTATAAAAACTTCTATAGGAATAAATTTTTTAAGTGCAATTCTCTATGATAATATAAAAAATAAATCTAAAAATGTAAAAACATGAACTAGTTTCTACGCTTAAAGGAAAAAGTTCTCCAAACATAAACGGATACCTTAATTGTGAAATAAAAAATTATCACCTTAGCTCCATAATTGATTAAAATTTCAGCACATTCAACTTGATTTTGAATGCAGGCTTCATGCAGTGGAGTCAAGCAATCATAATTTGTTTGATTAGGAGATAATCCATGATCAAGCATAAAAATTAAATTCTCTGTATGGCCAAGCTCGGCAGCTTTGTGTAAAGGATATGGTCCATAAACTTGTAATACTACAGAAAAATAAAATTACAAAATAAATTAATATTATTCAATATAAGTTGTTCTTTAAAAAGAATTTTTATATTAACTATTAACAAAATCAACAATTTAGTATAATGCAGAAGAATTTAAAAATACTACTCTATATGTACATGCTAAAAACATAAACCATAATATCTATAATATATTATCACATACAGTCCAATTTATCAGAATCTAAACTGAAATATTTATACAAAATAATTCTAAATACTGAACTCTCAAGATATATGGTAGATCAGGACCGTAGACAGAAATTGTTTTCTGGGGGGGGGGAAAGAGTTTGGAGCACTACGGTCTATTTTCTGCAATACAAGGGCTAATGAGACCGAGACCTACTGCATAGCCAATTCCAAACAGCTACGAACATGCATGCCACAGTGGAATTCAAACCCACAAACTCTGGCTTCAAAGGCCAGCACCCTAACCTTTCGGCCATCATTCGGCATTTTCTGGAGGAGGGAAAGGGGAAATATATTGTTATTTGTGAATGGTAGTTCATTAAAACAAAATTAAGGTATAAAGGCATGGATGAGGTATAATAATTATCCATTTTTAACTCAAATAATTAAAAAGATTTTATGACAAACGAGAAAAGACCTAAACAAAAAAAGGTAAATATTGCAGAATATGTTAAATTTAAAAATAAAATGTTAAATTTTCAGTCAGCAGCTCGGCAAAACTTTTTATAGCCAAAGCTATTTTTTTAGGAACATGTTCTTATACAGCTAGGCAGATGACACCTACACACTTGTGGAACATTTTCTTTTGACGAAATGGTCTTCTAGAATTTTGGGACGGGACCAGTTCCCCTTATCCCCCCTCCCCTTGCCTGCAGCCTTGTGGTAGATTATTTATACCAAAGTAAAAACTAAAAAATATTTACAGGAATCTATCTTCTGGGTAATATTTTGCATGATTCTATTTTACTGAAATACTATGTACACAGGTAATTAGTTAAATAGAAATTTTGGATCAAAATTTGAAGTTATATTCAGATTGTTATAGCATTTTAAAGATTATTAAATATTAATGATCACCTGGACTTCATAAATACAAAACAGTCCTTACTTCAAGTCTACAAAATAATCCTGATCATTATTTTAGCACTTGCAATTCAATTTTACAAACTACTATTGTAAATTTTCTCACATTTCAGAAATGATAATATTACTATTACAGATAGAGAAGACAAAGAGAATTTATTTTACAGTATAGTACAAATATAGATTGATAGTACTGTAAATTATTAGTTAACAGATAACATAAGCATAGCATACAGTTTGATTATTGATTATCATTGGATTTATCATTATTCTTACAAGTAAAATGAGAAACTTTAAAATTCTCTTGACATATAAACTATGCAAAGGCTAAATTATTAACATGTATAGATATTTAAACACAAATTCATTTATTCCTAAATATACATACTCAATGATTATAAAAGTTATAATGATTTGATGATTTTTGTAATAAAATATTTAACATGATACATTTCTTGGATTAAAAAAAGGTAGAATAACAACTCTAAATCTGTAGAGAAAAAAAAAAACAGAAAATCTAAACATGACTGTTGATATAATTTTGTCCTAAATATAAAAATAAATGCAGATAAATATGAAGTTGTCCCTCTTTCGAAAAAGAATTTAGTCTTAGATAGTTTAATTGTCATTAGTATAACTTAAGAAATAATTTAACCAAAAAATATCATCATGAAAAGTGAAAGAGTAACATAGATTCTCAACTACTCTAAATAAGTGTTAAAATTATCATATGAAAATATAAAGTGATAATAATTCCTCATTTAAATAGCAGACATATACATTTAACAACAGATATTCAGTTAACAGAATAAAATGGCTTTGAAATTTTAATAATTAATATTTACTGTTACATAAAAATATAAATGCCAAACTAACAAAATTTATAACCCAATTAAATTAAATGAACAAGATTTAAAAGGCTCTAAAACTTGTTGTAAATAGAATCAATTAGATTATTAATTCAAATTAATTTTGGTGATAACTAGATTAAAACCATCTTTAACCTTTACTATGTGTGATTAAACATCTTTTAATTAATTTTGAATGATTTTAATAATTTGAGGATATATAGCTTTTAGAAATATAAAATAAAGTAGTTCAAGATTATGTTAATTAAACTACTAGGCGTTATAATTATTTCAACTTAATCCCACATTTATTTAAGTTTGGCAAAGTATACAAAATAGATTTTGTAAGTTATTATTAATAACATAAAAAATATAAAATATATAAAATTACTGAAATTGAATTTTTATAAGTTTAAATTTTTAAAAATTTAGGGTGGCTACTATAAATTTTTCCTAAAAGAATTTAAATATTCTAAAATTTGTTCTAAAATTCTAATATACGTCATCTTCCGAATTTCTTAAAATCTTCGAATAAATTGAATATATCTAGTATATATCTAGTTTCTAGAAAATATCTAGTTTCCTGACATTTAACCGTTAGACAATTAAAAAAATAAAACGAATAGTAATGTTTAAATTAGAGAAACTCAATATTATATGCAAATTTTCTCTCGTGATCAAAAAAATATATATAAATCTTAAATGTTTAATATTAGTTAAGTGTAAAATACAGTAAAAAATAAAAAACAAAAATATTAGTCCACGCATTTTATAATATATAATACCAATATTCAGAGAGAGACTGTACACATTCACTCAAATGAATTCAGAAACTAATAATAATGTTTTTAATGTTAGAATTAGGTTCCAAAGGTACAATGAAAATAAGAGATTCAATAAAGAAAGTTTGACGAAAACAACCCTTTTCCGGCACGCATTACAAAAAAAACATTGAAAAACTGAAAAATATTTACAGGAATCTATCTTCTGGGTAATATTTTGCATGATTTTATTTTACTGAAATACTATGTACACAGGTAATTAGTTAAATAGAAATTTTGGATCAAAATTTGAAGTTATAATCAGATTGTTATAGCATTTTACAGATGCAAACTTAACAAAATATAAACATAAACACTGGCACTGTCTATCTAGTGTCGTACGTGTTGCCACTTTTTTTTAAATTTAATACACTAATTTAAATCATTGATATGATTGGGACGAATTTTCTTCTTGTTACAGGACAGATTCTGTAACTTTTCTATCCTAATGATTTTAATTCAACTGTAACATTTTTGAAATTCAGTAATCAAAAACAGTAATCATTGGAGAGGGAAAACTTTCAATTCAACCTTTACAACAAGAAATTTCCACTGATTTATAAAGTGAAACGTCAACATCGATCACTAACAAGGCAATTTTTAACCAAATCCAACCCTTCCTCCTTATCGTAACTCTCATAGTGTTGCTATGCTCCTTGACATACTTATTTAAAAAAAAAAACTACCTAAGATACTCGGCATTGCCCGGTTATTGTATTTTCTTCCAATATTCATTTTAGACTTATTAGCGATCATCAACCCCCCCCCCCTCTTCACAAAAAAAATTTTGGGATTTGAAAAGCTATAATCTATTATTTTGATACTTGAAATATGGTCCCACACCTTAAAAGCCGAATTTGAAAATACCGAGTATTCCGGGAAGCTGCGGAATTTCAACCCATAGACTACGGTATCGAAATGCAGCGCCCATCGTTTGGTAATTCCTGGTGTATCAAAGGACATAATGAGTAATAATTTAATCCTTAAATTAGATTCTATTCATAGTCTTTTTTATGGGGATAGTGGGCTCTTTTCAAGTATATTAGAATCAGGTGTGGTCATTTATGTTTGCATTCTACCTCGTCCAAATCATAGTTCCCAATATAATAAGAGAGGAAGATATCCCATTTGTGAAATATTATGATATAGTAAAGATCAGAAGTCTAATAGTCAGTTTTCCTCTATAGCAGCATTAAAATTGTCTTATACCCCTTCAGAGTTCTGCATTGCCAAGCCTAAGGCACTGTGAATATGCTGTGTATATATATATTTTTTTTAATTACAGAAGACAATCTTTTTCCAAAATAACTTTTCTGGTACATTTATACTTTTACAGTTATATATAAGAAAGATCAATCAAAAGTAATTGTTAAAAATAGAACTAGTTTATCTGTAATATTTTCTTCACTGTATATTAAATAATTTTTTAATATTAGATGACCTATACGGTTAAATAAATAATTATGTTCTACTATAATTTTAGAATACGTTCTATTTTATAAATTAATGCATTATATTAACTAGTAAAATTGTACAATTCTTGCAATTATTCATTATTATGTAATGACAAATACTCTCTTAATGAGCAATTTAGAGATTTTTCAAAACTTATTCAAAACTCCACCTAAACACTGACAATTTCATTGCCTTTTCTACTATAATATTTTTTACCTTTATTAAATTAGTAACCGCTGTAAAAATCAATAAAAATTAATAAATTATGTCAAATGTCAAAATTTTGGGACGATTATCAGAAACTTTGGGAACTTTACCTTTTCACGTATTTAAAAATTAATATGTTCTTTTATGCCATTAAGAAAATGTTTTGGTGAGCATGGAATTTGTATATGAATGCAAAATTCACTGATAAAATATTGAAGACAAAATACTGATAGCGTTACAAAATTCTGTAATGCTATCAAAATTAATTTAAACTAATCAGAAAAACATTTAAAATTAATGCAAATGTGTATATAAAATATTTGTATATGTTTAAATGATTCCTAGCATATATATATGCTTAGATTTTTTATATGTATGCATACAAAAAAATCTTAAATTGAAGAAAATCTTATCTAAAAAGTAATAAATAATTATTCCAAGAAATGACTGGTTGAAAAATGTTAAAATAATATTAAAACCATAGAGGTAATGTTCTTCACCTGGCGGCTTCAGTAATTTCGAAAACATGTTTCCTGGCATTTTTTTTTTTTTATTTTCAGCTAAACTATGAAGTCATAAATTATCACCATAATCGTCTGTTATTAATTGTGAAAATATTGTTTGAAATAAAAGAATAAAAAGTTTACTTTTGCATTTGAAAATTGCTTTAAAAAAGTGCTAAGATTGTTTCAAATTAAGCCATTTGAGGATTTATATAAAGGGCACATTAGAGAAAAATTTTATTTATCTATATATACAGACAGGTTCAAATTTAAGAGAATTTTCACATTTTATCGAATTTCCTGAAAAGAACTGAACGAAAGGTATTTTGAAATTGTTTGAGACAAAGGTGCAAATCGTGTACGTCAAATACGTAAGTGTACACTCATGTGGATGGAGTCAGTAGAAGAACAGGCTTTATAAACGCAAGTAGCAAAACATAATTTCGTTCTTGATAAGTTTTTTAGAGCTAGGAAGGATATTGCTCTTCCCTTATATCAAAATCTATTGGGATTGGGAAACAAACTTCTGCTGTATGACAATTTTGCAGCCCATTCTTCTCTTTGCATCCCGGGTCTGGGGGTCTGCGGTTAACAATCAGATCAAGAGACTTCAAATAATACAAAACAAAACGTTAATGTCTATTCGAAAAGGCCACGGGTATATCTCTAATTAAACAATTCACAAAGATTTCAACATCAACCTGGTTCGGAACATTGTTACTACAGCAACCAAATTCTTTACCAACATATACTCCGTTAACCCTTTAAGAACCACTCACTAAAATCTTAAATGTTTTCCAGTTTCCAGCCCAATAGCCCAAAGTTTGCCTGTTTTCTTTCCTCTAGTCTTTTTTTTTTCACTTGTCAATCTAAGTAAACAAGTTTAAAATCGAATGGAGCTATGAAATGTTTTGAGTTATCCAGAAACAAGTGTCAACGTGCTGTAAAAACCTCAGAAGCGAACATTTGCAAATGTCGGATGGTTACAATAAATCCCCTGTAATACTAGACTCAAGACTCGAGTTGGTGTTAAATGGGCCCCTGGTCTTTTTCGGCGACCAAAGACGGACACCCCGAGAGAGGGTGGGCAAGCCCTGTTCCAGGGAGGTTCAACAGGAGGAGGGGCAATGGATGCCAACCCCGCCCGCGCCAGCTGAAGAGAAGGACATTTTCCCGTGGAGGCGAAAACTTGACCGAGGGGGGGATTACACCCCGGCCCTTGCGAAGAGGAGTGAAAAAGAGATGCCCGCTTGGATCGACAGAGAACGGACATTCTTGTGAAAGGAGCTAAGACCGAGAGAGGTGTTTTCCGCTCGGCACCATTTATTTTTTTTCCTCGGTCTTATTTTGGCCCTGTTTTGAGTATGATATGCCGTGTACATATGTTTTAACAAATTTTCTTAACAATAAATGTTTAATCCAGAGTTTTGTCGCTGCTGTGCTTCATCGTCGGCAACATAGATTTTAATCGAACCCAAGATACCTGCTCCAGACAAAATAGGCGAGCAGGTGCAGAAACGAGGCTTGGGTCATCGGGAAGTGCAGCCGGGGACGCGCGAGGCGTTATATCCCCTGTTCACCGCTATCAGCAATACCCGTGGCTTATCAGTCAAGCCTCAAGGGGAAGGCAATTTTCAGATGGTTTCGGCTATTCTGGGTCCCAGAGGTTTTAACTATCGGGGGCTATTTGGAGACGAAAGGGTTAGTTGAAAAGAAATTTCTAATATAGCGAACTACAATCTGGGCGAACATCGTAGGCTACTGTGCCGAGTATTCGTCCAGCTCTCTAGCTCATTTTAAATTAACTTTTCGTCTTCTTTTTATGTTAAGTACTAGGAAATTAATTTCTTTTTAATTGCTTTTTGGGCAAAATATTTTCCCTTAAATTTTAATTAATAATAACCTCAGTTTTTATAATTCTTAATTCTTCTAAAGTTTTTTTCTTTATGTTTCGATCACTCAATTCACAATAGTAAACGTATTGTTCAGCACCTGTAATGTTCAATACTGGGGATATAGGGTCTTCGGCCCATCTGTGCTCAAACGAATCGGAGGCCAATACGAATGTCCGCATTTTGTTCGCAAGCACAGCTCGCCAAATTTCTTAATGCCTTTTTTTTCAGCAATCGGTTAAATTCAAATTCTAACAGTATAAATGAAGCAATCCCATATTTGTGTAGAGCTCATTTTAACATCCAGCGCTGTGTACAACTTAAGGAAACAGTTCCAGGATACGGGATCCATCAAGAGAAAGCATATCCGATGCCGTTCAAAAGCCGCGGAATAGAAACGATCACCATGTGTTCATTAAGAAATGAAAAGCGTTTTCTTAGACGAACTCTTCATTTATATAAATAGGAGTTTCTATTATATGCCATTTACCCCCTAGGGGAGAGGAAGAAATTGAGGAGAGAAATCATAAGATGGAAAAAAAATATCTAATGAAGAACTTCAAATATCTTACTTCATTTCCTACTAGAATAAAAATAGAAAAAAAAAAAAAAAACGCATTGGAAAGAATCTATCCCATTTTGTTTTCTAGGCTTGATTAAAACTATAGTAAAGTTGAATTCAAATTTAGTTTTCTGTATTTTATTACACCGTTATTCACCATTATATTCCGATGTTTTTTAAATTTATAGTTATATATATCGAGAGAGATTTTATAGGACAGTTTTACCAAATATTACTTTAGGCTGACATGTCAATCATTGGGATTTGGCACTTTTAAGTTTTTAACAATTATTAGCTTATTTTTCAAATATTTAAATGTATGTTTTAAAAATATTTATTAAATATCTCAGTTGTACTGCGTATGCGCAGCTTCCAACCAATATCTTTACATAGACTCCATGCATTTCTACCTAATAGCTTATTTTCTCACCCCATTCATTCTTTCGTGTTTGTCGAGTACATTGATTTTGTTTTTAATTTGATTGATCGAAGCGTCGGTAAAAGGAGTAGAATTTTACATCTTGGTTAACTAGAAATTTATCAAAAGTTTAATCATGACGATGCGAACATTTGGAGAAAAGCCTATAGCATTCCAGCTTGAAGAAAGTGGGGAATATTATTACATAGGATCAGAGGTTTGTGTAATTCGCCAACATATTTTTGTAATTGCCTTTTTTGTTTTTCATTTAGTCTTTCACATTGCTGTTTTTTGGTCAGTAAAAGGAGTTAAAGATGAATTATTTTTATTATAGAGATAATTACAACTGGTAATTTACTGAAGTAGTTTTTAACTTATATATTGGTTAAGCCGGTTTAAGAATCATTGGTTCTGTGTAGCCTAAATGTTACTGCTTTAATCTGCTAAATTGATCCATATTGTTTCGTATTTCTCATGGTTTTAATGGTTTGGTATACATTTCTTGCCATCGCAAATTTCAAAACACAAAAGTTTAGGAAAAAAATTTAAATTAAGTGATTACAAAATTTGAGAAAAGCTTCTGTGATCATGGTAGTTTGACAGTTGACATTAAATCAAACGATGCTTAGGTTGACAAGAGAGAGTTATTTAGCTTCAACCCAAAAATGTCTGATATTTGAGTATATCTGTAATGTTTTTGAGTTAATCCATCTATCTTTTAAATGGGATTTGCTCTCTGCCATTAAAAAAAAAAAAAAAAAAAAAAAAAAAAAATCAAAGTAAATTGGTTGAATTCTGTTGTCAAACATTTAAAGGATTTTTTAAAACAAATACTTCATTCTTTAACCTGTATAGGACGGGTAATCATTTACAAGGTTCTCAAATTTTGTGGAAAATCTATTATATGAAACTTGTATATAATATTCAATTGTATAAAGTATTTCTTGTTACCTGGTGCAACTCTCATAAGGCTTATGTAAGAAATTATTCATTCATACAAATATTCAGTTATATGAGACATTTAGTTATTGAAAGGAATGTTCAACCTCATACATAAATTTTCAAATGTAGATTTTATTCAGTTATGCGAAGAGAGTAAATTTTTTTTGCTAACAGAGTTTTACTGTGCATATTAATATCTCTTTATGGTTTTCCTTTATCTTACAAAGTTTATTTTTTATTATTCGACTATTAGAGAGAGTTTTATTGTGTTTTTTAATTTTTCTGGACATTTAATATTAGTTTAGATACAATTTGTTCATTGTATGCTTGTATGCATTTGTTTAATGTATATGCAGAAACTTCCTGTATTTAATGTAGGAAAGAATGATTTTTTCTTTGTGGTTGAGATTTTAATGTAAATATAGTTTTTACTCTTAAATTATGTTCATTTAAAAATAAATCAGAAAAATAGCACAGTAGTGTTTTTATGTTTTTGTTGGTAGAAACAATTATTATTCACAAAGTATTCTCTAATATGAAGAATTATGTTTATCAACAATAATGATTATTGTTCAAAGCAATGAGTAAAGGTTTTTTTATTTTAAAAATCTTGACTTTTTTCATATTTTAAATAATGTTTGAGTTTTCTTTCTTTTCTGTCCACCATAGCTATATTGATTAGTAAATCACATATAAAGGTATGTGAAAAAATGCATTTTAGGACTTAATGAAAGTTATAATTTTTATTGATTATTGAAGAGTTATACTGAGAAGTGTGTGCAGGGATTGATTTTGCATGCAATGGTCAACTGTTTTGCTACAAAATAAATATTTATTACAGCGAAATAGCCTTGTGAATCTCTGTCACAATAAGATTCCAAATATTACAACTTTCTGAGATCACGGGATCGTTCAAACAATCTGCATGCTCTCTCAGACTCCATACTGCGTGCAGAGCAAATGTGCTCGTTTTGTCTATTTTTATTACATGGAGACTTTTGTTGTCTGTTGCAGTAGTCCAGTTTTTCTTCAAAATGCAAGATTAAATAATGATTAGCAAAATGTAAAATGATGAAAATAAACCAAGCATACAGCAGCAAGATAAAAGCATATGATACTCAATTTATTCCCACTTCCTTGCCTGAAAACTTTCTAACTGCCAAGTTTCCAATTATTAAAAATACCAGAAAAATGATTAAACTAATCTTGATGAAAATTTAAAAAGTTTTGTCCAAAAAATGCTCTTTAAAATGCTTTAAATTCACAACTTCTGGGTCTGAAATCGCTACTTCTGGTTTGTTTTGACAGCTATCACTGATGTTTAAACAGCTGTAACTTTTCTTTAAAATGCTGAAGAGACAAAACAAATCAGATTTAGAAGCCTAAAAGTTAAAATTTTACAATAGAAAAATAAAAAAATTATGATTTTTGGCAAAAACTGACATTTTTAACGTAGACGGATGCCTTAAGGGCAATTCTGAATGCATACAAAGATCAATGAGCAGTAGGATTTGAAAACCACAAACTCTGGTACCAAAGAACATTGCCTTACCCATTGTTTGCCTACTGATTACATTACATATTTCATGTGTTTCCAAGTATAAATTAGTTTTTAACATTTTTTTTTTCATTTTCTTAAAATATTTTTTTATTTTAATTCTTCTAAAATAAATTAGTTTTTAAAAACAAGTTCTTAATCAGTTTTATAAATGCAAAATGTTGGTTGTTTTCGTAGTCTGTATTATCTTTCATTATAGAATAAATGTTTTAATCATTTTTCTTTTATTATAATTATTCTTAATTTTTATTTTTAGGTTGGAAATTATTTAAGAATGTTTAGGGGTTCATTGTATAAACGATATCCATCATTATGGCGTCGTTTGGTTACAGTAGATGAGCGCAGAAAAATTGCATCTCTGGGTAAGATTTTTTCCTTTAATAAGATTACTAAAAAAAAAATCTGAGTGTACTATTAAATGTATAAATATTTATTTTCTATTTTTTATAAAAGGCTGAAAGGAAATAATTTCCCTATTGATAGGTGAAAATAATTTATTCTGTATAAAGGAAACCTAAATTAAAAGTGCTTTTTGAATTTTTAAAATTTTTCCATTTTTGATATTGAATTTACAGTAAATTCAATATTAAATTAATATTTCTATTAGTAATTCAATTAATATTTATTACGAAACAGTCTTGTTAACTGAGGTAAGGATTTTATTATTAAATTAGAAAATGTAATAGAATGAAACTGTATCTTTCTCACCCCAAAGAATAATTAAAGGAATTATTGCTATAAAAATCCTTTGACTTTAATGTTACTCTATAGAAATATATATATATAAAAGAATAAACTATTCAATGTAAGGATAAACTTTTCAATGGGTCAATTTGTTTTTTTTAAGATGTCTTGATTCTTTAAATGTTATGCAGAATTCTAGTCGTATCATAATGTTATTATAATATATAGTCAACTCTTCAGTATCCTAAAGCCATCTAGATTGAGAAAATATTTTAAGATATATATGAGGCTCATCCAGAAAGTTTCCCTATTTAAAAGAAAAAAAAGAACTCACACTTTCACGGACATATTTATTGGCAGCAAGTGTAGCAATGTTTCAGCTATTTTTCAACATAGCCACCACCAGAATTGAGACACTTGTTGTATTGTGGGATCAACTTTTGTATACCTCTGTCGTAGAACTCTGCCGTCTGTGAATGGAACCAGTCTTCCTGTCCCAGAACAATGTGCACATCCCTTTCCGTACCGACAGTGTCTGTTTGAATTTAGTCCTTACCAAAGATCTGCTATGATGCCAATCCATTGACTGCTGCGTGGTTTCCGGGGCAAATTGTGAAATCCAAGTCTCATTGCCCATGACGACCCTGTCAAGGAACTCGTCACCGTTGTTGTGATACCACAGTAGAAATGTCAGTGCTGCTCCTAAGCGTTGAATTTTGTGTTCGGTTGTCAGTTTCAGCTCATAGACTTGACAGGGCTGACGATGAATTTCAATTGGCGCCATGCTTTGTGCATTCAAGATCACTGACCGAATCTTGCAGGTGGCGGGAGAAGGAATTAGTTTCCATTTCGGACCACTGACCGATACTGGCACGAATCGAGATTTGTCCAGCTGGTATATGATTAATACGTCAGATCTGTTACACACGCACATTTGACATGGCTAATTACATTTACTTTAAAAGGGAAAACTTACTTTCTGGATGCGCCTCATATATATATATGCTCATATAATCATTATTTTATTCTATGATATTTGACAAAAAATATACTATGAAACAGTAATCATAATTTATTTCAGTAATTTTACACTAAAGTGTTTGTTTCTCTTAATTATTTCATTGTATATTCATTATCAATGCTTTTTTTTGTTGAAATAAAGAATATATATATGTTCTTACTATTTGCTCTTTTTTATAATAAATAACCAGAGGGCTCTGTGCTCTGTCATGTGATTTTCTACATTTTAATAATTATTCATAGCATTGTCTTTTGTGTGTGTAACTGTCAATTCTTGACAATCATTCAAAGTCATAAGTGAATAAACATCTACTTATCTTTATATTATATGTATGTTACAAACATATCAGTTCACATGTTACTTCAAATCTCATGAGATCAGTGTTAATTTTCAAAAAGATGTGAATGTATATCAAGAATAAATGTCTAAATTTTATTGATTAAAAAAAAAAAAAAAAAAAACTTGGCATGCAGGCTAAGTTTTTATTTAAGTAGTTAATTTGGTCAATTTACATTATACATACATAAAATTTTTAAGCAGAATTGTTCCATTTAAATTTGTTTATGCATAAAAGAAAGATATATTTAAAAAATTAGATTATTGTTGATCTTCAGATTATTTGTTATTCTTTAAATCATGAAGCATATAGGTTTTTTTTTGCCTGTAGTAAAATATAAAAATAACACTTGTTCTGCTGTCTGATTGGCAACATTAATATCACTTAAAGTGTCATATCATATGAATAGGATAGATGAGAAAGATTTTAATATTGACAGTGTAAGTTTGGGAACATCAGAGAATGCTGTCCAAACTTTGGTGATACTCTGACAAACCATGTAGATTTGTATAAAAGAATCAGATGCATACAGGCACTTCTTAACAATTGTGTAATTTTTAAGAGGACAGTCATAAAAGTGTCTATTTTTTATTTAAGAAAATTGTATAAAAATAGGGTATGTACAATATATGTATCTGTTTTTAACCCTTTGCAGTCTTGCTTAGGTGCTCTAAATTTAAAATGTCGTAATATTTTCAACAGCGGAATACAAAGGGTTAAATTTGGGATATTTTTTAGCCTTAAAGAAATTTAAGGTTTTAGGAAAAGTGAACATTCAAGGTTATTGTAACAATGTTCGTTTTCCAGTAAGCAACAAAACTATTTTTTATTAAAGCAAATTATATAAAAATAGGTTGTATGTACAGTGTATGCATCCATTTTTAAATTTGGGATTAAAAACAATATGTTTGTAAAAATTGCTTGAAATTACAGAAATTTAAATTTTTAGGAAACTCCAACATTCACTGTTATTGTGACAATGCTCATATTCCAGTTAGCAAGGAACATTAAAAAAGTATGCTTTAAATATTAAAAGAGAAATTTATTAAACTTACATATAATATAAATAAATATTATTTATTTTTTCTTGTGTGGTAAATTTCAAAGCTTGAGATACAAAGACAAATGTCTCAATCTGGACAGTGGTATCAAGTTTCTTTCCTACATCTCTTATATTTCCATCTCTTCTGGAATATCAATATCATTGACTCCATAATATATGAAATATATTTTACCACAGAACACATTGTGTATTCCCACAAAGAGCTAAGTAACTGAGCTTTGATTAATAAATACATAACAAAAATACACATATTTGAATAGTGCTTATAATCTAGCTTAAAATAAATTCTCCAACTACATAAAAAGTACTGTGATACTGGTGTGTAAAAGTATAATTTTTTTTTAGGCAAAAGAAATTGATTGTTGTAATATTTTTAGTGTATTACTTTTGAACACGCCAGTCCTGAAATATCACAATTTTGAGAAATGAGGCACTAAAGCTCACCCCATGATTTTATAATGGGTACAAGGGGGGAAGGGTTAATATGTATAGATAAGTAAATTTAAAGGTAGTTCTTTATTTGCCCATGACTTCATTTGTATGAAATTTATATTTTACAAGGGAAAATTCATTGATAGAAGTTTTATTGAATAGTAACAATTAATCGGGTTTTAAATTTAAAATTAGTACAAAGTATATAGTTGAGCTATTATTTGTATCACATACCTAATAGAATTAAGGATATAGGTGATATTTTAATAATATATAATACATAATTTGTAATACTTAAATTATTTCTTAGGGATTATAACAGCACAAAAATACCAAATTTCATTGCAATCAGGCCAGTAGTGTACGACAAGATGTAGAACATACATATCTGCATACAATGACTTTTATTGATGTATAGATTTTTTTTTCACTCATGCGAAAATGCTTTTATACACAGTCATTTCAAATACGATATATATATATATATATATATATATCTGATTAGTTAGTATTTAATATAACCAAATGCTATTAAACTGAATGACTTTGTTCTAATATTAATATATCGTTATTTTTTTTTGGGGGGGGGGGGTTTAAGTTAAAATGTTTAGTAAAGAGTTGCTCAATTGTTTTAAAAATTATAACATATCTTAGACTAAAAAGATTATATCTCATTTTTAAATTAATAATGTTGTATTCTGATAGAGATAATTTTTTTATCATTATGTACTTTGTTCATAATATTTGTAAAGTTTGTTTTCAAGTTTTATATAAATATGTTTTATAATTAAAAGTCAAGTAAAAGCCTAGAAGAGAATGAAGAAAATTTATCTTGTATTGTAATTCTTATTTTTTCCTTTTGAAAATCAAAATATTCTGCTATTATTAATTTATTAATATTGACTTCTTCAATAATTTATAAAAGGAGAAATGGAATTTCTAGTACTTCTATTTGAAAGACATTCTGTAGTAGTATCTAAAAAAAAAAAAAAAAAAAAAAAAACAGAGGGCAGTGTAGTATATGTAGACAAGTAAAATCTTATACTCCTTTGAATAGTTGTAATTACACTTAAGACATTTCAACCTGTTTTGGCCCAATCTGATACCTGAACAAATGACAAGGGCAAATTTACCTTATATAAACCAAAATTATACAGAAGAAGGTTATATTTGCTTTTAAGTAGTCTCCCAAAAGTCACAAGCATCTTCTAGAAGTTTGTGTTCAGT
Source organism: Pardosa pseudoannulata (assembly GCA_032207245.1). Classification (NCBI taxonomy): domain Eukaryota; kingdom Metazoa; phylum Arthropoda; class Arachnida; order Araneae; family Lycosidae; genus Pardosa; species Pardosa pseudoannulata. The sequence goes on from CM063500.1 coordinate 37,674,931, forward strand.
ATCATTGTATTAACCTTGCACCTTTTTGTAACATATGATCTTGACTTTTCGTTTAATTTCTGTTCCATTCATAATTTTTTTTGATGCAGTATTTAATTTGAAGTTTTTTTTCAGAATCTTCTTAAGCTGTTGATAAAATTGGTTGTTCAAAAATTTGATTTTAATTAAAGTTTATTTCTTACATTTTCTACGAAAATAATACTTTTTAATTCAAAGTAATCTATAAATCTGTTTCATTAAAATGAAATGAAAAAATTATAATGTAAAATAGACAGACATTTACTGTACTTCTTTTTATTTTAGCTCAGTATTTATTTATTCTGTAGAAAACATTATTTGAGACCCTAACAAATCTTAAAATATTTTTTTCTACTAATTCTTATTTTTATTTGTACATTAAAAAATATACTAATAAATATACTTATTTCATATCAATGCTTTTTAAGACTTACAATTTTTGATATATATGTTTTATTTTGCAAAAAGTACAAGTTTTTTTTTAAATCAAGTTACTTCATTTTAAAATTTCTTTTTCCTCTTGGTGATTAAAATCATTTTATTTTATTTATGTTCTTGAAAGCAATTGTTTTATGTTCCATAATTTATTTATTATGAAAGTGTATAACTTAAAAAAATTATATTTGCAATCCATTTTTCTTGTTAATTTCTTTATATACTTATTGATTGTTTTTTGTTTTTATATTAAGTAGAATGTGGTTACCTGCCAAATTAGGAAAACACTTCATATTTCAGCTGTAAACCAGATATATTATCAATGCTTATAATATGTTGAGATATCTTATACAGAATGATCAATGTTTAGTATAGTTGATGAGGTATACAGTCAATATTGATACAGTTAAATCTTGTTATTGCAAACTTCAAGGTACCAAAGATTTCATTTACTGTACAAGAAAGTTCAATTATGTAAATGAAAAAGTGATCAAAGTTTTTTAAAAACTAGAAAATCACCTTTCATGGTATTACGTGTGATAATAGCTTCTTCATTTGAGTAGAATATTTCTTGTATTTACCAGCTCATTACCAATCCCAGGTTATACCCTAATTCCTAATATTAACAAAAGTCAAAATTTTAAACATTTTGTTATGAGATTAGAGATAAAATACTGCTTTTATCACTGGAGAAAAATTTTGAAATGAAAAATTCTGTAGACACTTGTAAAAAAAAAAAAAGAATGCTATAACAGATTTCGAAGAATTGGTAGGTTTGCTGTGTGGCTTGTAAACTTACTTTTTCATTTACAGCTATTAAAATTATTCAGTAAATAAAAATCTGAATACCAGTTAACTGGTAATATTTTTTTCTGAAAATTAACACAAAAAGTAGATTTAGGTTCAAAATAATTAAACAATTTATATTTGTTATCAAGACAAATTAACTGCTATATATCAATTCAGGGTTTCATGGGTTTGAATCCAACTATGGCATAGATGTTCATAGCCATTTGAAATTGGCTTTTATTAATTTTGACTGTAGCACTTCAAACCAAACCTATATTTTTTGTAATTTAATTCATCATTTTTTGGATGGGGTGACTCCTTTGCTAATGAACTAGCTTTACCATGGGGGTGGGGAAACAGGATTGTTTCACCTGTCCCCCTTTTTTTTGGCCTTTTTGACTTCTAAACAGATAATAGGCTTGGTTTCAGGTTATAGTTCAATGTATGAGACATTTTATACCAATGCAACTTTTGTAAATAAAATGTACATAGCCAGAAAATAAAAATTTGTAAAATGACAGGTTTCATTCTTCATGTACATAAACTGGTAAATTAGTTAACACCAGTATAACATAAACCCTAGTTTGCTTTAAAAGATTAAATTAGAATTAAAAATAATATGAATATGGTGGGACTATTATCTTCATTCATTATATTTGATAGTTTATATGCTGGGTTTGCAGTAGCAGGGTTTGAGTGTATTCTAAAAATTTTTTTAACTATCCTTATGATTGTACTCAAATATGTTTTTGTTTACTTTTCTTCGGTTGTTTCTCCCATTCTGATCTTTTGCAATTCTTTCTGGTATGATTTGTATATCAGGTAGCATATGCTGATCCTCATATTGTTATTCCTAAGAATTATATATTAAATGTAGTTTGTAAAATTATAATATTTTGTATTATGTAAATGTTCACACATTACCAAAAGATTAAAAGAAAAAACAACCTTGCTGTTTTTAAGATTCTAATATTTTTCTCGTAATGATAATGTTAATACATTTTATGGATTTATTATTATGAAAGTTACTTAACAGCTGAAAAATGTTTTCAGTGTTTATTCCCTGATTCTGTTGTTTGTTACTTTGTTTATCAATTAATACAAAAAAAGTTTTAAATTTTCACCCGTTTTGTTATGTAATTTATATTTTATTGCCATTTATAAATTTCAATGTAGAACTAGACTAACTTTTTATGAACTGGTTAAAATATGTTCTAATCTATTACTTTCTTGAAGTAAATAAAAAAAAAAAGAGAAAAAATTTTACATTTGTACTTAATGTTTTTACTGTGTGAACATCAATACTATATTATATTGTTCAAATTTTTCTGTTAATATCTGAATTCTTAAAAATTTTAAAGGTAGCTTATTAGAACTTCCTGTTTGTTATAAAAAAAGGATTCTCACGTAAAATAAAATCTAAAAATTTTTGATATGATATTGTTAATATTTCATAAGTGATTAAGCCATTGTTAAATTTAAAAAATTATTATTTTTTAAGACATTTTTCACTACACATACAAATTATGTATTCAGTTTTAAAAGCATTTATATTACTTATAAATTCGTCTGCTGTATTTATTCCTATTTTAGGACATTATTTTTTTATGCATTTAATTAAAGAAAACAGGGTTATGAGGGAAAAAATTCAGTTTTGTAAACTCTTTAAAGCCTAAAATATTTTGAGCAAATTTCCTGTTTTATCTTGAAGAGAAAATTCATGTAATACTGAGTATATACTAGATTTGTACCATTTTCTATAAAGCTTTTTTCTTTTATGGTAAATTATAAATCTGAGTATTTCAGTATGTATTCCACTGTTTGCATTTTCGCTTTATTATTGAAAAACAGTTTTGATCAGAGAATTTCATAATTGTAAGATTATTTTGGTATTCACATTTTGTTGCTAACTTTACAGTTTTATTAACTTGATTAGTAATATCCTCATCTAAGGAGATGATTTGTGTTGTAATCAAATTATAAGTGTAATAGAAGTCTCCCTTTTTTTCTTTTGTTTATAATTAGCATCTTCATATTCTATTTCATTATTTGACATAAGGAATGTATTGTATTTTCACACAATTTTCAGTTATTTTTTCATTGTTAGCTTTATCAGCAAAGGATACTGTTTTTAATAACAAGTTAAAGTGTTTTTTTTTTTAAAGAAAATATGCTTAAGGTTCAGTTATAAAAGGATAATTGGTTTAAATCTAGTAATTTCTCTATAGTTTGATATTAGTATGCACAGAAGAAAGCCTACCAATTGATTGCAAACTAAATGTTATGTAGCACATTGTATATTTATAAATTTTACTCATTGTCACCCATTCTCAACTAAATGGTCTTTCTAGTAGTGCTGGTTATTACCAGTTAGTAGTAAATAAGGAATATGCTGCATAGTAATCATTAAATGATTTCATGTGAGACATTTTTATCCACTTAAAAGTTTCTTTTTCCAAACCAAGATGATTGAAAGAAATAGTCTAAATTTATTTTGCAATCTAAAGTACAATAGAATCCCAGAGAATCTGTAAGAAACTACAAACTGTAATAATTGAAAAATTTGTACAAATCAGAGATTTGAATTACACTGAGTTTGAATTATATATTTAAGGGAAAAATAGCTACCTAAATGATCTGAAGCAAAACTGTTCTGCAGTTAAACAGCAAAGCCAATATTTAAACATTGATATACCAACAATATACATACTAGCTACTAGAATGGGTGTAAAATGATCTGTTCTTTGTTTTGAATGTGAGCAGTTTCAAATTAATATTTAATTTAACCTCTTGCTTGAATTGATTAAGGTATTAATTGTAAATATTATTTATCATATCTTTGCTTTACACATAAAATTTACTGTTTAGAATTGGTCATAATAATTTAAATAATATCAAAGTGCCTAAGGCAAAGCTTATCTACTGAGAGTTTTGAAGGTTTTGAGGTTAATGACAATAACAAGAGACTATATACATTCAAGAGCCAAAACAGTATGATCACCTGTCAATAACGAGTTGGCCCACCTTTAGCATGCAACACAGCTTCAAACCCGCCTTGGCATGGATGCTACAAACCCTTGATAGATGGCCGGAGACAGATTGTACCAGATGTTTAAGCAACGGTTACGCAAATCCGAGATATTGCAAATTGGTAGTCTTGAAACCCCAATTTGCAACTCTGAGCTGCCGTCCAATGACATCACAAATGTGTTCTATCGGATTGAGATCCAGTGAGTTAGGCAGCCAGGACATTAACTGAAATTCAGCATTATGTTCCTTTAACCACTCCAATACAATTTTAGCCCTGTTGGAACATTCCATTTCCATCTGGAAAAACAGAGGCCAAGTAAGGGTGCAACTGGTCTGCAATGATGTTCAGATACCCTGTAGCATTCATGGTCTGCTCTACTACAACCACAGGTCCGAGAGATCCCCAAGAGAACATCCCCCAAAGCATAATACTGCCATCACTGGCCTGTGTATGACCTACTGTACATTGAGGGAGTAACTATTTGCCTGGAAGATGGCATATCCTGACGCGGCCATCGGTGTGATGAATGACAAACCATGATTCATTTGACCAGGCATCTCTCTCCCACTCATCCATGGACCAGTCGCGATGTTCCCGGACCCAACGTAGGCAAAGTTGGCGATGACGCTTGGTCAACAAAGACACACAAGTGGGATGTTTGCTGCAAAGCCCCATATCCAACAGTGTCTGCTGAACAGTGTGCTCCGATACTGTTTTACTTGGCTCTGCATTGTATTGGGTTGTCAGCTGAGCCACTGTCTGGCTCCAGTTTTGCTTCACCATGCAAGACAGTCTCTGAGGACCTTTTTCTTTGATAATGTGTAGACGTCCAACACCATGTCGTCTACTGCTGGTTTCATTGTCATTCATCTACTTTGTATAAGTACTAACAACCGTAGATCGCGAACAATTCATGAGTCTTGCAGTTTCAGAAATACTTGTTCAGAGCTTCGAGCCATTACAATCTGCCCACTATCAAAATCACTTAGATCTGCAGCCTTACCCAATACACACAGAAGTAAGTGAAAGAATGATTCTTCAGACTCTCCAGCATCAGTTAAATACCACTTCCACCTGATCACTTGCCTTCCATGTCATCCAGGTGAGTTCATTGCAAAATGTAGGAGTGGTCATAATGTTTTGGCTCTTGAGTGTATAATGATAATCCTTCTGGATAGTATTATAAAATGGTATACATTTAATGTTTATTTGGATGTTTGTTCCCATAAAAATGTTTAATACTAAAATTTTTACTTTAATAGTCAAGTAGTTTAATTTTTAAAAGAGTTTAAATATTTAAAAAATATTTAATAGATATATTAAAGAGTAAATAGTTATTTTGGGAAGAAGTATGGTAAAGTAATGGTAATAAGCTGTACCTATTTAATTTAGTATGTCATGAGATACGTTTAATACATGTTATATATTTTTCAAGATTAAATTGGGTTTTATGTGGAAAATTGTTAATTAGAATTTAAATTTTAGTAACAGTAGAAAAATAAATATGTATATAGATAAGTATAAATTAAAAATCAACCACTTTTGCATATGTTTTTAAATATAATATCCTTAGTGTTTGAAAGCCTTTGATGATTTTCCATATTACAGTATGACTTTTAGTAAAATTAAAAAGAAAGTAAAAGATATAAATTTATTAGGTATATTTTGAACACTTAAGATTTATCTTTTTGTTTCTTATTTGTTATGCATTAAATTCCATCTTTATTATTTTGTTACTGTTAAAACTAAAAATAAATACTTAAGCCCACTAAAGACAAGAGTGATTGATGTTGTTTAAATATGGATTTAAAATTGACTTTTTTATTACATATAATTATTTTATGTAAAGATGCAAACATTTAAAGTATTTCTGAAAGGCCGAAATTTATCTGAGGTAAGTTTTTTTTTTATTATGTGCCTTTTGTGTTTTTATGAAATGCATGTATTATTTTTATGTTGCATTTTTTTAGTCAGTCTTTGTTTTTAACAGTTTTTAAAAGTCATTGCGCATACTAGCTGAATAAACTTACACACACTTGTGCACACATATATCACAAATTAAGCTACATAATTTTTATATGCTGTTTCAAATGTATTTATTTATTATATATTTTCTTTTGGCTTTATTTTGCTTCAAATTGTTAGTACTAGTATAGCTTATAATTATAGTTTATCTTATTGATATATGTAAAATGAGTTTGAATATATTTTTCAATTCATTGTTCTAAGGTTTTCTAAGTAGGTATTGGTCTCAATTTGCTAAGCATTAATGTTTCGTAGTTTTGTTATAAATTATGAACCAAAACTATTGATAACTTGTACTGTTGTCTTTAATTAACAAATTCAGTTATATTTTTAATCCTAAACTAAATATATAAAAATTTCTGGTATTTCCTCATTTGTAACAGTTTTTCTTAGGGATGTGTAATAAATTTAAGCTGTTAACAGCTACTACAGTTTAAATTTACATCTTGCCCTATTTATTGATAATGTTGTGATGACATCTCAGCTCTTTTTACAGAAATTACATTGCTGTAACTGAATTTTTTTAAATAAGTAATTTATGTAATTTAAAAAAATGTAATGCTATTTCTTCAACCTGTGTAAGACTTATCAATTATAATTGGTTAATTTTATGGGTTTTCTTTTCTGTCTTAATACTTACATTTAAAATCAGACCATTCATTTTATAATGGGTTTTGTTGTAAACTTCTTAAACATTGGATTTGTAAATCATGATAAATTTTATGCTGTTTAATTTTATAAAGATGACCATGTAAGTAATTTAGAAAAGATGTAATTCAAATTTTCAGATGTGATTTAGAAGTGTATGCAAATGTTAACTAACTCCAGGCACTGTTTGAATGAAAATAAATGTTTGCATGCATTGAGTAACTGTATGTAAGTGCACAGTGTGCATGTTTGCCTAATAATATACACATAAGTTTAAATTAATACAATAGCCTTACTGACATTGCATTTTGTGATGCATGTGTGAATGAGTATTTAATTAATGTACTTATTAATAAGTGACAGAGAATATGCATATATTACTTTCTGTTTTATGTAATACTATGCAGAAATATCTGTGGAAAGTTCTGTAAAAGTAATAACTGTTTAGAATTGGGAAAAATAAAAATTAAAAGGCAATGTAAAAACTAGTCACAATTAAATGTTTGTCCTTTTACATGAGCAGAGTTAACCGTGTTCCAACGCTCTTTAATTGTAGGTCTGTCTACCAGAACAATGGGAATTGATGCCAAAAACAGACTTCTTAAGAAAGCTGGAACGGTTAACCCTGACGACCCTAATGTAACAGCAGATATCAAAGGTAAAATTATTCGTTTAATGAATAAGTACCTCATCCGTGACTAAAATGATCATTTTCTAGATGTTATGAAAAGTTTTTTTTAAAGGGGAAAATCAAGTTTATTTTATTAGTGCTTCTTAAGTACAATGCTAAGTTTATGCTTCATTTCTCTGTCACTTCTGTCTTGCTTTTTTAGATGTTAGTTACTTAACATTGATTATACTGAAGCATTTAGGTAATTTGGGTAAACTGAAGAAAATGATTGTAAATATTACTGATTTTACTTTTGTTAAAGTATAGTTGCATTTTAATTTAAACTTAATAAGATTCTTATTGATGTGTAGATGGACTATACATGTTTTGTTACATACAACATTTGACATTTATATAAAATTAAAAATTTTAACTCAACACATGAAAGTAACCATTTTGAATAATTTCCTTTTTGTTTAATATTTTTTATTCATGTGAAAATAAATTTTTATAAAAGTCTTAATAGCTTGTGTCTAAAGCAGAATTCATTACCAGACTGAATACAAGAATATTTGAGAGTGATTGTTTCTTAAGGAAAATATCAGTATGTATATTAATGTAAATGTTTTTAGGGGTGTCAAATATTAATACTTTTTTCTCATTGAAGGTAATCAACATGCTGAGGTCTGACTTGTCTGGCATTTTGCATTAACAGAAAGTCATGATTTGCTGTTCAAGAAAAGGCTATATACTCTATATTTGCTCTCTCATTGGGAGTTGCTGATTTCTAGAATTAAAAAAAAATTAAAAATTAGCCAAAAAAAATCTAGAAACTGTAATGTATTTATTTATTTATTGTATGAATTCTTTATCATTTGTTAATTTTTTTTATGCACTCATAAACCATTTTTCTTTAAAAGTTTTGTTTAATCCCTTACCTCCCTTCTCTGTAAAATCTTCCTAGTTTTCTTTACTTATTTAACTGCACTGCTTTTGCTTTTGTGAATGCATTGTTGTTGTATTAAACCTTGTCTATTTCTAATATGTGTCATTCTTTAATAAAATATTTCTCTGCCACTGTCTCTTTTTTGTGTTTTCTTTCATTGCACATTAAAGCACGTTTGCCAACATTACACGTTTTTCAAAATACAATGACTATGCTTTAGGTTTAAACAATAAAACTTGACTTTCACAGCCAAATGTCAGAAAGTTTAAATCAGTTATCAGTTTTTCCATTTTCCCAAGTTTTCTGTGATTAGTCAAGATTGGAATAATTATTTTTGTTTGTTATTCATTGCAATATTGTTTTCAGTTAGTGAATGTAGAAGCAAATACTTTTGTTACACAGCATGAAGTAATGTTGCCAGGAAAGTATTGATTATGCCTTGAAGTGGAGATTAGTCATACACTGTGTTTTAAATACATCTTAAAACTATGGATTTTAGAAGGTAAAAAAGAAAAAAAGAACGTGTATAAATGTATATAATGATGGTAAATTGTACTTTTGTTTAGAAATCCATCAATCAATTTATTGTATTTAAATTTTGTAAATTAGTGTAAGTACTGTATCTGTTCAATAACACATTAATATTCTTATTTTACATGACTAATGTATTATTAACACCTGTGTTAGTGTTCTGTATAAAAATAAACCTTATCCTGTTCTGTGCTTATATTGTCCTGTGCTTAATGCTGTCTGCTATTTTATGAAGCTGTTAACATTTATTCTGAAATTTGTGTTTATTTGATACATTTTATATTTTCTTGTAGCTTTGAAATTGTCTGGGGGTGTTTCCTTTTACTTTTGTAGATTTTTGGGAAGTTTTTTCTGATTGAAAAAGTTTTGTTTATAATATTTAATGTACTTTTAATAAATGAACTGAATGTATGAATTCTATGTATTTTGATCGTTAGAAAGTCAAAATAAATATCCAAACAAAAATAAATCTTTTTTTTTTATATTTAAAAAAAAAGTTAAAATATTTGCTATGTAGTAAAACGTTATTTATCCATGATGTTAACCAGGAAATTTTTTTTCGTTAATTTTGTTTAGTAGTACAGTGAAACTAATATTTTTTGTACTATACAATTTTTGTTAAATTTTATCTACCAAATTTAACTGGCTTATTAATATGTAGACTGTTACATGAGACTATAAAAATTGAAAAAAAAATATTAGATGTGTATTTTCTATTGATCAATATTATTTCTATGTACTTTTAGACTATCTGTTTTATGAGGTATGTTTTTTAAGTCAGTATTGTTTTAAAATGTGTTAGCTGCAGCTCTCTGTTTATTGTTTTACACATTTGTATTAAGTATCTTCATCTGTTGGCCTTCTACAGAGATCTATCAAAGAGAGCATTTCAAGTATTCCAATCATGTTAACATTTATGGGTATTTGAAATATGCTGGTAAACTGAAAATTCCTCTGAATGTGAAATAGATATTGGTTCTTAAATAGAAGAAATCTAAAACTAGACTAAACTCAATGAACTGAAGTATAAGGATAAACACTATAAAAGATACAATGGTAAAAAAAAAAAGAATAGTGTAGAACATTCCAAAATGGCAAACTGATGACAAAACCGTGGTTACCCACATTACTCTGGAATCAAACAAATATAACTTCTTATAAAATTATGAAGTTCAAGCCAGCAGTTTCAGCTTCTATTAAACATGTATACTATGTTTTGGGATAGGCAGGGTATTGTTTTGATGCTGATTTTTTGTAGTTCCAAATGACTAAATGCATAGGCTGCTGCTCATTGAAATCAGAATTGGTGAGTTAAAATCTTGTTGCTGGTATAGATGTTCATAGCCATTCAGAATTGGCTTTAAGCAGTAAGAACTGATCTCATTAGTTGTCTTGTAGCCAAATAAAAGTCCATAGCCCTTGAAACCAGTCAAAATCTTTCTGTGGACAAAGTTCCTTGTATGTTAAAACAGATGTGCAGGAGTGGTTACAAAATCAAGAGGCAGATTTTGGTGCAGGTTCAAGAAGCTGTTGCTAATAGGTTATAAACATTAATAGAAGTGGAAATTATGTAAAAATGTTGATATTGTGTACAGTCTTTCTTAGGCATATAAAATTATAGATGTGATAGCAAAAATTGTCCTAGTTTGTTTGTATCAAAACGGTACTTACTTTTAAAATATACCTTGTAATTGTATGTGTTTGAAGTCAAAAGTATGTGTAATAATAATGAATTTAAATTATATTTAAACAGTGCATTAATTTATTTTTCTTCCTTTGTTTGTGACTAAGTGATTAAAATTAGTTAAATTTCAGCAAAAACAGCTTTTTTTAAAAAAAAGATTTAAAATTTTAGATTACAGTTTTTTGTAGGAATTTTGTGAACTTGCTTCATATTATGTTTCTTTTGTTAATTCCTTTATCATCAGCTGCTAGTAATCAGGAATGTATGCATTTACACTGGTATTACCAATTAGTATTTTTGACTTACTTCATAATAGTATGTTTAACGATGTTGAAAGAAAAATGGAGTTATATACATTAACATAAAATGTTTATGAGCTTTATTATATGGTAAACAATAATTTTGTTTTCTTTATCATACTTGGTTTAGATAATATTATTCAACTAAATAACTAATTTCTTATTCTATTTAAAAATTACTGAAAACTGATGGTATTAATCATTATTAAGAATTCTGATTTAAAAATATTACATTCATTACTTATCTTTTCTTATTAACTTACATATAAGCATTATAGCATTATAGCATTAGAAATTTAGTATTATCTCTGTAATGTCTTAAAGCAACTAATCATTTGAATTCATGAATTTATATTTACTAATAAGTGCACATATTTGCTTTAGGCTTAGGTCCTCACAGTCTTGCCACAAATATAACTCTTCTGCGAGCTACTGAAGTAGATGAGATATTTGAAGGTAAAGATGAAAAATATCGGGCTGTTTCTATAAGCACTGAACCACCAGTATCAAGGTAAGATTTATTTTTCTGTTTTAGTTTGAATACAATACTAGTTCAATTTCAATGTGTTCATATTTGTATATTGTTTGTGTGACATGTAAAACATGAATATTTCTTTATAAATAGTTAAATATCTAGTATAAATTAGACATATATTAATTTTTTTTTTTTTTTTTTTGGGGGGGGGGGTAAAGGCGATGCTTGTTTCCTTTATTTATATCTGTATATACATACCCTACAGTTAAGGTAGTAACTGAATTAGCCATAGGCCTTCTAGGATCCAATGCAAATTATCCTTAGTTGTCAGACACATAATTAAGAAAATGAAGTATAGTGCATCTAGTAAGTGTACAAAATTTATATAATTTCCTGAAAAACTTAGCAATCACTGGCATGTGTAACACTGATACAGTGTAGGTGTCTAGCAAATATAGCTGCACTGACGAATGTTATTTCTCATTTAGCAGTGCCCAGGAAGCATATCTAGCTTAAGAGTGCTATCATGTGAGTCACACTAACTCCCTTTATGTATGTAGCATTATTCACATTCATAGCATTGCTTAAGAAATATAGTATTATCTCTTAAATGCAGTTATGCACATATTTTAAAATTTTATAATTCTTTAATTTTAAAAATTACCATACACACATATATATATTTGCAGCCGAGTGAGGGAGGGTCAGTCATTGAAAAAAACATTTCATGTAAAAAAAATATTCAAATAACACTTGTGCTGTTGTCTCTTGTTGACAAGCTTGGGTAATATCTGTTAAGGAGTGATGTTATTGATCAGAATATGTGAATGTTTCAATATCAACAATATTTTTTAATAATTTATGTATTTTTAGTTCATTTACTTTTTATTTTTAACAATTTTAAAGATAGATGGTACGAAATTGGTTGCATCTATGACATAAAAAGTAAAAAATATACATACATAGCTTATATATATATTGTTATCGAAATCACTTTGTCTCGATTTCTTCTATTAATTTGTATGTTAAAATTATTGCTTTAGGTGATTGTTACATCGGTTAATGTTATCAGTTTTCAAACCTGGTAAAGGAATATTCACAATGTATTCAGGAGGAACCCATTCTTTTCTTTCCCTTAGATGTTGTTTCAATTTCCTAGAAATCTCCCTCTTTCACCAAGGGAAATGGGGAATGAACAAAGGAGTGGGGCACTGCACATTCCTGAAAATACGCACACCCTACTAGTGGCCAATGGTTGTCAGATAAGCAGAAGGCAACACATTCTTATTGGAACTGAGAAGGAGCGCATTCACATTTTATACCTCTCTTGCTTAATGCAGCTTGTCGAATATGGAAGCCAGAAACCGAAATGATTTAACATTAAAAAATTTTTAAATCATTATGACAGGTGGATGGAATTAATGAGTCAGATGGAGAATTTCTTGATATTGAGCCACCTCCTACAAGTGCTGAAATGAGAAATGCATTGAAAGTGTTGAAATGTAGAGTACAATACCGTTCCGATGATTTTAAAAAACATTATGAATATGAACAAGTTATCAATGAGCTTCTTAGAAAAAACTGTAAACAGTCAACAATTGATAATTTTTTTAAATTATGTATACAATTCTTATGTTTTAAAGGGTAATATACAGTACATAAATATAAGGTGAGTTTTTTCATTTTATTTTGAAAATTAGTTTGTATGAATTAAAGGGGTGTGTGTGTGAATTTATCTAATTTTGCATATCGTTTATTGTTATCAAAATCACGGTGTCCCAAACTGATCACATTAAGCGGAGTCCACTGTATATATAACTGGTAAGAGTTTTCTTTCACTGATCAAACTTAAAGAATGTAGTCTGCATTTTTTATAGCCAGGGCACGTTTAGTAATGTCCAATGCTTATGGAAGGCATTCTCTTGAACTCTAAGATCAGGCAAATGCTTTATAAGATCTTATTTTCCACGTAACTTCAGAGAAACAGAAAACATATCTTACATGGTCAAAAGTCACCATCTGTTGTTCTAAAAATTGGTCTGCTTGAGGCGTGGGTAATCACATAGCTTATTAACTCATAGAAGAGAGCTCAAGACTGTGTTTCTGCTGGGGTTTATAAAATACTAGCTAATGTGCCCGTGCTTTGCTACGGTGAACTTAATGTATTACTTTTAAACAAACTTTTTTTCATGTATAATTCTAAATTTGTCACAGTACAGTTCGAGTCATTGGCATATTTATATATTTCTATTATAAGCGTTTTATAACAATATTCAGTTTTTATACTGTATTGCTGCTGCTGTTTTGTATTGCTGCTGTATGTTGATTAGCAATGTTAATATATCTTGACATATTAAGTGGTAGAATACGAAGCAGTGATTTTGACAACAACAGTTCTAATTTTGGTAGTATTAATAAATGTTGTCCAAAATTAAGGAAATTTATGACAAACCACATGGTTTTGTATGAAGCAAACAAAAATTCATATTGACAACCATATGAATATAAAGATAAATATATAAAATGATAGGTATTTTTTTACCGATGAGAGTCATTGAAATTTATAATTTTTGTTGTTAGAATATTACTGATAAACATTTCATTGTAACGTAAAAATTAACCAAGAATTAAATTTAAAATTAGTTCTTATATAAAATGCTATAATTTGCGTCACATAGAAATGAAAGTTAATCACTTTATATCTAAATTTCAAGGTCAAATCGAATTAATATTACGCAGACAATGTTTAAATAATATAAAATAAGAAATTAATAAATGAGATATTTAAAGGAATGATGTCATAATGATAAAAAAAATATTATTTTCACCTATTTATTATGTGATAAATTGAAAATTTTAATCTTTTGCTTTTAACCAAGAAAAACTGCGCTAAAAATAATTACATGGGATTAACAAAATGACATCACATTGCTAGAAATTACTTCTTTAACTTAGTTATCATGCGATGAATTAAAAATTTAATCGTTTGTGTTTAACCAGGGAAAATAATGCTTGGTATAATGACATGAAATGTTCGAAAAAGGGGGAAGGAATGGATTTCGAGCATTAAAAATTTTCAAAAACCTTCCTTTTGATAGGACCTAATAATTTCCCAAATTTTCACAGTGATTGGATGTATGGTTTTTGAGTTTATCGAGTACAGACAGACTGACACACAAATTCATTTTTATATAGATTGTGACTGCACAAATTAATATATTAGCATCAAAATAGCAAAGATATGTAGCTTTGGTTTTAAGAAGTTTAGAAGGAATTCAATCTTAAAGAATTACATCATTGATTTAGTTTGAGTAGCTGGGAATGTTAAGATTTAGAAATATAGAATGTAAATTGGGAGAATTTAGAACTTTTTGATATATTACATATATATATTATTTGTGCCATATGGAAAGTCTTTCTAAAATTTTATATAGAATATTAGTGCATTTGATATTTCTGATCTGTGTATTAAAAATATACAATTTTAATTAGAGCTTTTATTTAAATTTATTTTTCAGAGAAATAAAAACTAAAAGAAGTACATGGATGCCTACAATGCCAAACAGTTCTCATCATTTAGATGCTGTTCCTTGTTCTACTCCTGTAAATCGCAATAGAATTAGTCACAAGAAAGTTCGCACTTTTCCATTATTGTGAGTAATATTTTTTTTTAAATCAAACTTTTTATTCTTACAGATTCAGATTTAGAAATAAAATTACTTGAATATTTAAATAACAAAAAATAACTTTCTTGCAATATTTGATTTTTAGCATATGTAGTCAGATTAATTTTCTATTTTTCTAACATAAAGATAAATTCAGTAATGTTGTTAATGTTTAATTATATAATTTGGATTTTTGTGACTATGATTTAAGAATTTTCCAATGAAAACTATGAACATTGCATATCTTGAAGATATTAATTTGTTTATTACTGTAGAAGATAATTTTTTCTTTGATATTGGAAACACATATTTGTACCTCTCCTAAATTCTTAAAGTTCAATCGAACAGAATAATAAGAAACAAAATATAACATCTTCATTCTTCTTTATTAGTGATTTACAATACATAATGGTTAAACTGATTGCTTAGAAAGAGATACTTTCACTGTTTTTGCTTGCTATATCCCACCTAGAAACAAGGACAATTTTAGTGGAGTCTTTCTCCAGAAAATGCTTTTTAATTGAGGATAACTGGCAATCTGTTTTGGCAAAATTTGGGTTCATTAATGAACCTTTTACAAAATATTTTATCTTAAAAATGGACCCTTCACATTATATTTTATTCAAAAACAGACCTTCACAAAATTCTTTCCTTGTATTTTCATAAATCTATATTACCTTAAAATTTAACCTTTAAATAAATAATTGAATCCTTGAATAAATGTAATGTTTATTAATAAATCTATATATGTTTATATATACATAAATATACATTTAGTTTTTGAGTAAGACTCTCTCTAAAATGGAACTTTAGTAATAATTTCACCTTTGTAAATTTGTATATTTTTTACGAAAACAAGATCCTGTTTCCACAAAGTCACAAAATAAGACTTTTTTAAAAGAAAACAAAACAAAACAAACAAACCAGATTTAATTCCATATAGTACACATGTCCCTTTTGTTTATCTCTGTATATAAAACATATTTGCAATATAGATGATATATTGTGTGCTTTATTGGATGCAGGCTTGTAATTCTGTCACTTTTCTCACCTTTAGTCACTTTTTTTACAACAGATCACTTTTAGTCACTTTTTTAAGTAAACAGTCACGTTTAGTCACTTTTTTCATGGTGTATCACTGCAAAAGTCTAGTGTTGAAAAAAAATCATAATTAATAACAAAATATTTAAGTAAAAGACCAAAATGGGATGCTCTAATCTTATTTCTTTTATTAAAATGTAATTAGTCATATGATTTCCAGAATTGAGTGATTTTAAAAAGTTGTAAAGAAGTTCCTTGAAATCTGCATTTATACTGAAATGTACATTTAATACATTAAAGTAATTTACGTCAAAGAACACATTTCTCTTTTTCTTTTTCTTCACAATTTTTGTTTAGCTACTCTAATCTAGTTATGTACATATTTCAAAACATCATTAATATATGCAGAAAATTGTGATTATAAAATTAATGTAGTGTATGTATTCAAATCCAATTTATAGATTTTCTTGAATAAAAAGCAATGTTGAGTTGTGTTAAACAAAATTTTTAACCTTTTTTGTATTTGAAGCTAAAATCATGTCCTACATGAATCATTTGATTTAGAGTTAAAATAAATGGAAAAATCTTAATAATAGCATCTGTAATCAAGAGGAGAAAAAAAATTCGCTTTTTTTCAATGTTTAGTCACTTATTCTGCATTGTTTGTCACTTTTGTTACCTTTTTGAAAGTACCTCAGCAGTTGAAATCTGTGGATGCTAATTTCAGTTTTACAAAATTGTGAGCAGTTTTTTTGCAATTCATAATTATACTACTAATAATAAAGGACTTTGTCTGAAAAGTCTAGGCAGACCCTTAATAGAAGATGATATTACAGTTAAATGGGTGATACAACAAAAAAATAAAATTTCTAAACAGAAAAAAAAGTGCAGTTGTTAAATTGTGCAGAACATTTTAACTGGTTAATTTGCTTATTTTGAAGTACATTTAATGATAAGAAAGTATGAAAGTCCTTTAGTTATTAGTATTTAAAAGTAGAGGAATTCATTTCTTATAATTTAGAATCTTACCTTTTATCTAATCACCCACTCAATTATAACAATGCTATTGAAGTTGCAATGTTGAAGAATGCAATGATATTGGAGTTGTCATAGAAGCGTTGTTAATGTTACAACAAAAATTGTCAATCACCAGTTAGTTTTCTGAAGAATAGTTTTGCTTAAGAGTAACAATTTTGAAAATAATATTTGTGCTGCAATTTTGTACTGAGTAATTAATAATAATAATAATGGGATTTTATAGGTTATTTTTCTATCTGAATTTATTTGAATAAAGTTTATGAATTATTTGTTTTATCCTCTTAGGTATGATGATTTGGAACCATCTGTTATTCATGAAAATTCCACACAAACAGAAGTTCTTGTTCCAGTGCGACTGGACATGGAGATAGAAGGGCACAAGTTGAGAGATACATTTACTTGGAATAAAAATGGTGATTTTCTTTCTTCTTTTAAATGATATGAAATTAATGCAATATTTAAATCTATAAAAACTTTAAATGTTATTTTATACTTAAATTAACTTTAATAGAGGAGAAAGGCAGAAATTTCAACATTTTTTTCACAGTTACATCTGGCTTAGCAATAGTAGGCCTATTTAAAAAATTCTTTTTATTTATTTTTAATTTTTTTGTTTACATTTTTCAGAATTTACAGCCTTGTTTTAACTTTAGAAACAAATTTATTTTGGTAATTGTCATTATTTGGGCTGCATTTAATGGTAACTTCTGTTTGGGACAATTGTACCATTTTAAATCATTTCTGAAAGATATATTTAAAACTTTTAATATATAGAGAGCATCTACTAAAATTTTAAATATTTTTTTGGGATATATCTCTCTTCATATATATATATATATATATATATATATATGTGTGTGTGTGTGTGTGTGTACATACAGTGTCATAGCTTGTAGGTATGCAGAGTGTGCATGGGTACATACGGCCACATTTCTCGGGTGACCGAGGGAATAAATAACATTAAAATATTAACTGAAGCATTATTTTAAAAAAGGAGGATTTTACTGAAAATGTTTGGTAAGAAAATTATTTATTTTTATCTCTGCCTTTTTGCCTGATGTAGGAAAACAGCAGACTGTAGAATTCCAAACCAAACCAAATATATATATATATACACACACACACACACACAGTTTGTGTAACAATACTAGTTATAAATGACTATTAATGTTTAAGTCTGTAATTTTATTGTAATAATGATCAATTTAGGTACAACATTTATATAGAAATCAAAGTTTATAGGTTTCCTTAAAAGAGAGAGTGAAGAAAATTTCCAGACTATTCATACTATTCTCTCTCCCTCCCCACCCCATACACACAAAAAGAAAAACTCCCCCTGTACTGAAGCTTTTTTCTCCTTTTTTAAAAATCCATGTTATGCTAAGCTTTAAGAAAAAGAACCCCCTTTTATATTTATTTTCCTTTCTTCACATGTTGCTGGTATCAAGTATAAAAATTCAGTTTATATAAAGATACAAAGGCTTGAAAGTACAATTTAACATGAGGTTTGTAAAGTAATTGATGGTAATGATTATTTCATGTAAAATATTTTTCAGAATCATTAATAACACCTGAACAGTTTGCCGAAGCTTTGTGTGATGATTTGGATCTACCACCATTGTCGTTTGTACCTGCAATTGCTCAGTCCATACGTCAACAAATAGATGCTTTCCCAACAGATAATTTGCTTGATGAGCAAGCTGATCAGCGTGTAATTTTAAAAGTAAGATTTTGCTATATTTTCTATATTCTTTTACATAATACATATTTATGAAGTTAAAAGAGTAGGATCCTTCTCTCAAAGCTTACATATTTAATACAAGAAAGAAAGTTCTGATTTAAATTACTACAGTTACCATAATTTTTTATGTACATCAGAATTATCTTAAATTTCAGATCATATTACAATGTGGTTAAAATGTTATAAAACTACTAAATTACTTTAAGATTTAACTTTTATGCAATCTTCTTTTAAAAAGAGAAAAGTTTAGGATATTTGTGCTTCTGGGGAAACCCAGAAATATTGGGAATTTCACATATTCTGTGCACAAAAATTATGAATTATTTTTTCAAACTACTTTCTTTTGTTGCTATTATTTTGAAAATGAATCAAAGAGCACTTATTAATATCCCTTTTCTCCATTCATCTTGGTATAGTTATTAAGGAAATTCAGGGGCAGTTCTCCTTATTTGCTCATTTTCTTATAGGAAATGCCATTAATTTTTTAAACTAGCAAATTTTACAATAGTATGATTAACAGAGAATGGTTATGACCCTCCAGGCTGATAGTTTTAAATAAAATATTAAATAAAAAATGACAGTGTTAAATAAAATAAAGTGATAGTATTAAATAATAAATAATAATTAAATAATGATAGTTTTGAATAAAATATTTCTTACATGCCAAGTGTTTTTGCATATACAAATTTTGTATAACAGCCAATTAAAGATTTGGAATAGCTTCAAATGCTATTTTTTTTTTTTAGCAAATGAAAAGCTTTAATATGCTAATAAAGAATAATTGCCCTCTCAATACAGTTGTAAGAAAAAAATGATTTTGAAAAAGAGATTTTGAAAATTTGCTTTTTGTTTAGGTTAGCTCCAAGCTTAATTATTAGCCCTCGTGTTGCAAAAAAGTAGACCGTATCACACCAAAACCAAATCAAACCAAGCTTAATTGAGCTGTGGAAAATATTAAACCAGGACAACTGCTTATTACAAGTTATTATGGACTTGCAAGAACTATTAAAGAAAATATTATTGAAATTGTAAGAGAGTCTGTTTTCATTGAATGTGGATGAATATACAAGCAATGTTCAGAGAGTAAGCTTGCTACATGGGTGTACTGTATTAAAAAACACAGTATATGTATAAAAGTATATGTAACATGTATAAAAAAACACAGGATGCTTTTCTCTTTTTAAAGAAGTAATTCTGATAGTTTTTAACCCTTTGGGACCTTGATTACAAATATGATCACGAAATTTCCCCTTCAGGGCTACAGTCTTATGTATGTTATCAGGGAATTTCTGCCCATGATTTTATCAGTGAGATTAGTAAACAAAATTTTTTATTTAAATTTTGAAATGGCATAAATGGTCTTAATTTTAAGTCCATTGCATTTTCAAATAATGTTCCACAGTGTGTTAACCTTCAACATGCATTTTTTGTTCCAAGGTATCGCTCTTTTTTTAGAGTTAGTACATGTAAACAACAGAATGCATTTGAATCTTCTCAAGGGCTGATTTGCTGATTTATTGTGTGCTCAGTGTTTGTACAGGGTGTTTCAAAAATGAGCGGTATTTTTGAAAAATCAATAAAAACTAAATGGACAGTGATAGAAATACAGTTTATTGCGATAAGCTTCGGACAATATTAAATTTTTAGGCAGACAAACTTTCAAAATTAGTTACATTGTTCCATAACAGATGACACTGCAGTCTGGAAAAATCTAAACTATGATATTTTCCAGATAACCACCATGCGCAGCAATAATATTACGTATGCTCAGAACGGAATTATCAGAAACCGTGTAAACATCTCAGGCGGGATGGCTTCACATGCAGAACAGATGTACTGTTTCAGTTATTAAATTGTTTCTGGATAGTGGGGGTACACCTTTGTCCTTATTCTAGACATTGCAGTTTGGTTCTAACCTTTGTTGTGACATCACTTTGACATCAGCTTGATTGTTTGCTCACACAATGGCCACAGGCTGACGTCAAAATAACGTCACAACGAAGGTTCGAACCAAATCGCAACTACCAGAGTAAGGGCTCTGGTCTTTTAAGAGTGCCCACAGATAAATATGGCAGTTTAGATTTTTCCAGACTGCAATGCCATCTGTTGTAGAATATTGTAACTAATTTTGAAGTTTGTCTGCCTGAAAATTTACTATTGTCCCAAGCATATTGCAATAAACTGTGAATTTCTATCACTGTCCTTTTAGTTTTTTATTGATTTTTCAAATATACCGGTCATTTTTGTAACACCCTGTATTTTAACTGAATGAAGAAAGGATAGAATTTTTGTTTGTTAGAGGTAGGAGAAGAATTGTCATTTGCAATTTGAAGTCTTCTAGAAAATGTTTTGTATATTTTGAGATAGTTTTATTTTCACTTTCATGGATAAAAGAATGTAATATTTTGAGAGCAAAAATCTTAAAAAAATTGATGAACGAAATCGATGAATGATGATTGTGGAATGGAGGAAAGAAATTTTTCTCATACAAGCAATAGTAAATTAGACTGTTCAAATGGCATTGAAATAGTTGATTTGGTGGATAATAATGAGAGCACATAAAAAGCAAGTGATTGGTTAATGCATATGAAGTTATTGATTTAGTTAATTAAATTTATCAAATTTGCCTGGAGATATATATTGTTTAGTTTTACTAGTAATTTATTCAATTTTTAAAACATATTTTTAGACAGTTAATATAAATTTTATTTAAAATGACAACATTTCTCTTAAAACAAAACCATTTTCTTTGAAAATTACAGTTTTTTAAAAATTTAAAAATTTTTAATGTAGAAGATTCATAGATTGTAATTTTCAGCATACTGAATTGATGTTAGATTTTTTTATGAATTTTTAAGTGAAATAGGCATAATGGGATAAATTGCCTGGTCCTGTGTGTGCATATCCCTTCACATTATCTAGGCCTGGGGAAGCACTTCTTTCTCTTTCTAGCAATCCTGAACGGGTTAAAATAATCTGTTTTTATTTAATTTTGTCACCTTTTAACTTAATTCTTAAGTTTTCTCTAATAGTCACAAGCACTTATTTAATCTTTTTTAAAAATTTGTTTTAATCTTAGTTATATGTGACATCATATATTGTCTTAAGTTTGAACTTTGATTAAAAAAAATATTTCTTTTTTAATAGAATGTATTTAAATCATAATATCAGAGATTTTACAATAAATTATAAAAAGTGTAATTTTTATAAAATGATTAATGGATAAATTTTTATTTTCAGTTAAATATTCATGTTGGCAATATATCTTTAGTTGATCAGTTTGAATGGGACATGTCTGAAAAAGAAAATAGTCCTGAAATTTTTGCCAATAAACTTTGCTCTGAATTAGGGCTTGGAGGTGAATTTTGTACAGCCATTGCTTACAGTATTAGAGGTCAATTGTCATGGCATCAAAGAACATATGCTTTTAGGTAGGTTTATTTATAATAAGTTTAAGATTTCGTACGTTTGGTAAAACTGACTATTTCTGTTTATGTCATTATACGTAAAAGTCATTTTACTTTAGGTAGTATATTATTATTATTATTTATATTACAAAAATAAATTACTTAGTGCTGTTAACTGAAGCAGTGTTGTGCAACATTTTATCTTCTTCAGCACACCACAAATACAATTGTGCAAATATATAAATTACATTAATATGTATATGTTTTTATTTTATAAATGCACATAAGCTATGTACATGTATATTTACAATTTTTTATTTAATTTTATATGCAATTAAAGGTATATAAGTAAAATATTTTGAGTTTAAATGATATGTTTGGATTACAGGAATTTAATTGCGACTGCCCAAGTATATGCCATAAAGACCTTTTGATGCTTTATAGGAATGGCTTGGGGAAGGTGGTTGGTCTTATTTTTCACTGTTCCTTCAGAAGGCATCTTAACAGACATGCCAACTACTCCGGATTCTATGGAGTTGCTCCAGAGAAATGAAAAAAATGGATAACTCCGGAAACTCCTCAGATTGCTCCAGAAAATAACAAAATTTTTGAACAGCTGAAAGATTCAATTCAGTAATTAAATTAAAAGTTTTGCAGAAAATAATGCTGAATATTACTCTTTCCATACAGTAATGCTGCATGTTAAAAAGTTTTCAGTACTGGGCTGAAAAACCAAACTGAATTTAGATCAAATTTGAGTAGAGAAACTCTAGAATCCCTGATGATAGAAAAATGGAAATATTTTAATCAGGGTCAAGGTTGCTACAAGAAACACTGTTCTGAAAAATAAGTTGTTAAAGCTAAAAAAAAAGCTACTCATGCATTTTAAAAGGCATAAATTTTTAAAATTTAAATATAACTTAGAAACTAACAAGATATCGACTACTAAGATATGTACCAATAAGATATGTATAATCTGTAATCAGCATGTTAAAATTTTAAACCACTCTGTTGCTCTGGACACAAGTACCTGAATGTTGGCATGTCTGTCTTAATGTGATGGAGATCAGTCCCTTATCCCATGTGTTGTTGCTGCCACCTTGAGAAGGAGAATACTTGCCATATTTAGTGTAATTGCTAGTTTTTCTTGGCTCTTATGCTTGATCACCTTGGTTGCCACCTTCTTGAGGTTTAATAACTGCAGAATGTTCCTGTCATTTGTCTGCAGAATTTGCTTCAGACACTGGCCTCTTTTCTTACGTGCTCTTGGGATTGCTTTTTTTTTTTTTTTTTTTTTTTTTTTTAAAATATTTGGGTACAATAGGTACTTTGGTTGCAGTACCCTGCACTTGGGAGACCGCAGGAACTTCCCTAAAAGTGAAATCATTCATTCATTCAAAAAAGACATAATCAGACCAATTGTTTCTGTAATTGTTTATTAGAGTGAATGTTTGCTTACTATTTTTTACATAGATTATTGCTTATAGTTTGTTATAGATATATATCTGTTTACTATTGGTTGCCCTTTTTTTTTCAATGTGTATTCAATTTGTTCCCTGTTACTCTATGATTAATTTATTCTCTTCTATTTTCCAACATACCTTTTACCTCTTAATTCACATTTTAAAGGTAGACTTTCTGTTTAACTAATATGTAAAAAATTGTATAGCTATGGTGGTGTTTGCAGTTAACCCTTAATTTGGCTTAGTCCTTTACAATGAACAATCAAATAAAATTTTTATAATAAATATATATTTTTATCGATAATATATAATATATTAAATATATTATATATTATATATTATTATTGTTATTATTTATTTAAATACATTTTTAATCGATATTTGAAAAAACAACTTGTCAAATTAAGGGTTAACAAGCAGTTTTTTGTTAATGTGTGTCTGTCTCATTTATATTAAAAAGATAATATTTTTGTTTGTAGTTATAACTTTAACATTTAGATCATGCATGATGGGACACTATAAATTTTTGGATTGGTTAGGAATTAATGTTGGAGAAGGGAGGGGTCTTGACAGACTTAAGACTCCATTACTCCCTTGTTGTATTGCATTTTAACATTGAAATGAAAGGTGAATTTTTAATAATAAACTAGTATTTGTCTTTTCTGTTAATTTTATTTAAATTAATAACATTAATGAACATTTATAATTCTTAATAATCTTATTTCACTCTTAGTAAAACGTAGTACTCTTCCTTCAGTGAAAGCAAAGGTGGATGCATTTAATTTTTATTTTTAAACTGAAGTTGAATGAAATTAAGTAATAATTTTGCTTTAATTTTGGCTGACTTATTATATTTTTAAAAACTGTGTACATTATGAAAAGTGCTATACACATATATGGAGATAAACCTCGTGATAAATATGGTGATAACAAGAAAATTGTTATTTTATTTTTATTGTATAGTAAAGAAGTTAATAATCTATATATATAAAAATGAATTTGTGTCTGTCTGTACTCGATAGACTCAAAAACCATACATCCAACAGCCGGGAAAATTTGGGAAATTATTAGGTATATTCCTAGGAAGGTTTTTGAAAATTTTTAACTTTCAAAATCCATTCCTTCCCCCTTTTTCGAGCGTTTCATGTCATTATTCCAAGCATTATTTTCCCCGGTTAAACACAATCGATTAACTTTTTAATTTATCACATCATAACTAATTGAAAGAAGCAATATTTCTAGCAATGTGACTTCATTCCGTTAATCCCATATAAATCTTTTAAGTGCAATTTTCCTCCCTTAAAGGCAGGAGATTAAAATTTTCAATTTATCACATAATAAATAGGTGAAAATGATATTTTTTTATCATTATGAAGTCATTCTTTATATATCATTTATTCATTTCTTTTTTTTTATATTATTCAAACGTCGTTTGTGTAGTATCAATTCTATTTGACCTGGAAATTTAGATACCCATTCGGAAAAAAAAAATTATATAAATATTTTGCATGAGGTAAAAATGACGCTTGATCCTTAACCATTTCGGAGGATGGTTGATCAGCTTCCAGGTAGTCCGGATGTTTAGTAAACAGGAGAAGTTCTTTGAAACTATTGTCAAATTTTCACATTCTTATTTTGCACACGCTTTCACATCTTATAAATGTAAAACTCAGGTTTAATGGAAACTGAAGTATAAAAACTGAATATTATTATAATACGCTTTTAATAGAGATATATAAATATGCCAATGACTCGAATTTAGAGAGTTATGTATGAAAAAAAAATCTATGTTTAAAAATCTTTTATTAAGTTCACCATAGCAAAGCACGGGCACACTTACTAATTATATTATAAAAGAGTTATCAAAATGATGGCATTTTTGTTCTTTCAGCGAGGCACCATTGCCAACTGTTGATATACCATATCGAAATCAGTCTGAAGCTGACCAGTGGTGTCCCTTCTTGGAGACTTTGACTGATGCTGAAATGGAAAAGAAAATCAGAGATCAAGACAGGAATACAAGGTTCTTACTCTTCTTTTTAATTTATTTTTTCTCTTAATTTAATAATTACTGCAAAATTTATTTTATAGTTTGCAGTTCAAAAAAAGAAGGAAAAACATTGTTCTGTACACAGGAGTGTAATTAAAAACTTTTTACAAAAGCAGTGTATTGGTGAAATATTTTTAAGTGCCCAGTATAGTAGCTCAGTGTGTTGTGTAAACTTTTAAAAACTTTAAACAAAGTTTTTAAAAGACACTAAATACAATTTCTTGTCAGACAGAGCATCTTAGGATCTTTTTAAAAGATATATTATTTCTTTACAAAGCTGTTCAATTTAAAGCAAAAGTCTCTGAAAAAATAATAAATTTTGCTGTAATAGATTAACTATTTATAAAATGAACCAAATTTAATGACACATCATGGCAAAAATTATTTATAATAGAAATTAAATACAAATTGATATTTTTATGTAAAACAGTTTAACTAATAAAAGAAAATTGTGGGAAAAAGTTGTACATTTTATGTTAAAACTATCAAAATATTCTTTGTTTACAAATTATATGCTTAATTATTTTTCTTGTTACAGTAAAAAAAAAAAAAAAAAAAAAAAAAAAAAAAAAAAAAAAAACATAAAAAGTAATGAATAGAGAGTTTAAAAAATTTGTAGATGAATATTCAGCTTGGGAATTTTTAGTGTATGTTAAAATTGTAAATAAGTCAATTTTAAAGTGAGCATGAATTTGGCATCCCATTAGCTTATCTAGATATATAGCACATCTGTTTTAGTCCAGTTGACTAGTTCCCTCAGATAGTTTTCTCTTGATATCTGGTAAGACCCACTTGTGATCACATGGCATTATTTGGTCAGTTATGAGTAATATCTTTTCTTTGAAGGGTCGCATTGAATTATATGAAGTTTTGGGGGGCTATAACCCATAATATTAGTTATATGCATAATAGGATTTTTGACTGTAACTAACCTTTTAAATGCCAGACTGTTGGCCAAAATTTGCAAAATATTCTTCTGTACCTTTACAGGAATAGTTCCTTTGGTTACAAGTTTTGTACCTCTGTCTGTGTCTTTGGATTTTTTTTTTTTTTTTTTTTTTTTTTTTTTTTTACAATAGATAATCCATTCTCCCTACCATCAAACCCTTTATCAGGTAGGTAATAAAGGGATAAGAGAATCAATGACCAAGTTAATCCTTATGGAATTCAAATGGTTAATGGGAATGAAGATGTATTGCATACATATGTAGAAAGTTCAGGTAGACTAATGGGTTGGGTGCTAGTTTAGAATCCTAGGTTTAAGCATAGCAGGCACTCTAAAAATGGTTCTCTGTTAAATTTTTTGGCAGAGAAGATATAAATAACTAGTAAAGCCTTATTTCTTTGCTTTAAATCATTAGTAGACATGGCATATATTCTTTCTGTAGGCATTCTTTCGGTTCTTTTTACATACATCTACATTAGAAAGAAGGTCTTAATAGGAACAAAAGTTAAGGGGCTTCTGCCATGAGCAGTTATCTGACTGTAGTTGATTTAACTAATGTGGTTCTTTATTATTCATGATAATTTAGACATTGAAATAGGGCAATGGCATGCATAGTAACATTATAACAGTACCCATTAAAAAAGTGAGTTCAAACAAAACACATTTCACTTTATGAATAGGGCATATGCAAGATAAATATGGTGCTATTCTTGTGTAGCAGAGTCTGTGAGTAGTATATCGAAATTTTTTATCCATATAAATTGGATTCAAAGGGTTAATAGGTTTAATACCCTATTTTTATAGTAAGATTTAATATTTATTAATTAATTATTTATTTATTTTATTGCAAAAGTATTTTATCTGCTGTATTGTATTCTCTTTGCTTGTTCCTCATTACTTATAACAAGTTATTCTGTTTTTAGGAGAATGCGTCGTCTGGCTAACACAGCACCATCTTGGTAATAGTGCTTTTGTGAACAAATGTGTAGTGAACTATTCAAAAATCTCATTGTATTTTTTATCAGTTTTAATTAATTCTGAATAAATTTATTTTTTTGTTTTATTACTTTGGGTTTCTTTTTCCTTGATTTTAGATGTGTTTGTTATTTAATTTTGGAGAATTAATTTTTACCAAAATTATGAATATTATTAAGTATTAAAGGTTACGTTATTGTCAGTAATTCTAGAGTGTTGTAAATTTTATATATCTCATGTTAGAAATTTGGTCTTGTGTAGTGTCTAAAAAAACAGCTTTAAAATTTGTGATTATCTCTGATATACATTTGTATAAGTGTATAATGCAGTTCATAAAAATATTAAATTACTTATACAGTCAAATTATATTTTGATATATATTAGCAAATTGTGCCTTAGGCAAGTTTGCAAAATTGCAAATTTTGATTGTAAATAGCAAGTTGTATTAGAAAAGAAATTTCAGGGATTAGACTAGTATGTTGTAATATCTTTCCCTTTTAAGGAAATTAGTACCTTTTGAGTGGAAAAATCTTCATTGTAACAGCAAAATATTTGTTTAGTTCATCATAAAATAAAGTTCTACTTGTTTTAGGAAAAATGTTTACAAGTTCTTTAATAACTTTATACAGTTTAGTTTTTGTCATTTCAAGTAATAAATTCTCAAAAAAGTTTATATATCTGATGAAATGAAATTTATTTATCTACTAGAAAACATTCAAAAATATATATTAGGTACTACTATAATTTTGAGAGAAAGAATGTCATATCAGTGTAAATGGCACAACTGAAGAAAAGGGTTAAAAAATGGCACAGAAACATTGCATTAGTGTAAATTCCATACTAAGATAAATTATGCACTGCAATGCTGTGAAGTCAGTCACAAAATTTTGACCTAATCATATGCTGCTTTTCTATTTCCAATTTGTTCAACACTTTGGAATTATACTAAATGTGAAACTAGCAGTGTGGTAAAATTTCTGTTCCTTTTAGATACCATTAAAAATATTTTGCTTTAATTTTATTTAAAGACTATTCAACAGGTACTTAGCCAAACAATGGCTAAATATAGAGCACTACCTTTAGGTTCTAGAGTTGACTGCATTGAATCTTACTGCTGGGATGGGCATTCATAGTCACTTCAATTTGGCTTTAAGTAATAGGTCTTGGTCTCATCAGGTCTCACATTGGAGAAAATGTAGACAGACCATTATGCTCCAAACTAAAATAGCTGAACTATGGCCAATTGGTTAGGGCATTGATTGTTGGTACCGGAGTTCATGGGTTCGAATTCTACTATGGTATGGATGTTCGTAGCCGTTCAAAACCGGCTTTAAGCAGTAGGTTCCGGTCTCATTAGCCCTTGTGTGCAAAACAGTAGACCGTAGTGCTCCAAACCAAATCAAACTAAAATAAAACAAAACAAAAGAGTAATTATGCTGAATAATATGTAGTAGACATAATTCCAACAAATCAAACTCACATCAATGCTGTTTTAAATGAGAGAAGATTGTATTTGTCTCACTATCTTGTGTAGAGTGAATAAGCACTAAAGGTTTTATAAATTGCACATAAACATTTTATAAATTGCACATGGATAGAATTGCCCCACCTGCTGAAAATTTAAGTTTTAAATATGTTAATACTGCATCATTTGTATTTCCTCTGGAAATTGTGGAAAACATTTATATCAAATTGAAGCTAAATATCTTTATTTTTATTTTATGAAACTTAATCAAATAATTTCATTTTATGGCATCATAATTACCTAATTTTTAAAATTTTAATTGTAAAATCTTTAGACACATTTTAAAAGTTTAAAATATAGGTTTATATGGTAAGTATATTCGACTTGAATTTGATATAAAAATTTAATTTCTAATGTATATTTAATTTCTATATTTTTACTTGGTGCATGAATTTTACTTTTTAAAAGTATTACTTCCAATGGTAAAAAATGAGATATTTCTTTTTTAGAGGCTAAGTAAAGAACTTGTTAAAATATTCTAAAATAAGTGGATTTTCAGTTTGATAATAATCAAAAAGGCTGTTATAATAAAGATTTTTTGGCTCAAAAGGTGTTGTGTCCTTTTGATTATTTTTTCCCTTCAAGCCCCCTTCCCCTTTATTATTATTTCTTTTGTCAAATTGAGATTTATGTCTGAGTTTTCTTATAGTTAAATTTACTTCTCTCATTTTAGGATAGGATTTGAAAGTTGATACTATATCTCTTGTATAAAGTAATAATAAAGATCTCTGTTTTATTTAATATAAAAATTTTTATATAGTACCCCACAGTATCTTAAATGTTTAAATTTTTATTTATTGTACTTTCTGTATCATTAAGCATTTATGTTTATATTTAATTGGTTAAATATATCTTCTTTCAGATACTTTCCTTGCTCTTTTTCTTCCATCTTAAAAGAAAATGTGCATAACTACAATAAGGCAGAATTACAATTTTTAAACTTGGATTTACATTTTTCAGTATACGTTTACCATTTTCTGTAAATAGAAATCAAATATATTCATTATTCATGGAGAAATTGCAATATTGATAAAAATGTTCCATTTATTTATTGAGTTTTTAATCTTTTTTAAACATTATTATCTGTAAATGGATGCATCTTTGTAAAATCATTATCAATATTTTGAATAAAGTGAAAAATTCAAAGATGTATTTGTGATTTTTCATTATGTTACCATTAAGGTGTTTCCCATACTTTTCTAATCATGTAACTCCTAGAACATTTTAGAGTGAAACTCAATACAATATTTTAAACAATAGATTACTTCCTCAACCAAATTTTAATGTGGCGATATATGGAAAAAATATAAAATTTTTTATTAAAATTCATTTGCAGATTCTTCATAAAATCAGATATGATGGATGGTATTCATGTATAATATATGAGGGCATTCTTCAAGCATAAAAACTTGAAGAATGTTATTGCTTTTTCAATTCTGTGATCCTATTTAAAATTGAACATTAATTTGATCATTAAATTCTTACATATGGTTAGGAGATGTGTTATGTGTATGTGTGTATATCCTTTGGATTACAGCATACCTGAAATACTTTAGAAATACTAATATTCGTAATGAACTTAAAATTTCTCCAATTCCTGTTTTCCTATAAAATTGTTCCACTAAATTCCTCAAAAACTTATTGAACTCATCAATAATCTTGTCAACTATGATCACACTGATATCACTAATAAAAGTTGATCTTCCACGCTAAAATATTTTAGATTTTGTCTCTCTTAAAAATTTTAAAAAAAATCCAAAAAATGCATAAAAATATTAAAAAAGTAAGAAAATTTTTTAAAAACTTTATAAAATGCAAGAAAAAAATCATAAAATTTGTGTAATCTCAGCCATGTTATCAATATCAGTAAT
This sequence comes from Pardosa pseudoannulata, assembly GCA_032207245.1. Classification (NCBI taxonomy): domain Eukaryota; kingdom Metazoa; phylum Arthropoda; class Arachnida; order Araneae; family Lycosidae; genus Pardosa; species Pardosa pseudoannulata. The sequence continues at coordinate 37,706,144 of CM063500.1, forward strand.
GCTATCAATACTTTTGTTGTCTGTTCATGCTCAAATCCCATTGGTTGTTGAAATCAATTTCAAATTCTAAGATTTATCAAAACTACTCATTCCTGATTGAGTCTCAGTTATGAACAGATGCCTTTGGCATTAAAAAAAAAAAAAAAAAAAAAAAAAAAATGTGTGTCTTTTCCTGAATTTTCTCCTCTCTAGTTATTTTGAGTTATGAACTCAGAAAACCATTTTTATTGTTCCTTTCAAATATTTTAGTACTTAATTTCTTTTGCTCGCTGCTATTACATGCTTAGGGATAGAAATCTAAAGATTGACATATAATCCTGTTGATTGGTATCCTGAAGGTATACTTATAAAAATTTAGCTTCACACAAATAAGTATTTGCGAAGTGTAGTTGCTTATTTTACTAAATTGGGATATTCATTAAATTCATGTTTAATTAAAATAGTGATACCACTGTAATCAGAAGAATTAATTGATATGATAGTTTTGTTGGGTTAATTTGAAAGTTTAGACATTAATACTTAAAATTTTGAGTATGATTTTCTTTGATAGAACTTTAGGGTTCTGTTGAACAACATTTGCTGTGGTAAGGTAATGAATACCCAGAAGTCTATTTCTGTCGATGAAGACAAGTGCTTATACAAAATATAAGTATTTAATTAACAGTTTCAGAGTTTCTTAGAAACACTGTAAAATAATATTAATCATCGAAACGGATGAAAGAAAGGCTTATAGTTATAATTTTAAAAATTATAAACTGCATTAACTACAATTGCAGTTTTTACTTCCTGCTTCACATGTAAGTGTGCTAGCAATTTAAAATATGCAGGCATACAGAGAGTTAGAACCATCAGAAAAATTTCATCTAACCGTCAATAGTTGTTTTAAAATGGATTTCACAGCATCTGATAACTAGACCTATGAGCTAATCGAATGGAATCATGGCATCATATATGGTGGTGCCATCTATTGACGTGACTTCGTTTTACAATCTACAGTTTATTCAGAAGGGAGAGAAAAACTGGATAATTAGCTATTTCACTCCATCTCTATCCTCTCCATTTGTTAGTTAAGTGTATACTTTGCTTTAGGATTTTAGCATGTTTACTTACCATGGATACATAATTTCAAAACTTTAATTTATTCGCTTTTTGTTTGTAAAACATCTTTTTAAATATCGTATTAAAAATTGTTTGAATTATAAATATGATGTGCTTTAAACAGTTTATTGTATATTAGGACCCAATAACATTTATTTATAACAATCTTAGTGATTCAGAATTTTTAATTACCACCTTCAGTGATGTATTAAACTAAGATTATAAGTTATACATAATCTGATAACGTCTGAAACGAATTAAAATTTCAAGTTAAGTGATACGTAAGATTGCCATTAAAAGTAACTACCTCATCTCTTTTCAGAATAAAGTTTCTGAAAAAGAATGATTTTGGAATTTTGATGTGATAACCCATAATTTTCCATCCTTTAGATTCATATTCCAGTTTTTTAAACTCTGATTTGACGATACAACTCTATTAGGCTATCATAATTGACAATCAGTTCCGATGGCTACGACAGCTTCTGAGACAGGACTGCGTTCATTCACAAAAATTACACGCAGATTAAAAAAATCTAATTAATGATTTTTTGCTGCTATCTCTTATTAAATTTGGCCGAACGTTTAGGGCCCTGATCTTCGGTATCAGAGTTCGTGAGTTCGAATCCCACTGAGACTTGGATGTCCGTGGCCGTACGAAATCGGCTTTAAGCAGTAATTCCAATCTCATTAGTCCTCGTATTGCAAAAAGTTCATCGTAGCGCTCCAAACAATCATCATCTTTTAAATTTGGGAGTATTCTGGATTATTCTTCTCTATTTCAATTCTTCTATAATGTGAAAATTTTGACAGCATTTACAGGGTGTTTCAAAAATGACCAGTATATTTGAAAAATCAATGAAAACTAAACGGACAGTGATAAAAATTCACATTTTATTGCAATATGCTTGGGACAATAGTGAATTTTCAGGCAGACAAATTTTAAAATTAGTTAAAATATTCCACAACAGATGGCGCTGCAGTCTGGAAAAAATCTAAACTACGATATTATTCTGTGGGAACTTTTAAAAGATCAGATGTACCGCCACTATCTAGAAACATTTGAATAACTGGAGCAGTACATCTGTTCTGCATGTGAAGCTATCCCGCCTGAGACGTTTACACGAGTTTCTGATATACGTTCTGAGAATACGCCATATTATTGCTAAACCTGGTGGATATCTCGAAAATATCGTAGTTTCGATTTTTCCAGATTGCAGCGCCATCTTTTGTGGAACATTGTAACTAATTATGAAAGTTTGGCTATGTAAATTTTAATATTGTCCCAAGCATATTGCAATAAACTGTGCATTTCTATCACTGTCCACTTAGTTTTTATTAATTTTTCAAATATATCAGTCACTTTTGAAAAGCCCTGTATTTCATAGTATGCTTTTAAACTGTGCCTAATCGTCTTTAAAAATTAAGCTCCAGACAACTGGGTGGTCATTTGCAGAAAGTCGCCAAGCATCAGCAGTCTCGACTGCACCGGCTATGTTTTAAGCTACACAGCCATCTGCATTAAGTCTTCCATCTTTCCGATAGGGTTCAGAATTTGAACCCAATAATTTCATTTTAAAAGTTTTTATTTTATTTATTCTCCAAAATTAAATTGAAATAGAGTAGTAACACTAAGTGTGTTCGATAAGAAGATTTTTCGAAGAAAAAGTTTTAAACTATGACAACTTTTAAAAATGATAGCATTCTTTGAGAATAGACTCTTCAATTAAAGTTCCATTAACAGTTTTTTAATGCAGAGCCTTTGGTGAAAGAGAGGTATAGTTTGGTTTGGAGTGCTGTGGTCTACTGTTTTGCTCACGAGGACTAATGAGACCGTTTGGTGAAAGAGAGAAAGGTAGACCAAAAAGGATGGAGATCTCGCCTGAAACTGAATCTTTGTGCCTTGAAGGTAAAGAACTGGAGATCAACGGCTGGCGAGAAAGTAGTTGCTTTGGGGAAAACTTCTGAGGACTGGGGCTGTCTGGCTAACCTCAGGTGGGGCAAGGGGGGTTAAATCCCCTCCAGAATTGTTAGAGAAGGGGTAAGTTTGCTGTTTTTGTCCCTCCAATTTTTTTAGGTGTTATTCATATTTTGATTTTCTGATTAGACTTTGCCCCCTCAGTTGAAAAGCCCAAATTACGCCCCTGCTGCCAACAATGAGGATGAGCAGCCTTAGGAGAATAATCAAACGACTTAGTTCCAATAAAATAATCAGGATTAGACGGAATTGTAATTTTTGGACCAAGACATGAGAATTTAGAGCAGGGTTGCCACAATGGTGACTCATGGGTCGTCTGCGGCCATTTTAGTTAAGCAATCTGGTATATGTATCTACTTCTATTTGTTTTGAGTTTTTTAAGTTGATAGCCTTTGTAATAGAGCCAAAATTTATTAGTCCTACACCTCGTGTTAATTTCCACGGACTAATAAACCCTTGCTGCAAAATGAGATTGACACCCCTGATTGGCTTCTTCTAAGGAAGCCACGATTACGAAACAGAACTTCATCATCTACTCCGTGGCAAAGAACATAGGTTTTCAAACTGGGTTCCGTGGAACTCTAGAGTGTCGTGAGATGTCCATAAGGATCTTTAAAAATATAAACGAATACAACGTAGACTGTAGTTGCATACTAAACCAGTACATTACATTTGATGAATCATGACCTCTATGAACAATCTGTGCTGGTAACATATGTTATCAGCATAGCTATTCTTATTTTAACACATTGCATGCCGGACACGTACTAGTACGGGTTAGTGTAACAACATGGTTTGTTTGTGGGTACAAAAATAACGGTATATACAAGAAAACGAATCCGAATGCTCAAGTCTACTACATAGATTCTGGAAAAATTTAGACAAATAAAAACTAGTTTTTACATCAGTCGATGCGGAACCACAGAATGAGAAAAAATTAAAACTATATACTACTATTTCTATTTGAGTTTTCACACCTACGATACTATTATAAATTTATTCACTAAAAAATATATTTTTTGTTTACAAAAATCTTATGTTTGTTATTTATATATTTCTATTTATATATTTGGTTATATATTTCAATATAAAATACGAAAAGTTGGTTAAAAAATTAAATAATTTTCGATCTATTGAGATTTAACTTAATAACTAAATTTAAGCTCAAAACGCCCGCTCCCGGTACAATTTCGCTGCGAAATGTACTTGCACACAATGTGTTACCGTTATTTAGAACAACGTATTTCTTTGAAGAATCGTTCTCAACATATGTGGCAATAAAAACGAATATTGGAACTAGCCTAATACATAATACGAAATACACCTGTGATATAATCTATAGAATAAATATATAATTCGATTATGTAAAATAATTTAGTATTTCCCAGTCACTAGAAGCACAAAAATACTATTATTTTTTATAAATAAAAATACATTATATAAATTTAAAGTCAGCTGCATGAATTATCTCTATTGTTACCACTACTATCTCTACTAGCATCTAAAAACTCCTTGGTGCAACAGCCCCTAGAGGGCCAGGATCTAAAGTGTCAATCTCCGTTTCCAAGACCAAGGGCCCTGGGTGACCAAGCACATGTTCCAGTTAGGTGATCAACTTTATGCGGAAACTAGCACCTGTGTAATATCATTAACACTTGACTTACATGAAGCTTTGAAGACAGGTTCAGGGTTCTACCTGAAGATTAAATAGTTTTACAGGTGTCATGAGTCTTAAAAGTTTACAGACTAATGTCTTAGGAAGAATAGAAATATATATTCTCAAGAGCAGAGATAGAAAAACTAAGGATGAAGAGAGTGAAATACTGCATTCGGTATTGAAATCATACCTTTATAAAATCATTAGATAAGCTTTTTAAATTCAGGAAGAAGCACCCTCAGAAAAAGTTCAATCTCGTAACTATACATCATCCGCAAAATGGAAATACGTCATTATTGTTGAGAAGCTTGGAAGACTTCATTACCTTGTAGAATTAGACGATGGATACATTATCAAACGGCATTTTAATCAACTTAGACCGTGTCAAGTTGAAAAATCTATACCCATCTGCAGATTTTTTTAAATCCAAGAGAGTTCACATCTCACTTTCAGCATCCAGTTCATCGGCAGTATCCTCCAGTCCTTACAGTGGTCTCACTCTTCAACATTGCAACGAAATTCCTGCTCAGCCGTCAAAAGATTCCACTTTCCAGAGCGACACAAACCCCCAATGAGATCCTGTAATACAGAGTATTCCGAATTCTCAATTCACCTGCTGTTTCTAAAGCATCTTCGAGGAAAAGTGGCCATCCAATAGAGCAATTTGTCGCAACGTCAAGAACTACTATAATGCCCTTCCCATCCATTTTCTTGTTTACAACAGCCAATAGACAAACAATAAACTGCCCTTCCGTTTGAAATTAAAGCTAGAATTGTTATAAGTTGAGATATGCCCTGCTGCGTGAAATCGCCTTATCCAGCTTAGAAGATCAACCCGTCAACGTAAACCAGTCATCAAACTAAATCTTTAAATATTCCCCTTTAAAGCATTTAGACTTTAAAATTAAATTTCAATTTGCTTACTAGTTTTGTATATGTATATATGTAAATATTTAACATTTTTAATAAGCCGCGGAGAATTGTTGTGTATTTTTCTACCTTCTGTTGGTACATCTCAACTCCACTCTGTTCTGTTACTTCCTCTGAATGCCAGTTCGATTCCATCCGGATTCCATCATGTAACGTGCTTACTATGCTCTCTATATATTAAAAAATAAAAACATAGCATGTGGGTAACATTTACGCGTGTTATAAACTTAAAAGTAGTCTTATGGTTAGAATACGCTGTTCGAATTCATTAGGCCTTCTCTTAATCTCAGTATAAACATTAAACGTCTAACATAAATCTCCGAGTCCAAATATTCTGTTGCTGTTAGACTAATTTGATACGCGACAATAACAGGCAATTTATTATCTATGCTTTCTGATTTTTGTATAAAAAATGTGCAGTTTCAACGCCAGTGGAAGAAAGTTAATTGAGTTTTAAAGTTAAATCAGAATAATAAAATTTAAATTATCTCAAATTAATTTCTTGAAGTAGTTTCGACTGGTTTCTAAACTATTTTAAAAATCTATATAGTTAAATAACTGAAAGCATTCTTGATCATATAATTAATTTAATTTATGCTTCGTTTCATTAAACGTTTAACTGCATTTAGAACATTGGCAAGGAGATTTACTTTTTAGAAACATTTTCCATTGTAAATTAAATCATGTTTGGGCAATATCTACATACATGCACACCTGAAATTCAATTACCTGCTTAATTTTAGGTAGATGTTTATAGCGCTGCGATAAGTTAATTATCTTATTTCAAAGCTGTAAGTTAAGTTGGATAGAATTTCCATGAGCTGACATGTGTTTAAAATTTAATGGAACTGATATTTCACAGACCACTTTCATGAATAATCTAATAAACTATGAGATACTTTGTAATCTGATTTTGCAACTGAAATTTGTTTTCTGTGCAACGAGAAATACATTACGACGAATACATTAATTTGTTTTTTGGCTCTCTGCTATACTTGAAGCATGGGAGTTTGATTAGATTACCATTTGGGTATTTGATTTGATATTTAATTATACATGATTTCTTCACCAATGCGTCTTCAACATTGGAAATGTAGAGGTTGCGATTGTTCAGAAAGCTTTTAAGGGAAACAACCAAACTCTACTCGAATTTTGTTTTCTTAATATAAGGCGATTTCACACAGCAGGGCACATCTCAACTTATGACAATTCTGGCTTTAATTTCAAATGGAAGGGCAGTTTATTGTTTGTCTATTGGCTGTTGTAAACATGAAAATGAATGGGAAGGGCATTATAGTAGTTCATGACATTGCGACAAATTGCTCTATTTGATATAAAGTGTTTATTTTATGTTTGCTTGAAATAGGAAATTAGGTTACTAATGAAGAATAGGGTGCCCCTTGGCAAATTTGGTATAATTATTGGTGATGTTTACTAAAACACGAAGGTATTTTATACGAACATTACATCCCTTGCTATTTGAGCGACTTTAATTGATGTACGTTGAGCAATTGTAATAGAATTATATACATTTTCTTAATTAACCTAAACCACTGAGAAAGCTGGAATTTATATTAATGGGTAATTAATCCCTCAAGTTTACAAACCCAACAGCTCCAAATTATTAAAAATTAGCCATAGTGAAACTTTAATGGTTCATTATATCTAATATGTTTAAGCATAACGCGCATTTAATATATAAAAAATTGGTTCCACAAAGAGAGCTGAATACAAATATAATATAAATTAAAATATAGATACAGATTGTTTGGACACGGCGAGATCAGGAGAAAATGTTAGGCTGCCATGCTCAGAGCTTTATCGCCATGTTGGCGGGGGCACCCTGTTGTGACGTCGCTATACCCCATTGGCTTCACAAAGAGGTTTTATTAAAGACCAGGCCAAGGCGACATTCTGTCTGGGTGTTTGACACTGAACTACAAAGGGTTTTCGGTTCGACACGCATTGAGATGTCCGAGGTGATTAGAAGGTCGGACGAGAAGTGAAAATGTCAAGCTGTCAGGCGCCAACGAAAGGACCAATCGGAGGCTGGCAGGACGGCGACGCGGGAAGGAAAAGCCAATGGGAAGAGGCAAAAGGTAACGTCAGGTGGCGCGAGATTTCGCTGGAGGAAGATTGACGACGAGAAAAAAAAAGGAGAATGAGCGAAGGCAGCGAGAGGTTGCGGGTGTTTTTTTGGAGAGCCATCTCCAGTTTTGTGTGGGACTCAAGGAGTCCAAGGTGTATCTCTGTACAACCTGATATCTGTCGGGCACTTGACCGCAGATTGCTATTTAGATTCGCCTCGAACCTGGGACTTTTGGGTCCGTACCAACTCACCTGAACCCTGTGATTTCCATTCGGAAAATTTGTAAATAGCTTTATATTTAGTCAAGAATGAAAGTTGTTATTGTTATAAGCTGTACGTCGTGTCACTACAACTTCGACACCCACACGCTACCCGAGGATCCAGTGACGTTACACTGTTCTTCAGTCAAGCCGAAATTAATTCTGTTCAGACGATAATACAATCAATGTAACTTCTTTTATAAAATCCGTGCAAGAGATACTGGGATTGATATCAGAAAAGGGTATCCCCCACCAATTTGGCGATAAAGATCTAAGAATGGCAGCCTATCTTTGTTCTGCTGATTTCGCTTTGTCGACAGAATTCGTGTTTACATTTTGATTTAATACTATTTTTGGTATATAGACTTCTTATATACCCACTTTGTTTCACATTAAATGTGCATAATTTTTATTTGTTATTAAATTTATGATATTAATTTGATCGGCTTCGGTGAAAAAATTGCAGGACCAGTTGGGGAGTTTTTGGTACCAGTTATCTCAGACTACGTCCCATCTGGAGTCAATGCCATTTGCTGGCAGTTTTGAGGGCAAAAGGTAACCCTACATATTATTAATAGGGTGGTCATAATATAATCACTGTTCAGTGTATATCGATGCATATCTTAAATCAATGTTTTTACAGAGTGTACAGAATAAAATAAAGTTGAAATTTAAGTAACATCGAATACTACGGAGCTTCCTGTTAGTAATCAGCTATTGTTATAAACATCTCAGAATATTAATTTAGTATTACGTGTAAATTAAGTACTGTAAAAGAGTTTTATAATAAACTAGCAAGTGTGCCCGTGCTTCGCTACGGTGAACTTAATATATTACTTTTAAACAAAGATTTATTTTTTATGAATAACTCTCTAAATTCGTCACAGTTCAGTTCGAGTCATTGGCATGTTTATATATTTCTATCATAAGCGTATTATAACATTCAGTTTTTATAATCGAATTCGTCTTATATTAAATTTGCTCAAATTTTTTTTATTGTAAAATATAAGCTTAACCCTAAATTGCATTACTGTATTACTACTGTACGTCGATTAGCAAAGTTAACAGATCTTGCCATATTACGTGATAGAATAGGAAGCACAGGTTTTGACAGCAACAGTGCTAATTTTGTTGGTAGTAATAAATGTTTTCCAAAATTAAGGAAATTTATGACAAACCACATAGTTTTGTATGAAACAGAAACACACATTCATATCGACAACCATATGAATATGAAGATAACTATATAAAATGATAGGTTTTATTTGGCCATGAGAGTCACTGAAATTTGTACTTTTTGTACTTAGAATATTGTTGATATGCATTTCATTGTAACATAAAAATGAACCAAGAATTAAATTTAAAATTAGTTCTCATATAAAAATGCTATAATTTGCGTCACATAGAAATGAAAGTGAATCACTTTATATCTCAAATTTCAGTTCAAATCGAATAGATACTAAGCAGACGATTTTAAATAATATAAAATAAGAAATGAATAAATGAAATATTTAAATGAATGACGTCATAATGATAGAAAAATATCATTTTCGCCTATTTATTATGTGATGAATTGAACATTTTAATCTCCTGCTTTTAACCGTGGAAAACTGCGTTTAAAACAATTACTTGGGATGACGTCACATTGCTAGAAACATTGCTTCTTTCCCTTAGATATGATGCGATAAATTAAAAACTTAATCGTTTGCGTTTAACCGGGGAAAATAATGCTTGGAATAATGACATGAAATGCTCGAAAAAGGGGGAAGGAATGAATTTCGAACGTTGAAAATTTACAAAAACCTTCCCAGGGATATACCTAAACATTTCCCAAATTTTCACGGCGATTGGATGGATAGTTTTTGAGTCTATTGAGTACATACATACATACAGACAGACAGACAGACAGACACACACAAATTCATTTTTATATATATAGATAAAGCAATTTATAATGATTTCAGTCTATGTGCTTGCCGAAAAAGTAAAAATATGTAAACCATTTGAAAAATTCTAAAGTATTATAATCCTAATAAAATATTTATAAACTAGCATATAGCCCGTCATATAACAGGATCAGTAAAAATTTTAATTTTCCAGAATTGTAAAGTACCCTATAAGGCAAATAAAAAAATCGTTTGTTTTTTGGCTGAGAATTATCTAGTACACGCTCAATAATTTGTTTATCTTCATTTCCCTCTAAAGTCTCCTGATACTGTGAATGCAGTTTAGAATCACGATGAATTTATTTAGAAAGATAATTCAAAGTTTTTTTAGCTACGTCGAAATTATCGTTAAGTTCTTCCCAATTTGTTTTTGCCACAGTAATTAATGGAAGTAAAGGGAAGAAACTATCATTTCTACTACATACTGGAGGTAGGTAGAATTCCTGTGATAAAACTTTCATTGCAACAAAAAATAAACGATGCTTAAATTTAACATTATCACATATGTACCTAATCTATTATTGAAGCCAAATATAAAAGAAAATTATTTACGCAATATCTAAGTTCAGTGATTAAACGTATGAAAATAATGCAGACGATATTTAAATAATTTAAAATAAGAAATGATTAAATGCTATGGTTAAAGGAATGACGTCATAATTCTAAAAAAATGTTATTTTTACCTATTTGCTGTGTGACAAATTGATAAATTTAATCGCCTGCTCTTAACTGGAGAAAATATGACTTGAAATAATGGCATTTAATGCTAGAAAAAAGGGGGGGGGAAGGGTGTATTTCGAACATTGCTAACCCTAACGTATCAAGAATCCAATATGAATGCTTCTATCCATTACAAGTACAACCACTTCATAAATTCTAGGACGGATGGACAGATAACTTAGGCTATTATTATATAGGGGATAATAGAAATTACTAGTAATTTTTGTAGATTGTTTATAAAATTACCCTCTACCTACTCTCAAACGGAAAACTCGTTCTAAGAAAACATAAAAACTCTACAAGCTACTTTTAGCGATATCTAAAATAAGACACTAGGCATTAAAAGGAAAGTTTAATCAATTTTTATTATTGATTGATACAGCTATTTAAAAAAATGAACTATAGCGACCTTTATAGAAATAACGTACACTACAAGGGTAATGATTTTTCCCCACTGGCAGAAAACCTGTCTGTTTTCAGAGATCAAGTATTTCTTTTGAAAGTTTTATCCACAAATATTTTAGATATGGCTATAGAATAAAAATATCCTCGTAGTCACGTGATGTATTTTGAAATATGATGCGATAAATCTTTCCCGCTGTATATTTTTTTTACCTTGTTCTTGAAACAAAGCACAAAGAATTTAAGTGATTTCGTTTTGGCGATTTGGCGAAAGACAACCATTACGTAGAAAAACAAACACACAAATATCTGATAACAGAATTGTTTCAGATAAACATGTCAGTCACTGAATAATGCTACCCATCTGGGAATTTTCTTGTAGAGAAAGATAGATATTCAGTTTTGAGATCTCATCGAATTTTGTAATTTTTTTTTAATTTAAAGAAATATTTGGTAAGAATTTAAAGAAAAGTGCTAGTTGTAGCAGTTTAAAACGTTTTAAAATGATTTAATAACAAACCACGAAACATTGTATCAGTAAAAATGAATATTTGAACAGTTATTTCTGACAGTCGTTTGAATAGAGAAAGTGCATGTTTGTAAACAAATAAGAGTGCTGACTACAATTCAACTTTTCATTGGCAAAACATTGATTGTTTTCATTGTATCTTATGAACTTCGATATGGATCACGTGTACAATAAAACTAAATTTTATTTAAGGGAAGGGAAAGGAAACATCAGAAACTGGCCAAATAATTCAAAATCGATTTTTTTAGCACTTACAAAATTATATACATAGATTTTTTAAATTAAACACTTTACACAGTACTACTAAGTATCATGATCAATGTACAACTACTTTGATTATGTTTACAGGCACATTAAACTATTACATAAATAAGAATCTAATAAAAATGTACAAAACCTGATCATTTTAAGGGCAAAAAATAGTTACATTTATAGGTACAGTATTTCTCACAAAAGCATAGAAAATACATCAGAAATATGAAAAAAAACTTAGTAATAATAACAAAAATTCCTAGAGTATAATTTTATATAATCTATTACATTGCAGTAATGTTAACGTTTTATTACCATTCTGAAAATGTTTTCCGCAAATTCTCGAAAAACTTGGAGTTCAGTCTTGCCTTTTCAAAGCTTTTATCCAAACTATTCGCAATGTAGTATCTTTAGAAAAGCAATAAAATCCAATATTTTCACCTTTTTTGAAATGTTTAGTACAGCCATACGTACAACAGATTGTTACCATTTTCAGATAATTGACAAAATTAAAACCTCAATAACAAGAACAATCCGTAGGAAATTCAAATATTTTGCCAACAAGGAAGATGTGCAATTTTTGCTGCAATTGACGTCATGCGCACATTCTCTATAGATTGAGTACTACCATATCGCAGTCTAGATATGTCACAGACGACTTTTGCGTCATAATGACGACAAAAGTCACTAGAGATGGAAATTTGGTACCATAAATTGCGCTCTCTGCTACGTCATAATGACGACTATATGTCGCCTGTGACATAACTGCAAAATGGATCCAATAAACCTTCAGCTGTTGGAAATTTGCCTGAAATTTCGATACTTCTATTTTATCTCATTGAAAATGTGGCAGATCACTAAGAATTGGAGTTAAACAGTGTTATAATTTTCATAACTTTATAATCAACACAATCATTACTACAATAAACAGCTCAGTTATAACTAATAACTACTTGAAACAGTATTTAATACATATTTTCAAATTTTACAAGAATTTGAAACTTTTCAGTTGAATTTCCGAAGTTTACCGACAATTTACCTTATAGAATATAAAAAAAGTTAGTTCAAATTAATATATTTCGAACTACAAATTCTACTCTATTAAAAATTAAAAGAATTATCAAGCATATCCCTAGAAAAAAGGGATATTTTAACTATTTTTCCTTAACTACATTTTCATCGAATGCTTACGATAGCACTATTTTATTCTAAGGAGCTGTTTTCAACCTTAATGCTACTCCTCTTCTCTTTTAATTTTTTCCATGCTCCGTACTTTTTCTTTTTAATAGGTATAATACATTTTAAACAATACTAACTTTATTACAGAAAATACTGAGAATTACAGTTCACAAATTGATAACAAGGTTTTGCCATGACATACTTAAATGTGAAAATTTATTTTTGTATTAAATTACAAACTGAACTAATCAAAATGCATCAAATTTAATACAAGGATTGTTTATTCGCCCAAAGTTTATCAAATATTGAGAATAATGTGAAGAGTGTCTGCAACTAGTAACTCTTTTCTAGTATATAGTATAGGGAAAGTATTATTGTAGCAGAATCCAAAAATTCGACCTGTAAATTTTGATTGTTTGATTGATTCTTTTCTCGTAAACGTTGTATAGGGAAAGTATTATTGTAGAAGAATCTAAAAATTCGAGCAGGAGATTTTGATTGATTGATTTACGTAGAGATTGATTGTTTCTTCGTATATGTAGTATGGGAAAAGTATTATTGTAACAGAATCCAAAAATTCGACCTGAAGATTTTGATTGATTGATTGCCCTGGAGGTTTGACTCTTTTCTCGTATACGTAGTATAGGGAAAGTATTATTATCGCAGAATCTAAAAATTCGACCTGGAGGTTTTGATTGATTGATTGACCTGGAAATGGATTGTTTTCTCGTATACGTATTATATGGAAAGTATTATTGTAGCAGAATCCAAAAATTCGACATGAAAATTTTGATTGATTGATTGACTAGACATTGGACTCTTTTCTTGTATACATAGTATAAAGAAAGTATTATTGTAGCAGAATTCAAAAATTCGACTTGGAGATTTCAATTGATCGTCAAGTTTGGGACTTCCCTGAGTCCGAAAATACCAATTTTGGTATTATGTCTGTGTGGTCAAAGTGTATAGAGACAGGAAGAAGGGAAATGGCATTAGAAATAATGTAAAACCGCAAGCGAAAGAAGTGATCTCCAGAATTTTGTAAGAAAAATAGTTTTGCAGGCACCCGCTGAAATTCAGATACTTCATTTTTCTTTTGAGTCTTGATTTTGTTTTTTAAATTATTAATTTTGTAAATTTCAGGTATGAGTTTTTAAAAACTCATTGTATATTATATATTTGTAGTATATGCTGATACGTACACGTTATTTATGTTAATTTTTTATATTCCAGATTAATATTTTTGTTAAACAGATAGCTGCAAATGGCGTTCAACATAAGTTCGACCAAGAGATCGAGTCTATATTATTCTTTCGAGGAAATGGGATTTATTGCTCCCGTATCATGATGTCACTACGTCGAGACGTAGCTAATATTTATTAAAACAACAGGTGTTCATCTATCACAGCATATTAGCGACCGTAAAGCTATTTTTGTGCGCCCGTGACTGTCAACTGTATACTATATCAATATCAACCGTAGCCAACCGGTCCCCCTCCCCCAATTTTTTGTGTGGCCGCGAGATTCATCGTACTTTTAGAAATAAAGTTTAAGCAGTAAAATTATTGTATTGGTAACCCTGTTTTGTTACCACTAGTACTGATAACACTATTTTGTCTTATCAGTAGTTACAGTCGTTGATGATCCTCGCTTAATTATTCAGGAATATTTAAAATTATTCAGAAAGAAGCATCTTTAATATGAGATTTTTGATAGAATTATCATTGAAGATGAGACTTTAAATATTCAGACTTATATTGTATTAAAATGGTGCTGACTTAATGAAAATATTTGGAATCTAGCCGATGATAAAAAATATCCTATTTTGAAAAAAAAGAGCTTACAAATTAAAAACCTGTTTCAGTTCCACGTATTTATGTGATTCCTTGTTTTTAACAATGAACACAAATAAATCAACAATCAGATCTCGACTTTTCGATAGCAATTTCGAAGATGCTAAAAGATTGGGAATATCATCTTATACTTTGAAAAGTTAGTAGATAATATCCCAGATAACATGCATACTTCCAGAAAGTTTGATTTTTTTCTGTATAACATTTGGAATAATAAATTTGAAGCAACAAACTTGCAGCAAAACTCCTGCAAGTTAGACGGAACCTAAAGCGACCACTTCTTTGCAACGCTGTTTTGCTGCAAAATTGTGGTAACCTTGTCATGACGACGTTGAAGCAAGCGAAAATTCTTAAACTTGCTGCATTGTTGTTTCAAACTTGAAGACTTGTCATGTTGAACGAGCTGCAAGTTTGCTGCAAACTAAATTTCCTATTTGGGATGCAATGCGAAAATTCGCATTAAATGCAACTATTTTAAATTTCTTGTTACCTTTTTAGTGTAGGATATTGTTTATGATTCTTATGATTGCAATAAAATAAAGAAACATTAAGAATTGTTATACTTCTTTTTTGAACTGCGCCCTCCAGCAATTTCCTTTTTGTTAGATGTGCCCAAGCGGGGAATAAGGTTAAGAACATCTGATCTAACAGGTGTTGATCAAATAGCCAGTGACTTCTGTAAGAGTTCCCTGTAGAACAGAGCAAGATCATTGTGCCTTCCCCTGTTTGATTTAGGTGTGGGCGTGAACACTGTAATTCGACTTAGACATCACTCGTGTGGAATACCGCCATTTAGTAGAGAAGATAGTTCGCTATCGTAAGTGTGACGTGAGCAAAAATAATGTTAAAACCCGAAGTTCACAATTATTTTTTCTTATGTTTTTTTATTAATATTAATGCATGCAGAAAATAATTGTACAAATTTATGTTGTGTATTAAAATAAAAAAGGAAAAAAACAGCTGGTTCGTGGATTTATTTAAAAAAAAAGCGATACAACAGAACATTTTCAGTAATACTTTTTTTGAAGTACTTAACAATTAATAATTTTTAAGTTTATTAAAAATATACCTTGAAATTGTAACACATTCCTATAAATATATTGTTAATAACATATTAAATTTTCAAGTTGGTTGGTTTAATCAAAATAAATTAATTTAGAATATACGCTGTTCTTTTAGAGATCCTAATGTAGTAAGATAATAAAAATATTAAAAATCTAGGTCTCAGTTGTTCAAATTCAGATGCGGCTGGTGAGTTGAAATTGTAGGGGGTGCTGTAACTCCCTGAATCTGCATAAATGTATGTTTGTTAAAAAAATAAACACGAAAATATTGTTTATAATCCATAAATTTACGTTGTGGTTCATCTTACTTAAAAATTACATCTGTTCTTGTTTTATTTCTAGCAAAAATGCCAGAAGCACTTTCTTTGGTGCCTGTGCAACTATTGATTACTTTTTCTCAGATCAGTTCTTTGCAATAGAATTTAAAGTACCCTGATTCATACTATTTCTTAGAAATGTTTTTATTCTCTTTAAAGTTGTATAAAAACAGCTTTCAGGCTCTGATGTAGATGTAATAAAACTATGAGGAATTTTATGTCTTTAAATGTAATATCCAAATAGTTAAAGAAACGGAGTAAACATGATAAGAACTCTAGAGACTTAATAAAGAGACTTTGTGTTGCCTAGTGCCGCTTTGTGCATTTCACTCCAACTAAAAGTACTTGCGCGGGCAGCTATATAGTAAGATATGATCCTGTAATGAACAGAGTTAAAGTCTAATGACTCTTCTACACTTTGGCTCATGATGGACCACTGCAATGGTCACCATGATGGCGGACATCTTGATAGTTAACTCCACACTGGACCACTAGATGGGTCAATCTTCATAGGCGTGATTTGGCCTACTACTGCACACTCCAACTACTAGAGTTGACCATATTTGACATTTGGAGAAAAACCGCTCCCAAACGTATCATTGCCATCCCAGTTTTCATTCTCCGCAACCATCAACCATTATAAGCTATTACCCTCTACTATCAGTGAGGGAATACAGTTTCCCAACATGAGCAATAGTGTAGAGGAACCATAAACTAGCCTCCTGTGAGCTGGCGCCGTCTAACGACACCGACTCGTGTTCATATTGCAAAATATATTTTGGATTGTTGATGATAAAATGAAGTATTTCAAACAAATATAAATAAATTAAACTATATATATTTATATCGATTAAAAGATGGAGGGGCTGAAGTTTCACAGCGTCTCTGTCCAAATTTCATGAAATGAAAGATGAAAAAGTGTATAACTGTTAGACCAGTATTGGAAAACGGTTCAACAGTAAATGTTTGTTTCATGTGAACAAAAGTTTTGAATATCAATTGGTCTTATATAGTTTCTTCAAATAGTTCAATAAAAAGGTAAATATCACATAAATATCACTCAGAGGCTGTTGTGTCACATTTTAATCACATAGTTCTCATACCTACACAATAGGTTGATTTTCTGTCTTAATTTTTTCCTTGTGATCCAGAAGATCTATTATAAGGATACCAATTACTGTGACAACAGCACACATGCCATTACTATCTTTTTCTCTTTTTGAAATCATTGGAATTCCATCATTGTGAGATGAGTTTAAATACAGATTAGTTATAAGTCTTTCAAATAACTGTTACAACAGTTCAGATGTTATTACTGTCTTTTTTCTCTTTTTGGAATCATCGGATTTCCGTTGTTGAGAGAGGAGTTCGGATCCAGAAGATCTGTTATAAGACTTTCCTATGACTGTTACAACAGCACAGATGTTATTACTGTCTTTTCCTCTTTTGGAAATCATTAGCCTTTCGTTATTAAAAGAGGAGTTCGAATCCAGAAGATGAGTTATAAGGCTTTCTAAAAACAGTTACAACAGCACAAATGATGTTATTACTGTCTTTTCCTCTTTTGGAAATTATTAGCCTTTTGTTATTACGGGAGGAGTTCAGATCCAGAAGAAGGCTTTCTTAAAACTGTTCCAACAACACAAATGTTATTACTGTCTTTTCCTCTCTTTGAAATCATTGGATTTCTTTTATTGCAAGAGAAGTTCAGATCCAGAAGATTTGTTATAAGACTTTCCAATGACTCTTACAACAGCACAGATGTTATTACTGTCTTTTTCCTCTTTATGAAATCAATTGCCTTCCGTTATTGATAAAGGAGTTTAGTTAGCATAAATGCGTATATGCAGTTGTAAAGAAATCCTCAAAAGCAGCGAAAATCCGATAACTTCAATTTTTTTAGTTCTTTTCCGAACTGTGCCTTAGGGGCGTAACATTCTCCTTGAAACACAGAGGGTGTCTGTTTTTTTACAATCCACAGCATTTTGCAGTTGCACTTCAAAGGGTTACCTAAATATAAAAATAATGTATTTAATTGACATTTATACAAATTATTTAAGACATTTTTAGAATGATTTTAATCTTGAAAAATTGCATTTGATTTCAAGGATCTGTGAAATATTCCACTGACAAAATTAGTCCACTGGACTGATGGACTGATTTTGTCCGCGAGGTCATTCAGCAAATGCCTTTTTTACTTGCGTATAACTCACACTTTTTTAAAGGTAAAAAATTGTAACGTGTATAATGAGCTCCTAAAATTTGACCATGAATTTGACAAAGTAGAGTACTTTTTTCACATTTTTACTCTTGGGGTTTGATTTAGTTTACTTGGAGCGCTATGGTCTACTGTCTTCCTACACTAGAGATAATGAGACTGGGACCAAGTTTTGCAAGCAAGGTTTTGTTTTGGATTACTACGGTCTCCTTTTCTTCTACTCCAGAACTAATGAGACTGGAACTATACATATCTATGTCTACTGCTGAAAGCCGGTTCTGAAGGGCCTCGAACATCAATGACAGCACTGGGATTCTTACCCCCGAACTTTGGTATCGAAGAACAGTGCCTTAC
>CM063500.1:37729986-37739986 GCA_032207245.1 Pardosa pseudoannulata
TTTAAAATGAATGGAACTACCGATTTATGCGTGGCAGCTCCTCACGTTGTAAAAGTAATCGCTTTCCTAAATAGCTTAGAACTTGCGCATTGAAATCTCTTCATGATACGAGGTTAGCGGTCAGCAAATATTTAGAGAGGGAATGGATATTAACAGCAACAAAAGACATCGTTTTTAACTGTTCGCGTTACATACGTATTTTCTTAAAGAAATGAATGAAGGTTTATAATGTTTAGATAGGACAACTTATATATTGTGTCACTCAAAGAATAACAATATTTAATATGAATGGAATTATCAATATACACGTGGTAACCTATCACGTTGTAAAAATAATCTCTTTCCTAAATAGCTTAGGACTTGCGCATTTAAATTTCGTCCTGATATGAGGTTAGCGGTCAACAAATATTTAGAGTAGTAATAGCGATTAACAGTAAGAAAGCATAGTTTTTAACTGTTTGTGTAATATGCGTATTTTCAAAAGTTTTTTTTTTAATGTTGACGATCTTGGTAGTGATATATACCGTGTTGTCAAACATTTAGTATTATACAAAGTTTATAAGAAATACAAAGGAAGACGTTCTTATTTAACTTAAATAAGAAAGTCTTATTAACGTCTTAGACGTTCTTATTTAACCAGTAGTGATATATACCGTGTTGTCAAACTTTTAGTATTATACAAAGTTTATAAAAAATACAAAGGAAGACGTTCTTATTTAACTTTATATACCAAATTTACACCAAGTAACAGCTGTTTTCATTTTTAATCTTTATTACCCGCTTGTAATCTTATAATTATTGTACATTATATGGTTTTCTTTGTATTTTTAAGTTAGTATTACATATAAATTGCGCATGATTTCTACTTTCTGGTTCAATACAAATTTAGATTTCAAGCTAAAGACGCCTTAACTTTTATTCATCATTTTATAACAATTGTTTTACCGAACTTGTTGCCGAATGAAGGCCGAACAGTAAAGCGCTACCTTTCTGTTCCGGAGTTCGTGGGTTCGAATCCCATTGTGGCATGGATGTTAGTAGCCATTCAGAATTATCTTTAAGCAATAGGTCCCAATATCATTAGCACTCGTGTTGCAAAACAGTAGACCGTAGCGCCCCAAACCAAACTAAATCAACCGTGTGCTCGAATCTCACTGAGTTCTTGGATGTTCGGAGACATTTGGAATCGGCTTTAAGCAGTAGGCCCCAGTCTCATTAGCCCTTTTGTAGCAAAACAGTAGACCGTAGTGCCCCAAGCCCAACTAAATCAACCGTGGGCTCGAATCCCACAGATGGCTTGGATGTTCGTAGCCATTTGGAATCGGCTTTAAGCAGTAGGTCCCGGTCTCATTAGCCCTTTTGTAGCAAAAGAGTAGACCGTAGCGCCCCAAGCCCAACTAAATCAACCGTGGGCTCGAATCTCACTGAGGGCTTGGATGTTCGTAGCCATTTGGAATCGGCTTTCAGCAGTAGGTCCCGGCCTCATTAGAGTTTCAAACCAAACAAAATTACTGAACTTGCTACTAAGTATTTCGCAGTTGGAGAATTATCTGTTTACATATCTTGTTTCAGTCGATTTAATTGATGCATTTCAACGATGGCTCAATCGATATTAGTTATGTTTTATTGTAAACAAAAATAACTTCTTTTGAACTAGAAAACTGTTAAATTATATTATAGCCTCAATCAAGTGCGAACAATGAAATTTAACATATGTATTCAAGGTATGAAATTTAATGTTAAATTTTTGATATTAGCACATTAGAAACCTCAAAGAAATATATTGATTTCTAGGCTTGAGAAATCAATGACAATTTTGAATGACTTTCATCTTAAAACACCATTTAGTTCCCGGTCTTTAATTTCAGTCTTCTTTAACTGATTACTAATTACTTAGGGCTATGTTTCCAAACCATGAATACTTCTGATTCTTTTCATCTCACATTTCCACTTGACGTCTCAGATTTTCTTTACCGACATATAATTGTTGTCTTCTAATACTGTTAATGGATTTAATACTTCCTATTGGGAACAAATATGCCTCGAGACATTTCAGCTTGTTTTCTAATTTCGAATACACAGTAGAAAGTAATTCTTTGTTTATTGATGTGTAACAGGGAAAACATATTAAACATATTTTAGCGAATCATAAATCATTTCAAAATGATATTTATTTTAATTTCTCACTTATAGGTAATTGCTTTGTGTAACAGTGTGAATATTTCTAAATTTAGTTTTCTTTTAACATTGTTATTTGTCATTTATTTCTATGTGAGAAAAGTACCGCATATATTACTTCTGTAGTATACATTTATTTTGCAGATCTCCTATAAAAATAATCTTGATAAATGATGTGCAAAAAATATCATATCTAAACGCTCAATGATTTTCTTGCGCGCCTAATTAGTTGTGAGATTTTTTTTATCTTGTCATTCGTCATCAGAAATATCATTTGCACATTCCCTTAAAGCTTCAAAGTTCCAAAGTGCTTTAAAAGTTCAAAGTCAAAAATCCAAAGTGTTTTTATGTATGGAAACTTTGGATATAAATTAAAGTAAAAAGTTGTTTAAAAAGCTTTTTTTAAAGTCAGTTTTTTTTAATTTTTTAAAATTTTTAAGTCAATTTAAAATTAGTTTTATAGACTACTTTATACGAACATTATATTATATTGATAACAAAGTCAGATTTTTATATTTGTTAACTGTTGAAACATGGTGTTTTTTAAAGTTAGATTATTTAATTTTATATCATATTATTTGCTAGTATTAATTTTTAAATAAATACAAGAATGTTTTAAGGGAAAGGATATCGTATTACATAAAAACACATTTAAAGCTTGCGATATAATTAAATAAGTATGTATGAGTGTACAAAAGCAATGTATGAGTGTTCTTACCTATATATATGTAACGCATCAAAATTATTGCCACTAAAAGATATACCTAAAATTCTCCTTTTTCTTCTTGTCATTTCTTTCTTAGCCAAATTCTTCTCTTCATTTCGGAAATATATTTTTCCTCACCATTTGGGTATAGGGAAGAACGGGGTGTAAGGTGTCTGCATAAAAGTGTTCTCTCACGAGAACGGTTAGTAGAGTGATGGTGAAGTAGTGAAAATATTAATCCTTGATATTTTGACTAGTACTGCCTTTTTAAATTCTTAGTCAGAAAAGAGTCTAGACAGTGGCTGCTGAACTGTAGCCAGTAGAGTTGGTGTAGCGTACCCCAACGTCACTGGGCTACAATTACTAACTGTAGAGCTGTGTACAGGTCTGAGATTCGATCCCGGGTTGAGCAAAATTAACTCAACCTTTCATCTTTTCAGTGGGTAGACAAACTGAGGATCAAGCAAGCTGGGAATTAAACACTGGGGTTTCCGCGTATGGTTGACCACCTAATCGGGGCTTATGCTTCGCAACCCGAGGGCCCTTGATCTCGAAAACGGAGATTGACACCGTAGGCCCAGACCACCACGTGGGTTATTGGGCCGAGGAGTTTAAGAGTTCAGTGGCTGAACTGGGGGAACTTTCTTGCAAAATAAATAAATGAATATCTATGGCATAATGTTTCAAAACTTTTACAATTTTGAGACAGATAAATATAACTATTTATTTAAACCAGGGAAAAAAGATAAAAAATAAGGTTTGTTAGGGGTTATAAATATAAAATGTGCTTATATATCGAAATCTTTGATAAAGATGAGTTATTTTGGGAATATCCCTTTTATGATTATTTGTGGTTATTTATGTCACCTTTTTATTTGAAATATTGCTTTTAACTGTATTCATCACTGTACGATTTCCAGTAACCGAACCTCTGTCGAAAATGTAGAACTTCGTATTTTAAAATCATCATGAATGCTTCTCCACATAAAAATACACTAGAGAAGTTCCAGGAAGTGGCTGCATTACTGAGGTCTCTACCCTTTGTGTTCTCTCGAACCCTGTGAAATACAGAGCCGATGGGCAGGGCTGGATTAAAACATCATGGAATTCAATTTCTTTCGAATTCTTTTCGCTTCCAGGGAGATAGATTCACCAAACAGTCGTTATTTGTTACAGATTTACCACCAAAATCAAACATTACCAGTTTTTTTCACCAATTTTTCTTACGGCCAAAACTGTCTTCTGAGAAGCTTTTCTGAATTGCTAAAAGTGTTGCTCCACAAGCGTAGCAACACTTTTAGCAATTACAAACTCTTCGCCAACAGACGTCAGAGAATGCCCCTGCTCAAGTTTGGCCATAATTTCCCTTCATGCAAAGCCTTCCTGATGGAGTATTACAGCTATACTAAGACATATAATTTTCATTCGGAGAAGAATATATGGAAATACCTTTTAAGTTGACATGCAGTGTGTACGTCAACTTAACTCTTTTTTCGTGTACACACACACACATATATGCATATATATATATATATATATATATATATATATATATATATATATATATATATATATATATACATAAACATATATGTAATGATATTGTAATCAAATACTATATTTAATTATAGTATAAAATACATTTCTGACGATTTTATATATAACATTTATACATAACATTTGGTATAAATCTTTTAAATCGGGTGACCACGAGATACCAAATAATTTCTGCTTAGCTCAACTAATCTAAGTAACTACTAAAACTACTTTACTTAGTTTCGGTTTGTTAATTTCACACCGGTCTCACCAAAGTCATTTAACGGCTAACTGCGATTATGGCACCCATGGCACCAACCAATGGTGGACGCAATTCTCTTTAAACATAGATTAATCGCTGTTAGCCGTTAAATGACTTTGGTAATACCGGCCCTCACCCTCTTGGTATATTCTTAAACCTCTGATTAGCTGTCTTCTGTGATTCGCATCCCACTGTACAAGTGAATGCTTAGGCGAAAGAGTGCCATAGAGTGATTGTCTCAACAAACTGTACAGTTTTATTTTTCAAATTTTGCTATTTTCTTTTGTGGTCCAATGGCTGTTCTTTATGCAGTATGATGCAACTCTAGGCTTGTAGAGGGAAACATAAAACACCCATTCACACACACACACACAACGTATATGCATACAATGCAGCGTAGTGAAATAAAATGCATTCCTAACAAACTACAACGTTTTTTGGGTTCAACAGCCAGCCCTGTTTTAACGCCATGGCTTTGCAAGTGCAATTCAGGAATTAAGGAATTCCATTTTTGTAGGATTTTGAATCGATTTCTGTTTTTTTTGTACCTAGATCCATTGCAGCCGAAATTTTCTTCCACGAGGTAAGAGTAAGGGAAGGCAATTTAAGTTTTTTAACGATAATTCAGTTTTAGGGTAGAGTTGCTAACCTGAAGAGGAAATTCTAAAAAAAGAGAATTTTTCCTATATTATTTAAACACATAATTACCAAGCTAAACATGGTAATACAGCTAGTAATATGTGAATAACCAGATCAAAATGACCTGCCGAGTTGGTTGATGGATTAAATCACCATTGACAACAGCATTTACAAAGTCGATCTGAATGAAAGTTGTGTAACCAAAGCGATACAAACATTCCGGAAATCAGATAAATGAAGGAGAGGTTATATTTACTAATAACCCTTGCTACTAAACTATGATACTATCCTTCCTAAAAATAAATCTGGATATTAATTTATTCGACGCAATAACAAGCCATTGCAGTAAAGATAAATAACACCGATTAGCACTGATATTTTTTGTTGTTTTATCAGATTAATTAGTTCACTGCTGAGTTAGCAAGAAATCTATCAGTTTTGTAAATAGAATTTTCTAATAAGGTCATGAGAAACTGGCCTCTGCTAACAACTTTGAATGTTTTTCTACTCTACAAAACGAAAATAAAATTCTTCTTTATTAAGTTCTTTCCATATACCACATATTTTGTTCGATATTCAGTTTAGTTGTTTGTTTTCCAGTTCAGTTTCTCGTTTTAGTTTACTGATCATGGAGTCAAGTTACTCATAGCGGCTTTGGATTTTATCCTGTCAAAGTTGAATACAGTGATGGATAGTTGCTGTCTTTGTTTTTGCTTTTCCTTCAAAATTCTTGTGTTGGTGCGGAGGAAGATTCTCACTTGACTCGTAGAAGTTTCAAGCTCACTCGGAGACTCATCTGCTGGAGGCGCTGACGGTAGAGACAGGAGGCTTTACCTCGGAGAGAAACATGGTGATGGATAGTTGCTGTCTTTGTTTTTCCTTTTCCTTCAAAATTCTTGTGTTGGTGGCGGAGGAGAGGTTCTCACTTGACTCGTAGAAGTTTCAAGCTCACTCGGAGACTCATCTGCTGGAGGCGCTGACGGTAGAGACAGGAGCTTTACCTCGGAGAGAAACATGGTGATGGATAGTTGTCTTTGTTTTTCCTTTTCCTTCAAAATTCTTGTGTTGGTGGCGGAGGAGAGGTTCTCACTTGACTCGTAGAAGTTTCAAGCTCACTCGGAGACTCATCTGCTGGAGGCGCTGACGGTAGAGACAGGAGGCTTTACCTCGGAGAGAAACATGGTGATGGATAGTTGCTGTCTTTGTTTTTCCTTTTCCTTCAAAATTCTTGTGTTGGTGGCGGAGGAGAGATTCTCACTTGACTCGTAGAAGTTTCAAGCTCACTCGGAGACTCATCTGCTGGAGGCGCTGACGGTAGAGACAGGAGGCTTTACCTCGGAGAGAAACATGGTGATGGATAGTTGCTGTCTTTGTTTTTCCTTTTCCTTCAAAATTCTTGTGTTGGTGGCGGAGGAGAGGTTCTCACTTGACTCGTAGAAGTTTCAAGCTCACTCGGAGACTCATCTGCTGGAGGCGCTGACGGTAGAGACAGGAGGCTTTACCTCGGAGAGAAA
This sequence comes from Pardosa pseudoannulata, assembly GCA_032207245.1. NCBI lineage: Eukaryota > Metazoa > Arthropoda > Arachnida > Araneae > Lycosidae > Pardosa > Pardosa pseudoannulata. Next base: position 37,736,822 of record CM063500.1, read on the forward strand.
CATGGTGATGGATAGTTGCTGTCTTTGTTTTTCCTTTTCCTTCAAAATTCTTGTGTTGGTGGCGGAGGAGAGATTCTCACTTGACTCGTAGAAGTTTCAAGCTCACTCGGAGACTCATCTGCTGGAGGCGCTGACGGTAGAGACAGGAGGCTTTACCTCGGAGAGAAACATGGTGATGGATAGTTGCTGTCTTTGTTTTTCCTTTTCCTTCAAAATTCTTGTGTTGGTGGCGGAGGAGAGATTCTCACTTGACTCGTAGAAGTTTCAAGCTCACTCGGAGACTCATCTGCTGGAGGCGCTGACGGTAGAGACAGGAGGCTTTACCTCGGAGAGAAACATGGTGATGGATAGTTGCTGTCTTTGTTTTTCCTTTTCCTTCAAAATTCTTGTGTTGGTGGCGGAGGAGAGATTCTCACTTGACTCGTAGAAGTTTCAAGCTCACTCGGAGACTCATCTGCTGGAGGCGCTGACGGTAGAGACAGGAGGCTTTACCTCGGAGAGAAACATGGTGATGGATAGTTGCTGTCTTTGTTTTTCCTTTTCCTTCAAAATTCTTGTGTTGGTGGCGGAGGAGAGGTTCTCACTTGACTCGTAGAAGTTTCAAGCTCACTCGGAGACTCATCTGCTGGAGGCGCTGACGGTAGAGACAGGGGGCTTTACCTTGGAGAGAAACATGGTGATGGATAGTTGCTGTCTTTGTTTTTCCTTTTCCTTCAAAATTCTTGTGTTGGTGGCGGAGGAGAGATTCTCACTTGACTCGTAGAAGTTTCAAGCTCACTCGGAGACTCATCTGCTGGAGGCGCTGACGGTAGAGACAGGAGGCTTTACCTCGGAGAGAAACATGGTGATGGATAGTTGCTGTCTTTGTTTTTCCTTTTCCTTCAAAATTCTTGTGTTGGTGGCGGAGGAGAGATTCTCACTTGACTCGTAGAAGTTTCAAGCTCACTCGGAGACTCATCTGCTGGAGGCGCTGACGGTAGAGACAGGAGGATTTACCTTGGAGAGAAACATGGTGATGGATAGTTGTTGTCTTTGTTTTTCCTTTTCCTTCAAAATTCCCCTGTACAAGGACATAACCCGTCAACATCATTGCTGAACTAGGCAGCTCGAACCATATTGTCGTCAATGTCTTGTGCAAATTCTTGCCCTGTTGCATAATTGTTGCAGGTTATCCAGGGTAAGGCCACGCTTTTCTGTTTGTTCTTAGTCTTCCTCTTCAATTTCTTCCTCACTTGCCGACTTTGTCATCTCAAGAGGCCGTGGTATGTACTCTGAGTCAACCCATCTCATCTCTTTGTTTGCCATGCAGGGATCCTTATCTCTCGCGCATCGACATGAAACAATGCTCCTTTCCGCAATGTGGCTGCCGACATGGTTGTATTTTTTCATTTTTATTTTTTGATGAATATATTGGAAAAATCCTCGAAGCACTGAAGCCGCAAAACATGAAGCGCGAAGTGACGAGGAAACACTGTATTACACTTCTACTCTTACTGTTGCAGTTTTTTCAACTCCTGTGACAGCCATGGAACTGCAGACTGGATTACTATGGCTCTTAGCTGACTGATATCTGCAAAACTTCTTAAGAGCACCTTTTGAACTAACTATTCTCCTGCTCAACTCAGATTAAAGCAGAACACATTTCTTATGGTGATCAATAAGCTTTCAAAAAATATGATGCTTTTCCACGAACCACCAGATTATTTTTAAACTTCATTCTTTTCTAGATCTTTTTGAATTTTGCAATAGCAGTTCGTGTCTTGGTTTTTCCTATCTCAGAGGGTTCTTTGCTTGCTGAACATTTGGAATTTTTCTTTAACTATTACCTATAATAGGTATCCCATACATCAGTGATGTCCAACTGGGTCTTATATGACCCGTGAAGCTAATTTTGAGGCCCGTGAAAACTTTTTGAAAAAGTATTTTACAGCTCTGTAGCTTTTATTCAAAATGAATTTAACCCTTTATTAGGCTTACTTAATATGGCTGATCGCCTACTGATATCTGATATCTATAAAAACATCTTAAGAACACCATTTGAACTAACTATTCTCATGTTCAACTCATATTAAGGCAGAACACATTTCTTATGGTGATTAATAAGCTTTCAAAAAATATGAGGCTTTTCCATGAATCACCAGATTATTTTTAAACCCCATTATTTTCTAGGTCTTTTTGAATTTTGCAATAACAATTCGTGTATTGGTTTTCATATCTCGAAAGATACCTTTGAAATTTTTATTATACTACTACCTATAATAGGTATCCTATAGAGCAGTGATGTCCAACTGCGTTTTATATGACTCATGAAGCTAAGTTTGCTGCTCATGAAAGATTTTTGAAAAATATTCTATAGCTCTGTAGCTTTTATTTAAAATAAATTTAACCCTTTAATAGGCTTACTTAATATGGCTGATCGCCTACTGATATCCGCAAAACTTCTTAAGAGCACCGTTTGAATTAACTATTCTCCTGCTCAATTCCGATTAAAGCAGAACACATTTCTTATGGTGATCAGTAAGCTTTAAAAAATATGATGCTTTTCCATGAACCACCAGATTATGTTTAAACCCAATTCTTTTCTAGGTCTTTTTGAATTTTGAAACAGCAGTTCGTGTCTTTGTTTTATCTACCTCGAAGGGTTCTTTGCTTGCTGAACTTTTGAAATGTTTGTTTAACTACTACCTGTAATAGGTATCCCATAGAGCAGTGATGTCCAACTGGGTCTTATATGATCCCTGAAAACTTTTTGAAAAAGTATTTTACAGCTCTGTAGCTTTTATTCAAAATAAATTTAACCCTTTAATAGGCTTACTTAATATGGATGATCGCCTACTGATATCCGCAAAACTTCTTAAGAGCCCCTTTTGAATTAACTATTCTCCTGCTCAATTCCGATTAAAGCAGAACACATTTCTAATGGTGATCAATAAGCTTTTAAAAAATATGAAGATTTCCACGAACCACCAGATTATTTTTAAACCCCAATCTTTTCTAGGTCTTTTTGAATTCTGCAATAGCAGTTCGAGTCTTGGTTTTTCCTATTTCGAAGAGTTCTCTGCTTGCTGAACTTTTGAAATTTTTCTTTAGCTACTAGTTATAATAGGTACCCAATAGAGCACGACGATATTTAACACTAAACATACCATATAACGGGTCAAATGA
>CM063500.1:37744986-37759986 GCA_032207245.1 Pardosa pseudoannulata
AAACCTTATCCTTTCTCATCGAAATCAATTAACGTTAGAGTCTTTGAGTAATTAAAAGTTTCAGGTCTTAGGAGATTTAAATACTCTGGAAACGCATTGAAATCTTAGAATTTGCTTAAAACCCCACTGTTAACCGATTACCATAATAACGAAAAAACAATATAAAATCATTTGTTTCGAAATTGAACACATCCAGTAAGAATTAATTACTCTCATATCGCAGTCATGCTTTAAAAGGAAATGAAACTTCCAAACGAATGAAAAATGGCAGACTTAAATTAATAGATTTTTTTATCTAGTCTATTATATATTTACAAATAAAATAACATTATATATAATCGTTTACTTTATATATTTTACTTCGATCTTATTTTATCTCTATTTTTATTTCTTATTATTTTTATATTCTTTTAGTTTAAAAAAATTACATAACCAAAAACTTAAAAAAAAACAATATAAAATCTGTTAAAAATAAACAAAAAAATATATAAACAAAAAACATAAACACAATATAATAACTTATAAAAGTAAATAAAAAAAAACCAAAAAATAGCAGAAAATAGATTATAACTGCTAACAAAAATACAAAAAGAAAAAATACAAACAAAAACAAGCAAAAAAGATAAAAAAATATAAAAAAACTAAAATAAATAAAATAAAAATTATAAATAATAAAATCTCCTTTGTCTATAAATCAAAAACGAAAAAGAGGCTAAAAAGAAAATAATAAATAGAAAAAAATATAAACTATAAATTTTCAAAACCCGATAATATTACGAAAATAATAAAAATAAATATAAAAAAACAAAATTAAAATTTAAACGCGAAAAAAAACAAAACAAAAAAAAAAAACATAGAAAATATCGAAAAAGAAATAAAACAGAAAAAAAAAAACTTAATATCAAAAAAAACTTACAAAAAAAAAAAGCTTAATAAATCAATCAATTAACACACTTTGAGTATAACAGATAAAGGAGAGAACTGCGAAAAAAAAAAGCGAAATTACAGAAATAATATTAAAAAGTAAGATAACAAAAAAAATAAAAATAAAAAATAAATAATAATTGAAAAATTAATTTTCTTTTTACTCTCTATCCTTGTCCTTTTTTTTGTTTAATTTACTTCTACTCTTTTTTTTTTTTTTATATATCCTTATTTTTTTTATAGTTATGTTTCTCCTTTTTTTCTTCTGTATTTCTTTTTCTTTTCTTTTTATCTTTTTCTTTTATGTATTATCTTGGTTGTATTTTCTTTTCTTTTGTTTTCCACTTTTTTTTACTTTACTGTTTTTTTCCTTTTTTATATCCATTGTTTACTTCTTTTTTGTTTTCTCTTTTTTTTTAATCTTCCCCTTTTTTTGCTTTTTAATTTTTATATTTTTTTTGATTATTTTTTTTTTTTTTTTTCTTTGTTTATGTTTTTACTTTTTTTTATTTTTCCTTATAATTTTTTTTGGTTTCTAGCTTTTTGCTTAATCTTAGCATTTTTACATTTACTATTTGAGATAAGGGCTTTTTTTAAATTCTTTTCTTTTGCGTTAATTTTGCCTACGTTCGGGTAAATAAAAATAATTTATTATCTATTTAGTAATTATAAATATAAAAAATATTTTAAAAGAGCTATTCGTTCACGTTTGTATCAAAAATTAAAATGCATTTACATTTTAGAATTTTTAAAATTTTTAATATTTACATTTTAAAAATTTCAGCAAATGTTTATATGCATAGTAATGACAGTATAAAATCTAAATTTTGGAGAAAATATTAATTATAAAGCGATTATAACTATAAAAAAATAGAATTTAGTGTTACTGACCCCATTAATCCGTTAATTCCCAGATCATTTCTGCCGAATCTCTTATATAAATAATAGCCTATGTTATCTGTCCGTCTGTCCTCGAATTTATGAAGCAGTTGGACCTGAAACGGATACGGGCATCCATATAGAGCGAATTCATGAAACTTCATAACGGCTTTAATGCCCTTCCCATTCATTTTTATGTTTACGATAACCAATAAGGTGATTTCACGCAGAAGGGCACATCTTAATTTATGACAATTCTTGCTTTAGTTTCAAACGGAAGGGCAGTTTATTGTTTGTCTATTGGCTGTTGTAAACATGAAAATGAATGGGAGGGGCATTATAGTAGTTCGTGATGTTGCGACAAATTGCTCTCTAGGCAACTTAAATAATAGATTACGTACATATGTGATAATTTTAAATTGAATCATCGATTATTTTTTGTTGCAACGAAAATTTTTATAACCGGTTTTAACAACGAATTCTATCTATCTCCAGGGTGTAGTGGAAATGATATTTCATTCCTTTACTTCCTTTATATATTGTGGCAAAAAATTGGGAAGAACTTAACGATAATTTCGATGTAGTTAAGAAAACTTTGAATCATCTTTCTAAATGAATTCAACGTGATTCTAAACTGCATTCACAGTATGGGGAGACTTTAGAGGAGTGTGAAGATAAACAAATTATTGAGCATATTCCAGATAATTCTCAACCAGAAAACAAACCATGTTTTTACCTGCCTCATAGTATACTTTACGATTCTGGAAAATTAAAAGTTTTACTGATCTTCATAGGGTAAATGCTTACAAGGGTATTTACAGAAAATTAAAAACTTTACTGATCTCGTCATATGACGGACTAAATGCTAGTCCAGTAAGATTTAATTACTCTCATATCTAAATAGTGCTTATAAAGGAAATGAAACTTTTAAACGTCAGGAAAATTGCAGTTTTAAATTAATTCCCTTTGCGATGCAACACTGAATGAATCATGTTAGAGGAAACTTAAAGCATAAAAGTTTGAAAGCAATATTTAAGTATCACAAATAGAGGAATGGCTTGTTTTCACCTGTACTTAAGTGGTAAAGTTAATGACTTTAGATGTCTTGGAGCAAATAACGTATACGGTAAATAGAAAATTTTCTTGTTTAGTTGAGCGTAATCTAAGAGTGGGATTATATAGCACTTTACTGATAGCTGCAGAAAGAGATAAGGCTTTTATCTCTTTTGTCGTAATTTTGCTTACAGAGATAATATGTATTTATAAATGCATGATCAAACCTTTTACTTGTATTCAGCTACTTTAAACAACACAGGAAATCTGATAAGATGTAGTGATATAGTATTTGCGTTGTAAGTTACTCTGCTTTAATCGAAATTTATCAAAATTAAAAATTTAATAGTTTCAGATAAACTTGTTTTCTAATAAACCTTTACGAGGCAACGTAGATTTTAACTGCTACAAAATTAATTTTTTTTCAAACAAAAGAAAAAATTATTTATTCAGAAAAATAATATTTTTACTGATTATTAAGCTATCTATTTGCTTGGATTATGTGGCATGCAAGTGTTTTTCTAGATTTAACAGAAAAAAACCCAACTTGCTTTTAAGCAGTTTGGTAGTTTTTAACTACTACAAAATTAACCTTTTCCTTTCACAAGAAAGAATATTTATTCAAAAAATTAATATTTTTACTGATTATTAAGCTATCTATTTGCTTGGATTATGTGGCATGCAAGTGTTTTTATAGATTTAACAGAGAAAAAAACCAACTTGCTTTTAAACAGTTTGGTAGTTTTTACCTACTACAAAATTAAGCTTTTCCTTTCACAAAAAAGAATATTTATTCAGAAAAATGATATATTTACTGATTATTAAGCTATCTACACTCATGTCCATAAGTTAAGGATAATGAAGTTCAGGCAATGAAAGAGACAAAAGCAAAACAAATTTGACTTATTTGTAAAGTCTAATTATTAAACAAAAGGTAAAGAGCAAAAAAGATGCTATATGTTTGACATAATTAATAAAAATTGCGATTTTTACTCCCTGGAGCAAATTTCAAAAAAGAACCTATTTACAGAAAACAGTATAACATGGTTAGTATGATGGTTAATACGGAGTATGTCTCCCGGACGATGCAATACAAGCGTTACAACGCCTACGCATGCTGAGTATCAGATTATCAATCTGATCTTGGGGAAAATTACACCACTCATCAAGCAATGCCCTCCGAAGTTCCGATAGACAGTTGGGAGGGGGTTGACGGGCTGCAATTCGTCGGCCAAGCATGTCCCACACATGCTCTATTGGATTCAAGTCCGGTGAGTATGCTGGCCAATCCATACGGGTGATATCCTCCGATTGAAGGCATTCGTCTACAATGTTTGCACGGTGAGGTCGGGCGTTGTCATCCATATACAGAAATTCAGGACCCATGGCGCCCCGAAACAAACGTACATGTTGTTCCAGAATGACATCCCGATAGATGTGGCCTGTCATCGTTACACTCTGAACATGCAGGTCAGTTCTGGAACCAAGAATAATTCCTCCCCAAACGAGCCATCCTGCACCACCGTAACGGTGTCGTTCAATGGTGTTCTCTTGGTGGTAACGGGTACCTGGCGCTCTCCATATGAAAGTCCGGCGAGAATCAGAATGTAAACTGAACCTGGACTCGTCGGAAAACATCACACAAGACCACTGTTGCGGTGTCCACAATGCATGCTCTCTAGCCCAGCATAATCGCAGGCGACAGTGAGTTGCGGTAAGGGGAACACATCTGACAGGCCTACGAGCATATAGACCAATGTTCCCTAAGCGTCTGTACACGGTCTGCCTTGAAACTGTCGTACCGGTAGCTGAAGAGAGCTGACGAGACAGGTCTGATGCTGTGCTCCGTCTGTTTCTTTTGGCAGTAACTGCCAAATACCGGTCATCATTCGGCGTAGTAACTAGGGGGCGACCTGTGCTGTAACATCTACTCACATTACCATCATGTTTGAATCGTTGCCAAAGCCTGGAGATGACACTCTGGGCGATTCCAAGTTCCTCGGATACTTCCAGCTGGGTACGTCCACATTCCAGTCGTCCGATAATTCTACCACGTAAAAAATCATCATCCAAATGCTTCCTTTGTGCCATAACTATGCGGTTATTGCACTGAAAGGCTTTTAAAGCGCTTGTGAACAATTTTACTTCTTTGCTACCATTCCTTATATACCCCTTTCATACACTCTCGTCATTGTGACGTACTATCCGCGCCATCTGGTGGTTTCCTGCAATTTGCATATTCTTCTTCAAGATGTGTGTGATAATTCTACAGGTGAAATTTTTATTTTAGAGCTCAATTTCTGTGTGATTCTGAATTATCCTTAATTTATGGACATGAGTGTATTTGCTTGGATTAGGTGGCATGCAAGTGTTTTTCTAGATTTAAAAGAAAAAAAAAACCCAACTTGCTTTTAAGCAGTTTGGTAGTTTTTAACTACTACAAAATTAACCTTATCCTTTCACAAGAAAGAATATTTATTCAGAAAAGTGATGTTTTTACTGATTATTAAGCTATCTGCTTTCTTGGATTATGTAGCATGCAATTTTTTTAAAGAATTAATTGAAAAAATTACCTGCCTTTAAGCTGTTCGGTAGTTTTTAACTGCAACAAAATTTACTTTTTTTCGAACTTCTACAACTACAAACCTATTTATTCCGAAAAATTATATTTCTGCTGACTGGTACGCTATCTGTTTTTTTAGATATGTGGCATGAAATTTTCTTTTTTAGTTTTATGAGATAATTTTTTAAGAAATCAAATGTACACCACATATCTTCTTTGTAGGAGTATAAAAATTATAAGATTTTATATTTTGATTGTATTATATGTCTTGAGATTATTTATTTATTACATTCTTTTAAAGGTTCAATGTTAGTTTATTTCTCAGTGTAACATAGTGTCTGAAAGAAGTTCACTTATTGCCATCTGAAGCTTAACAAATGTTATTATTAAGAGGTTTTCGTTAGATAGATTTTTTTGTTAACGTAATATTTCTCGAGTAAAATACTGCATTTACTTTGCTTCAGGCAGTTATAACAAGAGCAAATATTCAAAATTATTACCTGCAAATAATAAATTTTTAGTTTTAGCTTTAAAAAATGGACTTAAACATTGTTATATTTATACTCTTTTGTTATACTATAAAATTATATATTGTGCAATCTGAGCCATAGAGTCAATAATGATAATTTCATAAAATTATAGTGAAATTTTTAATTATATTTAGTACTATTACAATAAAAAAAAAAACACATAACTAGATGTTACATGCATTAAAAACAAATTAATCATAGAATACCTAATATTTTCAAGAATTTTATAGTCACTAAAATAGCAATCGTGCGAAAATAATATAAGGATTGTTAATACAACTGTACAAAATCTAGCGCTTTAATTTACGAGAGACAACAGATTATTAAAATGAATAAGGAAGGAAACTTTTGCCATTGTAATGAAGATTTTTCATGTCTCTTCATTACATATTTCCTTTTTAGATATATTTTATATTTTGCTCCTTTTTTTCGCATATCCCTTGCAGGTGCATCTTTAGCTTTTTTTCTCACGGGTGCAGCCTGTCTTTTTAAACAGAGCCGCCCGATCTGGGATTAAGTTTCGGACCGAGCATCCAATTCTGGCCACCTGCATCTACAGCCTTAAAATTTCGACCATAATTTGCGTCCATCGTTTCATATTCTGACGGTTCTAAGTCATAAGTTTCGTTTGATTGTACTCCTTTGAAAGGTGCGCGTTGTGGTGTGTTGCCAAGCTCCGCTCTGCATCGTCTTTGGCGAATGTTCACCAAGATTGCGCCTCACTGCTATTGGGTTTTTGTTCTCCGCGTGCTTGGTCTCGTCGTTTCATTGGTCAGAGCCGCTGAATCCTTCGTTCTCTTAGAGCGCGGGGTTTTCTTTCGTCTGGCAACCCTCTTGCTGGCTGTGTTTCGGCGCTTTGGCGTGAGCGCAGCCTAGTTCTGATAATTTTTGAGAGATGTGACACAGAAATGAAGTTTTAACACCCTTGCCGGCGTTTTTTTCGGAAAAATGTTTCCGTTGGAGTCACCTCGATCTTTGGCCAGCCTAGGCAATCTATCCTTGTTTTGTTTTACTGCGACGTTTATGTAGTTATTTTTCCATCTGCACATTAATGCCTTAATGTTTTTAAAAAACAACGCAACAAACTCCAATAACCACTATAGGATCAGGGCAGAAGTAGACTAATAATATTTGCAATTTTGAATTATTAAAAATAAATGCCTGGAACTCAAGTCAATTTTGTTTGTTCACTCATCTTGATTTAACACTTATTATGGTCCTGACATACGTATTTTCGTATGCTAAAATTAGTATATAGCCATATTAAAAAATGTATTTTGTTTTGGTATAAAATAGCAAAAAAAAAAAATATTACAGATTATAGGAATTTAGATCCACTGATGTGTTAAATATGCATACATACATACATAAATATACACACAAAAAAACACAAAACAAAAACACAAACATATATATTATATATATTTATATATATATATATATTATATATATATATATTTTATGTAATAAATCAAATTATTTATCAATATTTCCTTAAATCCTCTTCCTTTCTGATTCCTTAAAATATTTTTCCTATTCTAAAGCTTAATCAAAGGACTGAAAATTGTTTCGGTACATTTAAATTTCTGTCCTATATTTAATTTTTGTCTATTCATTTAAAAAAAAATTTTTTTTCCTGATCTTAACAGTTTAATCGCTGACTAAGTATTTCTGTATCTTGTTCAACAGAGTGATTTTTGTGTCTTTCTCTTGTCTATCGTTAGCTAGTAAAGATGTCTGTTTTTAGTAGCTCTAAAATAAATTTAATTACGTGCTGTTTCTCTTCAATGTATAATTTTTATTACTGGTAATAAAAATTGAGCTTACTAGCATAGTTTTATAACTTGATTGTATATATATTATATACATATATTCTATATATTATAAAATATAATATACACACAACACACACAAAATATATATATATATTATTTATATAAATATTATATATATATATATATATGCGGTCCATATGTGCAGGGTGTGCACTGTACACCATGGCAAAATTATGAGGGACAAGAATTTTCTGCACCTATGTATACCGATCTTTATATGGTATATAATAAATATTATGTTGATTTGCTTGCTTGTATTCCCACAGTGCGTGCGATACTAGGTGCTGCACCACGTAGCTCGCAAACGAACATAGGAAGTTCTGATGTGTACGCACTGCGCACTAAATTGAAAATACTTCTTTATATGTATGGGCTACTAGAGAAGCACAGCATACTAATGCACTGAGGCAAGTGCAGCTATTTTTCCTGCACTTGCATTCAGAATCATCCGAAGGTACGGTTTATTAAGCGTTGTATTAGAGTGGGGACTTACGTGCTGAAGCGATTTTGGTTTTTTAACTAATAAACTGGCCATGAGATTTTGCAGACGAATGTTTAAATTTATATATTGTAAGATTTTGTTTCATGGAAATATAAAAGAAGTATTTCATCAATATAAAGTGAAATGTTTTAGTGTGGTAAATTAATTTCGGTGATGTATTCTATTTATTGAAATAATTAGCTGAAAAACAATGTTGTTTTGTTTTAAAGAAACGAATTTTAACAGAACAGTCCAAATTTTACCATTCATTGTGTCTTACAGACAGTATATAAGTTATATCTGTAACACCATATCCCTGGTTTTGTTTTTAAAAATTGTGAAGATGTTTTTCGCAGAATATATGATTTCCAAATGTTAAAAACAATTAAGAAATATAATTTAATCCAGTGACCGAACAAGAAACAGTTTTTTCTATTGAGCCAGCGTGCCGTGAAATCCTCTGCACGTTGACTAAACGTTTGTCTGCACTTATGAGGATCCTGATGAGGCACCGCAAAGGAGGGCGCCGTGTGGTGCTACGTTTGCTGAACATATAAGTTTTTCGTGGAAGCCCGAAGCGTTGCTTTTTCGACCCGATATGACACCATACAACAAAAGACATGATTTTTGCTTCAGGGCTAGTAAATTCTCATAAGTTTAGCTGTTTTTATAGTTATCTGATATATAAATATTTTATTTATTTTATTCTTTAAAATTATTTAAATTAAATAGTTTTTATTGGTTAAATACATTACAGTTCGTTTAAATATTATTATGTTTTGTATTAAATCTTTAAGCATTTTTATATGTGTAATAATATTAAAAAACCAAAATAATTTCAGAATGGAAAACTCAGATGTCTCAATAATTAAGATTTATTGGAAAAAATATGTTCTCTGAACACCCTGCATGAAATTACTGCACATGATATATATATATATATAATATTTATATATATATTTTATAATATATAAATATATATATATACATAAGATATTAAATAATAATTAGTTATTCAGACATTAATAATAATAATATATGCTATAAGCGAGTACATAGTCATATATTATATAACTGGAGTATAAATATGCAGGCATTGATACACATCATTAATATTTATATTTATATTATATGTTATTATAAATATAGTTAAACACATATATATATACATATATATATGTATATATATATATATATATATATATAGCTATATATTTATATATATATATAATACATATATATACATATAAAATATATATATATATATATATATATATATTATATATAATATATATATATATTATATATATACACATATACATATATATATATATCTATTATATATATATATATATAATATATAATATATATATATATATATATATATATATATATATATATATATATATATATATATATATGTCATAACTATTTCCTCTAGTCACAATTATTATGTAGCTTTTTATTTACTTGCCCACTAAAGGAGAAGCCCAATCAGCTTACAGTAATAACGATGCAGTCGGGCCATTGAAAAAGATCGGCACAAGTTTAATTAAAACTTTATTTTAGAGCTTCTAAAACGGACATCTTTACTAGTCAACGAAAGACAAACTAAAGACACAAAAATCACTCTGCTCGAACAGAGGTGCACCCAAGAGCGAAGACAGAATGAATTTTCCCAAGGTCGAAGAAACTTCTCAGCGAATTAGGTGTTAAGATCGGGAAAAAACGCTGATCCATTTGCTGTTGACAGCTGGAGAACGTGTTGAATAGACAGAAAATTTACATCTATAGGATAGAAAGCTTTGGGAATTGCTTCAAAGAATTTTTTTGTCGAAGACGCTCTTTGATTAAGACATTTAGAGGCTGAAAAAATTTTAAGGATTAGAATGGGAGAGAGAGGTTTTAAAGGGAATATTAAAGTTAAATAATTTTGAAATATTACATACATACATACATATATATATATATATATATATATATATATATATATATATATATATATATATGGATACATACATATATAGATATATATACATACATAATACATATATATATATATATATTATTATATATATATATACATTTATATACACACATATATTATATTATATACATACATATATATGTATATATATATATATTATATATTATATATATATATATATATATATATAATAATACCTACTACATTTGTATGCTAACCTGAGATAGAAAAAACTGTTACGAAGTGGTACAGTGAAAATTTTGTTATCTTTGAACATATAACAGTCGACAAAAATTTTTAAATCAAAATATACAAAAAAAAAAAAAAAAAAAAAAAAAGTCACCAACCGTGCCAACCTAGGAAAGTGGCACTGTTACACTTTATAACTCTAAACATGGTTAAATGTTATAATGAAAAGAAATTTTTATGTCTTTGCTGTAACTGGATGCTAACGCCATCTACGGATTTACAAAGAAACAATTTTTTAAAAACAAAAATTTCTCTTTTTGTGTGATTGATATTATTTTTTTATTAATAAATATTAATAATATTACTAAAAAACTAACACAACACAAAAACAAAGACTTTATCAATTAGTTCTGCTAGAATTTAAAATAGACTAGTAATATATAACTTATAAAAACAATTAAGTAAATAGTTTAAAAATTTCATAATTTCAAATTTTTTTATGGTGAAAATTTTTTATTTTAATTGAAAAAACTTAAAAAATTATACATTCAATCAGATTAAAAAAAGTATGGCTTTTCTTTTTCTCCAAGATCATAATAAAATGATAATATGAATTAATAATAATAAATATTAAGGATATTAGTAAATACTGTGAATATGTGCTTAGAAATTTTGTTTTTATTTTAAGAACTTTTGTAGATGAATATGCTTTAACAATATATGTTGCATGTGTTTATATTTGATTTTTATGTATTTATAATTTATATTTTTATTGTTATATTTCCTTTATTTTTTTACTAACCTTTTTTGATTTTCACCAGTCAGTTCCAAATAATAAATTCTGTATTTATAAATAGAAGTAAATATGTCACTTTGGAATAATTGGTATAAAAGAATTTGTGCTAATATTTTTTTTTTTAAAATTTAAGAACTGTTGCAGATGAATACGCTTTAACAATATATGTTGCACGTGTTTATATTTGAATTTTATGGTGTTTATAATTTATTTTTTTATAGTTATATTTCCTATATTTTTTACTAACCCTTTTTTTGATTTTCACCAGTCAGTTCCAAATATAATTCTGTATTTATAAATAGAAGTAAAATATGCCACTTTGGAATAATTGGTATTAAGAATTTGTGTTTAATATATTATATATTATATTATATATAATATATATATAATTTTTTAATTTAAGAAGTGTTATAGATAATACGCTTTAACAATATGTTGCATGTGCTTATATTTGAATTTTATGTTATTTATAAATTTATATTTTTATTGTTATATTTCCATAATTTTTTACTAACCCTTTTTTTGATTTTAAACCAGTCAGTTCCAAATATAAATTCTGTATTTATAAATAGAAGTAAAATATGCCACTTTGGATATAATTGGTATAAGAATTTGTGCTTAGAATATATATATAATTTTTAATTTAGAGTATGATTAATACGCTTTAACAATATATGTTGCATGTGTTTATTTTGATTTTTATGTTTTTTATAATTTATATTTTTATTGTTATATTTCCTATTTTTTTACTAACCTTTTTTGATTTTCCAGTCAGTTCCAAATAATAAATTCTGTATTTATAAATAGAGTAAATATATGTCACTTTGGAATAATTGGTAAAAAAAATTTGTGCTTAGAATATTTTTTTTAAAATTTAAGAACTGTTGCAGATGAATACGCTTTAACAATATATGTTGCACGTGTTTATATTTGAATTTTATGGTGTTTATAATTTATATTTTTATAGTTATATTTCCTATATTTTTTACTAACCCTTTTTTTGATTTTGACCAGTCAGTTCCAAATATAAATTCTGTATTTATAAATAGAAGTAAATATGCCACTTTGGAATAATTGGTATTAAGAATTTGTGCTTAGAATATATTTTTTTTTAATTTAAGAATGTATAGATTAATGCTTTAACAATATATGTTGCATGTGTTTATATTTGATTTTATGTTATTTACAATTTATATTTTTATTGTTATATTTCCTAAATTTTTTACAACCCATTTATTATTTTCACCAGTCAATAAATAGTAATATCTGTATTTTTAAATACAGAAAAAAATATCATTTTGTGATCACTGGTATTAAGAAATTATATTATGAATTTTGAGGAAAAATGAGTAGAACGAGATACTGAAATAATACACACACACACACACACAACACACACACACACAAATAAATATATGTTATATTTTTATCACTTTCGGTTTAAGATTCTATTTTTCCGGTAATTCCTCTCGTGGAACACCAATGAATATTCTCGAATGTTCGCTAGTAGAAATTCTTCCGGTTCTATATGAAAATTAGATTTCTAACGCGGGGGTTACATCACCCACGTGACTTCAAGTAATAGCTGATTGGACGGCACAAATGACTATTTAAGCAAAAGTCTAGTGTTCCATTAGAGTTTCGACAGAGTTTCGTATAAGGTTTCGTATGATGCTTTGATATGTTAATGAATAAACGAAGTTAGAATTGAATTTTCGAGTATCTTGATTGTGTCCTCATCTCGAGGTTCCACGACTACAGGATGGTGAATACTGCAAGAAACTCCACTTCGTAGTGAGAGAAAAAGCCTTATTACATGTATATATATTATATATATATATATATAGATAGATATAAGTATATATATATGTATGTATATATATATATATAAGTTATATATGTATGTATATGTATATATATATTTATACATATATATGTATATATATATAAATATATATATATATTATATATATATATATTGTGTATATATATACATATATATATATATATATGTATATATATACATATATATATATAATATATATTATATATATATATATATATATATATATATATATATATATATATATATATATATATAAATATAAAATATATATATATGTATATGTATATATATTATATATATATATGTATATACTGTATATATATATATGTATGTATATATATATATATATATATATATATATATATATATATTATATATATATATAAATATATATATATATATATATATATATATATATATATTATATATATATTTATATATATAGAGAGAGAGAGAGAGAGAGAGAAATAGAAAAGATAGATATGATATGTATATATATATGTGTGTGTGTATCTATATGTATATATATATGTGTGTGTATATATATATATAAGCATATATATATGTATACATATATATATGTATATATATATATATATATACACATATATATGTATACATATATATGTATGTATAAATATATTATATCTATATCTATATATATATTTATTTATATATATAATTATTACTCCTTTAGTTCTTCAAAATTCACTTTCTATTTCTTTTAATCTTAACTTTCCGAGGCACTTTAATTTAATTACAGACACGGTCCTTTGAGCTTTCATTCTCTCATTGCTCCATTCATGAAATTTTGAACTGAAGAAGAAATTTGAAAAGGAGTATGTATAAAAAATGATGTTTATTGCTATATTAAACCAACAATATATAAAATAGTAATAAGACAGGAATAAAATTGTATGAAACCTCTACGTGGAAGGACATTAACATTTAAGCATATTGCAAATTAGCAGCACGATGATATAAAGGGTTAATAGGTCTTAAAGACGTAATTTAATGCAAATTGTCGCTTTGTAATGGAGAAGAAATAACATCCCAATTCAAGCGATTAATTAGTGAGTCCGAAAATAGCGCAATTTTCTGCAGATCACGATTCTGAACCATTTAAAATCTCATTTGTATGCAACAAATACAATTTACTTTCTAAATTTTTGCGAAATCACCAGAAGCAGAAATTAAATTTAGACGAAAATAAAACCCCCAAATAAATGAAGGGATTTAGATAGCTAAATGCAGCCACGAAGTAAATTAGAATCCCAGACAAACTATTATATTTTAAACGAATAGCTCCAATAAAAGATCTCGAATTTCGAAATTCAGTTAACGTGAGGTAGATCCTCGTATTGCAATAATCGATTATCTGAAAATTGCAAAAGAAGTTTTTGGAGAATATTGAATATTTTACCGCTTGCTTCAAAAGGAAATTCAATAAAAGGGACTTATTATTTGGCTCAAATTCTAAAATGAAACTTTGTAAAGATTGAGAAATACTAAAATTCTACTTCTTTGAACATTTTATAGATTTTTTTCGGAAATCTGAGTAAATATCTCTTAAGAATACGTACACCTATACGAATAGTATTATATATTAATATATATGCAGTGTTTAATATAAATACATCCATCTATCCCCTATATAATCTATATACCCTATATAGCAAATAATCTAAGTTCTTTTCTGACGGTTAATATCGCTGACTAAACTGCTCTTTCTTGGAAAAGAATACGCCTCATGTCTCATTGTGTGGTTGACTTAGTAACATAGAAGTTTTCAAGTATTATTCAGTGCTCTGTCCTTGTTGGAGAAACATATTTTTACCTAGTCTTAAAAAGACTTAGATCAGGTACGTCACTGTTAGCTTAATGAAGTCACGACTGTAATTTAATTAGGCTTCTCAT
>CM063500.1:37764986-37779986 GCA_032207245.1 Pardosa pseudoannulata
CCATTATTTCTTATGGGATGATCTTCGAGACTTAACGAGCTTTATGTGTATTAAACATTAACAATCTATAATATCTATTTATATATCTATTTATAACCGGAAGTAAAGGGACAGTAAAGAGGTTGGGTTTACCGTATTCCATTCTAGTCGACAAAGGGTGAAGTAAAAAATCATAGAACACTTTGGCCATTGACACAATAAACCTTTAGCGTATTTTTTGAAGACATTTTTAATCGGTGTGTTCCACTAGGAGGGTTAAAGTAAGAAAGCGCTAAATTGAAAGCAAGAGTTTTTCAAGTATGATAGAGTATATGGATGAAAAAAGATTGAATTAAAAAAGTGAATTAAAGGAAATGTGTTTACATGACTGTATGATGTTTTCATTGATTTTTGTTCATAATTGTTTTAGAATAATACTTAAATTTGAAGCAGTTAAAATTGTAACCTTCGAATAAGTGATATATTATATTTAACTAGCATATAGCCCGTCATACGACGGGATCAGTAAATTTTTTCTAATCATCAAAAATCCAATATGGATGCCTGTATCCATTTCAGGTTTTTTAATCACCACAGAATGTAATTGGTTCAAAGATGTGGGCTACGGAAAATCTTCTGAAGTTTGCCGCAGTTCAACAGCGATACTCGGAAAACGATGTCAAATAGTGAGGGGTACAGTTAAATCCCACACAGCGAGCGATCTAGATCAGTGATACAGCGATCAGCAATCAGCGATGGGTTTGTTTGAATGCCTCCCATAGTTCCAAACCGTGTGGTTATGTATAAAAAACAAACATAAACGAACAAACTTCTTAATTTTCAAAGATATATAACTTAAATGCTAGATATTTATTAGTCTATGAAATAGACTCTTAGACTTTTATGAAAAGAATTTGTTGTTAATACCGGTGATAACATTTTCATTGCAAGAAAAAACAATCTATGATTAAATTTAAAATTATCACATATGTACCTAATCTATTATTTAAGCCAAATATAAAAGAACAATACTTACGTAATATCTAAGTTCATTGATAAAATAGATTCACAAACAGTTCCGTAAAAAAAAAGTTCAGTGATAATGCAGATGATATTTATATAATTTAAAAAAAGGAATGATTAAATGAGATGGTTAAAGGAATCACGTCATAATGCTAGAAAAAATGTTATTTTTATTTATTTATTATATAATAAAATAATATATTTAATCGTCTGCTCTTACCGGAAATTATTGCTTGGAATAATGACATTAAAAGCTCGAAAAGAGTGGAAGGGGTGGTTTTGGAACGTTTTAAAGACGACAGTATTTTTCGTTGTGATATGAAGCATATTTATACCAATTTATTTTAGAATCGGATCTATAGTTTAAGGAGAAGATAAACTTTGTTCACTTTGAAATTTGCAAATCCTAACTCATCAAGAATCCAATATGGATACCTCTATCATTCCAGGTCTAACCGCTTCATAAATTCCAGGACAGATGGACAGATAACTTAGGCTTTTATTACACAGGAATTACTGATATTTTTCCCCTTGAAAGAATGGAGCAAGTAATATATATACATCAATTGGCTGAAGAAATTTTCTAATCTAACATGAGATTAAAACTTTTTAAGATGGAAAACTGGAAAAATATTGGGAGAAATATGTTAACCTATTGTGACGTCATCTATACCATTCCAGGTCTAACCACTTCAGAAATTTGAGGACGGACAGACAGATAATTTAGGCTTTTATTTTATAGGGGATATTTGTCGTATTTAGGTAATTTATATAGCATATTAAAAACTAACTTCAAATTCACCCCTATTACTACGAAAAAATAACCGTAACAGTTAAAAGGAATAACCGATGAATAACCGTAAATATAATACTTTACAAGAGATAAAATGGCATATATTCCGTATCTATGCAAAGGCATAAATAGGTTACTATATCAGATAAGATTTCTGGGTAGAGCGTTGCATAAAAAAATGCATTTCAAACTAATTTAGCAGCGGTGGGTGTCATTGAACACAGATTGCATGGGTGTGGTTCGTAATTTGAAGCTTTTCTCATAATGATCAATGTTATTTACAGCGAAATGACACACTGTGACTGGAAGGAGTTTGCTTCATGGTATTAAATGCTAGCATGGCATTATGGGAGGGATTTAATAGCTTCCCGAGGGATTTAATCCCCTGTATAATAATAGCCTAAGTTGTCTGTCCATCTATCCGTCTGTTCGCGAGTTTATGAAGCGGTTAGACCTGGAATGGAGAGAAGCATCCATATTGTATTTTTGATGAGTTAGGGTTAGCAAAATTCAAAGAAAAGTTCGAAAACGTTCGAAATCCACCCCTTCCCCCATTTTCGAATGTTTAATGCCATTATTTCAAGCTTTGTTGTCCCCAGTTAACCCTCCGAGTGGAACACACCGGGGGAAAAAGTCTCCAAAAAATAAGCTAAAGTTTTATTGTGTCAGTGACCAAAGTGTTCTATGATTTTTTTTATTTCACCCTTTGCCCCACCTTCGTTATTGTACATTTACTTCCGGTTATAAATAGATATATAAATAGACATTATTGATTGTTAATTTTTAATAAACATAAAGCTCGTCAAGTCTCGAAGATCATCCCATAAGAAATAATGTATTCTAAAAGTACGAATAAAAAATTTTTTTTGAGAATTATTTATATTTTTTTACTAAAGTCATCCAAGATATTTCAGTGGTGCAATTAGAGATATATATGTTACTGCAAAAGAAATGCTTCGAAATAGATTGACATAGCCATGGGAAGCTATCAGCGTCTTTGTTCCTCAGGGAGTAGGGGTGCATCCCTCAATAAATGTCAGTCAAAGAGGGAGGCAGTTCCCAAACAATCGACCTGACCCTCCTACCTCATAATTTCATGGGGGAAAGCACTGTCAGAAATGTACAATACATCTATTTTTGGAACGTTTTTGGAGGTCGAAAATTGTCTGTGACAGCTGGCGGAATTGTACTTGCAAACCGCTTAGAGGGTTAAAAAGAGAACATTAAATTCATCCATTTATCATATTATAAGTAGATGAAAATAACATTTTGTTCTAGCATTATGACGTGTAAATGAAATTACTTGCATGCTTCAAGAATTAAGGTTTTTCATTATTGAAAATAGCTATTAATCTGTAAAAGCTTGATATAATAAAACATGATTTTTTTCGGAATATGTAAGTATTAACCAGAAAGAATAATATTTGCAGAATTGAAATATTCAACAAATATGTGTATGTTAATAAATGAAATTTAATACATTTCATTCCGTGAAAATCATTTTTGAAATTTTATATCTGTTCTTTAATATTATATTTAAATTCTTAGAACCCTGAAATTACATTTACGTGTTTTTCACTGAAATCGGAGTATCCGCTATATAATAACAGCCTAACTTATCTGTCCGTCTGTCCTCGAATTTATGAAGCTGTTGGACCTGGAATGGATAGAGGCATCCATATTGGATTATTGATGAGTTAGGGTTAGCAAAATTCAAAGCGTGTAAAGTTTATTTTCTCCTAAACTATCGATCTGATTCTAAAATGAATGGGTATAAATATATTTTATATCACAGCGAAAAATGCTGTCTTCTTTGAAACGTTCGAAATCCACCCCCTTCCCCCTTTTTGATTGGATACTGAATTATTTCAAGACCTATTTTCCCTTGTTAAGAGGAAGCTATTAAATTAATCAAATTTATCACATAATAATTAGGTAAAAATAACATTTTTTTCTAGCAGTAAGATATTTCTTTAACCATCTTATTTAATCATTTCTTATTTTAAATTATTGAAATATCTCCTGCATTATATTCATACGTTTTATCACTGAACTTAGATATTGCATAAATAATTTTCTTTTATATTTGTATTGAATAATACATTAGGTACATATATGCTAATTGTAAATTTAATCATCGATTATTTTTGTTGTAATGAAAGTTTTATTACCGATATCAACAACAAATGTTTTACATAAAATTCTAGGAGTCTATTTCCCGGACTGATAAATATATAGCTTTTAAGCTATATATATTTGAAGATTAAGAAGTTTATTCGTTTTTGTGTTTGCTTTTTATACATAACTACACGGTTTGCAATCGATTTTCTAAATTTGGTAATCATTCATATATACCGTGAAATAATCGTTGTCAATATTAAAATCTATGCTCTCTATCCTATCACGCAATATGAAAAGATAAATTAAAGTTGGCAACTAGCATGTGGTCAGTAAAGATAAACAAATTATTGAGCCTGTATCAGATAATTCTCAAACCAAAAACAAACCATTTTTTTTATCTGTCATATAGAGTACTTTACAATTCTAAAAAATTAAAAATTTTACTGATTCCGTCATATGATGGGCTGTACGCTAGTTGCTTAATATTTTTATACTATAGATATGCATATAACCGAATGCATATCTAAATGTGTCATAAATTCGTGCAAAGTTCAGAAACTCTTAATAACAGAAGCAATACTCGGAAAATTTTTCTGTTTGCGTCAATATCCTTAGGGACATTAGATTTTTTAGTTTGCATGCATAAAGAAGTTTACTGAAGTAATCGAAAGGGGGTGCTAGTAGAAAAGTTTTGTTATACATCTGACCAGCCGGCAATAACTAGGAAAGTGTCTGTATTGTGTATGAATACAAATCGTCTATTTCTTGCAGATTAGGTTCCGGAATCACTATTCTTCTCCTAGCTACACCAGCATTGCTATTACCTACTGATACCTCGAATGACAAACATTCCATAGCCCTTTGTACTAAAGATACAACGGTTATGCGACCAACATATTGCATCTGGCATATCCGGATACTATACCGGATAATTGGCAGTAGCCCGATATTACAATTATTCGATAGTACTACGTCAAAAAATTAAACACCGAGAAATAAGATAAATAAAACAAAAAAAAAAATGCACAATATTGAACAAGGTACTATATGAAACAAGAGGTATAAGTATTTTGGAGGATCAGTACATCCGACCAAAAATTATACACCGAAAAATAAGATAAATATAAAAAAATGCAAAATGTTAAACAATATACTATATGAAACAAGACGTATATATTTTTTTGGAGTACCATTACATCCGGACAAAAATTATACACTGAGAAATAAGATAAATATAACAAAAAATGCAAAATGTTGAACAATATACTATATGAGACAAGACGTATAAGTATTATGAAGCATTATGTGTTATTAAGTATTTTGGAGCCTCAGTATATCCGGACAAAAATTATACACCGAGAAATAAGATAAATAAAACAAAAAGATGCAAAATGTTAAACAATATACTATATGAAACAAGGCGTATAAGTATTTTGGAGCATCAGTACATCCGGCCAAAAATTATACACCGAGAAATAAGATAAATATAGCCAAAAAAATGCAAAGTGTTAAACAATATACTATATGAAACAAGGCGTATAAGTATTTTAGAGCATTATGTATTATTGCATTAAGTATTTTGGAGCATCAGTATATCTGACCAAAAATTATACGGCGAGAAGTAAGATAAATATAATAAAAAATGCAGTGTTAAACAATATACTATATGAAACAAGACGTATAAGTGTTTTGGAGCATCAGTACATCCGGACAAAAATTATACACCGAGAAATAAGATAAATATAACAAAAATTGCAAAATGTTGGACAATGTACTATATGAAACAAGACGTATAAGTATTTTAGAGCATTATGTATTATTGTATTAAGTATTTTGGAGCATCAGTACATCCGACCAAAAATTATGCACCGAGAAATAAGATAAATAAAACAAAAAAAATGCAAAATGTTGAACAATATACTATATAAATCAAGACTTATAAGTATTTTGGAGCATTATGTATTATTGTATTAAGTATTTTGGAGCTTCAGTACATCCGACCAAAAATTATACACCAAGAAATAAGAGAAATATAACAAAGATTGCAAAATGTTGGACAATACACTATATGAAACAAGACGTATAAGTATTTTAGAGCATTATGTATTATTGTATTAAGTATTTTGGAGTATCAGTACATCCGGCCAAAAATTATGCACCGAGAAATAAGATAAATATAACAAAAATTGCAAAATGTTGGACAATGCACTATATGAAACAAGACGTATAAGTATTTTAGAGCATTATGTATTATTTACTTTTTGCAACGCGAAGGCTAATGAGACCGGTTTCACAAAAAATACCTCCTCTAATTTTTATTTTAATATTACATCCGTCTCTATTTATAAAAAACGATGCAACTACAAATGTGTATGTATATGATATATGTATATTTATTTGACTTGTTTGTGTTTACAAACAAAAGAGCTGTGTTTAGCATGAATAAAGTATTAATACATGTTAAGTAAAATTGGAAAAAAAATATAAATGATTTTACACACCTTTGGGTTTTAATTCCTCGTATTTCTGCTCCCATAAAATCCGGGTTTTTTTGCCAAGAAAGAAAACATTGACATGCTGTCAATTTTCGGGAGGTTGTCTGATTGGTAAATCCAGGTAGAAGAGACATTTATGACAAATTGAGATAACTAAGCTATCTAGATCGATAAAATAAACCTTCAGGTTTAAATAAAAATAAATTTTGATAGCTAGAAAATTTCAGGAACTTGCAAAAACAAAATCGGAAAATAGTGCGCGCTTAAAAGCAATACAAAAATATTGGTCTGCATGAACGATGACATCACAACCAATCACGGAGCTTTTTGATGTCACGTGATTTTCGCTTAACTTTAAAATTAATTTTTTAAATGATGGACCCAGTTTTTTACATTTTTGAGAACATTTTTGGAATCTACGAGTCTGAAATTACCAGAAAAACACTAAGTTGTTCGAATCCCCCACATGTGCAAATTCCTCATTAAGATTTTTATTATTATGGAAACAATTGTTATAATATTCTACGCAGCTGCATAGAATGATTTATTTACTTCGTTAAAAAAATAAAAACAAATATAAGCAATAAAAACAATTATTGAAAACTACTTATAATTAAAATTTTCATTATTACGGAAACAATTGTTAAAATATTCTACGCTACTGAAAAGAATGATTTATTTACTTCGTTAAAAAGAAAATAAAAACAAATATTAGCAATAAAACAATTATTGAAAACTATTTATAATTAAAATTTTTATTATTATGGAAACAATTGTTATAATATTTTACGCTGCTGCAAAGTATGATTTATTTACTGCATTAAAAAACAATAAAAACAAATATTAACAATAGAAACAATTATGAAAACTATTTATAATTAAAATTTTCCTTATTATGGAAACAATTGTTACAATATTCTACGCTACTGGAAAAAATGATTTATTTACTTCGTTAATAACAATAAAAACAAATATTAGCAATAAAAACAATTATTGAAAACTATTTATAAATAAGATTTTCATTATTATGGAAACAATTGTTATAATATTCTACGCTGCTGCAAAGAATTATTTATTTACTTCGTTAAAAAGAAAATAAAAACATATATTAACAATAAAAACAATTATTGAAAATTACTTATAATTAAAATTTTTATTATTATGGAAACAATTGTTATAATATTCTACGCTGCTGCCAAGAATGATTTATTTACTGAGTTAAAAAGCAATTAAAACAAATAAATATTAAACAATATTGTTTTAATCCCGACTTTCGAATTTTCCATGATACATTGTACAAAATGGATGTAGTCCATGCTCAAGGATAGGTTGGCACTGTAATAGATTTGTTAGTGGATAGTCCATGATTGTAGTGACTTATTTCAAGAAAAACAAACTTTCAGACAAATCGATATAAAAAAGAAGCAAAACTAGTTACTTAAAAAGTAATTCATATAGCTTTATTTAAATTATAATTAAATTTTTCATTATTAAGAAAAAATTGTTACTGTACTCAATGCGAATGGAAGAGTGACTGATTATTTACTGTGTTAAAAAATTAAGTTAAAAAACAAATATTAAGTTATTTAGTTTTTCGCTGTTGTCCTTCCAATCATATTAAATTTATATAATTTATGTGTCCATTATTTGTAATTTACAATATTTTGTGATTTGTTTTAGACAGTTTTAATAATTAACTACAATGAAGAAAAACTTTTGTTTATAAAATTATTTTGTAAAATCAGTAAAATTCGGGTAACATTTAAATGAGTATTATTTTGAATACGTATTGAGAAATAATTATACTTAAAATTTTCCTCATTACGTAAACAAATGTTGTTATACTGAATGCAAATGACCTATTACTTCATGTATTTGAAAATCTAAGATAAAACTAACACAAAAAATTTAATTATTTACTACTTCTCTTCCAACAATAGTTTATTTATGTAATTTATATGTATATCTCTGTAATTTACGACCTTTTTCGGATGAGTCGAACGATGGCCGTATGGTTAGGGTGCTAGCCTTCGAAACCGGAATTCGTGGATTCGAATCTCACTGTGGCATGAATTCTCGTAGCCGTTCGGAATCGACTTTAAGTTGTAGGTGCCGTTCTCATTACCCCTCGTGTTTCAAAAATGTAGACCGTAGCACTCCAAACCAAATCAAACCTTTTTGTGACTTTCTTTAAACCCTCTAAACCAGCGATTCTCAACCTTTTTTAAGTTACCGGCCAATAAGGAGCCGAAATGTGTTCAACAGCCCCCTTTGTAAAACCCTCGTAAATTAAAGTGTAGGGTAGGAGAAGTACTCAACTATAACAGGCAAAACGTTTAAATAATTTTTTAAATATATTAACAAATCAAATTTTTGTTACTGAGACAAGCTGAAGCCACCCTCCAACGAATACTATGGCCGAATGGTTAGGGCACTGACTTGCGGTTTCGGAGTTCATGGGTTCGAATCCCAATATGGTATAGATGTTCGTAGCCGTACGGAATCGGTTTTAAGTAGTAGGTCCAGGTCTTAATATCCCTCGTGTAGCAAGATAGTAGACCCTCCAAGCCAAGCCAAATGAATGCTGTTGATTAGATATATTTTTCTGGATGTTAAACCAATTTCAAGCAGAAGATAGGGAATGAAAATAACTGGCTCTAGTAATCCAACGTTAGTTTTATTATTGGTAAAAATCGCATAAATTAGATAATTAATGCAATAAATTTATTTAATATTTTTAAAATTAAGTTTGAATGCGAAAACCTCACATCGCCGGCTCGAAACAAGTACATTGCCCACCAGCATCATCCGACCTCCTCCTGGGGGCGGTATTTTCTCCGTTAAAAACCACTGATCTAAACTCACAACGATGTAGAAGACACAATTGTTTATAAAACTATTTTTATAAACATTGAAACAGAGTTAACATTGAAATCTCAGTAAATTAAGTGCTCATTATGATATAAATATACGAGGCATGTTTTTTAAGTAAGTACCGTTTTGGAATTAAAAAAAAACGTGCAAAGATATCGCAATAATTTTATTTTTACATGAAAGCCTGTACCTTAATCTACTTTTCTACATAATTTCCGTGAATATTGAGGCACTTATCATAACGTGGCACCAGTTTTTGAATACCCTCCTCATAAAATTCTGCCGCCTGACTTGTTAACCACTGTATCACAAATGTTTTGACTTCGTTATCGTCTTGAAGACGCTGAACACCCAGGTGTTTCTTCAAGTGCAGGAACAAATGGTATTCGCTGGGTGCCAGATCAGGGCTGTATGGAGGATGATCTAGAGTTTCCCATTTAAAAGATTTGATGAGATCTTTGGTCCGATTAGCCACATGAACCACATGATACCCACTCCGTTCTTCATCATGCACATTTGTGCTGCCATCTTTAAATGCTCTCGCCCATTTCCTTACCATTCCAACACTCATAATATTTTGTCCGTAAACTTCACAGATCTCACGATGAATATCGATCGGTTTTACGCCTTTAGCACTAAGAAATCGTATAACAGCCCGTACTTCACAATCGGCGGGACTCATGATTGTCGGAGGCATCTTAAACACTCAGTAAACAACGTATACAATGAAGAATCAGACTGTAATGGCGTCAGTGCGTAGACAAGAGATGTAGGTAACCAGCCCGCATGCGCGGAACGCCGACCGTATCGCTGCGGCGGCGGAATCGCAAAACGGTACTTACTTAAAAAACATGCCTCGTACGTAGTTAAAATTTATTTATTAAGGAAATAGCTGCTCATATACTCAAGAATAGCATAATGAGGTACTATTATTTCCTGCATTTAAAAAAGATTAAGCAGAAATATATAGGATTTAATGTTTTATTTTGCCGTTTTCCAAAAAATATTCTTTCTTTACTGATACAATTTCTCTTTTGCGTAAACAATCTTTTTAAAATATGGATAATTCTACGAATAGAATCTTCAATCTAGAAAAATAAATTAATTGCCAATTAAATAAGTTCGTAAACAATAAAAAAGTAGAGTTTGAAATAATCAGAATAATTTTTAGAATTAGTTTTTTTAAATGAATCTGCATTTTTATTGTATGCATAGTTGAAAAACTGCTACTGATAACGCTTTTTACTGTTAAAGGTATTGTACTCATTTATATAAAGATCTCGAGAGAGTAAACTCTGATTTGTAAATGATGTTTGGCATGATTAGTTCGCAGCTTTTTGGACAATATTTTCTTATTTGAGTGCTCATTACGTCAAAGCCTACTATGCAAACTAGATTCAAAGGACGCAGGCAAAAGCTTATGAAATCTAGACTAGCTCTCATATTCATGGCATTGCAAGAGGATGCTGGAATGATCCTGTAAAAAGAATATATAAATCTAGAGATGGTAAACTCTATTTTGCAAATGATGTTTGGCATAATTGGGAGTTTTTTGGACAATAATTTCTTATTGAAGTGCTCATTAGGTCATTATGGCCTACTATGCAGACCAGATTCCGAGGATACAAAGACTTATGAAAGCCAGACTAGCTCTTATATTCATAACATTTCAAAAGGGTGCTGATATGATCCTGTAAAAACTATATATAGATCTCGAGACTGTATATTCTATTTTGCAAATGGTGTTTGATATAACTGGTTGGGAGCTTTTTGGAGAATATTTTCTTATTCAAGTGCTCATTAGGTCAAAGTCTACTTTGCAAACCAGATTCAGAGGACGCAGGTAAATACTATAAAATTCAGACTGGCTTTCATATTCATGACATTGCAAGAGGATTCTGAAATGATCCTGTAAAGGATAAATATATATCTCGAGACGGTAAACTCTATTTTACAAATGATGTTTGGTATAATTGGGAGTTTTTTTTGGACAATATTTTCTTAATGGAGTGCTCATTCGTCAAAGCCTACTATGCAGACCAGAGGACACAGGCAAAGACTTATGAAAGCTAGACAGGTTCTCATATTTCTGGCATTGTAAGAGTATTCTAAAACAATCCTGTAAAAGATACATATAAATCTCGAGACGGTAAACTATATTTTGCAAATGATGCTTGCCATGATTAGTACTGAGCTTTTTGGACAATATTTTTTTATTGGAGTGCTCATTAGGTCAAAGCCTACTATGCAGACCAGATTCCGAGGACACAGGCAAAGACTTATGAAATTCAGATTGGCTCTCACATTCATGGCATTTGCAAGAGGATTCTAAAATGATCCTGTAAAAGCCATATATAGATCTCGAGAAGGTAAATTCTATTTTGCAAATGATGTTTGGAATAGGTGGTTGGGAGAGTATTGGACAATATTTTCTTATTGGAGTACTGATTAGGTCAAAGCCATCTATGCAGACCAGATTCCGAGGATACAAGACATGAAATCTAGACTGGCTCTTATATTCCTGGCATTCCAAGATGATGCCGAAATGATCCTGTAAAAATTGAAATCTCGAGATGGTAAACTCTATTTTGAAACGATGTTTGGTATGCTTGCTTCGGAGCTTTTTGGACAATATTTTCTTATTGGAGTGCTCATTAAAGTCGTCAAAGTTTACTATGCAAAAGCGATTCCGAGGACACAGGCACAGACTTATGAAATTCAGACTGGCTCTCATATTCATGGCATTTGCAAGAGGATTCTGAAATGATCCTGTAAAAGATACGTATAGATCTGGAGATGGTAATCTCTATTTTGCAAATGTTGCTTAGTATAATTGGGAGTTTTTTGGACAATATTTTCTTATTGGAGTGCTCATTAGGTCAAAACCTACTATTCAAACCAGATTACGAGGACACAGGCAAAGACTTATGAAATCCAGACTAGTTCTCATATTAATGGCATTGTAAAAGGATGTTGAAATGATCCTGTTATTAACATATAGGAGATTGCAAACAAATTTGACCAATAACCTGTAGTAACCAAAATCAGCAATATCTTGTACAGATTTTTACGTGTATATGACAAGTATCAGCTTGTTCTCTTAAAATTATAATGTCTTATGAAAACACCACCGTAAAAACCTTCAAAATAAATAAATAAATAAAATCTCGTACAAACATTTACCCCCCATAAAAATATTGAAATCGTTTCGTAAGATTGTAAAGTTTCGCAGAATATGATAGAATAAATATTGAGATCACTAGGAAATAATTTAATAGAACAATAAGAAATAACGAAAGCTATATTTTCGGAAAAATGGCTGTGATATGAGAATACACTTGCTCAAACCCAATGTTCGTAGAAGTTACTGGAAAAATTTATCTATGTAAAAAAGTTTATTAATGTAATTTACGGACTTCAATGCATTTTGTTAATTTTACAAACTTACCAAACTACTAATCTATAACACTAGTCTGTATGATATCAGGCTTTAAAACTAGTAACTTTCTTTAGCTTACTTTTTTATACCGATTTTATAGAAATGTTTTTAATCTTTTTTAAATCACTTTCAATTGGTTAGCAGTCAATCCGAATTGATTTTGAAGATCCATCTTTGAGAGTATGTGTAAATTACACAAAATGCTAGAGTACTTCTCTATACTTGATTATTAATTAAACCATTTTTAAAACACAATTATTGGCGAGAATTAATTGATATGAATTCAAAAATTAATTTTAAAGCAGCCAAATACTTGTGGTCCATGTTTATCGATGCACATTTCTCCATCTTCAAGAACTACTTGCACATGTTCCTCCAGTTGCTTTAAAGAACATGGCAGACGTTGTTGAATAGGAACGAATTATCGTATCAAAACAAGAGTGACGATGTCTAAAATCTTGAAAACGATTTAAATCTACAATGGTTCTTCCAGAGTAAACTGAATGATCTAGTCAGTGATCTAAACTTAACTATGTAATCTACAAAACTACTTGGCTAATGGTTTAAAAGCAAGGGCATCTGGTACTAAGAACACATTTTTCGTGTACAGAAGCAAAGAAAAATACGTTCTTTGTTCTTACAGAGAGACTCTTCGGTTAGTCCGATAGTATAAACGAGTTGAGGATCTTTTATGGTACTGAATATGATCCTGAGAACTTTAATTGACTAGTCTAAGAGATGGAAGCCTAAAAAGTCTGTTACTGCTTTATCGAAATGTATATGAGTCCATACGTGTGGACCATTCAATTGAAATGAAATAGACATTCGGAAATATAAAGAAACTGTTAAGAAATATTCAGCTTGAGGAACACAAGTGGTTTATCTGATTTCGAAATTATAAAAATACTGATAGAAAAATAAGCTGGATAAACAAAACTGCCATATCAGAGTCCAGAAATTTTGTTCCTGGAACTAAAAATATCTCTATAAAGTGCTCATTGACATTTAAAAAACATACTTTAACAATTACACATCAAACTCGAAATGATGGAACAAATTGTAAAAGTTCTACCACAAGATGGAACTTGCTTCAAGTAATTTTGTATACAATTTATTTTCATCACAAAATAAAAATTGAAATCTGGAATTTTCATCGATCTTCGAATGAAAAAAAATTTGCTAAAGGATTATAATATTGGAAATCGATGGATGAGAGAGAAAAAGAAGTGTATAAGTCATTTCTTTCCGTAAAATTTCCAGGGAATAACAAAATCGAAATTACAGGTAAATTACTGAAACAATGTTGAAAATTTTCAAGGAGTATAAAAATGTACTTTTTCCAGTTCCATATCGACAATTTTTCTGAAAATCTGGGACATTATAATAAACAGCAAGACGAATGATTTCAGGAAGTTATTGAAACAAAGGAGAATAGGCAATAGGGAGAGGGAGTGAGATATGACTGTGGTCTATTATAGGATGTTTAAGAGGGATATAAATAAAAATGGAGGATACATTGAAAATTAATAAGAGAAAATTTGTTTAAGAGTTTCCTTAAACTCAACTTTCGGGTAAAAAGATAACTTCTAATAAAACCACAAATTAAAGGCTAAGACGAAATAAGTAGTCGAGGGTGTAAGTCTAACACGAGTATATTGCAACAAAAATATACTAATTTTACATAGAATTAGAAAGATGCCTTAACCCACAACATAATGTTAACGATGTTTCCCAAGCAACGATAAAAGGAATTATCTATCGGCTCGGCTGTAGCGCTCTCTTTTAGCTGTAAGTTTCCACAAACAGAAAACTTTTCTTTTCGCTTTGTTAAATAAAATTCATGAAATTATTAGTAAAAATATTTAAGGATTTTTAACCTGTATGACAAAATACATTGCTCGAAATAAGGATTAATTTTTGATTACATTAGGATTAATTTTTGATTAATTTCTAATAAAACCACAAATTAAATGCTAAGACAAAATAAGTAGTCGAGGGTGTAAGTTTAACATAAGTATATTGCAACAAAAATATACTAATTCTACAGAGAATTAGAAAGATGCCTTATCCCACAACATAATGTTAACGATGTTTCCCAAGCAAGGATAAAATGAATCATCTATCGGTCGTCGGCTGTAGCTCTCTGTTTTAGCTGTAAGTTTCCACAAACAGAAAACTCTTTGCATTTCGTTTTGTTAAATAAAAGTCGTGAAATTATAAGTGAAATTCTTTACAGGATTTTTAATGTGTGTGACTAAATACATTGCTCGAAATGA
>CM063500.1:37797486-37804986 GCA_032207245.1 Pardosa pseudoannulata
TAAGACTGCAACCACAGCCTATTTTGCAGAACTGGAAAAAACGTATTTTACCCAGGGTATCCAAAAGCTGGAAAATCGTTGGAATAAGTGTATTGCATTGGAGGGTTCTTATGTTGAAAAATAATAAAAATAAAAATTTTAAATTCTTTGTTTTTCTTTGTTAGGCCGAGAATTTTCCGAACACCCCTCGTATAATATACATATATATTATATTGCAGCCAATCCTCGCCAAGGTCCCAGACCACAGACAAGAGACAGTTAGTTCAGATGGTCTGACATCGGGGGTACGCAAATCTAGGCAGAAGGGCACCTCTTTCGATCAATCTATGCGTAAAACTACGCAAAACAAAAATTGAATGGTCTTAAGTTCCGAAACAAGTTGAGTTGTCAAGTCTTTCTTTTATTGCTTTTCCACATTCTTTTATCTGCAATATCATTTTTCAGTGTTTACAATACGTGTGTAGATTCGGATTACAGTAAGGAATAAAATACACAAAATAATATATTTTTGGAGGTAGATTACCATTTTTATAGACTTCCTCCGAAAATTTCAATAAAGTCGGTCAACATAATTCTTTAGGTTAGCCCTTTAATCCTAAAAAATTCTACCAGTGAATACAAATAATGTTAACAAAAGCACAATCAACAAAAATAACTACTAAGCATGAGAAAGGATAAACAAAGCGTGGATCTGTGAGTTCCGAACACGACGAAAAGAGTAGTAAATTTAAGGACAGAAAAGCACAATTTTAATACGGCCAAACACTAGTAAGAATTTCGAATTTTATCCGAGATTTACTTTTTGCAGTTTTAGTTTTTATGGATTTACTGTCAATAATTACACACATAATTTTGTTAATTTTGTGAAAGTTAATGATTTCTTAAAATGAGGCATTGTGCAATTTAGTTGTACACAAAGCGTGTATGGCAATTTAAACCAATTGAAAAATTTTTTTACCTATCGAGATACAAAGATTTATTAAGTTTTGCCTAACCGTGAGATTGTAGAGTGGCTTTCATAAATCAAGTAGAATGGTGTTTACTAGCAAATCAGGCAAAATTGCTATTCTGGTGTACTGAGATTGTAGAGCAGGTTTCATAAACCAATCAGAAGTGCGCTCGGTACCAATCAGATACAAGCAAGTCATTCTGATGAATCGAGAGCTGGGACACCCTGTATGATGATTTCAAAGTTTGCGTTTTATAACAAGTCTACGCCTCTTTCTACGTTATTTTAACGTGACAGTGTACCTTTAGAGCAAACATTTTTTTTCTTTTAAATGAATTTCCTTGAAGATTGAATGTGTTATTAGTACTATTGATATGTAAATATTTTAAAAATTTGAAGGCAAAATATTAATTAGTTTTGGAATCATTAATTATTAATTGTTTCATAATTAGATTAATGGAAAATGCTCCAGGCACATAAATTTTGCATAAAATATTATTAAAAAACTTTAAGTATACCTTATAGACTTTACATAAAAATGTAGTTGTTTCCATAAACATTCGTAGAAAATATAAAGAGAAAAAAATAATTATGATGATGATACCCATATTTTGCAGAATAAACAGCTGTGGCGGTTAATTAAAATGCATAACTAACATATTATATGCTTCAAAACATACCCGTTTCAACTAGACTGTATTTTATAAACTCTAACGTAAATAATACTGGAATTTCAGAGATAATGATCTATTTTCCAATGCACCTGAAGTACTTTAAACATTTGTAATACATGAAAATTTTCTGAGTAAACAGCATTTGAAGTTATTGCTATACCCATAAGTAATGATAAAATGATGGGAATGAAAAAATTCTTTTTGCTCCATATTCTTAATGATATATCCTTTCACTATTCATTACAATCGAAAATTCGAATTTTCGGTTGGTTTTTATCCAATTTGAAAGTCCACCATCGTCTTACCATTTTTAACAGAAAAAAAGTTTAAGCAAGTAATAAGTAGGGGAGACAGGGGCAGTTTGGGACACTTTTCAGTTAAACATTTTTATGAATTTTTTTAAAGCTAATTGAAAAAAATAAGTATGCATGCATATATTGTCATCATATCTGCTTCTTATAAACATTAAACCTACTTAATATCTCATTTAGTTAAAGAGTAATAAAAGAAATAAAATACCTTTCCAATGTCCCAATCTGCTCCACTGTATGGGTTAGGTTGGGACACTAAACAACAAATACAAAATACTGTTCAAATTATTTTTATTAACTGTTATAAAAGAGAAATAGCTGAAAATTGTACAAGTCAATACATTTTTTAACAAATCTTATATTTTCAGCTATTTCAAGCATATTAGCATTTACAGCAGAATACTTTCTGTTTGTTTTTCTTGTTCTCACCCTTTTTTTTTCTGAAAAAAAAAAGATTAATAAATTAATACTTTGACGTGTTAAATCAATTAAAAATTAGGCACCAAAATATTAATTATTTTGCTTGAATTGATATTTGTTTACACTTTTTAAAATGTCCCAAGGTGCCCCAACTATGTGTGTCCCAACCTGCCCCATTTTACATAGTATCTTTTGGTAACTACTATACAGTTAGGCTTAACAATACAATTTATTTATTAGCATAGAAATAAAATTAAATGAATTTTCTTTCATAACAATACACTTAATTTAATTATTTAAATTTTTTTATCAAAAAATTACTTTTTAAAATGCACATTGATGTAATTTTGGGTTATTCAAAACAAATAAAATGAGATTGTTCCTTACCTATAAGCACTATTTTCATCAAAATTCTTTGAGAAGTGAAGAGGAAGTCCATCTATCAATACACATGAGAACTAATTCCTGGTTGCTAATTAAAGCCTGAAAATAAAGGTGTCCCAAGGTGGGCTATGTCCCAAGGTGTCTCACTCTCCCCTACATATGTTAAATTTGCCTTATTTAATTAAACAGTACATCGTTATAATGACTAAATTTGAATGAATAAAATCAAAGATAAAAAAATCTTATTTTTCAAAATCCAGTTTTATTTCTCAGAATGTCCTCGATGTTTTTAGGATTTGATTAAACTTTTAAACGTGATTATAAAGTACAATCGAATTTTGAAAGCCATAAAAGTTCGTTCTCGCCAAACCTGAATTAACTATCCATAACAATTTTATGATGCGATCAATTCATTGTAATTTAATGAAACATTTTGATGAGGCAGTCGGTTGGGGAAATTAGTATTAAAAGGGGGCGTAAGAGGTACAGGGCGGTGGTGGTTGAAAGCTTTCATTACTCGTCTTATCTGATGTCCTGGAGTATGTCAACGATAATCTGCTTAATCTGTTTTCCGCAAGTTAACTTGATAAGTGCCTCAAAAGTGACTTTTGATGAGAGGAGAGATATAGCATTGACACAATTGTTAAAGATTCGAGTTTAGACCCTAAACATTTATTGTACATTGATTTGTAACGTAATTTTATGAATAATATTTTTGGTTTACCTAAATTTACGACAAAAGGAAACTTGTGCTAGTAAAATGGCTTATTTCAGCATTTTAGTAACATAATTTAATGGAAATAAAATGTCATGACACTAGACTTCCTACACTAAAGTTACGGTGATTTTAAAATAACAAAAATTACGAAGAGGGGCTATTTATAACGGTGCTTTATAAAAGGTAATATTTCAGTATTTTAGTAAGATACCAAGCCACTCTGAAATTTTTGAGATACAACTAGGTTTTTAAAGTTATACTTACAAAATTGTAGGTGTGTTCAAATTAGTCTCCTCCAGCATCAAGACACTTTAGTAGACGAATTTTCCGCAGATAAAATGTCTCAAACCATTCATTTCTTGGAATAGATGAAAAAAATGCATTTATCGCCACATGAATCTCTTCTGAATGAAAACGAAGTCCAAGTAAGTTCTTTTTTAGATTAAAGAATAACCAAAAGTCATCCATAGCTAGATTACGTGAATACGGATGTTCTATCACTTTAATTGGTTTTTGTTTAAGAAACTCAACTGT
This sequence comes from Pardosa pseudoannulata, assembly GCA_032207245.1. Lineage (NCBI taxonomy): Eukaryota > Metazoa > Arthropoda > Arachnida > Araneae > Lycosidae > Pardosa > Pardosa pseudoannulata. The sequence goes on from CM063500.1 coordinate 37,801,477, forward strand.
TAATCCGGCTGTATGTGAATATGCATTGTCATGGTGAAGCATTCGTCCCCTAACATTCAATTCTTATAGAATTTGTGGAAGGCATTTAGTGGTATATTAGTTTACTGTTACTGTCTTCTGTCCTTCCAACTTTGACCAATCGCATACTTCTGAAGAAAACGGCATACATCACTTTTTTCAGTGCGCGTGGTCTTTTCACCATTATCGGCATGGGATCATCTTCAAAAACCCATACTTTGGCTTTCTTGACGTGTTGGGACATCAAAAAACGGTATTTGCGTTTCACCACCCGTTACAATTTTAGAAATGATGCGGTGGCCACCATCATTTAGAAATTTAAGAGTTTCTTTACTGATTCTGACACGCTCCCCTTTTTGGTGTTCAAATTATGGGGAACCCAAATTAAAACTACTTTTTTCATATGTAATTCTTCATTAATAATTTTGTGTGGGACTGAGAATCCAATGTTAAGTTCCTTCTGTATAATTTGATAGGTACAGCGATTATCATTCATTAACACTTTTCGTATAACAGACACATTATCCGGGATTACTGCCGACGACGGCCTTTCTGTGTGTTCTTCATCCTGAAGAAAATGGCGACCTCTGCTAAATTCTTTAAACCATCTTAATACAGTATCACGAGCTGGAGATTCATCACCTAATGCCAATTGCAACCGTTGAAAGCATTCTTCTTGATTTAATCCTGCTTTAAAATCGTAGAAAATCATAGCGCGGAAATGTTTTCTCGTCAACTCCATTTTCTCTTCTGTTTAAAATTTATTCTACGCTAAACAAGTTGAAGTAACTCAGTAAAAAATCTTCTGTGTTAAAATATTTTGTATTTTAAAATTAAACTGTTATTTTTATTTTGTAAATTCTAGCCTGCGCGTATCTGAAATATTTCAGAGGAACCCTCGTATTATCTAAAAATTCATAACGCAACTTTATATGTAATACATTTGGTATAGCTAAAATTAGGAACAAAGAAAACTTAGAACGGTGTGGCAAATAAAATGACTTATTTCATCCTTTTAGTAACACAATGAAAATAAAATCTACAGATACTAAATTTCAGTTCGTAAAATTAGGGTGATTATAGTACAGCAAAAATATATATGACAGGCTTCTTTGATCTCAATATCCCTTGTTAAACATTATAAATGTATATATAAGTTTTAGTATTTAAAATTTTCTAATCAGAAAATATAAAGAATTTAAACTAATTCTTTATATGGGAAATGATTTTAGAGGATAATGGGATTTCACTATTCTTGACTTTATTGAATTTTGTGTTTTATTAACCCTTAAAATCAAGAATATAATTTCAGAAAGGTTTTTAATTATAATATTAACAAGTGTGCAGGTACATTTCACAGCTGAATTGTACCGGAAGTGGGCGTTTGTGATTAAATTTAGCTATTTAGTTAAATCTCAATAAATCGAAAATTATTTAATTTTTTAACAGAACTTTTCGTATTTTATATTGAAATATATAAACAAATATATAAATAACAACCATAAGAAATTTGTAAACAAAAAATGTACTTTTAGTGGATAAATTTATAGTAGTATCGTAAATATGAAAAATCAAATAGAAATAGTAGTATATAGTTTTAATTTTTTCGAATTATGTTACATATAAAAATTTTTACATTATAAAAAATGAAAGACAAGAGCATTCGGCTTCGTTTTCCTGTATATACCGCTGTTTTTGTACCCACAAACAAACCATGATTTTACACTAACCCGTACTAGTACGTGACATGCGCTCAAGTATTAATCGTCAGAAAACGTACTAGTACGTGTCCAGCATGCAATGTGTAAAAAGCAATAAAATTATAAACTATAAACTATAAACTTAAACTATAAACTATAAAATTTATTAAAAAACTTTCGTATTTGTACTATTGAAACTGGCCGTAGCATCACTGTGAAGAGTACAGAGTTATTTTAATTCCAAGAGAATAATTTAACGTCATAAAATGAATTGAAAGAACTCAATATTGAGTTAATTGGACTGTTACTCAAATATTTACACCAATACAGTAAAAATCTTTCAGAAAAACCAAAGTTAAACTTAATCCTAACAATCTTTTTCCAGAAAGGAACTTAATCACAAAAAGTACATCGATGCAAAAGGTTTGTTTTTCGATTTCCAGTAAGTAATTATAGCCCTCATAGAAAACGGAAGTAGGAGTGGTTAATCAAGAAAAAGTACTCAAACTTTTACTTTCAAGGGATTCGTATCTAATAAAAATTTACGGGAAACTTTTGAAGTATCAGTTAAAAAGGACATAAAGACAGAATTTACTATCTAAGATAACAGCGTAAGTGATTGCTGCGAAAGATTTCGCAAATACTGTGCAGACACTGAGTCTATAAAATAAAATAGGTTCTGCAGAAGTACTGAAACGAAAAAATATCAGTACTTTTTTTTACACAGTGTTTTAATCGGATTATTTGACTTTTGTATCATTATTGCTGCGAAATATTCTACAAAATGATAAAAATGAATTTGTAAAACAATATAGGATATATGAAAACATTGGAACAAAAAATATAAGTTGCTTTATTTTTCACATAACATGCTAATCCGATTCTTTTATTTTTCATGACTATTGCTGCGAAAAATTCTACAATAAGAGAAACTGAATTTATAAAAGAATATTGGATCTGTAAAAACATTCAAACAAAAAAATGTAAGTTGCACTTCTTTTTTGCACAGCATGCTAATCTGATTATTTTATTTTTCATGACTATTGCTGTGAAAAATTCTACAATGGGAAGAAACTGAATTTATAAAAGAATATTGGATCTGTAAAAACATTGATACAATAAAAAAATAAGTTGCATTTCTTTTTTACATAGCATGCTAAATTGATTATTTTATTTTTCATGACTATTGCTGTGAAAAATTCTGTAATAGGAAGAAACTGAATTTATAAAAAAATATAGGATCTGTAAAAACATTGAAACAAAAAATGTAAGTTGCATTTTTTTTACAAAGCATGCTAATCTGATTATTTAATTTTTCATGATCATTGCTGTGAAAAATTTTACAATGGGAAGAAACTGAATTTATAAAACAATATTGGATCTGTAAAAACATTGGAACAAAAAATGTAAGTTGCATTTCTTTTTACACAGCATGCTAATCTGATTATTTTATTTTTCATGACTACTGCTGTGAAAAATTCTACAATAGGAAGAAATTGTATTTATATATATGTAATATATTAAAATTATTTAACTTTAATACTTACTTAAAAAACCTCCTCTCTCCTATTCTAATTTCCCAGTCTTTAAATGTCTAATCAAAGGAGTGTCCTCGACTTAAAATTCTTTCAACACATTTCCCAAAGTTTTCTCTCCAATAGAAGTATATTTTCTGTCCATTCAACATGATTTCCAGATGTCGCCGGTAAATGGCTCCGCCTTTTTTCCTGATCTTAACATTTAAATTCGCTGATTAAGTTTCTTGTCCCTTGGGAAAATTCTTTCTGTCTTC
>CM063500.1:37827486-37907486 GCA_032207245.1 Pardosa pseudoannulata
AAATTAGATGAACATTTTCGAAGATATTTGGTATTTCGCGATTGGAATCGTAGCTGCAACAGTGTTAAACCCTGCCATCGTGTCAGTTTCTTGATTTGTGACAGCAGGTCCATTTCAGAAGTTTCTAGCGTGTCACAAACAATGGCATGAATTGATGAACATTTTTGAAGATACCTCGCATTTCACGGTAGGAATCGTAATTGCAGTGATCTTGATTCGTGCCACCAGGTTCATTTCAGAGTTTACTAGTGTGCTATAAATAATTACTTGAGTTGGTGAACATTTTCGGATGAGTTGTGATACCGAGCATTTTGCAGCTGGAATAGTAGCTGCAGTATTCTGGATTTGTGATAGCAGGTCCATTTCAGAAGTTATTAGCCTGTTATAAACAATGACATGAATTGGTGAATATTTTAGAAGATACCTCGCATTTCATGGTTGGAATCGTAATTGCAAAGATCTTGATTCGTGTTCCCAGGTCCATTTCAAAAGTTACTAGTGTGTATAAACAATGACATGAAATAGAGAGCATCTTCGAAGCAGCTATGGTACCTAGCATTTCGCAGCTGGAATAGTAGCTGCAGTGGTCTTGATTCTTGCCACCAGGTCCATTTTAGAAGTTACTAGTGTGTTATAAACAACGACATGAATGGTAAACATTTTCGAAGATACCTCGCATTTCATGGTGGGAATCGTAATTGCAACGATCTTGATTCGTGTTCCCATGTCCATTTCAAAAGTTACTAGTGTGTTATAAACAATGACGTGAGTTGGTAAACATTTTCGAAACAGTTATGATACCTAGAATTCTTCAGCTGGAATCGTCGCTACAGTGGTCTTTGTGACATCAGGTCCATTTTAGCAGTTACTAGCCTGTTATAAACAATGACATGAATTGGTCAACATTTTGGAAGATACTTGGACTTTCGGGGCTGGAATCGTAGCTGCAGCAGTCTTATTTTGTAGCATCAAGTCTATTTCAGTAGTATCAGCGTGTTATAAACAATGGTATGAATTGGTAAACATTTTTAGAGATACCTGGCATTTCAAGGCTGGAATCATAGCTACAGTGGTTTTGATTCGTACAAACAAGTCCACTTTAGTAGTTAGCGTTTTACAAAAGATGATATGAATTGATGAACACTTTCGAATATACCTGTCACTTCGCTGCCGGAACCATAGCTTCAGTGGTCTTGATTCCTGCCACCAGGTTCATTACAGAAGTTACAAGTGTGTTAGAAGCAACGGCTTTCAGGAATACCCCAGAAAATAATTCAGAGGAGATAAATTAAAGGATCTTGGAGGATTACAATTATGGTAGAGGAAAAAAGGAGTATTCTGTGGATGGGATATTATATCTTAAGTTAGTTCGGGGTAAATTGATATCGTGGAAGCGGGATGTTCTTTTACCGGCAGGCTGAATGCTATTTATGGCAGAGCAGACGGTGTTACTGCTATAGGCCTAGCATGCTTAATGATGTAAATATTGTAAACAGCTGTAAGTATTTAATTTTTTGTCATACTTTAATTAAATGCCAAATAACACGAAGGGTAGAGTGTTTCAATTATTTAACATGTTGTTTTTGTTATAAGTTAATCCTATGTGTGGATCTTGAGATATCGCTTATTTTATCACATATTCTTTCTTGCCTATGTTTTTCTATGCATTTATAACTCCACACTATGGCTTATAGTTCATCACTTCTTGATGGTGACCTTGGACGAGAATTTAAAGGTTGCATCCACACAGTAGGCCACAAAATAAGCCGAGCGAGTGGATTCGTCCATAGGGTCTACTGCGCACTTTAGTTGCACATATGGCTGTCTTTGATATTTGGAAAAAAATCATTTCAGAAGCTATCCTCCGCCAAGACCATTTTATCGTCTGCTATCGTCGACCTCGATAAGCCATACCACTTCCAGACGGTGGTAATGGCTTGCAATGGACCCTAGTGTGGAGGGGAATTTTCTCTACCACTCCTCCAAGGTTATACACACAATTAAGGGCATCAATATATACAGAATCATACGAATGTGCCAAGTGTTTTACGTGTCTGTCTTGTAAACACAGAGAACACTTAAAAGAACTTTATACGAAATATAAGAAATGAGTTTTTACAGATTATAAAAGATATTTATACTAAATTAAATTTAACATATTATTTTCTTCATATTCCCCTAAAGTAATTTTTGCATTGATTAAAAAACCTTCGAATTGTTAGTTTGGAGTACTATGGTCTGCTGTTTTGCTACACAAGGTATAATAAGACCTGGCATGCTCGTTAAAAGTGACTGGGGCACGTAAATTAGGTTCATAATCACAATGTCCTCCAAGTTCTCAAACAATTCTTGTGGGGGAGGCAGGCCAAGCCTATGGATCTTCTACTTCAAAATTACGAGGACCCACTTGAGCAAGAAGTCATAATTTCCCTCCTGGGTGCTCGTTAAAACGAAAGGCTCATCCCTTTGCCTTAATACGAGTAGTATATGTCTCAATGGTGTTTGGTTTGACCAAGGGGCATAATAAAACAACAACAACAATAATGAGACCTGGACTACGGTTGAAAACCGATTCCTAATGGTTACAAACATCCATTTCAGTAGTGGGATTCGTACCCACAAACTCCGGCAACGAAAACATTCTATGTTCTGGTCTCGGCAAACAGACTTTAGTCAAAATGAATATATAAAATTTTAAAGCAATAGTTTACTTGTTATACGTTAAGAATTAAAACCAAAATTAGTCATAATGTATCCAGGCATATTCAAAATGGGTATTTCCGTAGAAATCTAAAAACTGAAAGATTTTGCTACTACAATACTTGATCTACGTCAGGGAGGGGCAAACTAAGGCCCGCGGGTCAACTCCGGATCTCCGGAAGGATTTATCCGGCCCTCGGATGGAATTTTAAGTTGCCAGTACGAGGCAAATTAAAAGAAATACATATTTACACATTACATATCCATCTCCTTTCCTACTTTGTTTAAATATTGTATCCCAAATGTATTATCTCACGCCCATAAGATCAGCGCTATGTTTGCTTCTTATATATGTGAACAAGTGTTGTCAACTATGAACCTTAGAAATGATAATTTCAGAAGTAGACTGGCAAATGAGCCTTTATCTTCGTTCCTTAAAATCGGTACATCCCACTTTGAACTTCAATATAAGGAACTTTTAAATATGAAATTGCAATTTTGTTCATCTCATTAAGATATTTAAATCGTAATACTTGTATATTGTTTTTAAAGTTTTATAAAAAATTATCTCGCCAAACTTTTTTTTTTGATTTTTGGCCCACGACAGAAAAACTTTGCTCATCCCTGATCTACGTCGTACAAGGAAGTTTAAATTTGATTTTAAAAGTCAGGTTGTTGTTTTCCAATCCTTAGTAAAATTTCTTTGTTGTTATTTCTATTTGTACAGGTTTTTAAAATTTGATTTTTTCTCAATTTGTCATAAAATTTTCGAAGATGCATATTCTAGAAGGTTAAAGACGATTACTAACGGTTACGAACATTGATGTCAACAGTGGGAATCGAACCCACGATATCTGATAAGAAGAGCGGCTCAAAAGTATATTCGGATACTGCTCGGTTATACCATTCACTAAACAATTTGTATAAAATTGTTAAGATAAAATGGTGCAAAAAATGTAGAAATTTTAAATTAAGGGAAATATACATTAAGTATTTTTAAAGTTTCAAAACAAATTATACAGGGTGTGCCAAAACGACCGCATAAAATCTGCACAGCTAGACCCCTCTTAGGGAGTACATAAAAACTGCTCAAAGAAGCGTTCCTGTACGATCCATAGTTTACGAGAAAAATACTAAAAAACAAAGTATGACGTCACTGCCGGTGAAAGAAAAAACACTTTATTGAACATATCAACAGCAGTATATGCACGGTCATACTAACAGTTCGTAAGGCATTTCCATTACATCGGCCGTACATCAGTACATGTCAGATACATGGCCACCATACGAAGACTACCGGTAGCAAGATGCAGCCTTAAAATGCGAGTTCAACGGCGGCTTAACGTCATTCCATGGCTTGCGCGCATGCACTGTAAACATTTTATAACGTGGAAGCTTCTTGACATCATTCCCGGTTTCTTTTAAACCATCCCAACTCATCGATAAAAGTAACCTTGCAGAATAAAAGATAATCAATCCACTTGCGATGGTAACTGGCTTTATTTATAAAATATCATCACTGAATTAAAAATAAACTTCTTAAAAAACATTAAGTTTAACATTGTAAAAAAAAGGCATCTTCATTAAGCATAAGACTTATTGAGAAACGAGACACAGCTCTCTAATCAACAAAATAATAACACCACACAGCATAAAGAGCGACTTGCCTTTCTATATTCAGCTGGTTCTGAAATACAGTTTACAAAACAAATTAGCATGCCGTGAGGGCTTCTTCACAGAATAGAAGTAAAAACAATTAGAAAGTGCTGGTTAAATTGAAGAAGCTAAACTGAAGGTTAGATTAACAAAAATGTTAATCAGTGTGTGGTGATAACAAAAAAATATACAATATAAAGTTAATGTTCGGCTGTAATATTTTATAACAGCCCATGAGTGGGTTGTGAAGGGGAGTCATAGTTCATTAACTATTTAAAAACAACATATCATCATGTATGACAAAAGATAATACATTCGTTCTAAAGTAAAATAATAACACCACACAGCATAAAGAGCGACTTGCCTTTCTATATTCAGCTGGTTCTGAAATACAGTTTACAAAACAAATTAGCATGCCGTGAGGGCTTCTTCACAGAATAGAAGTAAAAACAATTAGAAAGTGCTGGTTAAATTGAAGAAGCTAAACTGAAGGTTAGATTAACAAAAATGTTAATCAGTGTGTGGTGATAACAAAAAAATATACAATATAAAGTTAATGTTCGGCTGTAATATTTTATAACAGCCCATGAGTGGGTTGTGAAGGGGAGTCATAGTTCATTAACTATTTAAAAACAACATATCATCATGTATGACAAAAGATAATACATTCGTTCTAAAGTAAAATAATAACACCACACAGCATAACGAGCGACTTGCCTTTCTATATTCAGCTGGTTCTGAAATACAGTTTACAAAACAAATTAGCATGCTGTGAAGGCTTCTTCACAGAATAGAAGTAAAAACAATTAGAAAGTTCTGGTTAAATTGAAGAAGCTAAACTGAAGGTAAGATTAACAAAAATGTTAATCAGTGTGTGGTGATAACAAAAAAATATACAATATAAAGTTAATGTTCGGCTGTAATATTTTATAACAGCCCATGAGTGGGTTGTGAAGGGGAGTCATAGTTCATTAACTATTAAAAAAACATATCATCATGTATGGCAAAAGGTAATACATTCGTTCTAAAGTAAAGTAATAACACCACACAGCATAACGAGCGACTTGCCTTTATATATTCAGCTGGTTCTGAAATACAGTTTACAAAACAAATTAGCAGGCCGTGAGGCTTCTTCACAGAATAGAAGAAAAAACAATTAGAAAGTTCTGGTTAAATTGAAGAAGCTAAACTGAAGGTTAAGATTAAAAAAATGTTAATCCGTGTGTGGTGATAACAAAAAAATATACAATATAAAGTTAATGTTCTGATGTAATATTTTATAACAGCCCATGAGTGGGTTGTGAAGTGGAGTCATAGTTCATTAACTATTTAAAAACAACATATCATCATGTATGACAAAAGATAATACATTCGTTCTAAAGTAAAATAATAACACCACCACAGCATAACGAGCGACTTGCCTTTATATTCAGCTGGTTGTGAAATACAATTCACAAAACGAATTATCATGCCGTGAGGGCATTTTCACAGAATAGAAGAAAAACAATTAGAAAGTGCTGGTTAAGTTGAAAAAAACTAAATTGGAGGTTACATTAACACAGATGTTAATCAGTGTGTGGTGGAAACAAAAAAATATGTAATATAAAGTTAATGTTCGGCTGTAATATTTTATAACAGCCCATGAGTGGGTTGTGAAGTGGGGGTCATAGTTCATTAACTATTTTAAAAAAACATATCATCATGTATGGCAAAAGGTAATACATTCGTTCTAAAGTAAAGTAATAACACCACACAGCACAACGAGCAACTTGCCTTTATATATTCAGCTGGTTATGAAATACAGTTTACAAAACAAACTAACATACCGTGATCGCTTCTTCACGGAATAGAAGAATAAACAATTAGAAAGTTCTGGTTAAATTGAAAATTCTAAACTGAAGGTTACATCAACAAAAATGTTAATCAGTGTGTGGTGAAAACAAAAAAATATGTACAATATAAAGTTAATGTTGGGATGTACTATTTTATATCAGCCCATGAGTGGGTTGTGAAGTGGGGTCATAGTTCATTAACTATTTTAAAAAAACATATCATCATGTATGGCAAAAGGTAATACATTCGTTCTAAAGTAAAGTAATAACGCCGCACAGCATAACGAGCGACTTGCCTTTATATATTCAGCTGGTTGTGAAATACAGTTTACAAAACAAATTAGCATGAAGTGAGGGCTTCTTCACTGAATAGAAGAAAAAACAATTAGAAAGAGCTAGTTAAATTAAAGAAACTAAACTAAAGGTAAGATTAAAAAAATGTTAATCAGTGTGTGGTAATAACAAAAAAATATACAATATAAAGTTAATGTTCCGCTGTAATATTTTATAACAGCCCATGAGTGGGTTGTGAGGTGGAGTCATAGTTCATTAACTATTTAAAAACAACATATCATCATGTATGACAAAAGATAATACATTCGTTCTAAAGTAAAATAATAACACCACACAGCATAATGAGCGACTTGCCTTTCTATATTCAGCTGGTTCTGAAATACAGTTTACAAAAACAAATTAGCAGGCCGTGAGGGTTTCTTCACAGAATAGAAGAAAAAACAATTAGAAAGTTCTGGTTAAATTGAAGAAGCTAAAACTGAAGGTAAGATTAAAAAAATGTTAATCAGTGTGTGGTGGAAACAAAAAAAATATGTAATATAAAGTTAATGTTCGGCTGTAATATTTTATAACAGCCCATGAGTGGGTTGTGAAGTGGGGTCATAGTTCATTAACTATTTTAAAAAAACATATCATCATGTATGGCAAAAGGTAATACATTCGTTCTAAAGTAAAGTAATAACACCACCCAGCATAACGAGCGACTTGCCTTTTATATATATTCAGCTGGTTGTGAAATACAGTTTACAAAACAAATTAGCATGCCGTGAGGGCTTCTTCACGGAATAGAAGAAAAAACAATTAGAAAGTGCTGGTTAAATTGAAGAAGCTAAACTGAAGGTTAGATTAACAAAAATGTTAATCAGTGTGTGGTGATAACAAAAAAATATGTAATATAAAGTTAATGTTCGGCTGTAATATTTTATAACAGCCCATGAGTGGGTTGTGAAGTGGGGTCATAGTTCATTAACTATTTTAAAAACAAACATATCATCATGTATGACAAAAGATAATACATTCGTTCTAAAGTAAAATAATACCACCACACAGCATAACGAGCGACTTGCCTTTATATATTCAGCTGGTTGTGAAATACAGTTCACAAAACAAATTAGCATGCCGTGAGGGCTTCTTCACAGAATAGAAGAAAAAACAATTAGAAAGTTCTGGTTAAATTGAAGAAACTAAACTGAAGGTAAGATTAAAAAAATGTTAATCAGTGTGTGGTGGAAGCAAAAAAATATACAATATAAAGTTAATGTTCCGCCGTAATATTTTATAACAGCCCATGAGTGGGTTGTGAAGGGGAGTCATAGTTCATTAACTATTTAAAAACAACATATCATCATGTATGACAAAAGATAATACATTCGTTCTAAAGTAAAATAATAACACCACACAGCATAACGAGCGACTTGCCTTTCTATATTCAGCTGGTTCTGAAATACAGTTTACAAAACAAATTAGCATGCCGTGAGGGCTTCTTCACAGAATAGAAGTAAAAACAATTAGAAAGTGCTGGTTAAATTGAAGAAGCTAAACTGAAGGTTAGATTAACAAAAATATTAATCAGTGTGTGGTGGAAGCAAAAAAATATACAATATAAAGTTAATGTTCTGATGTAATATTTTATAACAGCCCATGAGTGGGTTGTGAAGTGGAGTCATAGTTCATTAACTATTTAAAAACAACATATCATCATGTATGGCAAAATATAATACATTCGTTCTAAAGTAAAGTAATAACACCACACAGCATAACGAGCGACTTGCCTTTATATAAATTCAGCTGGTTGTGAAATACAGTTTACAAAACAAATTAGCATGCCGTGAGGGCTTCTTCTTGGAATAGAAGAAAAAAAAACAATTAGAAAGTGCTGGTTAAATTGAAGAAACTAAAGTAAAGGTTACATTAACAAAAATGTTAATCAGTGTGTGGTGGAAGCAAAAAAATATGTAATATAAAGTTAATGTTCGGCTGTAATATTTTATAACAGCCCATGAGTGGGTTGTGAAGTGGGGTCATAGTTCATTAACTATTTTAAAAAAACATATCATCATGTATGGCAAAAGGTAATACATTCGTTCTAAAGTAAAGTAATAACACCACCCATCATAACGAGCGACTTGCCTTTATATATTCAGCTGGTTGGGAAATACACAGTTTACAAAACAAATTAGCTTACCGTGAGGGCTTCTTCACGGAGTAGAAGAAAAAACAATTGTGCTGGTTAAACTGAAGAAACTAAACTGAAGGTTACATTAACAAAAATGTTAATCCGTGTGTGGTGATAACAAAAAAATATACAATATAAAGTTAATGTTCGGCTGTAATATTTTATAACAGCCCATGAGTGGGTTGTGAAGGGGAGTCATAGTTCATTAACTATTTAAAAACAACATATCATCATGTATGACAAAAGATAATACATTCGTTCTAAAGTAAAATAATAACACCACACAGCATAACGAGCGACTTGCCTTTCTATATTCAGCTGGTTCTGAAATACAGTTTACAAAACAAATTAGTAAGCCAAGAGGGTTTCTGCACGGAATAGAAGAAAAAACAATTAGAAAGTGCTGGTTAAATTGAAGAAGCTAAACTGAAGGTTAGATTAACAAAAATGTTAATCAGTGTGTGGTGATAACAAAAAAATATACAATATAAAGTTAATGTTCGGCTGTAATATTTTATAACAGCCCATGAGTGGGTTGTGAAGGGGAGTCATAGTTCATTAACTATTTAAAAACAACATATCATCATGTATGACAAAAGATAATACATTCGTTCTAAAGTAAAATAATAACACCACACAGCATAACGAGCGACTTGCCTTTCTATATTCAGCTGGTTCTGAAATACAGTTTACAAAACAAATTAGCATGCCGTGAGGGCTTCTTCACTCAATAGAAGAAAAAACAATTAGAAAGTTCTGGTTAAATTGAAGAAACTAAACTGAAGGTTACATTAACAAAAATGTTAATCAGTGTGTGGTGAAAACAAAAAAATATGTAATATAAAAGTTAATGTTCGGCTGTAATATTTTATAACAGCCCATGAGTGGGTTGTGAAGTGGGGTCATAGTTCATTAACTATTTAAAAAAACATATCATCATGTATGGCAAAAGGTAATACATTCGTTCTAAAGTAAAGTAATAACACCACACAGCATAACGAGCGACTTCCCTTTATATATTCAGCAGGTTGTGAAATACACAGTTTACAAAAGAAATTAGCATGCCGTAAGGGCTTCATCACGAAATAGAAGAAAAATCAATTAGAAAGTTCTGGTTAAATTGCAGAATCTAACCTGAAGGTAAGATTAAAAAAATGTTAATCAGTGTGTGGTGGAAACAAAAAAATATGCAATATAAAGTTAATGTTCGGCTGTAATATTTTATAACAGCCCATGAGTGGGTTGTGAAGTGGGGTCATAGTTCATTAACTATTTTAAAAAAACATATCATCATGTATGGCAAAAGGTAATACATTCGTTCTAAAGTAAAGTAATAACACCACCCAACATAAGGAACGACTTGCTTTTATATATTCAGCTGGTTCTGAAATACAGTTTACAAAACAAATTAGCATGCCGTGAGGGCTTCTTCACGGAATAGAAGAAAAAACAATTAGAAAGTTCTGGTTAAATTGAAGAAGCTAAACTGAAGGTTAGATTAACAAATATGTTAATCAGTGTGTGGTGATAACAAAAAAAAACAATATAAAGTTAATGTTCTGCTGTAATATTTTATAACAGCCCATGAGTGGGTTGTGAGGTGGAGTCATAGTTCATTAACTATTTAAAAACAACATATCATCATGTATGACAAAAGATAATACATTCGTTCTAAAGTAAAATAATAACACCACACAGCATAATGAGCGACTTGCCTTTCTATATTCAGCTGGTTCTGAAATACAGTTTACAAAACAAATTAGCATGTCATGAGGGTTTCTTCACAGAATAGAAGAAAAAAAAACAATTAGAAAATGCTGATTAAATTGAAGAAACTAAACTGAAGGTAAGATTAAAAAAATGTTAATCAGTGTGTGGTTGAAACAAAAAAATATGTAATATAAGTTAATGTTCGGCTGTAATATTTTATAACAGCCCATGAGTGGGTTGTGAAGGGGAGTCATAGTTCATTAACTATTTTAAAAAAAACATATCATCATGTATGGCAAAAGGTAATACATTCGTTCTAAAGTAAAGTAATAACACCACACAGCATAACGAGTGACTTGCCTTTATATATTCAGCTGGTAGTGAAATACACAGTTTACAAAACAAATTAGCATGCCATTAAGGCTTCTTCACAGAATAGAAGAAAAAAACAATTAGAAAGTGCTGATTAAATTGAAGAAACTAAACTGAAGGTAAGATTAAAAAAATGTTAATCAGTGTGTGGTGGAAACAAAAAAATATGTAATATAAAGTTAATGTTCGGCTGTAATATTTTATAACAGCCCATGAGTGGGTTGTGAAGGGGAGTCATAGTTCATTAACTATTTAAAAAAAACATATCATCATGTATGGCAAAAGGTAATACATTCGTTCTAAAGTAAAATAATAACACCACACAGCATAACGAGCGACTTGCCTTTATATATTAAGCTGGTTCTGAAATACAGTTTACAAAACAAATTAGCAGGCCGTGAGGGCTTCTTCACAGAATAGAAGAAAAAACAATTAGAAAGTTCTGGTTAAATTGAAGAAGCTAAACTGAAGGTAAGATTAACAAAAATGTTAATCAGTGTGTGGTGGAAACAAAAAAATATACAATATAAAGTTAATGTTCGGCTGTAATATTTTATAACAGCCCATGAGTGGGTTGTGAAGTGGAGTCATAGTTCATTAACTATTTAAAAACAACATATCATTATGTATGGCAAAAGATAATACATTCGTTCTAAAGTCAAAATAATAACACCATACAGCATAACGAGCGACTTGCCTTTATATATTCAACTGGTTGTGACATACACAGTTTACAAAACAAATTAGTAAGCCAAGAGGGTTTCTGCACGGAATAGAAGAAAAAACAATTAGAAAGTTCTGTTTAAATTGAAGAAACTAAACTGAAGGTAAGATTAAAAAAATGTTAATCAGTGTGTGGTTGAAACAAAAAAATATACAATATAAAGTTAATGTTCCGCCGTAATATTTTATAACAGCCCATGAGTGGGTTGTGAAGTGGGGTCATAGTTCATTAACTATTTTAAAAAAACATATCATCATGTATGGCAAAAGGTAATACATTCGTTCTAAAGTAAAGTAATAACACCACACAGCATAACGAGCGACTTGCCTTTATATATTAAGCTGGTTCTGAAATACAGTTTACAAAACAAATTAGCAGGCCGTGAGGGCTTCTTCACAGAATAGAAGAAAAAACAATTAGAAAGTTCTGGTTAAATTGAAGAAGCTAAACTGAAGGTAAGATTAAAAAAATGTTAATCAGTGTGTGGTGATAACAAAAAAATATACAATATAAAGTTAATGTTCGGCTGTAATATTTTATAACAGCCCATGAGTGGGTTGTGAAGGGGAGTCATAGTTCATTAACTATTTAAAAACAACATATCATCATGTATGACAAAAGATAATACATTCGTTCTAAAGTAAAATAATAACACCACACAGCATAACGAGCGACTTGCCTTTCTATATTCAGCTGGTTCTGAAATACAGTTTACAAAACAAATTAGCATGCCGTGACGGCTTCTTCACGAAATAGAAGAAAAATCAATTAGAAAGTTCTGGTTAAATTGCAGAATCTAACCTGAAGGTAAGATTAAAAAAATGTTAATCAGTGTGTGGTTGAAACAAAAAAATATGTAATATAAAGTTAATGTTTCGGCTGTAATATTTTATAACAGCCCATGAGTGGGTTGTGAAGTGGGGTCATAGTTCATTAACTATTTTAAAAAAAACATATCATCATGTATGACAAAAGATAATACATTCGTTCTAAAGTAAAATAATAACACCACACAGCATAACGAGCGACTTGCCTTTATATATTCAGCTGGTTGTGAAATACAGTTTACAAAACAAATTAGCATGCCGTGAGGGCTTCTTCACAGAATAGAAGAAAAAACAATTAGAAAGTGCTGGTTAAATTGAAGAAGCTAAACTGAAGGTTAGATTAACAAAAATATTAATCAGTGTGTGGTGGAAACAAAAATATATGTAATATAAAGTTAATGTTCGGCTGTAATATTTTATAACAGCCCATGAGTGGGTTGTGAAGTGGGGTCATAGTTCATTAACTATTTTAAAAAAACATATCATCATGTATGGCAAAAGGTAATACATTCGTTCTAAAGTAAAGTAATAACACCACACAGCATAACGAGCGACTTGCCTTTATATATTCAGCTGGTTGTGAAATTCACAGTTTGTAAAACAAATTAGAATGCCTTGAGGGCTTCTTCACAAAATAGAAGAAAAAACAATTAGAAAGGGGTGGTAAAATTGAACAAAATAAATTGGAGGTTAAATTAACTAAAATGTAAATCAGTGTGTGGTGATAACAAAAAAAATATGTAATATAAAGTTAATGTTCGGCTGTAATATTTTATAACAGCCATGAGTGGGTTGTGAAGTGGGGTCATAGTTCATTAACTATTTTAAAAAAACATATCATCATGTATGGCAAAAGGTAATACATTCGTTCTAAAGTAAAGTAATAACACCACACAGCATAACGAGCGACTTGCCTTTATATATTAAGCTGGTTCTGAAATACAGTTTACAAAACAAATTAGCAGGCCGTGAGGGCTTCTTCACAGAATAGAAGAAAAAACAATTAGAAAGTTCTGGTTAAATTGAAGAAGCTAAACTGAAGGTAAGATTAAAAAAATGTTAATCAGTGTGTGGTGGAAAACAAAAAAATATACAATATAAAGTTAATGTTCCGCCGTAATATTTTATAACAGCCCATGAGTGGGTTGTGAAGGGGAGTCATAGTTCATTAACTATTTAAAAACAACATATCATCATGTATGACAAAAGATAATACATTCGTTCTAAAGTAAAATAATAACACCACACAGCATAAAGAGCGACTTGCCTTTCTATATTCAGCTGGTTCTGAAATACAGTTTACAAAACAAATTAGTAAGCCAAGAGGGTTTCTGCACGGAATAGAAGAAAAAACAATTAGAAAGTTCTGTTTAAATTGAAGAAACTAAACTGAAGCTTACATTAACAAAAATGTTAATCAGTGTGTGGTGGAAACAAAAAAATATGTAATATAAAGTTAATGTTCGGCTGTAATATTTTATAACAGCCCATGAGTGGGTTGTGAAGTGGGGTCATAGTTCATTAACTATTTTAAAAAAAACATATCATCATGTATGGCAAAAGGTAATACATTCGTTCTAAAGTAAAGTAATAATAGCACACAGCTTAACGAGCGACTTGTCTTTATATATACAGCTGGTTCTGAAATACAGTTCACAAAACAAATTAAAATGCCGTGAGGGCTTCTTCACGGAGTAGAAGAAAAAAAAATTAGAAAGTGCTGGTTAAATTGAAGAAGCTAAACTGAAGGTAAGATTAAAAAAATGTTAATCAGTGTGTGGTGGAAACAAAAAAATATGCAATATAAAGTTAATGTTCCGCCGTAATATTTTATAACAGCCCATGAGTGGGTTGTGAAGGGGAGTCATAGTTCATTAACTATTTAAAAACAACATATCATCATGTATGACAAAAGATAATACATTCGTTCTAAAGTAAAATAATAACACCACACAGCATAATGAGCGACTTGCCTTTCTATATTCAGCTGGTTCTGAAATACAGTTTACAAAACAAATTAGCATGCTGTGAAGGCTTCTTCACAGAATAGAAGTAAAAACAATTAGAAAGTGCTGGTTAAATTGAAGAAGCTAAACTGAAGGTAAGATTAAAAAAATGTTAATCAGTGTGTGGTTGAAAACAAAAAAATATGTAATATAAAGTTAATGTTCGGCTGTAATATTTTATAAACAGCCCATGAGTGGGTTGTGAAGTGGGGTCATAGTTCATTAACTATTTTAAAAAAAACATATCATCATGTATGGCAAAAGGTAATACATTCGTTCTAAAGTAAAGTAATAACACCACACAGCATAACGAGTGACTTGCCTTTATATATTCAGCTGGTAGTGAAATACACAGTTTACAAAACAAATTAGCATGCCATTAAGGCTTCTTCACAGAATAGAAGAAAAAAACAATTAGAAAGTGCTGATTAAATTGAAGAAACTAAACTGAAGGTTACATTAGCAAAAATGTTAATCAGTGTGTGGTGGAAACAAAAAAATATGTAATATAAAAGTTAATGTTCGGCTGTAATATTTTATAACAGCCCATGAGTGGGTTGTGAATGGGGTCATAGTTCATTAACTATTTTAAAAAAACATATCATCATGTATGGCAAAAGGTAATACATTCGTTCTAAAGTAAAGTAATAACGCCGCACAGCATAACTAGCGACTTGCCTTTACATATTCAGTTGGTTGTGAAATACAGTTTACAAAACAAATTAGCATGAAGTGAGGGCTTCTTCACTGAATAGAAGAAAACACAATTAGAAAGAGCTAGTTAAATTGAAGAAGCTAAACTGAAGGTAAGATTAAAAAAATGTTAATCAGTGTGTGGTGGAAATAAAAAATATGCAATATAAAGTTAATGTTCGGCTGTAATATTTTATAACAGCCCATGAGTGGGTTGTGAAGGGGAGTCATAGTTCATTAACTATTTAAAAACAACATATCATCATGTATGGAAAAAGATAATACATTCGTTCTAAAGTAAAATAATAACACCACACAGCATAACGAGCGACTTGCCTTTATATATTCAGCTGGTTGGGAAATACACAGTTTACAAAACAAATTAGCATGTCATGAGGGTTTCTTCACAGAATAGAAGAAAAAAAAAACAATTAGAAAATGCTGATTAAATTGAAGAAACTAAACTGAAGGTTACATTAACAAAAATGTTAATCAGTGTGTGGTTGAAACAAAAAAATATGTAATATAAAGTTAATGTTCGGCTGTAATATTTTATAACAGCCCATGAGTGGGTTGTGAAGTGGGGTCATAGTTCATTAACTATTTTAAAAAAACATATCATCATGTATGGAAAAAGATAATACATTCGTTCTAAAGTAAAATAATAACACCACACAGCATAACGAGCGACTTGCCTTTATATATTCAGCTGGTTCTGAAATACAGTTTACAAAACAAATTAGCATGCTGTGAAGGCTTCTTCACAGAATAGAAGAAAAAACAATTAGAAAGTGCTGGTTAAATTGAAGAAGCTAAACTGAAGGTTAGATTAACAAAAATATTAATCAGTGTGTGGTGGAAGCAAAAAAATATACAATATAAAGTTAATGTTCTGATGTAATATTTTATAACAGCCCATGAGTGGGTTGTGAAGTGGAGTCATAGTTCATTAACTATTTAAAAACAACATATCATCATGTATGACAAAAGATAATACATTCGTTCTAAAGTAAAATAATAACACCACACAGCATAAAGAGCGACTTGCCTTTCTATATTCAGCTGGTTCTGAAATACAGTTTACAAAACAAATTAGCATGTCATGAGGGTTTCTTCACAGAATAGAAGAAAAAAAAACAATTAGAAAGTGCTGGTTAAATTGAAGAAGCTAAACTGAAGGTTAGATTAACAAAAATGTTAATCAGTGTGTGGTGATAACAAAAAAATATACAATATAAAGTTAATGTTCGGCTGTAATATTTTATAACAGCCCATGAGTGGGTTGTGAAGGGGAGTCATAGTTCATTAACTATTTAAAAACAACATATCATCATGTATGACAAAAGATAATACATTCGTTCTAAAGTAAAATAATAACACCACACAGCATAACGAGCGACTTGCCTTTCTATATTCAGCTGGTTCTGAAATACAGTTTACAAAACAAATTAGCATGCCGTGAGGGCTTCTTCACAGAATAGAAGTAAAAACAATTAGAAAGTGCTGGTTAAATTGAAGAAGCTAAACTGAAGGTTAGATTAACAAAAATGTTAATCAGTGTGTGGTGATAACAAAAAAAATATACAATATAAAGTTAATGTTCCGCCGTAATATTTTATAACAGCCCATGAGTGGGTTGTGAAGGGGAGTCATAGTTCATTAACTATTTAAAAACAACATATCATCATGTATGACAAAAGATAATACATTCGTTCTAAAGTAAAATAATAACACCACACAGCATAAAGAGCGACTTGCCTTTCTATATTCAGCTGGTTCTGAAATACAGTTTACAAAACAAATTAGCATGCCGTGAGGGCTTCTTCACAGAATAGAAGTAAAAACAATTAGAAAGTGCTGGTTAAATTGAAGAAGCTAAACTGAAGGTTAGATTAACAAAAATGTTAATCAGTGTGTGGTGATAACAAAAAAAATATACAATATAAAGTTAATGTTCCGCCGTAATATTTTATAACAGCCCATGAGTGGGTTGTGAAGTGGAGTCATAGTTCATTAACTATTTAAAAACAACATATCGTTATGTATGGCAAAAGATAACACATTCGTTCTAAAGTAAACAAAATATTTATTTAACTAAAACATAAGTAGGTGCAAAAGTAAAATGATAAACGTAAACAATAAATAAATAAGGAAGAATTTCATAGATGACTCTCTTTGCACAACATAAAAAACTAAAGAATGATTCACAGTACCTTATACATGCACATAGGTATTTAGCTCAACAAATTCATATTTAACTATCGACGAGGAAGAGGTAACAATTTCTTCGGAACTTCCTACAATCCAGGGGAGAGGCGAAACGAAAAACCAACAAGTCAGTCCGAGATTTAGCCGTCACCTGTCTTTAATACTACATCTTGTAATTCAGCAGCCAGACAGTCCCGCAGTTGTTTAACTTCACGTCATAGGTTCCGAAGTGCTGATACAATTGAATTTGTATATCTAAAGGCGCCTCCACACTATGGTCCACCGCAAGCCATCACCACCGTCTGGAGGGGATTTGGCTTATCGTGGCCGATGGTGGCAGACGATAAAATAGCCTTGGCGGACGATGGCTTCGGAGGCGGTTTTTCTCCAAAGATCAAAGGCAGCCAGATGCGCAACTTAAGTGCGCAGTAGACTCTATGGACGAATCAATGCGCTCAGCTCATTCAGTGGGCCAGCGTGTGGATGCGACCTGTGAACCATCGTTCGAGGTCACCATCAGGAAGTGGTGAACAACTGGCCATAGTGTGGAGGCTACATAACAGTTAACATTCATGACTCGATATGCGCAGCGAACGTTTTAAACATTATCGTCTGGAAAGATATGGAAATACTGTTGTTGATATGTCCAGTAAAGTGGTTTTCTTGCACCGGCAGTGACGTTATACTTTGTTTTTCGTATTTTCTCGTAAACTATGGATCGTACAGGAACGCTTCTTTGGGCAGTTTTCATGTACTCCCAACGAGGAATCTAGCTGTGCAGAGTTAATGCAGTCTTTTTGGGACACCCTGTATATTTCTAAAATCGCTAATTTTGGATTTTAAAGCTGAATAATAGACACAAAAATGTATATTTAATGCTTTTCATTTATTTTAGTATATTCCGAATTCAGTGAAAAACACCTAAATGTAATTTCAGGGTTCTAAGAATTTGAATATAATATTAAAGAACAGATATAAAATTTCAAAAATGATTTTCACGGAATGAAATGTATTAAATTTCATTTATTAACATACGCATATTTGTTGAACATTTCCTTACTGCAAATATTATTCTTTCTGGTTAATACTTGCACATTCCGAAAATTTTCATGCTTTATTATATCAAGCTTTCGTAGAATAATAGTTATTTTCAATAATGAAAAACCTTAATTCTTGAAGCATGGAAGTAATTTCATTTATTCATTCATTTATAAATCCATTTATTAATTTAACTTCCTTTCAGAAAAATTTTAATCCATTCAAATATTTCTAAAAAGTCAATAACATTATTTTCTCGTTAATGCTATCGCAGCGGATTCTGTATTTAGCTTTAATAAAAAGCTAACAAGAAGGAATTTTTTCCCATTTATTATTTCTATTCATTTTTTTTAGAATTCCTTTAAATCAAGTTCATTTTCAATTACTGCGTATATTTTGTTAGAATATTGGATTTATGTAGAAACATTTTGTTTTTTGTTATGAATTTCCCAAGGTACGGAAATTGAAATAAATAAGCTTTAATTTTTTTTAATATATTGGAGTAAGTTATGGAAGTATTTAAGAGTATAACACAGGATTTTAATATCTAGTTTTACGCAGGTAGAATTAATTGTGTTATTTGTATAATAATTGTTTATAATGCCAACGAAACAAAAGACTAATTGTATCGTATATTTTGTTAGAATATTGGATTTATATAGAAACATTTTGTATTTTGTTATGTATTTCCTAAGGTACAGAAATTGAAATAAATGAGCTTTAATTTTTTTTTAATATATGGGAGTAAGTTATGGAAGTATTTAAGCGTTATAACACAGGATTTTAATATCTGGTTTTCCGGGATTCCGGAGTCCAATAAAACAAAATGCTAACTATCAAGTATTTTTTTTTTAGTGTTTTGTTTGAGTTAGTAAATTCCTTTAAAGTAAAGCTTATATTGACTATACATATTAAATATATTTTTTAAATCTATATAGACATATTAATTTTGTTACATAATTTGAAAGATATGGAAATTAAAATAAAATGTATTTTTTCTTTCCCTTAAGCACATCTGAGCATCGAGCAAAATATATAAGAATAAAATAAGATTCTAATTTAGACTTCGAATGTCTAGTTTCAGGCGTGAAGATTTAGGTTATTGATAGATGTAATATTCTAAAAAGAACCTACAAAACAAAATATGAGTTGTAGTGACAGATTTAGAAACACAATGTTCCCAAATATATCTAATATCATAAGAAAATATAGTTTGTTAGAATAGTAGATGTAATTGGGGACATTCCGTTTCATGTTATGCATTTCTGAAAAGAAGGAGAAATCAAAATAAAATGAGTTTTCTTTTTTAGAAATATTTGAGTAAGGTACGGAAGAATTTTAAGCGTCTAACACATGATTTCATCGTTTGGTTACTAACGTATAGAATTGTGTTGTTGATGAATTAATATGATAAAAGAAGCCAACAAAACAAAATGCTAATTATCTAGTAATTTTTTAGTGTTTTGTTTGAGTTAGTAACTTTCTTTAAAGTATAGCTTCCATTTAGAGTTTTATTTAATTAAAATATTAAATATATTTAGACATATTCATTTTGTTACATAATTAGTAAGATATAAAATTATAATAAAACGTATTTTTTCTTTCCATAAAGTACAACTGAGCATGGAATAAAACAATGAAAGATTCTAGTTTAGATTTCAAATTTCTAGTTTTAAGAGTAAATATTTGAGTTATTAATGGATGTAATACTCTAAAAGTAACCAACAAAACAAAATATTAGTTATAGTGACAGATTTAGAAACACAATGTTACCGAATGTATCTAATATTATAAGAAAATACAGTTTGTTAGAATATTAGATGTAATTGGGAACATTCCGTGTTATGTTACGCATTTCTGGAAAGCAGTGGAAATCAAAATAAAATGAGTTTTCATTTTTTTAGAAACATTCGAGTAAGGTATGGAACAATTTTAAGCTTCTAACACAGGATTTCATTGTCTGGTTACACGCGGGTAGAATTTTTTTTGGTGGAATAAATACTCTAAAAAGCCGATAAAATAAAATTCTAACTATCAATTAATTGTTTTTAGTATTTTGTTTGAATTTGTAAATTTCTTTAAAGCAAGGCTTACATTTAGACTTTGTATTTAATTATAATATTAAATATATTTGCACATTCATTTTGTTACATAATTAGAAAGCTATGAAAATTAAAATAAAATGCTTTTTTCTTCACATAAAGCACATATTAAGATTTAATAAATTAATTAATGATTCTAGTTTAGACTTCGAATGTCTAGTTTAGACTTGAAGACTTGGGTTATTGATACATGTAATATTCTAAAGGGAACCAAGAAAACAAAATATTAATTATAGTGACAGATTTAGACATACAATGTTCCCAAATATATCTAATATTATAAGAAAATACAGTTTGTCAGAATATTAGATGTAATTGGGAACATTCCGGTTTATGTTATGCATTTCTGAAAAGAAGTGGAAATCAAAATAAAATGAGTTTTCATTTTTTTAGAAACATTCTAGTAAGGTATGGAAGAGTTTTTTAGCGTCTAACAAAGGATTTCATTGTCTTGTTACACGCTGGCAGAATTGTGTTGTTGATGTAATATATATTATAAAAGAAGCAAACAAAACAAAATACGAACTATCTAATAATTTTTTAGTGTTTTGTCTGAATTACTAAATCCCTTTAAAGTAAAGTTTACATTTTGAGTTTGTATTTAATTAGAATATTAAATATATTTGGACATATTCATTTTGTTACATAATTAAAAAGATATGAAAATTAAATTAAAATGTATCTTTTCTTCTCATAAAGCACATCTAAGAATGGAATAAAATAATTAAAGATTCTAGTTTAGACTTTGAATATCTAGTTTTAGGCGTGAAGATTTTGTTTATAGATAGATGTAATATTCCAAAAAGAACCGACAAAATAAAATATGAGTTATATTGTGACAGATTTAGAAACACAATGTATCTAATATTATACGGAAATACAGTTTTTTAGAATATTAAATACAGTTGGGAACGTTATGTTATGCATTTTTGGAAATAAGCGGAAATCAAAATAAAATGAGTTTTCCATTTTTATAAAAATTCGTGTAAGGTATGGAAGAATTATGAGTGTCTAACACAGGATTTCACTATCTGATTACATGCGAGTAAAATTATGTTTTTGATGTAATAAATATTATAAAAACCCCAATAAAACAAAATGCTAAATATCAAGTACTTTTTTAGTGTTTTGTTTGAGTTAGTAAATTTCTTTAAAGTAAAGCTTATATTGACTATATATATTTAATTAAAATATTAAATATATTATATATATATTAAATTTATTTTTAAATGTATATAGACATATTAATTTTGTTACATAATTAGAAAGATAAGGAAATTAAAATAAAATGTATTTTTTCTTTCCATAAAGCACATCTGAGCATCGAACAAAATATATAAGAATAAAATAAGATTCTAGTTTATACTTCGAATGTCTAGTTTTAGAAGTGAAGATTTATGTTATTGATGTATGTATTACCATAAAGGGAACCAACAAGAGAAAATATTAACTATAGTGACAGGTGTAGAAATACAATGTTCCCAAATATATCTACTATTCTAACATATTACAGTTTGTTAGAATCTTATATATATTTGGAAAGATTTTTGAAAAGTTATGTATTTCCGGAACAAAGCATAAATGAAAATGAGTTTTTCAATGTTTAGAAACATTCGAAGAAGGAAGAATGTTAGATTTTTAATATCTGCATTTATGTGGATAGAATTGAATTGTTAATATAAAAGAAACCAAAAATTAACTATATTAACTATACCGTAATCAAAATATTTACTATATAGTAATTTTTGTGTTCTGTTAAATTAGTAAATTCCTTTAAAGTAAAGATTATTTATATTTAGTGTATATATTTAAGTAGAATATTTAATATGTTTTTACATATTCATGTATGATTGTTATAAAGTTGCAAACATATGATAATCAATATTAAAGGAGTGTTTATTCAGCAGAATATATTTGAGCATAAAAGAAAAGAATCGTAGATTCTAGTTTAGAAGTCGAAAGTTTAGTTTTAGATTGAAGATTTGTGTTACTGATGAACGTAATATAATAAAAGAAAAATAAATATTAACTGAAGTGACTAACGTCCTAACAGAATGTTCCCCAAAATATCTAACATTCTAGTAAAATACATTTTGATAGAATATACAATGCATTTGGAAACATTCTATTTTATGTTATGTATTTCTGCAACGAAAGGGAAATTCAAATAAAATGAGGGATTTTTTGTTTAGAAAAGATTTGAGCAAAGTATGAAAGAATATAGACGTTTGGTTTTGTTTTAGTCTTTTTAATTTTATAATGAACCGAAAAAAGGCGGTTATAAGAAATATTTATCATATCAAAAATTACCCTGTTCCATTTTACGTTACCAAAAAATTAAAATGGCTTCTTACTCTTAGAGAAACAAAAAATAGTTAGAGAAAATTCTTGATTTGGAAAATTCAGTAAATGTTTTTTTAATCGGATACAAATATTTGAAATTTTTAACACTATTTTTTTATCTTCAGTTTGTTTCCTAATTGGTGGAATTGTACGCTTCCAGACTTGTCAAACGAAGCTTTTATACGAGGTTGAATGACTCACTGTATCGGAAAAGAATCAAGTTGAGATTGATGAATTAGTTTTTCAGTTAATCTCCGATAACATTCTTTTTTCCATATCAGCATTTTGTAAAAAAATAATTTAATTGATGTCTTTGAGGAAGGAATAATTAGGACCGAACCTTTTAGGAAAGATAGGACAAGCAGTCAATCCATAGATTGATTGCTTGTTCAGCTTTAGAGTTTTTTCTGTTGTATCAGCTGTAAACTTTAAGTCTAATTAACCACATCTTAACCATAATTAACCATAAGTTTATACAAAAATTTAGCTTCTAATATATATACTTTAAAGTTCTCTTTTGGGTAAGAAAATTGTTAGGCATCCAGAATGTTTTTTTCATCCTATCTCATGCATTACTGTACTACTACAGACCAAAGGCGTAGCTGTTGGCTTCGTATTCAAATTAGTGTCACTGGTAATTTTACTCTTCGTTGTTTAAAGAAGACACTAACTCCAATTAATATGCCATTATTTAACGTGAATTTGTGTCAAGCTGTGGAAGAAGGCTGCTAAATCAACTTATAAATTATATTGTTTTTCCTTGCTTAAGAAGCCTTTAGTTTATTTTTCGAGAAATGAATGATTTGCTTTTATTGCTGGCTTAGGGGAAGGGAAAATTTGGACCGAACCTTTTAGGAAAGAATTAATTATCCATTGATTGATTACTTGTTCAGGTTTGGATTTTTTTCTGTTGTATCAGATGTAAACTTTTTGTCTCATTAGACACATCTTAGCCATAATTAACCATAAATTCATACAAAAATTTAGTTTCTAATATATATACTTTAAAAGTTCTCTTTTGGGTAAGGAAATTATTAGGCATCCAGAATGTTTTTTCACCCTTACTAATGCATTACTGTACTACTGCAGGCGAACGGCGTAGCTGTTGGCTTTGTATTCAAATTAGTGTCATTGGTAATTTTACTCTTGGTTGTTTAAAGAAGACACTAACTCCATCTAATATGCCATTATTTAACGTGAATTTGTGCCAGGCTGTGGCAGAAGGCTACTAAATGAACTTATAAATTATATTGTTTTTCCTTGCTTAGGAAGACTTTAGTTTATTTTTTGAGAAATGAATGATTTGATTTTATTGTTAGCTTAGGGGAAGGGATAATTTGGACCGAACCTTTTAGGAAAGAATTAACTATCCATTGATTGATTACTTGTTCAACTTTAGATTTTTTTCTGTTGTAACAGCTGTAAACTTTATGTCTAATTTGCCACATATTAACCATAACTAACCATAAGTTCATATAAAAATCTAGTTTCTAACATATATACTTTAAAAGTTCTCTCTTGGGTAAGAAAATTGTTAGGCATCCAGAATGCTTTTTCACTCTAACTCATGCATTACTGTACTACTGCAGGCAAATATGTTAGCGTCGTATTGAAATTAGTGTCACTGGTAATTTTACTCTTGGTTGTTTAAAGAAGACACGTTGTGCCAGGCTGTGGAAGAAGGTTGCTAAATTAACTTATTCATTATGTTTTTCCTTGCTTAGGATGCCTTTAGCTTATTTTTCGAGAAATAAATAATTTGCTTTTATTAAAACTGTTAGCGTCGTATTCAAATTAGTGTCACTGGTAATTTTACTCTTGGTTGTTAAAAGAAGACACAGACTCCATCTAATACGCTATTATTTAAGGTAAAGTTATGGCAGGCTGTGACAGAAGGTTTCTAAATCAACTGATAAATTATGTTTTTCATTGCATAGGAAGCCTTCAGTTTATTTTTCGAGAAATAATGATTAGCTTTTATTAAAACTTAGGACTTAATTTTTTTAACCATCCAATCCTTTCACTAACTTTGCTAAGCTCTAAATTGCTTTTTATTTAAAATATAACAGGAATATAGTTTTTCATTTGCTGTTTATTTTATGTTATTCAAAAATATACTGCAGTGGACTCCGCTTAATGTGATCGCGTTTAATGTTATCAATGTTAAAATTATTGCTTTATGTGATCGTTACATCGGTTAATGTTATCAATTTTCGAACCTCATTCTAACTAGCAAAGGTATTTTCAAAATGTATTGAGAAGGAACTCATTATTTTCTTTCTTTTCGCTGTTGTTTAAATTTCCGAGAAATTTCCCTCTTCCACCTAGGGAAATGGGGGAGGAACAAAGGAGTTGAAAATTACAGGTTCCTGGAATTTTTCACAAATACGCACAACCTGCTGGTAGTCAGAGGTGGTCAGATGAAGGTAACACATTCTTATCAGAACTGAGAAGGACAATATTCACATTTTATGCCTTTCTCGCTTACATGCAGCTTGTCGATATGGAAGTCAGAAAGCGATATGATTTAAGATTAAAACAAAAGATCGAAAATTTAAATCGTTATGACAAGTAACCAAATATGAGTCAGAGCAATGCTGCAGCCCAGTTAAACATTTCTCAGACTCGTTTTTGCATTGAAAATGTTGAAACGTAGAGCACATCATTTTCCGATGACTTTAAAAAACATTTTGATTAAGAACAATTTATCAATGAGCTTCTTCAAAAAATTGCATACAGTCAACAACTGATGAAGTTTTTTAATTATGAATATATTATGAAAATAACAAAAGATCGAAATGTTAAATCGTTATGACAATTTACCGAAAATGAGTTAGCCCAATGTTGCAGGGCACTTAAAGCTTTCTCAGCCTCTATTATGCAAAATTTTATAAAGTATTGATGAACTTACGAGGAGAGATAAACAAAATGAAAATACGGAGTACAACAGCTTCTTGGAATCGAGGTTTTGCTCAAATGATCAGAAACTGCTTAGCCTACGCAGAATTTTTCGAAAAAAAAATGACCAGAAATCTCAAATGATAGAAACTCCTTCGATATAACCCCTGAACGGTTCGAGTCATGCCGGTATGACGTCACTGTCGGTGCAAGAAAAAAACACTTTATTGGACATATGGACAACAGTATTTGCATATCTTTCCAACAGTATCTGCTAGGATAATGTTTAAAACATTCGCAACGCATATCGCTTCATGCATGAGTGCGCACCATGGAATAATGTTAAGCCGCCGTTGAACTGGTATTTAAGAGGCTACATCTTGCATTTACCGGTAGTTTTCGTATGGTAGCCATGTATTCCGTTCGTGACTACTGCGACTTGTATCTGATGTCCGGATGATATAATGGCCTTATGAACTGTTAGGGAACATCTGCTTTAAATTGTGCATATAGTGCTGTTGATATGTTCAATAAAGGTTTTTTCATGCACCGGCAGTGACTTCATACTTTATTTTTCGTATTTTTATCGTAAACTATGGATCGTTCAAAAACGCTTCTTTGGGCAGTTTTCATGTACTCCCAACGAGGAATCTTGCCACGCAGAGTTTATGCGGTTGGTATATGACACCCTGTATAATATGCGTACACAGCAATCCATAAGGCTTATAATCCGCACATCTCCCTTCTTCACTATACCACTGTCTCCGATTATATTCAAATAAACTTCAAAATATATGAAGTTTAAACTAAAAGATTATGTTAAAAGATAATTAAAGTCCTCTTGTCTTTAAAGTGTTTCCATTTTAACAGATTTTCTTTTTTTTCTCTTTGAAGTTCTTCGCATAAAACAGTTGAGTAAGCAATACTCTGTGAGCGTTACTATTCACTCTATGCATAGCCTCCTTTAGGAGGTCGATTATATTCTTTATCCATACCCGATAAAAAAAAGGCTTGCTTTCATTATCCATATAGCTTAAACAACAAAATCCACTTACCGTTTAATAGAATAACCGCTGGGTGTAATGGGATACTCAGCTCCTTTTAAGTGGGTCACAGGGATATTATTAAATAGAAAATATTTCTTAGTACTCGATGTTATTAATGATTACATAGAGTAGAAGTAAAAGTTAAACTAGAAGGAGATCTGGGAAAACGAAACAGTGTAATATGATTACGATTTGTGTATTTGAAGGAATTTTATTTTTCTTGTTGCCAATACAAATATATTTTTAACTGAATGTTTTGTTTGTGTGTCTGTGTTATTCGGCTCTGATTTTTCTTACCTTGCCATGTAAAATTAACCCATTGTGATGTGCTGATGGTATCAAAGAGTAATATTTCTGTGCAAAACGTATGACGAGGTGTTATATCCATACAAAATGCTACAATGAAGTTTTCTGGGGATTTTTTTTGCTGCTACAATCATAAGATAGTTTATTTGGTTGTACATAAAAAAGGTTTTAAGTAGTTTCCGTTGTGTTTAAGATTTAGTTTACTGATTAAGTTCACCGTATGCTGTGAAGAGACTACAAACACAAATAAATGAATTTAGTTATTTTTCACTTTACATTTATCTAATTAATTTGATTCAACTTATTTTTACTTATTTGAAAACTATGATTTTTACGATCAAATTCAGGAGCAATTAATTTGCTTATATTTTTAAAACTAGGATATAAATGATCCTAATATATATTTAAAAAATTGAAACAATCACCTAATTTTAGATAGGCTCGAGGAATAGAGATACTAGGATCATCATAGGCAGGAAGAGATATTGCGGACGAGTTGTCATAGAACTAGGAGATTATGGAAAGCTGTTTGGCAACAAGGGTCTGATCTCGACAGCTGACTTTAAACTCTCCGTCATACTTCTGTGCACCTGTTCTGAAGCAGGTGATCTACAGCTTTTTCAAGTTATCTTTTCTCTGTTCTTCAAAAATTCTTTTTTTGGTTCTACAGATATTTTTCATATTTTTTATAATTATGTATACAGCAATATATATTACAGCTATATACATATATTAAATACAAAATATATTGTTTTACTCATTTACCCTCCTTTTTATGCATGCCTACGATTGTGTTCAAATTTCAAAAATATATGAGTTTAAACTAAAGATTATATTAAAGATAATAAGGTCCTCTTCTCTTTAAAGTGTTTAGATTTTAACAGATTTGCTTTTTTCTCTCTTTGAATTCTTCGCATAAAACAGTCGATATGCAATACTTTGTAAAGCGTTACAATTCACCCTAAATAGCCTCATTTTGGTGGTCGATTATATTATTTTCCATACCCGATAAAAAAAAAATTTGCTTTTTTTATATATAGCTTAACACAAAATCCATTACCGTTTAATAGAATAATTGGGTGTAATGGGATACTCAGCTCCTTTTAAGTAGGTCAAATGGATATTATTAAATAGAATATTTCTTAGTACTCGATGTTATTAATGATTACATAGAGTAGAAGTAAAAGTTAAACTAGAAGGAGATCTGGGAAAACGAAACAGTGTAATATGATTACGATTTGTGTATTTGAAGGAATTTTATTTTTCTTGTTGCCAATCCCTTATATAATAATAGCCTAAGTTGTCTGTCCGTTTACGTCTGCCCGTTTTATGAAATTTGTATGGAATGGATAGAGGCATCATGTTGTATTTTTAATGGTTATTGTTAGCAAAATTCAAAGCGTGTTTGAAAACGTTCGAAATCCACCCCTTCCCCCCTTTTCTAGTGTTTAATGCCATTATTTCAAGCTCTTTTGTCCCCGGCTAAGAGAAGAACATTAAAATTATCAATTTATCACATTATATGTACATGAAAATAACATTTTTTCTAACATTCTGATGTCATTCCTTTAACCATCTCGTTTAATCATTTCTTATTTTAAATTATTTAAATATCGTCGTTAATATTTTCATACGTTTTTTCACTGAACTTAAGTATTATTTAAATAATTTTCTTTTATATTTGTATTAAATAACATATTAGGTACATATGCGATGATTTTGAATTGAATCATCGATTATTTTTTGCGGCAATGAAAATTTTATCACCGGTATTAATAACAAATTCTTTTCATAAAACTTTAGGAGTCTGTTTTTCCCGATTAAATTCATTAATATATCACATTATAAGTAGATGAAAATAACATTTTTTTCTACCATTATGACGTTATTCCTTTAACTACCTCCTTTAATCATTTCTTATTTTAAATTATTTAAATAGCGTAGCCATTATTTTCATACTTTTTTTTCACTGAACTTAGGTATTAAATAATTTTTTTTATATTTGTATTAAATAACATATTAGGTACATATGCGATGATTTTGAATTGAATCATCGATTATTTTTTGCGGCAATGAAAATTTTATCACCGGTATTAATAACAAATTCTTTTCATAAAACTTTAGGAGCCCTGTTTTTCCCCGATTAAATTCATTAATATATCACATTATAAGTAGATGAAAATAACATTTTTTTCTACCATTATGACGTTATTCCTTTAACTACCTCCTTTAATCATTTCTTATTTTAAATTATTTAAATAGCGTAGGCATTATTTTCACACTTTTTTTTTTCACTGAACTTAGGTATTACTTAAATAATTTTCTTTTATATTTGTATTAAATAATAGATTAGGTACATATGCGATGATTTTGAATTGAATCATCGATTATTTTTTGTTGAAATGAAAATTTTATCACCGGTATTAATAACAAATTCTTTTCATAAAACTTTAGGAGTCCTGTTTTTCCCCGATTAAATTCATTAATGTATCACATTATAAGTAGATGAAAATATCATTTTTTTCTACCATTATGACGTTATTCCTTTAACTACCTCCTTTAATCATTTCTTATTTTAAATTATTTAAATAGCGTAGGCATTATTTTCATACTTTTTTTTTCACTGAACTTAGGTATTAAATAATTTTCTTTTATATTTGTATTAAATAATAGATTAGGTACATATGCGATGATTTTGAATTGAATCATCGATTATTTTTTGTTGAAATGAAAATTTTATCACCGGTATTAATAACAAATTCTTTTCATAAAACTTTAGGAGTCCTGTTTTTCCCCGATTAAATTCATTAATATATCACATTATAAGTAGATGAAAATAACATTTTTTTCTACCATTATGACGTTATTCCTTTAACTACCTCCTTTAATCATTTCTTATTTTAAATTATTTAAATATCGTAGGCATTATTTTCATACTTTTTTTTTCACTGAACTTAGGTATTACTTAAATAATTTTCTTTTATATTTGTATTAAATAATAGATTAGGTACATATGCGATGATTTTGAATTGAATCATCGATTATTTTTTGCTGCAATGAAAATTTTATCACCGGTATTAATAACAAATTCTTTTCATAAAACTTTAGGAGTCCTGTTTTTCCCCGATTAAATTCATTAATATATCACATTATAAGTAGATGAAAATAACATTTTTTTCTACCATTATGACGTTATTCCTTTAACTACCTCCTTTAATCATTTCTTATTTTAAATTATTTAAATAGCGTAGGCATTATTTTCATACTTTTTTTTCACTGAACTTAAGTATTATTTAAATAATTTTCTTTTATATTTGTATTAAATAACATATTAGGTACATATGCGATGATTTTGAATTGAATCATCGATTATTTTTTGCGGCAATGAAAATTTTATCACCGGTATTAATAACAAATTCTTTTCATAAAACTTTAGGAGTCCTGTTTTTCCCCGATTAAATTCATTAATATATCACATTATAAGTAGATGAAAATAACATTTTTTTCTACCATTATGACGTTATTCCTTTAACCACCTCCTTTAATCATTTCTTATTTTAAATTATTTAAATAGCGTAGGCATTATTTTCATACTTTTTTTTCACTGAACTTAGGTATTAAATAATTTTCTTTTATATTTGTATTAAATAACATATTAGGTACATATGCGATGATTTTGAATTGAATCATCGATTATTTTTTGCGGCAATGAAAATTTTATCACCGGTATTAATAACAAATTCTTTTCATAAAACTTTAGGAGTCCTGTTTTTCCCCGATTAAATTCATTAATATATCACATTATAAGTAGATGAAAATATCATTTTTTTCTACCATTATGACGTTATTCCTTTAACTACCTCCTTTAATCATTTCTTATTTTAAATTATTTAAATATCGTAGGCATTATTTTCATACTTTTTTTTTCACTGAACTTAGGTATTACTTAAATAATTTTCTTTTATATTTGTATTAAATAATAGATTAGGTACATATGCTATGATTTTGAATTGAATCATCGATTATTTTTTGCTGCAATGAAAATTTTATCACCGGTATTAATAACAAATTCTTTTCATAAAACTTTAGGAGTCCTGTTTTTCCCCGATTAAATTCATTAATATATCACATTATAAGTAGATGAAAATAACATTTTTTTCTACCATTATGACGTTATTCCTTTAACCACCTCCTTTAATCATTTCTTATTTTAAATTATTTAAATAGCGTAGGCATTATTTTCATATTTTTTTTTCAAATTCATCGATTCATCATCGATTCAAATTTCATCGATTATTAACCATCAGGCATTATTTTCAACATTTTTTTCTACCATTATGACGTTATTCCTTTAACCACCTCCTTTAATCATTTCTTATTTTAAATTATTTAAATAGCGTAGGCATTATTTTCATATTTTTTTTTCAAATTCATCGATTCATCATCGATTCAAATTTCATCGATTATTAACCATCAGGCATTATTTTCAACATTTTTTTCTACCATTATGACGTTATTCCTTTAACCACCTCCTTTAATCATTTCTTATTTTAAATTATTTAAATAGCGTAGGCATTATTTTCATACTTTTTTTTCACTGAACTTAGGTATTAAATAATTTTCTTTTATATTTGTATTAAATAACATATTAGGTACATATGCGATGATTTTGAATTGAATCATCGATTATTTTTTGCGGCAATGAAAATTTTATCACCGGTATTAATAACAAATTCTTTTCATAAAACTTTAGGAGCCCTGTTTTTCCCCGATTAAATTCATTAATATATCACATTATAAGTAGAGGAAAATAACATTTTTTTCTACCATTATGACGTTATTCCTTTAACCACCTCCTTTAATCATTTCTTATTTTAAATTATTTAAATAGCGTAGGCATTATTTTCATACTTTTTTTTCACTGAACTTAGGTATTAAATAATTTTCTTTTATATTTGTATTAAATAACATATTATGTACATATGCGATGATTTTGAATTGAATCATCGATTATTTTTTGCTGCAATGAAAATTTTATCACTGGTATTAACAACAAATTCTTTTCATAAAATTCTAGGAGTTAATTGCACTTACTAATAAATATCAAGCGTTTAAGTTATATATCTTTGAAAATTAAGAAGTTTGTGTGTCTGTTTTTTATACATAACCACATGCTTTGCAATCGACTCACTAAATTTTGGACATCATTCATATATATCGCCAAATAATCACTGTCAATATTGAAACCTTTGCTGTCCATCCTATAACGTAATATGACAAAATAAATTATGGTTGGCAGCTAACATACGGTCAGTAAAGTTAAACGAATTATTGAACATGTTCCAGATAATTCTCAGCCAAAAAACAAACCATTTTTTCACCTGTTAAATTAAAGTTGCAACTAACATGCGGTCATTAAAGTTTTTTTGATGGTAATTTTATATTTTAATTAGATAAATAAATTATTGAGCGTGTACCAGTTGATTCTCAGCCAAAAAACAAATCATTTTTTTAACTTGCCTTATAGGGTACTTTACAATTCTAGAAAATTAAAAATTTTACTGATCCTATCATATGATGGCCTATAATTCTTGTACGAAAATATTATTTTTTAACTGAATGTTTTTTATGTGCCTGTTTTATCCGGTTCTGATTTTTCTTACCGTGAAGTTCAAAATCAACCCACTATAGTGGGCTATATTGTATCAGAGAGTAATATTTTTGTACAAACGTATAGAGGGTTGTATATCCATAAAAATGCGTAATGAGCTCATCTGGAGCTTTTTATTTGTTGCCTACAAGCTTAACTAGTTTATTTTGGTAGTACATAAAAATGGTTTTAACTGGTTTGAGTTGTGTTTAAGATTTTGTTTAATGCTTAAGTTCACTATATTCTATGAAGAGACTACAAACACAAATAAATAAATTTAATTATTTTTTTTTACATTTTTTTACAATCATATGATTAATTTGATTCGACTTATGTTACTTATTTTAACTACTATAATTTTTTAGGGTCAGATTAAGGAGAATTAAATATGCGTATATTTTTAAAACTAGGATATAAATGAGGACGAGATATAATAATTAACCCTCTGAGTGGAACACATCGAGGAAAAAATCTCCAAAAAATACTCTAAAGGTTTACTGTGTCAGTGACCAAAGCATTCTATGATTTTTTCCTTCACCCTTTGTCGACTAGAATAAAACATGGGTAACCCACCCTCGTTATTGTCCCTTTTTTCAGGTTATGTACAGATATATAAATAGATATTATAGATTGTTAATTTTTAATACACATAAAGCTCGTCAAGTCTGGAATATTATCCCATAAGAAATAATGGATTCTAAAAGTACAAATAAAAATATTCTTTGAGAAACTTATTTATATTTTTTACGAAAGTCATCCAAGTTATTTAAGTGGTGCAATTAGAGAAGCATCTCTTACCGCGAACGAAATATTTGTAATAGAAATTTACAAAGCCATGAAAATCTATCAGCGTCTTTGTGCCTCAAGGGGTAGGGGTGCATCCCTCAAGAAATGTCAGTGATGTTCCTAAACAATCGACCTAATCGTCCTACCTCAAAACTCCATGAAGAAAAGCACTTGCAAAAATATACATTCCATTCATTTTCGGAGCGTTTTTGGAGGTCGAAAATTGTACGTTTTGAAGTCCTCATCGATTTGGCGGAATTGTACGTGGGAACCGCTTAGAGGGTTAAAAAATGTAAATACACACCTAATTTTAGATAGGCTCGATGAGTAGAGGTACTAGGATCATCATAACCAGGAAGAGATATTGTAGACGATTATCATAAAGTAGGAGATTATGGTCAGACTGCTTGGCATCCAGGGACTGATCTTGCACAGCTGACGGGGTTTAACTCTCCGTCATACTGCTGTGCACCTGTTCTCGAAGAGGGTGGAGGGGTCTAACTTACCGCACACTTTTTCAAGTTCTCTTTCTAGGTTCTCCACTTTTTCGAGTTCTCTTTCTAAGTTCTCCAAAACTTCAGAACACTCTGGAAAACTTTCTGGAACACTCCAGAAACCGGTTCCGGTTACTGGAGTGTTCCAGCAGTTTCTTTGGATTGCAAATAAAGTATTGTCTTCGTGCTGTAGTCTTGCTTAAAGTCCATTCAGTACCCGAACCCAGCGTTTGAAGTTCGTAACAATATGCATACATCAATCCATATGTGTTATAACCCTGGCACCCCCCTGCTTCACTATCCGTCTGCCACAGATTATATTCAAATAAACTTCAAAATATATGAAATTTAAAATAAAAGATTATGTTAAAAGATAATAAAGGTCCTCTTGTCTTTAAAGTGTTTCCATTTTAACAGATTTGCTTTTTTTCTCTTTAAAGTTCTTCGCATAAAACAGTCGAGTCAGCAATACTTTGTGAGCTTTATAATTCACTTTATGCATAGCCTCATTTTGGAGGTCGACTATATTCTTTATCCATACCCGATAAAAAAAAGGTTTGCTTTTATTCTCCATATAGCTTAAACAACAAAATCCACTTACCGTTTAATAGAATAACCGCTGGGTGTAATGGGATACTCAGCTCCTTTTAAGTGGGTCACAGGGATATTATTAAATAGAAAATATTTCTTAGTACTTGATGTTATTAATGATTACATAGAGTAGAAGTAAAAGTAAAACTAGAAGGAGATCTGGGAATAGCAACCAGTGTAATATGATTACAATTTTATGTAAGTATTATGAGTAATAATGATGTAAATATATGTAGGGCATTTGCATTTTACTCTGTATTTTTCGTGAATTCTGCTTTGACTAAATTTATAAAAAATGTCAATAATTGAAAAATAATGACCTTGTAGAAGGACGAGACTCTTATATCAAAAGACTATTTTTCTAGGAACCATTTTATTTTCTTGAAAGTTCCACATCACAAAAAACACAAAACAACATAGAGAACAAAACACACTCACATCGACTACTGACACTCATTAGAATACACTACTTGGCTTTTTAGCGCCACCTATCGTGAAAAAGGAGAGGGGCGTAATTGTACCCGCTACATCCTAAATTTCTAAAAAAATGTTTCTTATTGATGCAAGATCTAACAAATTATGGAATACTTCTAAAATTTCTACATTTGCTATTATAATTTAGATATTTCTTTCAATTTAAAATCTTTTAATTGATTTATTGCAGTTTGTAGGTTTTGGATAGCTGTTTTCAAAAAGAAAAGACTTTAACGATTATCAATAAAAGGATTTGCTTTTTTACTCACATTTAAAAAGTCCTCTAAAAATAATTAGAGATAATTAGAGATTCATTTTGTGATAAATTCGATATTTTTTAAAAATTAAACTGCAAAGAAATTTATGATTTTAGTTTTTTACGTTAAATTCGACGCTCTACTATTTCTCTCAAGAACTAATAACTTATTTCAAATTTTAAAACAACCTGGTCTATAGTTGTCAATATATTTTCTTATAGTTATATGTTCCTTCCATTCACTAAATCTTTTCTATAGATTTAAATCTGACGAAAAGAAATGAATAATTTTCTTTTTTTTCCACTGAAAAACTATTTAAAACTTCCACATAAAAACTTCAAAAATCTTATACATTGAACGATAAAAAAGACTTCGATTAAAAAACAAGTAATATATAAAAAAATTTAAGTCAATTCCTACTTAGATCAACAAACGAAATTTATTTTATTTACCATCAATATAAATATGTATGTACATATGACAGAATCACAATATTAAGTGGCAAATTAGAAAATGAATTTCTTTGAAATTTTTTATTTTCCTTTCTATATATGGTGTTGTATTATTACTTTTGTTTGTTACTATATATACGCTTTCTATTTTTTTTTCAGTTTCTAATTTATGAAGTTGATGGCTGTCTATAATTTCTTATTAAAAAGGATATAGATATAGTATAGTAAGTTATAAAGATTAGCTTCTTGAATATACAAAAGAATGGTGATAAAATATTATAAATGGAATAAGAAAAATATTTCTTAAAATTAAAAAAAATTATTTTTTAAAACTACCCAAGAAAAATTTTGTTTATCTTTTAAAATCCAAGTGTGCAATAATATTGTTTTAGAATATGAAAAAATAATTAATACAACCTTAATTAAAAAAAGATTTAAAGGGTGCCTTTAACTTTTGTTTCATTTAAAAGAACTTTACTTAAAAATTTCAAACATACGCATATTTGTCGATAATAATTGAAAAATAATGATCTAAATTTCTAAAATAATGTTTGTTATTGATGCAATTTCTAACAACGTATTGAATACATCTAAAATTTCAACGTTTTCTATTATAATTTAGATATTCCTTTCAATTTGAAACCTTTTAATTGATATATCGCAGTTTGTGTGTTTTTGCATAGCAGTTTTTCAAAAAGAAAAAACTTCAACGATTATCAATAAAATGACTTCCTTTTTTATTCACATTTAAAAATGTCTGCCTAAAGATATAATGAGAGATAATTAGAGATGAATTTTATGATAAATTCGATATTTTTCAAAAATTAAACAGCAAAGGAATTCATGATTTTAGGTCTTTACGTTAAAATCGACGCTTTATATTTTCTCCTCAAGAACTAATAATTTATTTCAAAATTTAAAACAACCAGGTCTATAGTTGTCAATATATTTTCCTATAGATAAATGTTTCTTTCATTCATCAAATCTTTCCCACAGATTTAACTCTGACGAAAAGAAATGTATAATTTTCGTTTTTTTCTCACTGTTGAACGATAAAAACTTCAAAAATCTTATACATTAAACTGTATAGAAGTCTTCAAATAAAAACAAATAATATATATATATATATATATATATATATATATATATATATATATATATATATATATATATATATATATATATATATATATATAATGTTAAGTCAATTCCTACTTAGGTGACTAAAAATTTATTTTAGTTACTTTATAATAAGTAATTACAATAAGTATAGTTGTATCAATATGTATGTACAAATGGCAAAATCACAATATTAAATGGCAAATTAGAAAGTGAATTTCTTTGAAATTTTTTCTTTTCTTTTCTATATATGGTATTGGATTATTATTTTTGTTTGTTACTATGTATTAGCTTTCTATTTTTTTCACGTTTTTAATTTATAAAGTTGATGGTGGTCTATAATTTCTTATTAAAAAGTATATAGTTATAGTCTAGTAAGTTATAAAGATTAGCTTCGTGAATATACTAAAAAAGGGCAATAAAATATTATAAATGGAATAAGAAAAGTATTTCTTCAAATTTAAAAAAGAATTATTTTTTAAAACTACTCAAGAAAAATTTTGCGATTTTAAAATCTATATGTGTAATAATATTGTTTTAGAATATGAAAAAATAATTAATACAACCTTTATTTTTGAAAAAAAAAAGATTTAAAGAGTCTCTTTAACTTCTTTTCATTTAAAAGAATTTTACTTAAAAATTCCAAACATACACATATGTGTCAATAATATTTAAAAAATAATATTCTAAATTTTTAAAAGAATGTTTGTTATTGATGCAATATCTAACAACATATTGAAAACATCTAAAATTTCAACGTTTTCTATTATAATTAAGGTATTCCTTTCAATTTAAAATCTTTTAATTGATTTATTGCAATTTGTGGGTTTTGTATAGCTGTTTCAAAAAGAAAATAATTTAACGATTATCGATAAAATGACTTGCTTTATTATTCACATTTAAAAATGCCTGTCTAAAGATAATTAGAGATAATTAGAGATGGATTTTATGATATATTCGATTTTTTTTAAAAATTAAACTACAAATTAATTTATGATTTTAGTTCTTACGTTAAATTCGATTCTTTATTTTTTCCCCATAAGAACTAAAAATGTATTTCAAAATTTAAAACAACCGGGTCTATAGTTGTCAGTATATTTTCCCATAGATAAATGTTCATTTCATTCACCAAATCTTTTCCATAAATTTAACTCTGACCAAAATAAATGTACAATTTTCGTTCTTTTTTTTCATTGAAAATCTATTTAAATCTTATACACTGAACGATAAAAAAGTCTTAAAATAGAAAACAAGTAATATATAAAAAAAATTAAGTCAATTCCTACTTAGGTCAACAAAAAAATTTATTTCAGTTACTTTATATCAATCAATATAAATATGTACGAGAAGCATTCAGAAAGTAAGTTTCTCGATGTTTTCCCCTTTAAATTAAACGTAATTAGCCGTGTCAATTGCGCGTGCGTAACAGATCTATGACTTATTAATCATATGTAGCTGGACAAGTCTCGATTCGTGCAATAAGCGGAGTAGTAGTGGTCCGAAATGGAAACTCTAATTCCTTCTCACGCCGCCTGCAAGGTTCGGTCAGTGATCTTGAATGCACAAAGCATTGCGCCAATTGAAATTCATCATCAGCTCTGCCAGGTCTATGAGCCGAAACTGACACCCGAACACAAAATTCAACGCTTAGGAGCAGCGCTGACATTTCTGCTACGGTATCATTATGACGGCGACGAGTTCCTCGACAGGATCGTCACGGGTAATGAGACTTGGATTTCGCACTTTACCCCGGAAACCAAGCAGCAGTCAATGCATTAGCATCATAGTTGATCTCGGTCCGGACCAAATTCGAACAGACGCTGTAGGTACGGAGAGGGATATACACGGTGTTCTGGGACAGGAAGGCTAATTCCATTCACAGCCGGCAGAGTTCTACGACAGAGGTATACAAAAGTTGATCCCACAATACGACAAATGTCTCAATTCTGGTGGTGGCTATGTTGAAAAATAGCTGAAACATTGGTGTACTTGTTGCCAACAAATATGTCCGTGAAAGTGTGAGTTCTTTTATTCTTTTAAATAGGGAAACTTACTTTCTGGATGCACCTCGTATGTACATAGGACACACATTTCACAATATTAAGTGACAAATTATAAAGTGAATTTCTTTGAAATTTTTTATTTTCCTTTCTATATATGGTGTTGGACTATTATTTTTGTTTGTTGCTATATATTCGCTTTCTATTTATTTCCGTTTTCTAGTTTATGAAGTTGATGGTGGTCTATAATTTCTTATTAAGAAGTATATAGTTACAGTATAGTAAGTTATAAGTATTAGCTTCGTGAATATACTAAAAAAATGGTGATAAAATATTATAAATGGAATAAGAAAAATATTTCGTAAAATTAAAGAACAAATTATTTTTAACCCTCTAAGTGGTTCGCACGTACAATTCTGCCAAACCGATGATAGTCAAAAAAGCGATTGTCACGTATAATTTTCGACCTCCAAAAACGTTCCGAAAATGGATGTAATGTACATTTCTACCAGTGTTTGAGGTAGGAGGTTAACGTCGATTGTTTAGAAACTGCATCCCTCTTTGACTGACATTTATTGAGGGATGCACCCCTACTCCCTGAGGCACAAAAACGCTGATAGCTTCTCAAATGGCTTTGTAAATCTCTATTTCGAAGTATTTCGTTTGCGGTGACAGATGTATCTCTAATTGCACCACTTAAATATCGTGGATAACTTTCGTAAAA
This sequence comes from Pardosa pseudoannulata, assembly GCA_032207245.1. Taxonomy (NCBI): domain Eukaryota; kingdom Metazoa; phylum Arthropoda; class Arachnida; order Araneae; family Lycosidae; genus Pardosa; species Pardosa pseudoannulata. The sequence goes on from CM063500.1 coordinate 37,866,965, forward strand.
AAATATAAATAATTCTCTTAAAGAATATTTTTATTTGTACTTTTAGAATCCATTATTTCTTATGTAATGATCTTCGAGATTTGACGAGCTTTATGTGTATTCAAAATTAACAATCTATAATATCTCTTTATATATCTATTTATAACCGGAAGATAAAGGAACGATAACGGATGTGGGTTTCCCGTATTCCATTCTAGTCGACAAAGGGTGAAGTAAAAAACATAGAAAGCTTTGGCCGTTGACACAATAAACCTTTAGCGTATTTTTGGAGACTTTTTTTAATCGGTGTGTTCCACTCAGAGGGTTAAAAACGACCTAAGAAAAATTTTGTTTCTCTTTTAAAATCCACATATGTAATAATATTGTTTTAGAATATGAAAAAAATAATTAATACAACCTTAATTTTTTAAAAAAAAAGATGGAAAGGGTCCCTTAACATACGCATATGTGTCAATACTAATTGAAAAATAATAATCTCAATTTCTAAAAGAATGTTTGTTATTGATGCAATATCTAACAGCATATTGAATACATCTAAAATTTTAGCGTTTTCTATTATAATTTAGATATTTCTTTCAATTAAAAATCTTTTAATTGATTTATCGCAGTTTGTATGTTTTGCCTAGCTGTTTTGAAAATGAAAAAAAATAATATCGATTATCAATAAAATGACTTGCTTTCTAATTCATATTTAAAAATATCTGTCTAAAGATAATTAGATATGAATTTTACGATAAATTCGATATTTTTTAAAAATTTAACTGCAAAGGAATTTATGATTTTAGGTCTTTACGTTAAATTCGACGCTTTATTTTTTTTCCTCAAGAACTAATAAATTATTTTAAAATTTAAAACAAACGGGTCTATAATTGTCAATATATTTTCCTATAGATAAATGGTGCCTTCATTTACCAAACGTTTTCCATAATTTGAAAAGAAATGTATAGTTTTTGTTTTTTACTATTTAACGATATAAACTTCAAAATCTTATACATTGAATGATAAAAAAGTCTTCAAATAAAAAACAAATAATATATAAAAACATTATAAGTTGATTCCTACATAGGTAAAAAAAAATGTATTTACTTTAAATTAAATAATTACAATCAATATAAATATGTAGGTACATATGACAGAATCACAATATTAAGTGGCAAATTAGAAAGTGAATTTCTTTGAAATTTTTTATTTTCCTTTCTATATATGATGCTGGATTATTAATTTTGTTTGTTACTATATATTCGCTTTCTATTTGTTTTCTTTTTCTAATTTATAAAGTTGATGGTGGTCTATAACTTCTTATTAAAAAGTATATTGATATATTATAGTAAACTATAAAGATTAGCTTTGTGAATATACTAAAAAGATGGTGATAAAATATTAAAAACGGAATAAAAAAAATATTTCTTAAAATTAAAAAAAATATTAATTTTTAAAACTACCCAAGAAAAATTTTGTTTCGCTTTTAAATACACATGTGTAATAATTTTATTTCAGAATATGAAAAGTTATTAATACCACCTTAAATTTAAGAAAAAAAAATAGATTCAAAGGGTCCCTTTTACTTTTATTTCACTTAGAAAAAGTTTACTCAAAAATATTAAACATACGAATAAGTGTCAATAAAAAATCAAAAATTTTAACTCATAATTTACTTAGGAAGAATTGTATTATTTTAACATTTAAAAATAAATAAGAAGAAGGAATTTTAACAAGCTTCTAAATGTGAGCATAAAATAAAAAATACATCGATATAACTAAGGTCTCTATGTCAAAATTTAATTTACCTAAAAGGGAATCAAATATATAATTAATATCATCCATCTAATTAGTTTTATTTTATTACATTTAAGAGTAAAATTTTGTTTGTATATTTGTGGCGAATCCATAAAAGGAAAAAAAACTTTCAAAATAAATGAGAATTAATTAGGATGTCATATTAATTAACTGGGTTCATCTAACACGTCTTAGCAGAATTCAGAGAAATCTCATAATTAATAGAACTTGATGATAAATTAGCTCAATTAAGATGAAATTTAATAAACTAATTAATTACCTAAATAGTATATGATTAGATCAGTAATTAAGTTTTGTTTATTTGTAGGGAACATTATGGTCATCGTTTTGATTTACTGAAACGTACTGCTTAAAGTCGATGTCAAAATGATTTAAGCCGCACTCTGTGTGAATAACAAGGGCGCTTATCTTCGGTACCGGATCTCGTGGGTTCGAATTCTATTGTGGCATGGATGTTCATAACCGTTAGGAATCGGCTTTAATCACTAATTTCTGGTATCAATGGTTCTCTTGTTTCCTTTAAAGTCAATATCTCACTGATATTCATTTCAAAATTTAGTTGAAAATAGTAGCCTTTTAGCTGGTATTGTTTATCATAATCTGTAAGTTTTGTAAAATGTAGTTACAAATTCTCGTATTGAACAAATATCATGAAAAAAATTAGACATTTTTTATATAGACGTCTATTCCAGTATTATTAAATTTTCCCCCCTCCAAAAATCACACAAAAAATTGTGCTTATTAATGTTCATATTTAATATAAGTTACAGATCATTTGCAACTTTTGAACCAGTTTCTAGTCTTTTTTTAATTTTTTGTTGGTTTCTTAAATAAATTGTTGACTCCTTTTTTATAAAAATGTGTAAGAAAATACAAATTCTCGTGGTTAAAGTTTCCATTATTTCTTCAAATAGGTTTCTAGAAAATCTATAAAAGGTCAAAAGAGGTCAAATAATATGACTGGACTTTGTATATATAGATTATAACAAGCATTTCTTCCTAAAATTGTGCTTAATTTTAGGTACTAAATGACTAATTAAGAAATGACTAATAAGAAAATGTTATATGATTAATGAGGGCTAATACCTATAATTTTTATTTCTTGTTTTGATAAAAGCTCAAGCTAGAGCAATATATATATATGAATCAGTACTGAATGTGCATAAAACACGTTTTGGAGAATAACGAGATTAATGCAACAGACTTTCTAAAAGGGATATCATTTATTCTTCCTCGTGCTTATTTCCTGTTGCAATATGGCTAAAAATAGAAAATGTTATATGGTTATTGAGGGCAAATACCTATAATTTTAATTTCTTGATTTGATAAAACCTCAAATTAGAGTAATATATATCTCTTTTAGTACTGTATGTTCATAAAATACGTTTTGGAGAATAGCGAATTTAACCAGTGCAACAGACTTTCTAAACGGGATATCATTCATTCTCCTTCGTGCTCAATTTTGGGTGCAATATGACTAAAAATAGAAAATGTTATATGATTAACGAGAGCAAATACCTATAATTTTAATTTCTTGTTTTGATAAAAGCTCAAGCTAGAGCAATATATATTTGAATTAGTACTGTATGTTCATAAAACACGTTTTGGAGAATAGCGAATTTAACCAGTGCAACAGACTTTCTAAAAGGGATATCATTCATTCTCCTTCGTGCTCAATTTTGGGTGCAATATGGCTAAAAATAGAAAATGTTATATGATTAACGAGGGTAAATACCTATAATTTTAATTTCTTGTTTTGATAAAAGCTCAAGCTAGAGCAATATATATGTATATATATATATATATATATATATATATATATATATATATATATATATATATATATATATATATATATATATATGTATATGAATCAGTACTGAATGTGCATAAAACACGTTTTGGAGAATAACGAGATTAATCAATGCAACAGACTTTTTGAAAAGGATATCATTTATTATCCCTCGTGCTTATTTTCGGATCCAACATGGCTAAATATAGAAAGTGTTATATGGTTAATGAGTGCAAAATACCTATAATTTTAATTTCTTTTTTTCTTGATAAAAGATCAAGTTAGAGAACTACATAATTGACTTAGTACTCTGTGTTCATAAAACACGTTTTGGAGAATAACGAGATTAACCAATGCAACAGAATTTCTAAAAGGAGTATTATTTAATCTCCTTCAAGCTTATTTTCGGTTGCAATAGGGTTAAAAAAGGAAAATGTTATATAGCTAATGGGTGCAAATAACTATAATTTTAATTTCTTGCTTTAATATAAGAAATAAGTTCCCCACTCTGAGGACTCTAAAATACGTTCTATTGGTCCAAATGAGATACAGTTGGAACTACAGATAATTCAAATGATGCGCTTGACATTTATTATGTAAAAATGTTTAGTACAAACAGTTATCTATGGGTTGTGCTGTAACACGTATTGTATTTATTTTCATGAAGTCAAGTCGAGTGTTTTTACTCTGCACATCATGCCTACGTTGCAAGAAAAATCGCTATTGGTGAAACTTTAGAAAATAAAAATTCGTTAGCCATATTCTTGATATTCCGGTCAGTTTTAGAGAATATAGTTTTGCGATTACAGCATATTGTTAAACATGAAGGGGGACATATTGAGCAATTTTAATGCTACTTTTTATATTTTTTGGCATTTATAAAGCATATTGAATGCGTTTATGTGTATCTCAGCCCCACATATAGGCTGATATTTGTACTAAAATATTTTTATGTAATAAATGTCTAGCGAAACATTTGAATTATATGTGGTTCCAGTTGTACTTCATTTGGACAAATTTAAACATTGTAGAATCCTCAGAAGTGGGGAACGTATTTCTTGCTAACCCTGTATATTTGAATCCCTACAGTATAATTATAAAACACGTTTTGGAGAATAACTAGATTAACTTATGCAATATTCTTTCTAAAAGGGATATCACTCATTCCCCGTCATTTTTAAGTATAATATCCCATACTCCATTATAATATATGCTTCATCATGTCTTTTGATATTTTAGTTTGGTAACGTGACAGGAATTAGATCTATTGATCTCCTTTCGAACCACTTAATGCAGGGGCAGGTCCATTTCATTTAGAACATTTCCTTAAGTGACCCATTCTTATAAATGTCTGCGAACGTAGAACTCTTAATTGATCTCCATTACCCGATGAGGAGTAATTTCGATGCTCTTATATATACTTAAGGAAATCAACATCAGACTGTTTGTGGAATTCCAGAATCCACTGGCCATTCGGGCAATAAATTCAAGAATTCGCTATTTACTGTAGAGCAGAAATGCTAAATAAAGTGCTATTTGAAAACTCTAGTAACTTAATTTGTGAAATAACCTTTAAATTAATGAAAAAATCAAACTATTGGAGTTTACTACAGATATTTTTAATTACTTCAACCACTTAACATTTCATTTTGCTAAAACTGTTTACGATAAAAAATCTTGTTTTTGATATACAATTTTGCGTTGTATAAAATTATGTCGATTGAAATGAAAGTTATATTTACTTCAATATTTATATTAGAAATTTATATTTTACATTGTATTCTATAACTCCACTTAATATTTCCTTTTGCTAAAACGGTTTACGATAAACAATCCTGTTTTTAATAAACAATTTTACCTTCTATAAGATTATGTCGACTGAAATGAAAATTATATTTACTTTAATATTTATAGTAGAAATTTATATTTTACATTGTATTATATAACTACTCTTAAAAACCACTTAACATTTCCTTTTGCTAAAACTGTTTACGATGAACAATCCTGTTTTAGATAAACAATTTTGCGTTCTATAACATTATGTCGAAGGAAATGAAAGTTACATTTACTTCAATATTTATATTATAAATTTATATTTTACATTGTATTATATAACTACACTTAACACCACTTAACATTTCCTATTGCTAAAACTGCTTAGGATAAACAATCCTGTTTTTGATAAACAATTTTGTGTTTTATAACATTATTTCGACTTAAATGAAAGTTATATTTACTTCAATATTTATATTAGAAATTTATATTTTACATTGTATTATATAACTACACTTAACGCCACTTAACATTTCCTCTTGCTAAAACTGCTTACGATAAACAATCCTCTTTTTGATAAACAATTTTGAGTTCTATAAAATTATATTTTATTTACTTCAATATTTATATTAGAAATTTGTAGTTTACATTGCATTACATAACTACACTGAAGCTATTTTTAAAAAATAATGCAATTTGTTATTATAAAGCGAATAACAAATTTTATTTCCAGGTTAATTTTTTTTACACACTTCCAAATTCGGGCTAAAACCTTTTGAAGAAAAACCCTTTTCAAAAACCTGGACAGTGTTCGTGAAAAACTGTAAGTTGTTTACTGACACAACACGTCTTAAAACTTGACTTTCAGATATTAAATTTTTAATTTATTATTAGTATGATCATAAGGAATGAACTACATAACTGAACTACTACATCCATATGTATCACATCAAACTAAAAAAGGGAAAAATAAAGGGAATCAGTGGATTTTTGTAGTTAATCATAGTTCCTGAGTTGCATTGATCAGTTTAGGGAAGAACTTGGAAAGTGTTCGCGAAAAATTGTAAAGTGGTTAAGGGAACAAAGCTTATTAAAATTCGACTTTCAGATATTAAACTCTTAATTTGTTATTAGTAGGAACATAGGTAATGAAATATCTCAATTAATTACTATATCCATGAATTTAAGTTCCTGTAATTTAATCCATACTGATATTTATTTAGGATATATAAACTAATTTTATGTTTAATGTTATACAATATTTTAGAATTTTAAAATACAAGAACACTTGTGTAATAACGATATTTTTTTAATAAACTCTATTTTATTTAACACTAGATTTACGGATGTTGATCATATACCTATTTTTACCGAAGTGAGCCAATTTAACTCACACATGAAAATTAAAGTTTTTTGCAAAGAAAACAGTTCCAAATTAATTTTAATAAAATGTTTATTATCAAACAATGCATGGAAAACATTATTTACATATAAAATATGTTTTTTAAACAAATTTTTAGCAAACATTTATATCACATTGAGCACAATGGTTTTTACATCTCTTTCTTCTGCAAGATTGTTGAATTTGACAATTCTTTCGTAAGTCAGTAGCATGAATTTCTGTCACTGGAATGAAGTGTTCTCGATTTCTTCTCTATATTTACTTTATACTATACTCTATATACTTAATACTTTATATTTACTTTATACAATATTTATTACTATATTTATTTATTTACATATACATTCTATGAGTCAAATTGTCTCATAACATTGAAAATAGGCATACCACATTTGATATTGTGAAATGAAGGGGTCTGCGGGGAAAAGGAATGAAAGTTTACGTATATTTTATTACTTAACGTATGTTTTTGAAAAGTGATATTAATGTTATATATATATATATATATATATATATATATATATATATATATATATATATATATATATATATATATATATATATATATATATATATATATATATAATATATATATGTATATATATATATATATATAAATATATATATATATATATATATGTATATATATATATATATATATATATTATATATGTATATATATATATATATATATATATATATATATATATATATATATATATATATATATATATATATATATATATATATATATATATATATATATATATATATATATATATATATATATATATATATATATATATAGTGATCAAATTTTTAATGAGTCAAATTGGCTCGGTCGGTAAATCTAGTGTTAAGAGTCAAAATTCAATTAATTTAAAAAAATTCTTCAAATATTTGAATAATATCTGATTTTAATCCTTCTTCATTATTTGAACGAAAATCTTCTACATGTAAGTAAACTTCTTTTAATGATTAGCAATGCATTGCTTCGATTTACTTTAAGTTTTGAGGACATTTAAGATTTGAGGACACTTTAAGTTTTGAGGACATCTGTGCTTAGAAAATAAAAGCTTTACGTCTTGAAAGCAAAATATAATTTGATATCAACTAATTCATATAAGCTAGAAATACGATAGAGAAACAATTGTTTTGATACTTATCCCTTTCGAATGTAAAACATAAACATTTATAAAGATGTTATCTTTTTACATAAACCTGGTTTCCTTCTGTAAGAAAACCTTACATAGTTATAAATTTTACACAAAAACAATACATCTAAATTTAAATTTTTAAAAAACTCTGATGTCAATATTACATGACTACCTGGTATGCCATTAAAATTATGCGCATATTTGCTGTACTTAATTTAAATTTATTTTATTTAAATGTAAAATCCACCAATAAAGTTGAAAGTTTCTATGACCATAGGTAAGGAAATATCTCAATTAATTACTGTATGCATGAATTTAATCCATACTGATATTTATTTTGGATATATAAACTAATTTCATCTTTAATATTATACTATATTTTAGAATTTTAAAATACAAGAAAACTTCTGTAATAACGATATTTTTAATAAACTCTATTTTATTTAAGAGTCAAGATTCAATTTATTTAAAAAATTCTTCAAATGTTTGAATAATATCTGATTTTAATCCTTGTTTATTATTTGAACGAAAATCTTCTACGTTGTAAGTAAAAATTTTTTTAATGATAAAAGGGAAATGCTGTTCATTTTTTAAATCTTACACTTTGTAAGCGTTTTGTTGATACAAGTTTCTTATTCAGAAGTTATTTAGCTATATTAAGCAATTTATCTTCCTTTTTCCACTTAAGCGAAAACCCTTTTTCGCTATCTTCTGTGGATACCAAAAGAAAAACTTCCTCATTTTGATATTATATTCTGTAAGGTACCGATAAATCTTTCCTAAAAGCTTTTGAAATATTATTCAGCATTTTGCCTACGGAATTGTACCATTTAGTAATGTAATGCTTCGACTTACTTTAAGTTTTGAGGACACCTAACATCTGTGCTTAGAAAATAAAAACTTTCTTCTTGGAAGTAATATATAATTTGATATCAACTAATGTATAAATGCTAGAAATTCGGAAGAGACAAAATTAGTTTGATATTTATCTCTGCGAATGTAAAAACTAAACATTTATAAAAAAGAATTATCTTTTTACATAAATCTGGTTTTTAGCTGTAAGAAAACTTTAAATAGTAATAAATTTTACACAAGGACAATTTTTAAAAAATCTAATGTCGATATTACATGAGTATGCTTTTAAAATTATGCACATTGTTTGCTGTACTTAATTTAAATTTATTTTATTTAAATGTTAAATCCACCAATAAAGTTGAAAGTTCCTATGATCATAAGTAATAAAATATCTCCATTTGTTACTATATGCATAAATTTAAGTTCATGTAATTTAATCCATACTGATATTTATTTTGAACATATAAACAAATTTTAACTTTAATGTTATACTATATTTTAGAATTTTAAAATACAAGAATATTTGTGTAATAACGATATATTTAATAAACTCTATTTTCTTTATCTAAATATTTTATGTTGTAAGTAAACTTCTTTTAATTATAAATGGGAAAGGCTATTCATTTTTAAAATCTTACAATTTTGTTTAAGCGTTTTGTTGATACAAGTTTCTTATTCAGAAGTTATTTAGCTATATTAAGCAATTTATCTTCATTTTCCACTTGGGCGAAAACCCTTTTTCGCTATCTGCTGTGGATACCAAACGAAAAACTTCCTCATTTTGATATTATATTCTGTAAGGTACAGATAAATATTTCCTAAAAGCTTTTGAAATATTATTCAGCAATTTGCCAACGGAATTGCACCATTTAGCAATGCAATGCTTCGACTTACTTTAAGTTTTGAGGATACCTAACATTTGTGCTTAGAAAATAAAAGCTTTACGTCTTGGAAGCAAAATATAATTTGATATCAACTAATGCATAAACGCTAGAAATACGATAGAGAAAAAATTACTTTGATATTTATCTCCTTCGAAAGTAAAACATAAACATTTATAAAGAAATTATCTTTTTATATAAATCTGGTTTCTTGCTGTAAGAAAACCTTACATAGTAATAAATTTTATAGAAAGACAATACATTTAAATATAAATTTTTTAAAAAATCTGATGCCGATATTACATGACAACCTTGTATGCCATTAAAATTATGCACATTGTTTTGCCGTACTTAATTTAAATTTCTTTTATTTAAATGTAAAATCCACCAATAAAGTTGAAAGTTTCTATGATCATAGGTATGGAAATATCTCAATTAATTACTGTAAGCATGAATTTAACTTCATGTAATTTAATCCATACTGATATTGATTCAGGATATATAAACTAATTTTATCTTTAATGTTATACTATATTTTAGAATTTTAAAATACATGAACACTTGTGTAATAACGATATTTTTAATAAACTCTATTTTATTTAAGAGTCCAAATTTAATTTATTAAAAAAAATCTTCAAATGTTTGAATAATACCTGATTTTAATCCTTGTTCATTATTTGAACAAAAATCTTCTACGTTGTAAGTAAATTTATTTTAATGACAAAATTGAAATGCTGTGCATTTTTAAAATCTTACACTTTGTTTATGCATTTTGTTGATACAAGTTTCTTATTCAGAAGTTATTTAGCTATATGAGATAATTTATCTTCATTTTCCACTTAAGGGAAAACCCTTTTTCGCTATCTGCTGTGGATACCAAAACAAAAACTTCCTCATTTTGATATTATATTCTGTAAGGTACAGATAAATCTTTCCTAAAAGCTTTTGAAATATTATTCAGCATTTTGCCAACGGAATTACACCATTTAGCAATGCAATGCTTCGACTTACTTTAAGTTTTGAGGACACTTAACGCCTGTGCTTAGAAAATAAAAACTTTACGTCTTGGAAGTAAAATATAATTTGATATCAGCTAATGTATTAACGCTAGAAATTCGGAAGAGAAAATATTACTTTGATATTTATCTCTTGCGAATGTAAAACATAAACATTTATAAAGAAATTATCTTTTTACGTTAATCTGGTTTCTGCTGTAAGAAAACCTTACATAGTAATACATTTTACTTAAAAACAATACATTTAAATATAAATTTTTAATAAACCTGATGTCGATATTCCATGACAACCTTGTATGCCTTTAAAATTATGTGAACCGCGGTAGCTCAGTAGTCAAAGGCAATGATCTTGTAACTGAGAGGTTGCGGGTTCGAAGACGGAGCCGGCCTAAGATCCGCCGTGTTCACTAAAGGTGACTGGGGCTTATTATGTTCGTGGTCACAATGCCCTCCAAGATCTCTTTCAATACCTCTGGGAGTGGCAGTCCAAGGGTATGGTTTTTCTGCTTGGTCCTGATTCAAAATTGCGAGGACCTATTCGAGCTTAAGTCGTACTTTCACCCTTGAGGTGCTCGTCAAAACGAAAGGTGCACCCCTTCGCCTTAAATAGAGTAACGTACCCGAACACGAAATTCAAAGCTTAGGAGCAGCACTGACATTTCCCTTACGGTGTCACGATGACGGCGACGAGTTCCTCGACAGGATCGTCATCGGCAATGAGACTTTGATTTCACACTCTACCCCGGAAACTAAGCAGCAGTCAATGAATTGGAAGCATAGTGGATCGTCGTCAGGACCAAATTCAAACAGACGCTGTCGTACGGATAGGGTGTGCACGATGTTCTGGGACAGGAAGCTGGTCCATTCACAAGCGGTACTTTAAGTTTTGAGGATACCTAACATTTGTGCTTAGAAAATAAAAGCTTTACGTCTTGGAAGCAAAATATAATTTGATATCAACTAATGCATAAACGCTAGAAATACGATAGAGAAAAAATTACTTTGATATTTATCTCCTTCGAAAGTAAAACATAAACATTTATAAAGAAATTATCTTTTTATATAAATCTGGTTTCTTGCTGTAAGAAAACCTTACATAGTAATAAATTTTATAGAAAGACAATACATTTAAATATAAATTTTTTTAAAAAATCTGATGCCGATATTACATGACTACCTGGTATGCCATTAAAATTATGCACATTTTTTGCTGTACTTAATTAAAATTTATTTTATTTAAATGTAAAATCCACCAATAAAGTTGAAAGTTTCTATGACCATAGGTAAGGAAATATCTCAATTAATTACTGTATGCATGAATTTAATCCATACTGATATTTATTTTGGATATATAAACTAATTTCATCTTTAATATTATACTATATTTTAGAATTTTAAAATACAAGAAAACTTCTGTAATAACGATATTTTTAATAAACTCTATTTTATTTAAGAGTCAAGATTCAATTTATTTAAAAAATTCTTCAAATGTTTGAATAATATCTGATTTTAATCCTTGTTTATTATTTGAACGAAAATCTTCTACGTTGTAAGTAAAATTTTTTTAATGATAAAAGGGAAATGCTGTTCATTTTTTAAATCTTACACTTTGTAAGCGTTTTGTTGATACAAGTTTCTTATTCAGAAGTTATTTAGCTATATTAAGCAATTTATCTTCCTTTTCCACTTAAGCGAAAACCCTTTTTCGCTATCTTCTGTGGATACCAAAAGAAAAACTTCCTCATTTTGATATTATATTCTGTAAGGTACCGATAAATCTTTCCTAAAAGCTTTTGAAATATTATTCAGCATTTTGCCTACGGAATTGTACCATTTAGTAATGTAATGCTTCGACTTACTTTAAGTTTTGAGGACACCTAACATCTGTGCTTAGAAAATAAAAACTTTCTTCTTGGAAGTAATATATAATTTGATATCAACTAATGTATAAATGCTAGAAATTCGGAAGAGACAAAATTAGTTTGATATTTATCTCTGCGAATGTAAAAACTAAACATTTATAAAAAAGAATTATCTTTTTACATAAATCTGGTTTTTAGCTGTAAGAAAACTTTAAATAGTAATAAATTTTACACAAGGACAATTTTTAAAAAATCTAATGTCGATATTACATGAGTATGCTTTTAAAATTATGCACATTGTTTGCTGTACTTAATTTAAATTTATTTTATTTAAATGTTAAATCCACCAATAAAGTTGAAAGTTCCTATGATCATAAGTAATAAAATATCTCCATTTGTTACTATATGCATAAATTTAAGTTCATGTAATTTAATCCATACTGATATTTATTTTGAACATATAAACAAATTTTAACTTTAATGTTATACTATATTTTAGAATTTTAAAATACAAGAATATTTGTGTAATAACGATATATTTAATAAACTCTATTTTCTTTATCTAAATATTTTATGTTGTAAGTAAACTTCTTTTAATTATAAATGGGAAAGGCTATTCATTTTTAAAATCTTACAATTTTGTTTAAGCGTTTTGTTGATACAAGTTTCTTATTCAGAAGTTATTTAGCTATATTAATCAATTTATCTTCATTTTCCACTTGGGCGAAAACCCTTTTTCGCTATCTGCTGTGGATACCAAACGAAAAACTTCCTCATTTTGATATTATATTCTGTAAGGTACAGATAAATCTTTCCTAAAAGCTTTTGAAATATTATTCAGCAATTTGCCAACGGAATTGCACCATTTAGCAATGCAATGCTTCGACTTACTTTAAGTTTTGAGGATACCTAACATTTGTGCTTAGAAAATAAAAGCTTTACGTCTTGGAAGCAAAATATAATTTGATATCAACTAATGCATAAACGCTAGAAATACGATAGAGAAAAAATTACTTTGATATTTATCTCCTTCGAAAGTAAAACATAAACATTTATAAAGAAATTATCTTTTTATATAAATCTGGTTTCTTGCTGTAAGAAAACCTTACATAGTAATAAATTTTATAGAAAGACAATACATTTAAATATAAATTTTTTAAAAAATCTGATGCCGATATTACATGACTACCTGGTATGCCATTAAAATTATGCACATTTTTTGCTGTACTTAATTAAAATTTATTTTATTTAAATGTAAAATCCACCAATAAAGTTGAAAGTTTCTATGACCATAGGTAAGGAAATATCTCAATTAATTACTGTATGCATGAATTTAATCCATACTGATATTTATTTTGGATATATAAACTAATTTCATCTTTAATATTATACTATATTTTAGAATTTTAAAATACAAGAAAACTTCTGTAATAACGATATTTTTAATAAACTCTATTTTATTTAAGAGTCAAGATTCAATTTATTTAAAAAATTCTTCAAATGTTTGAATAATATCTGATTTTAATCCTTGTTTATTATTTGAACGAAAATCTTCTACGTTGTAAGTAAAATTTTTTTAATGATAAAAGGGAAATGCTGTTCATTTTTTAAATCTTACACTTTGTAAGCGTTTTGTTGATACAAGTTTCTTATTCAGAAGTTATTTAGCTATATTAAGCAATTTATCTTCCTTTTCCACTTAAGCGAAAACCCTTTTTCGCTATCTTCTGTGGATACCAAAAGAAAAACTTCCTCATTTTGATATTATATTCTGTAAGGTACCGATAAATCTTTCCTAAAAGCTTTTGAAATATTATTCAGCATTTTGCCTACGGAATTGTACCATTTAGTAATGTAATGCTTCGACTTACTTTAAGTTTTGAGGACACCTAACATCTGTGCTTAGAAAATAAAAACTTTCTTCTTGGAAGTAATATATAATTTGATATCAACTAATGTATAAATGCTAGAAATTCGGAAGAGACAAAATTAGTTTGATATTTATCTCTGCGAATGTAAAAACTAAACATTTATAAAAAAGAATTATCTTTTTACATAAATCTGGTTTTTAGCTGTAAGAAAACTTTAAATAGTAATAAATTTTACACAAGGACAATTTTTAAAAAATCTAATGTCGATATTACATGAGTATGCTTTTAAAATTATGCACATTGTTTGCTGTACTTAATTTAAATTTATTTTATTTAAATGTTAAATCCACCAATAAAGTTGAAAGTTCCTATGATCATAAGTAATAAAATATCTCCATTTGTTACTATATGCATAAATTTAAGTTCATGTAATTTAATCCATACTGATATTTATTTTGAACATATAAACAAATTTTAACTTTAATGTTATACTATATTTTAGAATTTTAAAATACAAGAATATTTGTGTAATAACGATATATTTAATAAACTCTATTTTCTTTATCTAAATATTTTATGTTGTAAGTAAACTTCTTTTAATTATAAATGGGAAAGGCTATTCATTTTTAAAATCTTACAATTTTGTTTAAGCGTTTTGTTGATACAAGTTTCTTATTCAGAAGTTATTTAGCTATATTAATCAATTTATCTTCATTTTCCACTTGGGCGAAAACCCTTTTTCGCTATCTGCTGTGGATACCAAACGAAAAACTTCCTCATTTTGATATTATATTCTGTAAGGTACAGATAAATCTTTCCTAAAAGCTTTTGAAATATTATTCAGCAATTTGCCAACGGAATTGCACCATTTAGCAATGCAATGCTTCGACTTACTTTAAGTTTTGAGGATACCTAACATTTGTGCTTAGAAAATAAAAAGCTTTACGTCTTGGAAGTAAAATATAATTTGATATCAGCTAATGCATAAACGCTAGAAATACGATAGAGAAAAAATTACTTTGATATTTATCTCCTTCGAAAGTAAAACATAAACATTTATAAAGAAATTATCTTTTTATATAAATCTGGTTTCTTGCTGTAAGAAAACCTTACATAGTAATAAATTTTATAGAAAGACAATACATTTAAATATAAATTTTTTAAAAAATCTGATGCCGATATTACATGACTACCTGGTATGCCATTAAAATTATGCACATTTTTTGCTGTACTTAATTAAAATTTATTTTATTTAAATGTAAAATCCACCAATAAAGTTGAAAGTTTCTATGACCATAGGTAAGGAAATATCTCAATTAATTACTGTATGCATGAATTTAATCCATACTGATATTTATTTTGGATATATAAACTAATTTCATCTTTAATATTATACTATATTTTAGAATTTTAAAATACAAGAAAACTTCTGTAATAACGATATTTTTAATAAACTCTATTTTATTTAAGAGTCAAGATTCAATTTATTTAAAAAATTCTTCAAATGTTTGAATAATATCTGATTTTAATCCTTGTTTATTATTTGAACGAAAATCTTCTACGTTGTAAGTAAAATTTTTTTAATGATAAAAGGGAAATGCTGTTCATTTTTTAAATCTTACACTTTGTAAGCGTTTTGTTGATACAAGTTTCTTATTCAGAAGTTATTTAGCTATATTAAGCAATTTATCTTCCTTTTCCACTTAAGCGAAAACCCTTTTTCGCTATCTTCTGTGGATACCAAAAGAAAAACTTCCTCATTTTGATATTATATTCTGTAAGGTACCGATAAATCTTTCCTAAAAGCTTTTGAAATATTATTCAGCATTTTGCCTACGGAATTGTACCATTTAGTAATGTAATGCTTCGACTTACTTTAAGTTTTGAGGACACCTAACATCTGTGCTTAGAAAATAAAAACTTTCTTCTTGGAAGTAATATATAATTTGATATCAACTAATGTATAAATGCTAGAAATTCGGAAGAGACAAAATTAGTTTGATATTTATCTCTGCGAATGTAAAAACTAAACATTTATAAAAAAAGAATTATCTTTTTACATAAATCTGGTTTTTAGCTGTAAGAAAACTTTAAATAGTAATAAATTTTACACAAGGACAATTTTTAAAAAATCTAATGTCGATATTACATGAGTATGCTTTTAAAATTATGCACATTGTTTGCTGTACTTAATTTAAATTTATTTTATTTAAATGTTAAATCCACCAATAAAGTTGAAAGTTCCTATGATCATAAGTAATAAAATATCTCCATTTGTTACTATATGCATAAATTTAAGTTCATGTAATTTAATCCATACTGATATTTATTTTGAACATATAAACAAATTTTAACTTTAATGTTATACTATATTTTAGAATTTTAAAATACAAGAATATTTGTGTAATAACGATATATTTAATAAACTCTATTTTCTTTATCTAAATATTTTATGTTGTAAGTAAACTTCTTTTAATTATAAATGGGAAAGGCTATTCATTTTTAAAATCTTACAATTTTGTTTAAGCGTTTTGTTGATACAAGTTTCTTATTCAGAAGTTATTTAGCTATATTAATCAATTTATCTTCATTTTCCACTTGGGCGAAAACCCTTTTTCGCTATCTGCTGTGGATACCAAACGAAAAACTTCCTCATTTTGATATTATATTCTGTAAGGTACAGATAAATCTTTCCTAAAAGCTTTTGAAATATTATTCAGCAATTTGCCAACGGAATTGCACCATTTAGCAATGCAATGCTTCGACTTACTTTAAGTTTTGAGGATACCTAACATTTGTGCTTAGAAAATAAAAGCTTTACGTCTTGGAAGCAAAATATAATTTGATATCAACTAATGCATAAACGCTAGAAATACGATAGAGAAAAAATTACTTTGATATTTATCTCTTGCGAATGTAAAACATAAACATTTATAAAGAAATTATCTTTTTACATAAACTTTTTACTGGTTTCTTGCTGTAAAAAACCCTTACATAGTAATAAATTTTACACAAAAACAATACATCTAAATATAAATTTTTAAAAAATCTGATGTCAATATTACATGACTACCTGGTATGCCATTAAAATTATGCACATTTTTTGCTGTACTTAATTAAAATTTATTTTATTTAAATGTAAAATCCACCAATAAAGTTGAAAGTTTCTATGATCATAGGTAAGGAAATATCTCAATTAATTACTGTATGCATGAATTTAATCCATACTGATATTTATTTTGGATATATAAACTAATTTCATCTTTAATATTATACTATATTTTAGAATTTTAAAATACAAGAAAACTTCTGTAATAACGATATTTTTAATAAACTCTATTTTATTTAAGAGTCAAGATTCAATTTATTTAAAAAATTCTTCAAATGTTTGAATAATATCTGATTTTAATCCTTGTTTATTATTTGAACGAAAATCTTCTACGTTGTAAGTAAAATTTTTTTAATGATAAAAGGGAAATGCTGTTCATTTTTTAAATCTTACACTTTGTAAGCGTTTTGTTGATACAAGTTTCTTATTCAGAAGTTATTTAGCTATATTAAGCAATTTATCTTCCTTTTCCACTTAAGCGAAAACCCTTTTTCGCTATCTTCTGTGGATACCAAAAGAAAAACTTCCTCATTTTGATATTATATTCTGTAAGGTACCGATAAATCTTTCCTAAAAGCTTTTGAAATATTATTCAGCATTTTGCCTACGGAATTGTACCATTTAGTAATGTAATGCTTCGACTTACTTTAAGTTTTGAGGACACCTAACATCTGTGCTTAGAAAATAAAAACTTTCTTCTTGGAAGTAATATATAATTTGATATCAACTAATGTATAAATGCTAGAAATTCGGAAGAGACAAAATTAGTTTGATATTTATCTCTGCGAATGTAAAAAACTAAACATTTATAAAAAAGAATTATCTTTTTACATAAATCTGGTTTTTAGCTGTAAGAAAACTTTAAATAGTAATAAATTTTACACAAGGACAATTTTTTAAAAAATCTAATGTCGATATTACATGACTACCTTGTATGCTTTTAAAATTATGCACACTGTTTGCTGTACTTAATTTAAATTTATTTTATTTAAATGTTAAATCCACCAATAAAGTTGAAAGTTCCTATGATCATAAGTAATAAAATATCTCCATTTGTTACTATATGCATAAATTTAAGTTCATGTAATTTAATCCATACTGATATTTATTTTGAACATATAAACAAATTTTAACTTTAATGTTATACTATATTTTAGAATTTTAAAATACAAGAATATTTGTGTAATAACGATATATTTAATAAACTCTATTTTCTTTATCTAAATATTTTATGTTGTAAGTAAACTTCTTTTAATTATAAATGGGAAAGGCTATTCATTTTTAAAATCTTACAATTTTGTTTAAGCGTTTTGTTGATACAAGTTTCTTATTCAGAAGTTATTTAGCTATATTAAGCAATTTATCTTCATTTTCCACTTGGGCGAAAACCCTTTTTCGCTATCTGCTGTGGATACCAAACGAAAAACTTCCTCATTTTGATATTATATTCTGTAAGGTACAGATAAATCTTTCCTAAAAGCTTTTGAAATATTATTCAGCAATTTGCCAACGGAATTGCACCATTTAGCAATGCAATGCTTCGACTTACTTTAAGTTTTGAGGATACCTAACATTTGTGCTTAGAAAATAAAAGCTTTACGTCTTGGAAGCAAAATATAATTTGATATCAACTAATGCATAAACGCTAGAAATACGATAGAGAAAAAATTACTTTGATATTTATCTCCTTCGAAAGTAAAACATAAACATTTATAAAGAAATTATCTTTTTATATAAATCTGGTTTCTTGCTGTAAGAAAACCTTACATAGTAATAAATTTTATAGAAAGACAATACATTTAAATATAAATTTTTTAAAAAATCTGATGCCGATATTACATGACTACCTGGTATGCCATTAAAATTATGCACATTTTTTGCTGTACTTAATTAAAATTTATTTTATTTAAATGTAAAATCCACCAATAAAGTTGAAAGTTTCTATGACCATAGGTAAGGAAATATCTTAATTAATTACTGTATGCATGAATTTAATCCATACTGATATTTATTTTGGATATATAAAACTAATTTCATCTTTAATATTATACTATATTTTAGAATTTTAAAATACAAGAAAACTTCTGTAATAACGATATTTTTAATAAACTCTATTTTATTTAAGAGTCAAGATTCAATTTATTTAAAAAATTCTTCAAATGTTTGAATAATATCTGATTTTAATCCTTGTTTATTATTTGAACGAAAATCTTCTACGTTGTAAGTAAAATTTTTTTAATGATAAAAGGGGAAATGCTGTTCATTTTTTAAATCTTACACTTTGTAAGCGTTTTTGTTGATACAAGTTTCTTATTCAGAAGTTATTTAGCTATATTAAGCAATTTATCTTCCTTTTCCACTTAAGCGAAAACCCTTTTTCGCTATCTTCTGTGGATACCAAAAGAAAAACTTCCTCATTTTGATATTATATTCTGTAAGGTACCGATAAATCTTTCCTAAAAGCTTTTGAAATATTATTCAGCATTTTGCCTACGGAATTGTACCATTTAGTAATGTAATGCTTCGACTTACTTTAAGTTTTGAGGACACCTAACATCTGTGCTTAGAAAATAAAAACTTTCTTCTTGGAAGTAATATATAATTTGATATCAACTAATGTATAAATGCTAGAAATTCGGAAGAGACAAAATTAGTTTGATATTTATCTCTGCGAATGTAAAAACTAAACATTTATAAAAAAGAATTATCTTTTTACATAAATCTGGTTTTTAGCTGTAAGAAAACTTTAAATAGTAATAAATTTTACACAAGGACAATTTTTAAAAAATCTAATGTCGATATTACATGACTACCTTGTATGCTTTTAAAATTATGCACACTGTTTGCTGTACTTAATTTAAATTTATTTTATTTAAATGTTAAATCCACCAATAAAGTTGAAAGTTCCTATGATCATAAGTAATAAAATATCTCCATTTGTTACTATATGCATAAATTTAAGTTCATGTAATTTAATCCATACTGATATTTATTTTGAACATATAAACAAATTTTAACTTTAATGTTATACTATATTTTAGAATTTTAAAATACAAGAATATTTGTGTAATAACGATATATTTAATAAACTCTATTTTCTTTATCTAAATATTTTATGTTGTAAGTAAACTTCTTTTAATTATAAATGGGAAAGGCTATTCATTTTTAAAATCTTACAATTTTGTTTAAGCGTTTTGTTGATACAAGTTTCTTATTCAGAAGTTATTTAGCTATATTAATCAATTTATCTTCATTTTCCACTTGGGCGAAAACCCTTTTTCGCTATCTGCTGTGGATACCAAACGAAAAACTTCCTCATTTTGATATTATATTCTGTAAGGTACAGATAAATCTTTCCTAAAAGCTTTTGAAATATTATTCAGCAATTTGCCAACGGAATTGCACCATTTAGCAATGCAATGCTTCGACTTACTTTAAGTTTTGAGGATACCTAACATTTGTGCTTAGAAAATAAAAGCTTTACGTCTTGGAAGCAAAATATAATTTGATATCAACTAATGCATAAACGCTAGAAATACGATAGAGAAAAAATTACTTTGATATTTATCTCCTTCGAAAGTAAAACA
Source organism: Pardosa pseudoannulata (assembly GCA_032207245.1). Classification (NCBI taxonomy): domain Eukaryota; kingdom Metazoa; phylum Arthropoda; class Arachnida; order Araneae; family Lycosidae; genus Pardosa; species Pardosa pseudoannulata. Next base: position 37,888,067 of record CM063500.1, read on the forward strand.
TAAACATTTATAAAGAAATTATCTTTTTATATAAATCTGGTTTCTTGCTGTAAGAAAACCTTACATAGTAATAAATTTTATAGAAAGACAATACATTTAAATATAAATTTTTTAAAAAAATCTGATGCCGATATTACATGACTACCTGGTATGCCATTAAAATTATGCACATTTTTTTGCTGTACTTAATTAAAATTTATTTTATTTAAATGTAAAATCCACCAATAAAGTTGAAAGTTTCTATGACCATAGGTAAGGAAATATCTCAATTAATTACTGTATGCATGAATTTAATCCATACTGATATTTATTTTGGATATATAAACTAATTTCATCTTTAATATTATACTATATTTTAGAATTTTAAAATACAAGAAAACTTCTGTAATAACGATATTTTTAATAAACTCTATTTTATTTAAGAGTCAAGATTCAATTTATTTAAAAAATTCTTCAAATGTTTGAATAATATCTGATTTTTAATCCTTGTTTATTATTTGAACGAAAATCTTCTACGTTGTAAGTAAAATTTTTTTAATGATAAAAGGGAAATGCTGTTCATTTTTTAAATCTTACATTTTTTGTAAGCGTTTTGTTGATACAAGTTTCTTATTCAGAAGTTATTTAGCTATATTAAGCAATTTATCTTCCTTTTCCACTTAAGCGAAAACCCTTTTTCGCTATCTTCTGTGGATACCAAAAGAAAAACTTCCTCATTTTGATATTATATTCTGTAAGGTACCGATAAATCTTTCCTAAAAGCTTTTGAAATATTATTCAGCATTTTGCCTACGGAATTGTACCATTTAGTAATGTAATGCTTCGACTTACTTTAAGTTTTGAGGACACCTAACATCTGTGCTTAGAAAATAAAAACTTTCTTCTTGGAAGTAATATATAATTTGATATCAACTAATGTATAAATGCTAGAAATTCGGAAGAGACAAAATTAGTTTGATATTTATCTCTGCGAATGTAAAAACTAAACATTTATAAAAAAGAATTTATCTTTTTACATAAATCTGGTTTTTAGCTGTAAGAAAACTTTAAATAGTAATAAATTTTACACAAGGACAATTTTTAAAAAATCTAATGTCGATATTACATGAGTATGCTTTTAAAATTATGCACATTGTTTGCTGTACTTAATTTAAATTTATTTTATTTAAATGTTAAATCCACCAATAAAGTTGAAAGTTCCTATGATCATAAGTAATAAAATATCTCCATTTGTTACTATATGCATAAATTTAAGTTCATGTAATTTAATCCATACTGATATTTATTTTGAACATATAAACAAATTTTAACTTTAATGTTATACTATATTTTAGAATTTTAAAATACAAGAATATTTGTGTAATAACGATATTTTTAATAAAACTATTTTCTTTATCTAAATATTTTATGTTGTAAGTAAACTTCTTTTAATTATAAATGGGAAAGGCTATTCATTTTTAAAATCTTACAATTTTGTTTAAGCGTTTTGTTGATACAAGTTTCTTATTCAGAAGTTATTTAGCTATATTAAGCAATTTATCTTCATTTTCCACTTGGGCGAAAACCCTTTTTCGCTATCTGCTGTGGATACCAAACGAAAAACTTCCTCATTTTGATATTATATTCTGTAAGGTACAGATAAATCTTTCCTAAAAGCTTTTGAAATATTATTCAGCAATTTGCCAACGGAATTGCACCATTTAGCAATGCAATGCTTCGACTTACTTTAAGTTTTGAGGATACCTAACATTTGTGCTTAGAAAATAAAAGCTTTACGTCTTGGAAGCAAAATATAATTTGATATCAACTAATGCATAAACGCTAGAAATACGATAGAGAAAAAATTACTTTGATATTTATCTCCTTCGAAAGTAAAACATAAACATTTATAAAGAAATTATCTTTTTATATAAATCTGGTTTCTTGCTGTAAGAAAACCTTACATAGTAATAAATTTTATAGAAAGACAATACATTTAAATATAAATTTTTTAAAAAATCTGATGCGATATTACATGACTACCTGGTATGCCATTAAAATTATGCACATTTTTTGCTGTACTTAATTAAAATTTATTTTATTTAAATGTAAAATCCACCAATAAAGTTGAAAGTTTCTATGACCATAGGTAAGGAAATATCTTAATTAATTACTGTATGCATGAATTTAATCCATACTGATATTTATTTTGGATATATAAAACTAATTTCATCTTTAATATTATACTATATTTTAGAATTTTAAAATACAAGAAAACTTCTGTAATAACGATATTTTTAATAAACTCTATTTTATTTAAGAGTCAAGATTCAATTTATTTAAAAAATTCTTCAAATGTTTGAATAATATCTGATTTTAATCCTTGTTTATTATTTGAACGAAAATCTTCTACGTTGTAAGTAAAATTTTTTTAATGATAAAAGGGAAATGCTGTTCATTTTTTAAATCTTACACTTTGTAAGCGTTTTGTTGATACAAGTTTCTTATTCAGAAGTTATTTAGCTATATTAAAGCAATTTATCTTCCTTTTCCACTTAAGCGAAAACCCTTTTTTCGCTATCTTCTGTGGATACCAAAAGAAAAACTTCCTCATTTTGATATTATTCTGTAAGGTACCGATAAATCTTTCCTAAAAGCTTTTGAAATATTATTCAGCATTTTGCCTACGGAATTGTACCATTTAGTAATGTAATGCTTCGACTTACTTTAAGTTTTGAGGACACCTAACATCTGTGCTTAGAAAATAAAAACTTTCTTCTTGGAAGTAATATATAATTTGATATCAACTAATGTATAAATGCTAGAAATTCGGAAGAGACAAAATTAGTTTGATATTTATCTCTGCGAATGTAAAAACTAAACATTTATAAAAAAGAATTATCTTTTTACATAAATCTGGTTTTTAGCTGTAAGAAAACTTTAAATAGTAATAAATTTTACACAAGGACAATTTTTAAAAAATCTAATGTCGATATTACATGACTACCTTGTATGCTTTTAAAATTATGCACACTGTTTGCTGTACTTAATTTAAATTTATTTTATTTAAATGTTAAATCCACCAATAAAGTTGAAAGTTCCTATGATCATAATAAAAATATCTCCATTTGTTACTATATGCATAAATTTAAGTTCATGTAATTTAATCCATACTGATATTTATTTTGAACATATAAACAAATTTTAACTTTAATGTTATACTATATTTTAGAATTTTAAAATACAAGAATATTTGTGTAATAACGATATATTTAATAAACTCTATTTTCTTTATCTAAATATTTTATGTTGTAAGTAAACTTCTTTTAATTATAAATGGGAAAGGCTATTCATTTTTAAAATCTTACAATTTTGTTTAAGCGTTTTGTTGATACAAGTTTCTTATTCAGAAGTTATTTAGCTATATTAAGCAATTTATCTTCATTTTCCACTTGGGCGAAAACCCTTTTTCGCTATCTGCTGTGGATACCAAACGAAAAACTTCCTCATTTTGATATTATATTCTGTAAGGTACAGATAAATATTTCCTAAAAGCTTTTGAAATATTATTCAGCAATTTGCCAACGGAATTGCACCATTTAGCAATGCAATGCTTCGACTTACTTTAAGTTTTGAGGATACCTAACATTTGTGCTTAGAAAATAAAAGCTTTACGTCTTGGAAGCAAAATATAATTTGATATCAACTAATGCATAAACGCTAGAAATACGATAGAGAAAAAATTACTTTGATATTTATCTCCTTCGAAAGTAAAACATAAACATTTATAAAGAAATTATCTTTTTTATATAAATCTGGTTTCTTGCTGTAAGAAAACCTTACATAGTAATAAATTTTATAGAAAGACAATACATTTAAATAAAATTTTTTTAAAAAATCTGATGCCGATATTACATGACTACCTGGTATGCCATTAAAATTATGCACATTTTTTGCTGTACTTAATTAAAATTTATTTTATTTAAATGTAAAATCCACCAATAAAGTTGAAAGTTTCTATGACCATAGGTAAGGAAATATCTTAATTAATTACTGTATGCATGAATTTAATCCATACTGATATTTATTTTGGATATATAAACTAATTTCATCTTTAATATTATACTATATTTTAGAATTTTAAAATACAAGAAAACTTCTGTAATAACGATATTTTTAATAAACTCTATTTTATTTAAGAGTCAAGATTCAATTTATTTCAAAAATTCTTCAAATGTTTGAATAATATCTGATTTTAATCCTTGTTTATTATTTGAACGAAAATCTTCTACGTTGTAAGTAAAATTTTTTAATGATAAAAGGGAAATGCTGTTCATTTTTTAAATCTTACACTTTGTAAGCGTTTTGTTGATACAAGTTTCTTATTCAGAAGTTATTTAGCTATATTAAGCAATTTATCTTCCTTTTCCACTTAAGCGAAAACCCTTTTTCGCTATCTTCTGTGGATACCAAAAGAAAAACTTCCTCATTTTGATATTATATTCTGTAAGGTACCGATAAATCTTTCCTAAAAGCTTTTGAAATATTATTCAGCATTTTGCCTACGGAATTGTACCATTTAGTAATGTAATGCTTCGACTTACTTTAAGTTTTGAGGACACCTAACATCTGTGCTTAGAAAATAAAAACTTTCTTCTTGGAAGTAATATATAATTTGATATCAACTAATGTATAAATGCTAGAAATTCGGAAGAGACAAAATTAGTTTGATATTTATCTCTGCGAATGTAAAAACTAAACATTTATAAAAAAGAATTATCTTTTTACATAAATCTGGTTTTTAGCTGTAAGAAAACTTTAAATAGTAATAAATTTTACACAAGGACAATTTTTAAAAAATCTAATGTCGATATTACATGAGTATGCTTTTAAAATTATGCACATTGTTTGCTGTACTACTTATTTAAATTTATTTTATTTAAATGTTAAATCCACCAATAAAGTTGAAAGTTCCTATGATCATAAGTAATAAAATATCTCCATTTGTTACTATATGCATAAATTTAAGTTCATGTAATTTAATCCATACTGATATTTATTTTGAACATATAAACAAATTTTAACTTTAATGTTATACTATATTTTAGAATTTTAAAATACAAGAATATTTGTGTAATAACGATATATTTAATAAACTCTATTTTCTTTATCTAAATATTTTATGTTGTAAGTAAACTTCTTTTAATTATAAATGGGAAAGGCTATTCATTTTTAAAATCTTACAATTTTGTTTTAAGCGTTTTGTTGATACAAGTTTCTTATTCAGAAGTTATTTAGCTATATTAAGCAATTTATCTTCATTTTCCACTTGGGCGAAAACCCTTTTTCGCTATCTGCTGTGGATACCAAACGAAAAACTTCCTCATTTTGATATTATATTCTGTAAGGTACAGATAAATCTTTCCTAAAAGCTTTTGAAATATTATTCAGCAATTTGCCAACGGAATTGCACCATTTAGCAATGCAATGCTTCGACTTACTTTAAGTTTTGAGGATACCTAACATTTGTGCTTAGAAAATAAAAGCTTTACGTCTTGGAAGCAAAATATAATTTGATATCAACTAATGCATAAACGCTAGAAATACGATAGAGAAAAAATTACTTTGATATTTATCTCCTTCGAAAGTAAAACATAAACATTTATAAAGAAATTATCTTTTTTATATAAATCTGGTTTCTTGCTGTAAGAAAAACCTTACATAGTAATAAATTTTATAGAAAGACAATACATTTAAATATAAATTTTTTAAAAAATCTGATGCCGATATTACATGACTACCTGGTATGCCATTAAAATTATGCACATTTTTTGCTGTACTTAATTAAAATTTATTTTATTTAAATGTAAAATCCACCAATAAAGTTGAAAGTTTCTATGACCATAGGTAAGGAAATATCTCAATTAATTACTGTATGCATGAATTTAATCCATACTGATATTTATTTTGGATATATAAAACTAATTTCATCTTTAATATTATACTATATTTTAGAATTTTAAAATACAAGAAAACTTCTGTAATAACGATATTTTTAATAAACTCTATTTTATTTAAGAGTCAAGATTCAATTTTATTAAAAAATTTTCAAATGTTTGAATAATATCTGATTTTAATCCTTGTTTATTATTTGAACGAAAATCTTCTACGTTGTAAGTAAAATTTTTTTAATGATAAAAGGGAAATGCTGTTCATTTTTTAAATCTTACACTTTGTAAGCGTTTTGTTGATACAAGTTTCTTATTCAGAAGTTATTTAGCTATATTAAGCAATTTATCTTCCTTTTCCACTTAAGCGAAAACCCTTTTTCGCTATCTTCTGTGGATACCAAAAGAAAAACTTCCTCATTTTGATATTATATTCTGTAAGGTACCGATAAATCTTTCCTAAAAGCTTTTGAAATATTATTCAGCATTTTGCCTACGGAATTGTACCATTTAGTAATGTAATGCTTCGACTTACTTTAAGTTTTGAGGACACCTAACATCTGTGCTTAGAAAATAAAAACTTTCTTCTTGGAAGTAATATATAATTTGATATCAACTAATGTATAAATGCTAGAAATTCGGAAGAGACAAAATTAGTTTGATATTTATCTCTGCGAATGTAAAAACTAAACATTTATAAAAAAGAATTATCTTTTTACATAAATCTGGTTTTTAGCTGTAAGAAAACTTTAAATAGTAATAAATTTTACACAAGGACAATTTTTAAAAAATCTAATGTCGATATTACATGACTACCTTGTATGCTTTTAAAATTATGCACACTGTTTGCTGTACTTAATTTAAATTTATTTTATTTAAATGTTAAATCCACCAATAAAGTTGAAAGTTTCTATGATCATAAGTAATAAAATATCTCCATTTGTTACTATATGCATAAATTTAAGTTCATGTAATTTAATCCATACTGATATTTATTTTGAACATATAAACAAATTTTAACTTTAATGTTATACTATATTTTAGAATTTTAAAATACAAGAATATTTGTGTAATAACGATATATTTAATAAACTCTATTTTCTTTATCTAAATATTTTATGTTGTAAGTAAACTTCTTTTAATTATAAATGGGAAAGGCTATTCATTTTTAAAATCTTACAATTTTGTTTAAGCGTTTTGTTGATACAAGTTTCTTATTCAGAAGTTATTTAGCTATATTAATCAATTTATCTTCATTTTCCACTTAAGGGAAAACCCTTTTTCGCTATCTGCTGTGGATACCAAACGAAAAACTTCCTCATTTTGATATTATATTCTGTAAGGTACAGATAAATCTTTCCTAAAAGCTTTTGAAATATTATTCAGCAATTTGCCAACGGAATTGCACCATTTAGCAATGCAATGCTTCGACTTACTTTAAGTTTTGAGGATACCTAACATTTGTGCTTAGAAAATAAAAGCTTTACGTCTTGGAAGCAAAATATAATTTGATATCAACTAATGCATAAACGCTAGAAATACGATAGAGAAAAAATTACTTTGATATTTATCTCCTTCGAAAGTAAAACATAAACATTTATAAAGAAATTATCTTTTTATATAAATCTGGTTTCTTGCTGTAAGAAAACCTTACATAGTAATAAATTTTATAGAAAGACAATACATTTAAATATAAATTTTTTAAAAAATCTGATGCCGATATTACATGACTACCTGGTATGCCATTAAAATTATGCACATTTTTTGCTGTACTTAATTAAAATTTATTTTATTTAAATGTAAAATCCACCAATAAAGTTGAAAGTTTCTATGACCATAGGTAAGGAAATATCTCAATTAATTACTGTATGCATGAATTTAATCCATACTGATATTTATTTTGGATATATAAACTAATTTCATCTTTAATATTATACTATATTTTAGAATTTTAAAATACAAGAAAACTTCTGTAATAACGATATTTTTAATAAACTCTATTTTATTTAAGAGTCAAGATTCAATTTATTTAAAAAAATTCTTCAAATGTTTGAATAATATCTGATTTTAATCCTTGTTTATTATTTGAACGAAAATCTTCTACGTTTGTAAGTAAAATTTTTTTAATGATAAACGGGAAATGCTGTTCATTTTTTAAATCTTACACTTTGTAAGCGTTTTGTTGATACAAGTTTCTTATTCAGAAGTTATTTAGCTATATTAAGCAATTTATCTTCCTTTTCCACTTAAGCGAAAACCCTTTTTCGCTATCTTCTGTGGATACCAAAAGAAAAACTTCCTCATTTTGATATTATATTCTGTAAGGTACCGATAAATCTTTCCTAAAAGCTTTTGAAATATTATTCAGCATTTTGCCTACGGAATTGTACCATTTAGTAATGTAATGCTTCGACTTACTTTAAGTTTTGAGGACACCTAACATCTGTGCTTAGAAAATAAAAAACTTTCTTCTTGGAAGTAATATATAATTTGATATCAACTAATGTATAAATGCTAGAAAATTCGGAAGAGACAAAATTAGTTTGATATTTATCTCTGCGAATGTAAAAACTAAACATTTATAAAAAAGAATTATCTTTTTACATAAATCTGGTTTTTAGCTGTAAGAAAACTTTAAATAGTAATAAATTTTACACAAGGACAATTTTTAAAAAAATCTAATGTCGATATTACATGACTACCTTGTATGCTTTAAAATTATGCACACTGTTTGCTGTACTTAATTTAAATTTATTTTATTTAAATGTTAAATCCACCAATAAAGTTGAAAGTTCCTATGATCATAAGTAAATAAAATATCTCCATTTGTTACTATATGCATGAATTTAAGTTCATGTAATTTAATCCATACTGATACTTATTCAGTATATATAAACTAATTTTATCTTTAATGTTATAAAATATTTTAGAATTTTAAAATACAAGAACACTTGTGTTATAAGGATATATTTAATAAAACTCTATTTTCTTTATCTAAATATTTTTATGTTGTAAGTAAACTTCTTTTAATTATAAATGGGAAAGGCTATTCATTTTTAAAATCTTACAATTTTGTTTAAGCGTTTTGTTGATACAAGTTTCTTATTCAGAAGTTATTTAGCTATATTAAGCAATTTATCTTCATTTTCCACTTGGGCGAAAACCCTTTTTCGCTATCTGCTGTGGATACCAAACGAAAAACTTCCTCATTTTGATATTATATTCTGTAAGGTACAGATAAATATTTCCTAAAAGCTTTTGAAATATTATTCAGCAATTTGCCAACGGAATTGCACCATTTAGCAATGCAATGCTTCGACTTACTTTAAGTTTTGAGGATACCTAACATTTGTGCTTAGAAAATAAAAGCTTTACGTCTTGGAAGCAAAATATAATTTGATATCAACTAATGCATAAACGTTAGAAATACGATAGAGAAAAAATTACTTTGATATTTATCTCCTTCGAAAGTAAAACATAAACATTTATAAAGAAATTATCTTTTTATATAAATCTGGTTTCTTGCTGTAAGAAAACCTTACATAGTAATAAATTTTATAGAAAGACAATACATTTAAATATAAATTTTTTTAAAAAATCTGATGTCGATATTACATGACTACCTGGTATGCCATTAAAATTATGCACATTTTTTGCTGTACTTAATTAAAATTTATTTTATTTAAATGTAAAATCCACCAATAAAGTTGAAAGTTTCTATGACCATAGGTAAGGAAATATCTCAATTAATTACTGTATGCATGAATTTAATCCATACTGATATTTATTTTGGATATATAAACTAATTTCATCTTTAATATTATACTATATTTTAGAATTTTAAAATACAAGAAAACTTCTGTAATAACGATATTTTTAATAAACTCTATTTTATTTAAGAGTCAAGATTCAATTTATTTAAAAAATTCTTCAAATGTTTGAATAATATCTGAATTTTAATCCTTGTTTATTATTTGAACGAAAATCTTCTACGTTGTAAGTAAAATTTTTTTAATGATAAAAGGGAAATGCTGTTCATTTTTTAAATCTTACACTTTGTAAGCGTTTTGTTGATACAAGTTTCTTATTCAGAAGTTATTTAGCTATATTAAGCAATTTATCTTCCTTTTCCACTTAAGCGAAAACCCTTTTTCGCTATCTTCTGTGGATACCAAAAGAAAAACTTCCTCATTTTGATATTATATTCTGTAAGGTACCGATAAATCTTTCCTAAAAGCTTTTGAAATATTATTCAGCATTTTGCCTACGGAATTGTACCATTTAGTAATGTAATGCTTCGACTTACTTTAAGTTTTGAGGACACCTAACATCTGTGCTTAGAAAAATAAAAACTTTCTTCTTGGAAGTAATATATAATTTGATATCAACTAATGTATAAATGCTAGAAATTCGGAAGAGACAAAATTAGTTTGATATTTATCTCTGCGAATGTAAAAACTAAACATTTATAAAAAAGAATTATCTTTTTACATAAATCTGGTTTTTAGCTGTAAGAAAACTTTAAATAGTAATAAATTTTACACAAGGACAATTTTTAAAAAAATCTAATGTCGATATTACATGAGTATGCTTTTAAAATTATGCACATTGTTTGCTGTACTTAATTTAAATTTATTTTATTTAAATGTTAAATCCACCAATAAAGTTGAAAGTTCCTATGATCATAAGTAATAAAATATCTCCATTTGTTACTATATGCATAAATTTAAGTTCATGTAATTTAATCCATACTGATATTTATTTTGAACATATAAACAAATTTTAACTTTAATGTTATACTATATTTTAGAATTTTAAAATACAAGAATATTTGTGTAATAACGATATATTTAATAAACTCTATTTTCTTTATCTAAATATTTTATGTTGTAAGTAAACTTCTTTTAATTATAAATGGGAAAGGCTATTCATTTTTAAAATCTTACAATTTTGTTTAAGCGTTTTGTTGATACAAGTTTCTTATTCAGAAGTTATTTAGCTATATTAAGCAATTTATCTTCATTTTCCACTTGGGCGAAAACCCTTTTTCGCTATCTGCTGTGGATACCAAACGAAAAAACTTCCTCATTTTGATATTATATTCTGTAAGGTACAGATAAATCTTTCCTAAAAGCTTTTTGAAATATTATTCAGCAATTTGCCAACGGAATTGCACCATTTAGCAATGCAATGCTTCGACTTACTTTAAGTTTTGAGGATACCTAACATTTGTGCTTAGAAAATAAAAGCTTTACGTCTTGGAAGCAAAATATAATTTGATATCAACTAATGCATAAACGCTAGAAATACGATAGAGAAAAAATTACTTTGATATTTATCTCCTTCGAAAGTAAAACATAAACATTTATAAAGAAATTATCTTTTTATATAAATCTGGTTTCTTGCTGTAAGAAAACCTTACATAGTAATAAATTTTTATAGAAAGACAATACATTTAAATATAAATTTTTTAAAAAATCTGATGCCGATATTACATGACTACCTGGTATGCCATTAAAATTATGCACATTTTTTGCTGTACTTAATTAAATTTATTTTATTTAAATGTAAAATCCACCAATAAAGTTGAAAGTTTCTATGACCATAGGTAAGGAAATATCTCAATTAATTACTGTATGCATGAATTTAATCCATACTGATATTTATTTTGGATATATAAACTAATTTCATCTTTAATATTATACTATATTTTAGAATTTTTAAAATACAAGAAAACTTCTGTAATAACGATATTTTTATAAACTCTATTTTATTTAAGAGTCAAGATTCAATTTATTTCAAAAATTCTTCAAATGTTTGAATAATATCTGATTTTAATCCTTGTTTATTATTTGAACGAAAATCTTCTACGTTGTAAGTAAAATTTTTTTAATGATAAAAGGGAAATGCTGTTTATTTTTAAAATCTTACACTTTTGTAAGCGTTTTGTTGATACAAGTTTCTTATTCAGAAGTTATTTAGCTATATTAAGCAATTTATCTTCCTTTTCCACTTAAGCGAAAACCCTTTTTCGCTATCTTCTGTGGATACCAAAAGAAAAACTTCCTCATTTTGATATTATATTCTGTAAGGTACCGATAAATCTTTCCTAAAAGCTTTTGAAATATTATTCAGCATTTTGCCTACGGAATTGTACCATTTAGTAATGTAATGCTTCGACTTACTTTAAGTTTTGAGGACACCTAACATCTGTGCTTAGAAAATAAAAAACTTTCTTCTTGGAAAAGTAATATATAATTTGATATCAACTAATGTATAAATGCTAGAAATTCGGAAGAGACAAAATTAGTTTGATATTTATCTCTGCGGAATGTAAAAAACTAAACATTTATAAAAAGAATTATCTTTTTACATAAATCTGGTTTTTTAGCTGTAAGAAAACTTTAAATAGTAATAAATTTTACACAAGGACAATTTTTTAAAAAATCTAATGTCGATATTACATGACTACCTTGTATGCTTTTAAAATTATGCACACTGTTTGCTGTACTTAATTTAAATTTATTTTATTTTAAATGTTAAATCCACCAATAAAGTTTGAAAGTTCCTATGATCATAAGTAATAAAATATCTCCATTTGTTACTATATGCATAAATTTAAGTTCATGTAATTTAATCCATACTGATATTTATTTTGAACATATAAACAAATTTTAACTTTAATGTTATACTATATTTTAGAATTTTAAAATACAAGAATATTTGTGTAATAACGATATATTTAATAAACTCTATTTTCTTTATCTAAATATTTTATGTTGTAAGTAAACTTCTTTTAATTATAAATGGGAAAGGCTATTCATTTTTAAAATCTTACAATTTTGTTTAAGCGTTTTGTTGATACAAGTTTCTTATTCAGAAGTTATTTAGCTATATTAAGCAATTTATCTTCATTTTCCACTTGGGCGAAAACCCTTTTTCGCTATCTGCTGTGGATACCAAACGAAAAACTTCCTCATTTTGATATTAATTCTGTAAGGTACAGATAAATCTTTCCTAAAAGCTTTTTTTGAAATATTATTCAGCAATTTGCCAACGGAATTGCACCATTTAGCAATGCAATGCTTCGACTTACTTTAAGTTTTGAGGATACCTAACATTGTGCTTAGAAAATAAAAGCTTTACGTCTTGGAAGCAAAAATATAATTTGATATCAACTAATGCATAAACGCTAGAAATACGATAGAGAAAAAATTACTTTGATATTTATCTCTTGCGAATGTAAAACATAAACATTTATAAAGAAATTATCTTTTTACATAAACTTTTTACTGGTTTCTTGCTGTAAAAAACCCTTACATAGTAATAAATTTTACACAAAAACAATACATTTAAATATAAATTTTTTAAAAAATCTGATGCCGATATTACATGACAACCTTGTATGCCATTAAAATTATGCACATTGTTTTGCCGTACTTAATTTAAATTTCTTTTATTTAAATGTAAAATCCACCAATAAAGTTGAAAGTTTCTATGATCATAGGTAAGGAAATATCTCACTTAAATACTGTATGCATGAATTTAAGTTCATGTAATTTAATCCATACTGATACTTATTCAGTATATATAAACTAATTTTATCTTTAATGTTATAAAATATTTTAGAATTTTATATACAAGAACACTTGTGTTATAAGGATATTTTTAATAAATTCTATTTTATTTAAGAGTCAAAATTCAATTTATTTAAAAAAAAATTTTCAAATGTTTGAATAATATCTGATTTTAATCCTTGTTCATTTTTTGAACTAAAATCTTCTACGTTGTAAGTAAACTTCTTTTAATGATAAAAGAGAAATGCTGTTTATTTTTAAAATCTTACACTTTGTTTAAGCGTTTTGTTGATAAAAGTTTTTTATTCAGAAGTTATTTAGCTATATGAGGTAATTTATCTTCATTTTCCACTTAAGGGAAAACCCTTTTTCGCTATCTGCTCTGGATACCAAACAAAAAACTTCCTCATTTTGATATTATATTCTGTAAGGTACAGATAAATCTTTCCTAAAAGCTTTTGAAATATTATTCAGCAATTTGCCAACGGAATTGCACCATTTAGCAATGCAATGCTTCGACTTACTTTAAGTTTTGAGGATACCTAACATTTGTGCTTAGAAAATAAAAGCTTTACGTCTTGGAAGCAAAATATAATTTGATATCAACTAATGCATAAACGCTAGAAATACGATAGAGAAAAAATTACTTTGATATTTATCTCCTTCGAAAGTAAAACATAAACATTTATAAAGAAATTATCTTTTTATATAAATCTGGTTTCTTGCTGTAAGAAAACCTTACATAGTAATAAATTTTATAGAAAGACAATACATTTAAATATAAATTTTTTAAAAAATCTGATGCCGATATTACATGACAACCTTGTATGCCATTAAAATTATGCACATTGTTTTGCCGTACTTAATTTAAATTTCTTTTATTTAAATGTAAAATCCACCAATAAAGTTGAAAGTTTCTATGATCATAGGTATGGAAATATCTCAATTAATTACTGTAAGCATGAATTTAACTTCATGTAATTTAATCCATACTGATATTGATTCAGGATATATAAACTAATTTTAACTTTAATGTTATACTATATTTTAGAATTTTAAAATACAAGAACACTTGTGTAATAACGATATTTTTTAATAAACTCTATTTTATTTAAGAGTCAAAATTTAATTTATTAAAAAAAAAATCTTCAAATGTTTGAATAATACCTGATTTTAATCCTTGTTCATTATTTGAACAAAAATCTTCTACGTTGTAAGTAAATTTATTTTAATGACAAAATTGAAATGCTGTGCATTTTTAAAATCTTACATTTTGTTTAAGCATTTTGTTGATAGAAGTTTCTTATTCAGAAGTTATTTAGCTATATGAGATAATTTATCTTCATTTTCCACTTAAGGGAAAACCCTTTTTCGCTATCTGCTGTGGATACCAAAACAAAAACTTCCTCATTTTGATATTAAATCCTGTAAGGTACAGATAAATCTTTCCTAAAAGCTTTTGAAATATTATTCAGCACTCTGCCAACGGAATTACACCATTTAGCAATGCAATGCTCCGACTTACTTTAAGTTTTGAGGACACTTAACATCTGTGCTTAGAAAATAAAAACTTTACGTCTTGGAAGAAAAATATAATTTGATATTAACTAATGCATAAACGCTAGAAATACGATAGCGAAAAAATTACTTTGATATTTATCTCTTTCGAATGTAAAACATAAACATTTATAAAGAAATTATCTTTTTACATAAATCTGGTTTCTGCTGTAAAAAAAAACTTACATAGTAATACATTTTACTTAAAAACAATACATTTAAATATAAATTTTTAAAAAAAACCTGATGTCGATATTACATGACTACCTTGTATGCCTTTAAAATTATGTGAACCGCGGTAGCTCAGTAGTCAAAGGCAATGATCTTGTAACTGAGGGGTTGCGGGTTCGAAGATGGAGCCGGCCTAAGATCCGCCTTGTTCACTGAAGATGACTGGGGCATAATATGTTCGTGGTCACAATGCCCTCCAAGATCTCAATCCATACTCTGGGGGTGGAAGGCCAAGGGTATGGGTTTTCTGCTTGGTCCCTGATTCAAAATTGCGAGGACCTATTCGAGCTTAAGTCGTACTTTCACCCTTGAGGTCTCGTCAAAACGAAAGGTGCACCCCATCGCCTTAAATAGAGTAACGTACCCGAACACGAAATTCAAAGCTTAGGAGCAGCACTGACATTTCCCTTACGGTGTCACGATGACGGCGACGAGTTCCTCGACAGGATCGTCATCGGCAATGAGACTTTGATTTCACACTCTACCCCGGAAACTAAGCAGCAGTCAATGAATTGGAAGCATAGTGGATCGTCGGTCAGGACCAAATTCAAACAGACGCTGTCGTACGGATAGGGTGTGCACTATGTTCTGGGACAGGAAGGCTGGTCCATTCACAAGCGGCAGAGTTCTACGACAGAGGTATACAAAAGTTGATCCCACAATACGACAAGTGTCTCAATTCTGGTGGTGTCTATGTTGAAAAATAGCTGAAACATTGCTGTACTTGTTGCCAATAAATATGTCCGTGAAAGTGTGAGTTCTTTTTTTTCTTTTAAATAGGGAAACTTAATTTCTGGATGCGCCTCGCATATTAATTCAGATGATATAAGTCTTTTATAATTTTCAGAAAACGTGTATTAAAGTCTGAAAAATATTTCTTTTTTACATATTTCGCGAACATTCTATTTGCTTAAAGATTTTGTCACCAAAAGTCGCCAAATACTCTCGCAGTTGTCAAAAAGCAGTAACTAACCACAGATACTGGTTTTTGTGGTAAGATAGTTGATTTGATTAAAAGATTACTTCCTTTACTTATAAAAAAAATTTCATACAAATGCCCATATTGAAAAAATGCACATGAATCATTTTAGATAAACCTGTATTTAAAACAATTAATAATTAATAGATCTAAAAATAATTAATTTTATATATATTATTTTTAACCTTTTTTACTTAAATACACTTCTAATGGCGTCTACATTTTGTGAAATAATAATAACTTTGACAGTCCATCGTCAAGTGAAAGAAATTATAAATATCTGTTTGATATTGGATTTAGAATAGTAATTTTTTCATCTTTTTAAACCATTTTTACTACTGTTTGCAATAAAACTTCGCAAACATTGAAACTGTTTACTTATTAATAACTAAAAGAATTTTTGAAACGTTTAAAAAAAATTTAAATTTAATTTTGAATTTGGTCAAGTGAAAGCAAATATTTTGAGAAAGAATTAAAAAGTAATCTTATTATTAAAACGCAAAAATTCTTATTGATGTTCTCTTAATACTTTATTCAAAGCTAAATTAAAGCTTAGTTTTAAAGCATTTTTTAAAAACCTTTAAAAGAATTCTAAGATAAATATTGTCAAGTTATGAAAAAAAATGCTCATGAATTATTTTAGATAAACCTATATTTGAAACAATTAATTATTAACAGATCTAAAAATAAGTAATTTTGTATCCTTTATTTTTAACCTCTTTTGCATAAATGTCCTTTTGATGACGTCTACATTTTGTAAAATAATGATAACTTTGACAGTCCATTGTCAAGTTAAAGAAATTATAAATATCTGTTTAATATTGTATTTACAATAGCAATTTTTTCACCTTTTTTAATCACTTTTAACGATTCTTTGCAATTAGACTTCGCAAACATTGAAACTGTTTACTTATTAATAACTAAACGAATTCTTATAACATTTAAAAAATTCGAAATTTAATTTTGAATCCGGTCAAGTGAAAGCAAATATTTTGAGAAAGAATTAACAAATAATCTTATTATTAAAACGCAAAATTTGTTATTGATGTTCTCTTAATACTTTATTCAAAGCTAAATTAAAGCTCAGTTTTAAAGAATTTTTCAAAAACATTTAAAAGAATTACGATAAACATTGTCAAGTTTCGCAAATCTTTGATCATCAAATTTAAATGCATATTTTTTTGTATTAAAATAAGCAACTCACATCGTTGCTTAAGATATATTTTTTAACATAAAACGTTACTTATTTGTAACAAAATATGCTGTTATTCCAAGAGATATTTTCTTAGAAAAATTGGTACATTTCATTTTATGCTTAATTTTCTTAGGAAAATAACTGACAAATTGAAAAAGTATGCTAAGAATACCACGCATTTTTCATAGTTTGCTAAAACATAGATAAAATTTTTCCAGTGCAATTTTTCATTTTGTTTTATCATGAAATAAGACATATTATTTCTTTGCTTTTTAAAAACTGAATTTTCGAGAAAGTATTAATAATTTTTCTACACCATGGACATTTTACTTGCTTAAAATTTTTTATTAGAGCATATTTGCGAAGTTGAAAAATTAATTTGTGTATTTGAGGAAATAAATTAAAAACAACGTGGTTAATACATCATCCAGGGATTTGTAGCATGTATTCTAATAGAAGTCTAATTTAGGGACCTTTCTCAAATCTTGATAAGAAATTATAGAAACTTATACGAAATTCTATTGTATCAAATTACAGGGAGAAGAAATTAATAATTTTTATAATTAAAATTGTAATATATTTTTTATCTTGTGTGGTGGTGAAAATGATAATAAGATTATTTTATTAAGAAATTTTATAAATAATTTCAAATAAGTCATATATTTTATACAAGTTAGAATATAATTTCATCTTAAAATTAAAAAGCAATTTATATACATTATTTTTATATGAGTCTTATAAACGAACAAACTTCTTAATTTTCAAAGGTATATAGCTTAAACACTAGATATTTGTTAGTTCGGGAAATAGATTCCTAAACTTTTATGAAAAGAATTTATCGTGAATACCGGTGATAAAATTTTCATTGCAACAAAAAATAATCGAAGATTAAATTTAAAATTATCACATATGTACCTAATTTATTATTTAAGCCAAATATAAAAGGTTTGGATTGGTTTGGAGTGCTACGGTCTACTTTTTGCAACACGAGAGCTAATGAGACCGGGACCTACTGCTTAAAGCCGATTCCGAACGGCTACGAACACCCATGCTTTAGTGGGATTCGAACCCACGAACTCCGGTACCGAAGGCCAGCACCCTAACCAATCGGCCATCGTTCGGCGTCAAATATAAAAGAAAATTATTTACGTCATATCTAAGTTCAGTCATGAAACGTATGAAAATAATGCAGAGGATATTTAAATAATTGAAAATAAGAAATGATTAAATGAGATAGTTAAGGAAATAATGTTAGAAATAAATGTTATTTTTACTTATATTTTATGTAATGAATTCATAAGTTTAATCGTCTGCTCTTAACCGGGGAAAATAGTGCTTGAAATAAACGTTCAAAAAGGGGGAAGGGATTGATTTCGAATGTTTTAAAGACGACAGTATTTTTTACTGAGATATGAAGGAATTCGTAATTTCCAAGAATTCTAAAGTACCCTACGAGGTCAATAGAAAAAGGATTTGTCTTTTGTGTTTCGGCTGTCTAAAATTTAGCGAATCGATTGCAAACCGTGTGGCTAGGTATATTTACAGAAATTTATTTTAGAATTGGATAGATAGTTTAGGAGAAGATAAACTTTACTCGCTTTGAATTTTGCTAACCCTAACTCATCAAGAATCCAGTATGGATGCCTCTATCCATTTCAGGTCCAATCGCTTCATAAATTCGAGGACAGACGGACAGATAACTTAGACTATTATTATATAAGGGATTAGTTTTTTTATACTTATTTTTAATTTTGTACTTATTTTTACTGTATATAAAGTTTTATAAATTTAAGATAACTTTCATAAACACATTCTAGCATCAATTTTCTTTTGTTTCAAATGTTGGTGGAAATTATATTAAAAAGAGATAAAAGTATAAGATTACATGTAATGATGAAATTGATAAAAAAGAAAACTGGTGTAATTTTAATCGCCAAACAGTTCTTGAAAAACA
>CM063500.1:37912486-37922486 GCA_032207245.1 Pardosa pseudoannulata
TCTCTAAAACACACACACATATAAATATATATATATATATATATATATATATATATATATATATATATATATATATATATAAATATACATGCAATATATCAAAGATATTTAACTTTAGTATTTCCTTAACTATCTCCTCTTTCCAATGCTAATTCCTTAAAATCTTTTTCCCAGGATCTAAATCTCGTAATCAAAGGAACGTCCTCGAGTTAAAATTATTTCGATACATTTCCCAAAGCTTTCTGTCCTATAGATGTAAATTTTCTGTCTATTCAACACATTTTCCAGCTGTCACTGGCAAATGGTTCCAGGTTCTTCTGATCTTAACACTTAAATTCTAAGAGTAAGTTTCTTGTCCCTTGGAAAAATTCTTTCTGTCTTCGCTGTTGGGTGCACCTCTGTCCCAGCAGAGTGATTTTTATGTCTTTTCTTTGTCTGTTGATTACTAGTAAAGATGTACATTTTAGCAGCTCTAAAATAAAGTTTTAATTAAACTTGTGCCGGTCTCTTTCAATGGCCCGACTGCATCGTTATTATTGTTAGCTGATCAGCTTTCTCCTTGTTCAAAGTTGTATAATATTTGGATGACACACACGCACACACACACGCATATATATATATATATATATATATATATATATATATATATATATATATATATATATATTGATATGTTACATACATATACATGTATATATATATATTTATATATATATGTATATATATTTATATATACATATACATATATAACACATATATATATACATGTATGTATATATATATACATATATACATATATACATATATATACATATATATATACATATATATATATACATATTCATATACATATATATATATATATATATATATATACTATATATATATATATACATATATATATATATATATATATATATGTATATATATATATATATATATATATATGTATATATATATATGTATATATATATATATATATATATATACATATACATATATATATATGTATGTATATATATACATATATATATATATATATACATACATATATATATATATATACATATATATATATATATATATATATATATATATATATATATATAATATATGTATACATGTATACATACATATATATAATATATATATATATATATATATATATATATATATATATATATATATATATATATATATATATATACATATATATATATATATATATATATATATATATATATATATATATATATATATATATATATATATATATATATATATATATATATATATATATATATATATATATATGTATGTATATATATATATATATATATATGGATATAATTAATGTAATATTAATGCGTCACACAGTGAGGTGAGTGAAAATGGAATTCTTCAATTTCTTTTTTTAAAATAAATTAATTGTATTTTGGATCGAGGCAATAAAATTATCCGAATTTCGATAATCGTCTTGGTAGAAATTCAGGCTTTGGTATTCTTAACGAAAACCTTTGAGTAATAGCTTCCTGTTAATAATGTGAACTTTCAATCTCTTGTAACATACTCCCTGCATTTATTTGTACCATAATTAACATTATTCTTTTAATTATTGGCAACAGTAGTTGTGGCCAGTATGTTACGTCTCTTAAGCAAGCCTGTTGTATAATGCTCAAATAATATTCCCTTTTTCATTTTCCATTAAATTGTTTTTCTGTTTTCCATAATTAGTATATTTAATTATATGGTCTCATTTATCAGTCTCTGCAAAGTCAAAATATTAATACTTACTCTATCCAGTAATATGTGTAGACGAGTAGAACCTGTTTTAATAAGCATTTCTCAATCTAGAGAGTTCTTGAGTAGCAAATTATCGATCGGAGGTATCCAGCAATCAAGGGATAAACTGTTTATTGCCATTTCGAGATAACTTAAGGGTTTATATGTGATTAAGGTTTGGTTTCACCATTGTTGGTCAGAACTAATTGAAGCTTGTTTCTCATACAATTATGCGGTAGCTTATTGTAACTGTAATGGAGACTGATATTCTCGAGTACCAATCGTTTTAGAACATTTAGCATTATCTTGATCCAAAACCAAAATATTAAAGATGTCTAAATCTCCTTCATGATAAGGAACATCAAAAAGGGATGTAAATACTTATAAGTTTTTCACGATGTGGATAAAATATGTAGCATTGCTCTAATGGATACTAGGGGATCAATACGTGAATTTATGGAATTGGTAGTCATAAAATGCTTTGAAAGATGTTAATACCGTATTTACACTTGAATGTCTTGCATTTGTAACGCAAAAAACTCAAGGTGGGAGTTGTACGAGAAATAAGTTTTACTGATTCATGTAATAACTTGATGTACATATAAATAAAGTAACTAAGAGAACTACCATATTGCAAAAGAGATATAGACGACTGCCCCATCATAATGACGTCAGAAGTCAAGTCACCAGCGAGGGGATTATTTTGGTACCATAAATTTCACTCGCTGACGATATCTGATGTCATTATGACAACATCTGACGTCAGTATGACGTATGTCACCCATGACTTATCTCAACTGCAATATGGTAGAAACCTATCGAACAATTTAATGCAGTACGAGACATCTAAACTCATGATTATTTCAGTTTCGTTTGAAACGGAAGAGCTGGATATTGGTTACCTACAGGGGCGTACGCAAGGCGTTAGGGGTTTAACCCCCCCTTGAATTTAGACAAACTGGAAAAATAAAAATTTTAGTAGAAATTATGCGGGCTATTAATTTTTAGAATTATGACCCCCCCCTTGAAAAAATTCTGCGTACTCCACTGGTTGCCTGTTGGTTAGTATAGGCATATCAATGAACGGGGAAGGGCATTGTATTGAATAGAAATAATTTTACTTCAAATAATTATGAATTTTGAATTTTGGTTTCTTTTAAGCCAATTAACTACTATAAATGTTCAACAGTAACGAGTAATCAATAATTGAATCAGGTAATTGCCTACTTTTTTTATCCTTTTGAATTTGATATGCAGGATGTGTAGAAACCGAAATGGTGAATCAAAACAGAAGTCTATTGTCGAATAAAAGTGTCTTTAATAATGAAACACATCACGATGAATTGAAAGTACTCAAAATGAATTTAGAATTGTTATTTAAGTTTTAAACACATGTTTACAGGTGAATACGAATGGAATACAGGCATACAGGCATAAATGAATAGAATTACACACACACAAAGAATAACAAGCTAACAGACATTTTACCTTAGTCTTGAATACTAAAAACAAAACAAAAAAAAACAATAAAAACCATTACATAGTGATGCCATCTGTTGAAATAGAAAAACCGATAGAACAGAAACTATAAAAAAATAAAGCAACTGTTATGAATTATTAAATAATTAAAATTAAACAGTAAGTCTTTTATGAAGACTGAACAGGTATTAATGTAGTTAGTGACACAGCATGAAATTACCTTATTAAGAGAAGAAAATAAAAAGGTAAATATTGTACTGAACACAAGTATTGCTGAATATGTATTTCCTTACTCTTTCTTTTCCTTATCATGACACTGCTAAAAAACCGTAACAATTGACATTGACAGTTGATTTTTGTATTTGTAGCATGGTTCGATATTTTGTTGCATATTGTATGTAAGGTTCACTTTGTATATCGATGAAAGAATTGTAATCGTTTAGTTTATGTTAACTTGTGAAAACGAATGTTGGCAACATATGTATATTGTCGATGTCCAACATGGTTGTAACTTACGCAGCGGCTTTACCAACTATAATAAATCTTTGTGTTTCTAATTAAGAACTCTTCCCTAACATCTAATTGTTAAGAGGCTGTTATAAATCAACCTTATATGTACTACTCGCATCTTAACACATTGTATGTGTACTAGTACGTTTTCTGACGATTGATACTTGAGCGCGGGACATGTACTAGTACGTTTTCTGATGATTGATACTTGAGCGCGGGACATGTACTAGTACGTTTTCTGACGATTGATACTTTAGCGTGTGTCATGTACTAGTACGTTTTTTGACGATTGATACTTTAGCGTGGGTCATGTACTAGTACGTTTTCTGACGATTGATACTTGAGCGCGGGACATGTACTAGTACGTTTTCTGACGATTGATACTTGAGCGCGGGACATGTACTAGTACGTTTTCTGACGATTGATACTTGAGCGCGGGACAT
The DNA here is from genome assembly GCA_032207245.1 of Pardosa pseudoannulata. Classification (NCBI taxonomy): domain Eukaryota; kingdom Metazoa; phylum Arthropoda; class Arachnida; order Araneae; family Lycosidae; genus Pardosa; species Pardosa pseudoannulata. The sequence continues at coordinate 37,916,701 of CM063500.1, forward strand.
GTACTAGTACGTTTTCTGACGATTGATACTTGAGCGCGGGACATGTACTAGTACGTTTTCTGACGATTGATACTTGAGCGCGGGACATGTACTAGTACGTTTTCTGACGATTGATACTTGAGCGCGGGACATGTACTAGTACGTTTTCTGACGATTGATACTTGAGCGCGGGACATGTACTAGTACGTTTTCTGACGATTGATACTTGAGCGCGGGACATGTACTAGTACGTTTTCTGACGATTGATACTTGAGCGCGGGACATGTACTAGTACGTTTTCTGACGATTGATACTTGAGCGCGGGACATGTACTAGTACGTTTTCTGACGATTGATACTTGAGCGCGGGACACGTACTAGTACGTTTTCTGATGATTGATACTTGAGCGCGGGACATGTACTAGTACGTTTTCTGATGATTGATACTTGAGCGCGGGACATGTACTAGTACGTTTTCTGATGATTGATACTTGAGCGCGGGACATGTACTAGTACGTTTTCTGACGATTGATACTTGAGCGCGGGACACGTACTAGTACAGGTTAGTGTAACAACATAGTTTGTTTGTGGGTACAAAAATAACGGTATATACAGGAGAACGAAGCCGAATGTTCTTGTCTACTACATAGATTCTGGAAAAATTTAGACAAATAAAAACTAGTTTTTAAATTATTAGTTTTTTGATTGCTCTTTTCATTTTTTTGTAATGTAAAAATGTTTATATATAACATAATTCGAAAAAATTAAAACTATATACTACTATTTCTATTTGATTTTTCATATTTAGGATACTATTATAAATTTATCCCTTAAAAATATATTTTTTGTTTACAAAAATCTTACGGTTGTTGTTTATATATTTGTATTTATATATTTGTTTATATATTTCAATATAAAATACGAAAAGTTGGTTAAAAATGAAATAATTTTCGATCTATTGAGATTTAACTAAATAGCTAAATTTACGCTAAAAACGCCCGCTTCCAGTACAATCCCGCTGCGAAATGTACCCGCACACAATGTGTTAATTTAATGCTGAAATACAACGACTATTCATCACAAAAACTGATCTGAAACGATTTCATGAATTATTTTTAAATATCTACCCGCACAATGTGTTAAATGCTGTAGTATAATCCACTAATGCCAGAGTAGTTTTAGCTGAATATGTATATTGATGTTTATTTTAAATCTTAATTATTATAATCTGTTCAAAATAAATAAATTTGAAATTTAATTTCATAGCAATGACGTATATTTCAGAAAAATGCTTCAAAATTAGAATTTTTTTCCCTGGTTTATTTTGATGTAGGGGAGAGTGGCTCACCTTGGGACACAGTACACCTCGGGGCAGCTTTATTTTTTGCCCTAAATTTTAAATTTACTCTTAGCTCTTGTAGATGCAGATAGATGTCAGCACAGTCAATTTGTAAGATGTGTTTTGATTCCATTGATGAAGCAGATAAGTATTTATTAAGTTTTTTATTTTGAGAACATGTCTAGTAACTTTCATGTAAAATTTTTATAAGTTATAAACTGGATTTTTAATGCGAATAATTTGAAATAAAAGGTATTATAATGAAATTTAAAGGTTTCTCTATAAAACTGATGTATAGTAATTGTTCTGGTGCTACGTCTAAAAGCATGGCATTCTAAAGTTTCATAGAGTGTGTATGGTACACCTTGGGACAGGTGGAGGTGGTCCACCTTGGGACACAAGATATACCTAGCTAATTTTTATTTCAAATATTTTTACAAAAAGATATTGCATTTAAAATATTTTTTTATTTAATCTAAACAACCTGTGTTTATTAATAGTTATTTCTTCTTTTAGGTACTCATTAGGTTTAACAGTGGCAAGGATTAGAAGTAAAGAATATCAAAAAAATGAAGCAGTTCGTGCTGATAATATTCAGAAAGCTGCTGCAAAAATATTTTCAGGTGAAATGTCTTTTAGGGAAGCTGCTGCAGTCTACAATGTTAGTAAAACCACCCTGAATCGCCCTATTAACACTTTTAAAAAAAGTGAACAGTCAAATTTTAACTCCAAATATGTATCAAAGATACAAAGTCGAAAAATATTCACTGATGATGAGGAAGGAAATCTGGTAGTCTATATTTTACAAGCTTCGAAATATCACTATGGACTAACAATTAGTGATGCACGTACCCTTGCTTATGAATATGCTTCAGCAAATAAAAAGAATATTCCTTCAAGTTGGGAGCATGAAAAAAAAAGCTGGAAAGGACTGGTACATTGGATTTAAAAGAAGACATAGTGCCGTGTTTTCTCTTCGAAAACCAGAAGCAACCAGCCTTTCTCGTGCCACCAGCTTTACAAGAGAGAATGTAAATAAGTTTCATGATAACTTAGAATCAATTCTTCAGCGTAAAAACTTTACAGCTAGTGAGATTTATAATCTTGAAGAATCAGGAATTACAACAGTACATGTTCCACTTAAAATTATTGCTGTAAAAGACATAAAACAAGTTGGTCAAATGACATTTTGTAAATGACTAATTTGTATTAATCAGCTAATTTGTTTGTTGTTTTGTAAACAAAATTAGAAAATATTAATTTCTAATAATTGTGTTTATCACTTGAAATACTTTTAATTCCAAGATAATAATTCCAAGTATATTGTAATCCAATAATTGAATTTTTCACATCTATTTTTAATTGTCCCAAGGTGAGCCACCAGGTAGTACACCTTGGGACAAAATACAAGTTTATTAAATATATTTTTTTAATTTTTCTATAATGGATATGAAATTAAAAACTATTTAATAATGTAGGCAAAGGTTAAAAGAATATTAGGTAAAATTTTGATAATAATTCATCAATATTAAAAAATTAGAAAAAAGAAAGAAAAAAAGTGTCCCAAGGTGAGCCACTTTCCTCTATATATTTATAAAAATGTTATAAAGAAACAAAAGTATTAAATAAATTAACTACCAACAATATTTTTACATACATATCGAAATTTTATGGAAGTTATACTTTATGGAATAATATTATTTCCTTTTGTGGCTGTGACTTCTCTATGTTAAAAAGCAGCGCATCTCTTTTATTATTGCTATTCATTAGAATCAAACAGAAAATACTTTTACACTGCACTAACTATGTAGTTAGAAGGGATTATAAATGTCACCAAAACACTGGTGATTAAGTATATAATGTAAACTCTGAATTTTAGGTGAATGATGACTGACTCCATTTAACTTTATAAACATTTATTCATTCACACATAAAATAATAGAAGTACCCGCGAGAGCGTTGGTCGAAAGCGACCTCATCCGACCGATCCAAATCTTTGTTTCTGGTAAGCTTTGCGCGCGCGTTAGAGTTGAGTTGTAGATTTGCTTGGGAGTCCGCCTCTCACCATGGAGTCGCAAAGCCTGGACACCACAATACCAAAAAATATATCGGATGTATTTTATGTTTTAAACGTATTAATAACTAAACGAATTCTTATAACATTTAAAAAATTTGAAATTTAATTTTAAATCCGGTCAAGTGAAAGCAAATATTTTGAGAAAAAATTAACAAATAAACTTGCTATTAAAACTCAAAAATTCTTATTGGTGTTCTCTTAATACTTTATTCAAAGCTAAATTAAAGCTCAGTTTTAAAACATTTTAAAAAAACGTTTAAAAGAATTACGATAAACATTGTCAAGTTCCGCAAATCTTTCATCCTCAAATTTAAACGCATATTTTTTTGAATTAAAATAAGCAACTCACACCGTTACTTAAGATATATTTTTTAACATAAAATGTTATTTATTGGTAACAAAATGTGCTGTAATTCCAAGACATATTTTTTTAGAAAAATTGGTACTTTTCATTTTATGCTTAATTTTCTTAGAAAAACAACTGACAAATTGAAAAAGCATGCTAAGAATACCACGCATTTTTCATAGTTTGCTAAAGCATAGATAAAATTTTTCCAGTGCAATTTTTCATTTTGTTTTATCATGAAAAAAGACATTATTTTTTTGCTTTTTAAAAAACTGAACTTTCGAGAAAGTATTAGTAATTTTTCTACAGCATGGGCATTTTACTTGCTTAAATTTTTTTATTAGAGTATATTTGCGAAGTTGAAAAATTAATTTGTATATTTGAGGGAATAAATTAAAAACAACTTGGTTAATACATAATCGAGGGATTTATATCATGTATTCTAATAGAAGTCTAATTCAGGGGACCTTTCTCAAATCTTGATAAAATATTATAAAAACCTATACGAAATTCTATTGCATCAAATTACATGGAAAAGATATTAATATTTTTATAATTAAAACTGTAATTTATTTTTTATTTTGTGTTGGGGTGAAAATGGTAATAAGATTGTTTTATTAAGAAATTTTATTATTAATTTCAAATAAACCATATATTTTATACAAGTTAGAATATAATTTCCTCTAACGCGAGAACGTTGGTCGAAAGCGTCCTCATCCGACCGATCCAAATCTGTCTCTGGTAACCTTTGCACATGTGTTAGAGTTGAGTTGCAGAGTTGTGTGGGAGTTGGCGGCTCACCATGGAGTCGTAAAGTCTGGACACCACAATAACAAAAAATATATCGTATGTATTTTATGTTTTAAACGTATTTTATGAACGACATAACTACCCAGTCAAGTATCCGAAATGTTAAATAAATGCCATCAAACTTCTGAAATTTTCCTATGTATTCTGTGATGATCCTGTCTTCAAAAGCCATTATTATCTACCGTGGCACTTGCACAGTCTCCCAAAAAAATTTCCGAATATCCGAAAGGGACCAACAAAATAATAACCAAGAAAAGATTTTCCTTTTTAAAATTAATTTTAAAGTTAGCATTAGCGGATATATAAAATAATTGTGTACGCAGAAGTAATGTTTAAATAAAAAATCAGAAGGTAAAATAAAAAGTAGGTGAACAATACAATCTTTGCATGTTATGACCGGTAATGTATATGAAAGTAATTAAACATGCATATTCTTTATGAGCATAAAAATGGCAAATTTGTTTAATTATAATAAACTTTATTATCACGAAACATCAAGACACTTCATGGTGTACTTTAATTGCATTTTACTGAAAACGGCGCACTGTAAACATTAAATTTATTATATATATATATATATATATATATATATAATTTATATATATATATATATATATATATATATATATTTTATATAATATGTATATATATATATATGTATATATATATATGTATATATATATATATGTATATATATATATATGTATATATATATATGTATATATATATATATATATATATATATATATATATATTTATATATATATATATATATTTATATATAGTATATATGTCTATATATATATGTATATATAATATGTATATGTATATATATGTATATATGTGTATATATATATATATATATATATATATATATATGTATATATATATATATATATATATATATATATATTATATTATATATATATAATATATATATATATACATATTTTTAATATATAACTATTTGTATATATATATATAATATTTATATATATATATATGTGTGTATATATATATGTATATATATATTATATATATATATATATACATATATATATGTGTATATATATATATATAATATATTATATATATATATATAAATATATCTGTATATCTATATATATAATATATAATATATAAATATACATGTATAAATATAATAATATATATAAATGTTAACATTATATAATGTTATAATATAATATTATTAATAATTGCTATTTATTAGAGTCA
>CM063500.1:37929986-37942486 GCA_032207245.1 Pardosa pseudoannulata
TTTGCGAACTGGAAAAGCTTGACATAAAATTTTCCACCCACTTACTTTTACTTTACTCGTGGTAAATAGTAACTCGTGATAAGAAGATTAAAGTAGTCAGGAGTTTCTTGCAGTTGGTAGCAGTCATGAATGTCTTTATTTTGTGCCAACAGGAAAAGCTTGACATAAAATTTTTCTCTCATCTACTCTTCTCTTGGTAAATAGCGAGTATAAATATTATAAGAAATTTAAGTTATCTAGATGTTTCTTGGTGTTGTCTGCAGACGGTAGTGTCTTATTCCTTTTCTTCCAACAGAAAAAGCTTGACATAAACTTTTTCTCGCACTTACTTTTCTCTTGGTAAGTAGTGAATATAAATTTTATAAGAAGTTTAAGGTAGTCAGGATTTTTCTTGCAGCTGGCTGCAGTGAGTGTCTTTATTTTACGTCAACAGGAATATAAAGACAGGATTGATATAAATTTTTCTCACACCTACTCTTCTCTTGGTAAATACAGAGTATAAATTTCATAAGAGATTTAGGTAGTCAGGAGTTTCTTGCAGTTGGTTGCAGTGAGTATCTTTATTTTCTGCCAACAGGAAAAACTTGACATAAAATCTTTTTCAAACCTACTTTTCTCTTGGTTAACAGTGAGCATACATCATCAAGCTAATAAAAAACAGAAACAAATAAATTACAGAAAATGAAAAACAAATCGATTTTAACTTGCAACCATCGTATATGAAAAACAAAATTTTCAGTTAAGCTAGAAGAAACACTGAAATAAAATAAAACCCTTATTTGTTTACGAAATCGCTCAGGGAACAGTTTCCAACCAAAGAACAAGATGCAAACATGTTTTAAAAACAAAATTAATAGTGTGAAAACACTTGAATAGTTATAAATGAGGCAATTAAAATGACAATGGAAACTCTCCCAGGAATGTTAATTTGATAAAAGGAGACTAAGAAAACAAAAACATCAATTCTCCTAAAAGAAATCTTATTTTTGTTTATGGAAGAATGAAGAGTGGTAAACGTAAAAAGGTTTTCGAACTTTAATTGATGCTTATTCTTAATTAGATATCCATTCACTTATCGTGTTCTCCTAATGTGCATTGTAAGGTTATATTTTTTATTAAGAATTATTTCCAATGGTTAAAAATAATTCTTGTCCTGCCGTATTGTTTGGAACTCGTATTTTAGCTGATAAAATATTTTTTAATGAAGTGTAACTAATGAATGGTAAATGAAACATTTTTAAAACTAATAATGGAAAAGTGCAGTTGAACAACATGTATTTAAGCAGAGTGCACTTCATTTAAATTACAGTTTATTTAATCTTGTGTAAGGATAGGATAGAAAAGCTGCTAATCTATTTTTAATGTCTTTTAGTTCATTAAAACTCTGAACAAAGAGTATCAAACTCTTAGACTACTTAAGAAGGCGGCATGAAGAAAAATTATTTATATAAATTTCGCAAGCGTTTTTTGAAATTTCTTGCTACGTTGTTTGCTACGCGGGTCAGTTAGAAATTTTTGAGATACAACTAGGTTTTAAAAATTATACTTACAAAATTTTAAACGTGTTCAAAGAAGTCTCCTGCAGCATCAATGCCCTTTTTTAGACAAATGTTTTACAGATTAAGTGCCTCAAGCCATTCATTTCTTGGAATACAGGAAAATATGCATTTATAGCCACATCAATCTCTTCTTCTGAATGAAAACGGCGTCCACGTAAGTTCTTTTTTAGATAAAAGAATAACCAAAAGTCACACATAGCTAGATCAGGTAAATGCTGCGGATGTTCTATCACTTTAATTTGTTTTAAGAAACTCAACTGTTAATTGGCTGTATGTGAAGGTGTATTTTCAGAGTGAAGCATTAGTCCCCTAACATTCACTTCTTGTAGAATTTGTGGAAATCATTTAGTGGTATACCATTTTACTGTTACTGTCTTCTGTAATTCCAACTTGATGGCTCAGATCAATCCCGTACTTCTGAAGAAAACATCACTTTTTTCAGTGCGCGTTGTCTTTTCACCATTGTCGGTGTGGGATCATCTTCAAAGACCCATAATTTGCTTTCTTGACGTGGTGGAACGTCAAAAAATGGTATGTACATTTCATCACCCGTTACAACTTTAGAATTTGATGCGGTGGCCACCATCATTTAGCAATCTAAGAGTTTATATACTGATTCTGACACGCTGCTTTGTTTGTGCTCAGTTAGATTATGAGGAACCCAACAGGAAACTACTATTTTCATATGTAATTCTTCATTAATAACTTTGTTTATGGCTGCGGATCGAATGTTAAGTTCCTTCTGTATAATTTGTTAAGTACAACGATTATCATCCATTACCATTTTTCGTATGGCAACACATTATCAGGGATTACTGCCGACGGCGGCCTTCCCGTGTGTTCTCGATCCTGAAGAAAATTACTACCTTTGCTATATCCTTTAAACCATCTGAATACAGTAGCACGAGCTGCAGATTCATCACCAAATGCCAATTGCAACCTTTGAAAGCATTCTTCTTGATTTAATCCTGCTTTAAAATCGTAAAAAACCATACAGCGAAAATTTTCTCAGTCAACTCCATTTTCTCTTCTGTTTAAAATTTAATCTACGCTAAAAAAGTTGAAGTAAGTCAGTAAAAAATTGTCTGCTGTGTTAAAATATTTTGTTTGTTAAAATTAAACCGTTATTTTTATTTTGTAAATTCTAGTCTGCGCGTATCCTAAAAATTTCAGAGTAACCCTCGCTATCTTTATTAGGGTCTGTTGGAAAAAGCGTGATTCCGCATTCAGTACTATTTTTCACTTAAACAATAAACAAGCAATTTTTTGCATGTATTCATGCAATGAGTTCATTTCCACTATTGTTAAAATAGTTTTATACATTTTCTTAAATTGCAAATTTATAAATTTTTATTTCATCATAAAACATAAAATATTTAAAATATTTCTTACCTATTTTTGAAAAACCGTTGGTCAGAAACCCGTGCAGTTGATTATTAAAAAATGTTAACGATAAAATAAATAAAATATTACTTTTTTGAAAGTTTTTAAGGACTTAGTAAAGAAGAATGTATTCCTGACTTGCAAACAAAGCAATCTATGCTGACAGATGCAAAATATAAAGATTCTTAAGGAAAGTAAATGTTGCTAACGTTGTCTAAAAATATATTACAAAACTAAAATATAATTGTTAAAAGTTATGATGTGTCTTTAAGTAAATTATACAACATACCCATTTTACCCCACCAGACCCTATGTTTTACGCATGCGCCCACGCTAAGTACACAAATATGTTTTTGTTGGGAGTGATATTAAAAACTTCCTCCTTTTAGCAAAGTGTCCATTTAACTAGGATGGCTTAAAAAAGTTAAAGTCATATAAATTGATTACTACATCTTCATAAAAAACAAAATCTTTTTATTTGCTACTTGCAATCTTAAGAAATACTATTTACATTACGTAAATTAAGTTTCAGTTATTTTGCACCGCGTAATTTAGTTTCAAAACTCGCATTGCCAGAAAAATAAAACAGCTGGTGCACAAATTCTTAGAAATTGGCGTAGCTCGAATTAGTCGAATACCTGCTACCTAAACAATGGCCGACTTGACTGACTACCGTCTGCAGATCTACCGTGATCATCAACTCCGTTCATGAACTGCCGACAGCAACTGCTAGCTGCTGGTGTTGTAGTTGACTCGGGGTTCCTGGGCTGAAGGACTAAGTGCTGGCCTAAATACCAGCTGACTCATCGGTTACCCGCTTATATCCTAAAAGCTCATCCTAATATTTGCATACTCCTGTTGCCACTCAGGTGAAGCATAACTTTAAGTGGACAAACCAGCAACGCCCCTAAATCAAGCACGTATATCTTAATCGTCAATCGCGTGAACGTAGCCCGTTCCACGGTAACCTGCGTTTTCCCTCGATACACCGTTTGAATTAATGGTGGCAAATGAAATGACTGACGACGTGAAGCCTAATTCGATAAGTTTATACTCCACGGAACCGTAAGAATAACTAGGGTAAGTTGAGATTTCCCAACAGTTTTCATATGCTATACGGGGAGTTTGCTGACGAAGTGATAATTTACAATGTAACTACCCTTGAATTCAATTGATTGGTTTGGTTAGGTTTTTTTTCTTTGCTACCCGAAAGCTAATGAGATCGGGACCTGCTGCTTAAAGCCGATTCCGAATGGCTGAGAATACCCATGTAGTCCCAATCGAACTCACGAACAGCAATACCAAACAGCAACTTCCTAGTCATTTGATCATCGTTTGGAGAGGTTAAAGGAACAAATATTTTCTGTGCATACCTGGCTATGAAGGAACAAAACATTATGATCCCATTAAAAGCTTAGATGTTTGTTTAAATTTCTAAAAAAAAAAGTACTTTGTGATTCGTTCTTTAAATTTGGTCACGTAAAGAACATTCTTTATCACTTCAACATTTCTCTTTTGATTGATTTATAAATCCGGACACATGATACCCCAATGTCTTTTAGAGCATATTAAACATCGTATATTTGTCTTGCATTGCTTGGACCATTGTCTAAATTTGAGACAAAAGAAACAGCCCTTCTTTTTCTTATTTTCTTCATTTTTTGATTCAAAGTCATCTTTTGAGCAACAAAGCAATCTCGGCTTTCATGGTATTTATCACAAAATATTCTTTCCCCTATGGCAGGTTGTTTTATTATGGCCTGAGAATAAATCATTTTCCGTAGGTACGAAATTTTTGATCCTGGTACCTTTTATCTGTTTTACTTTCTTTGTTTGAACCCAAATCAATTAATTTAAATCCGGTTTTGGCCAAGGAAATTCTTCGCTCTCCTTCGACTTAATTTCTTAAAAACAACAATAATCATTTCAGTTTCTCAGAGTGAGAGTTTTTTCCTGTAACTACTAATGCATGATTTCTCAGCCAAACTCTCAAAATTTCTTCAGGAATGCAGGATTCGACGAGCTGAAACAACATTGCTGCGTATTTGTCGCTTGTCATCCCTATTGACTCCAGGTAACGGAAATATGACTCTAACCTGTCATACAATACAGATAAGCTGCATTTCCTCTTTCGATTCGAAAGATTTTCAATAATCAGACCAAATAATTCCCTAATATACAATTCCACCAAAAATTCTTCTTTGTCAAACCTATTTCGTAAACTTTCTATAACGTTTTCATAATTTTCAGCGTTGCAGGGAAGTTGTTCACAATGTCACGTGGTCTCGTACCGGAGTATGGTCGCTTGAACGAGATAATGCATCTTGTCCTCATTTTCAATTTCCTTATCCTCATCACACGCCGAAATTGACCCCAAAACGATAACCTATCATTAATGTCGCCACCGAATTGTTTTCACTCTATTTCAGGTAATTTCAGTTTCCGTTTACTCAGATTTGGCGGCGAACTGCCAGTGGATTCTGTCATTTCGCGATTAAAAAATAATTCCGTTTCTACTCCTATTAAGTCAAACTTTTCTTTGTATTCTTCAATATTTGCCCACTCACTTTCAAACTGATCATTTGAAGAAAATTCTGTATTTAATATTTCAGTGTCAAAATTATTAAGTTCATTAGATATATGTTCTAAAGTGAGAAGTTTCGTTTTCACACATTTTACATCATGAGTCTCCTTTTCTAACTCCTGCAAAATCGCATTAATTATTTTCGTAAAAGAAGCTCTGATAGGTTTTCGTTTCTGCACTGACGATTCCATTTCAATAAATTTAAAGCTCAATAGCAAAATCAGATTTAAACGAAACTATTGTTCTACTATTCAAATATTAACCGTAACGAAAATAATAAAACATCTGACCTTGACTTCTTATCACCCGATCACTTTCGGGATCACCAATTTGTGCGAGATTTGAAAGAACTAACCGTTCTCCTTTCTCCTAATGATTAAATAAATTTAGTTCGCAACTACGATTCAAAACGACATGCCTTTATTTCAAATATCAGTCAAATTCTGTTTATTAAGAAGTGTTACCACTTTTACACTATTAAACTTTGCATGATCTAGCTATTCAGGTTTATTTCTAACAATATTATAACTTTTGATATATCCCAATATTAATCTAATAAACCAGTGCGCAGAGGGCGGAAACAACCAAGGTATCTCCACCCATTGGGAACGGTGGAATTTCCTGTGCTTCGCTACCAGGATATTGGGATATACCAAGTGATCCAAAAGTCAGGATGAACTTTAAAAAGGAATAATTCAAAAACGAATAAAGATAAAAAGATTCTCTTTGCACCAAATGGATGGAAAAGCTGATTTTATGTGACACCGAAACGAATATAGTTCTGTTGGTGGCCAATAGATGACTCAATCGTATTTTTGATGTAGGATTATGTAAAGCAATAAACGATATAAAAAGGAGTAATGGTAGTTGAAGCTTGTATGCATCGAAATGCTGTCCATAGTTGAGAAACCCCTCTTAGTTAAACTGTATTATAAAAATTCGGAAAATGCCATTGCGGCATTGCTAGCATATCTTTACAAGAAGGTTATACGGATAGGAAAGGACCAATAACGTCTTCTGCATTGAACAAAATGATGAGGAAATTTGGAGCTACACGTTCTTTGGAATCAAGTCAAAGGAGTGGACGTTCCTCCATAGCCGCTGATGTTGCTACGACAGTGGAGAAGACGGTGCAATTCATGTCGGCCGTTGCTGCACATGGGAAGTGCAGTGCTCGAGAAGCTTCCAGGCAGACAGGAGTGTCGTACAAAAGTGTCTGGATAGCACTGCGAATAACTCTGAAACGGTATTCCTACAAGTTGCAACATAACCATAAACTGAAAACTCCCGACTTCGATTCTTGCAGAGGTTTTGCGAATTTGGTATTCAGTAAGATGGAAGAACAGCACGACTGGCTTCACACTGTGCTTTGGACCGATGAAGCGCATTTCACACTCTCTGGCGCTGTTAACACCCACAATTGTCGATCGTGGACCACAAAAAATCCACATGCATCTGTTGAGGTACCCTCGCAACAGCCTAAAGTGAGAGTCTGGTGTGGCTTCAGTGCTGATTCCCTAATTGGTCCTTCTTTTTTTTCGAGGAAGTCACACAGACGAGTTTCAAAACAGTTTTTATCACTGGTACGAAATATGTAGCACTGTTACAGAACAACATTATTTCTGAACTGCAAGCTAGACAGGCACTCCAAACAGTCACCTTTATGCAAGATGGAACAACACATCATGTTGCTCTGCCTGTGCAACTCTGCCTGCTGCGCTCAACATTTGGAGAGGATCGCACTATCAGTCGATACTTTAATCCCGCATGGCGTCCAAGATCTCCCGATTTGACAGCCTGTGACTTTTGGCTGTGGGGATTCTTGAAGTCAAAACTATATCGTGACCAACCGGCATCATTAGCAGCACTGAAAGATGCCATCCACCAAAATGTGTCTGCCGTAACTGAAGAAATGCTACTAAATGCTGTGAACAGTGTGGTGAATCGTATCACAGCTGTACGTCTGAAAGATGTACACATTGAGAATTTACTGTAGTACTAATTAATTGTAATTAAGTTGACTTGTAAGTTGTCAACATTGTTTCATTTGTAAATCATCTTTTGGTGTAATAAATCACTCTAGCGGCATCTGCTGATAGCCAATAGAACTATATTTTCGTTGCCACACAAAAACCGGATTCTTTTCTATCCGTCTGGTGAAAACCGATTCTTTGTATAATCATTAGTATTCCAATTAATTATTTTTAAAGTTCGTCCTGACTTTTGGATCACCCGGGATATCGAAGACCTTGAAGAAGACGTGATAATCTTCTAGAACAAACTTTCTGGCTTATGTTTTATCAAATACGAGGGTAAATACAGAAAGCGGAAGTCAAACGAAATCAATAACTTGAAAAAATATTACTTTATGTAGAATATATAGAATGTATTTTGGTGATCTACATTATTGTGCGCGAGGGAAAAATATTATCGCTGATAATGATATATCGGCAGAGCAATATTTTAATACTGTTATCGCTATAATTGAATTCAATCAATATTTGACGATATATTGATAAAAGATCCAGCCCTAATGCATATGTATATATGTAGGGCTGAACGATATGACAAATTTAATATCGCGATATATCCTCAAATTTATATTGAGATCATTGATATATCATCATAATACTTTAAAGTAGGAGGGTGTATTACTATTTATGAATGATCTTAGCTTTCTTTCGATCTAAACCTTTTTTCATCTTAATTAAAATTTTTATAATTATAATTTGATCATAAAAATTAGGATTTCTGAAAGATTAAAAGCAACTTTTTTAGTGAAATTCATTGTAACACTCGAAGGGAAAAATATTGTTCAGAAGTAATATGTTAACATACTAAACAGAATTGTTTATTCAAATTGGAAACTCTTACTGTTAATTTAAATTGCCTATTTACGCTAAATTATATTTCTCCCAAATCGAAATTAAATTCCTTTCATTGGTAAACTGATCTTCAAAATTGGATTCCTTGGGTTTGAATATTGCACCCGGAAATAGAAGTTCGTTGCCGTTCGGAATCAGTTTTAAGTAGTAGGTGTGTGTGAATAGCGTTCGTAGGGCAAAATTAGCGGACAATACCAATCAAACAGAAACGGTTTTATTGGTCTAATATCCAGCAGGGAAAAGAATAATATGACTTACAACTTTCAGCTCGCAGAACTGATAAGTTATAAACTAAACATATGACTCAAGTATTCTAAAAATCAGTCATACGCATTGATGAACAAAAGTTTTAACTTTTCTGATCCCTATGCTTGAAATATTTATAAAAGCTGTTGTATTTTTAAGCAGAAAAGCCCACAAACGAAACTATTTAGCAACACTTCGCTACTTTACATTTGAATTTTTTTTTTTGTAATTCTAGTTCTTCAAGAATTCTTCAACAATTTTATGTTTTGTGTTACAGTTATCAATGACGAATATAAATGACAAGTCTTATAGTTCAAATTTCTGCTCATGGCATATTTGTTTGTATCTATCCGGGACCGACTCTACCAATAGGTCCCATTCCCAATAAATCTCATTTAAGAAAATTGTTGACGTATTACTATAAAATAAATCAAACTAATTATGCACGTACTATACGATTGGAATTGTTAGTTTTCCACTTTCAATTTGAATGTTAAAAATCTACATAAGTGTTTTTTATTAAATTTTTCTGTTTTGTTAAATTTTAAAAAATACATAATGTTCGCTGTGTTTACTAATCTGTAATTCATATTTAATCCAGGTTTGTACCTAATACATTCTAATCGAGTTCCTCATAAAAGCATAAACAGTGAAAAACATGCTTTACATTTTAGCAAGATGTAAAAATATCTACCACTTGTAAGTGAAAAAAAATATATTATATATATTTACTAATCAAACTCTCTGGTCAATGATATGGTCATATCTGTGTTTTTAAAAAGAGATCCACCTTGAAGGCGTGGCTCGGTAGTTAAAATACATGCTTTATCTACACATATGAGTGTAGCTATTGAGTAATAACAGAGGTGTTAAGATTTTTTAAACTGTCTGTAGAGTTCACGGGAATAGGAGAGTCGATCTCTGTACCATAAGAGCATTTGTATTAAACACTTCTTATCGAAGAGTTAAAACAAATTTGCATGTATAAGAAAGCGATAAAAGTGTACTCTTTAGGCCATTTTTTTTTTGGTTTACTGTGTGGATTTTTCTCGGTGAATTATTTTTTTATATCTAAACTTTAGTTTATGAGAGATGTAATTTTATTATTAGGAGGAATGCAAAAAATTAACAGCTCCATCATTACAGATCTAGCTTCTTGGATAACCTTTTCCCCAAGGAAGAAAATATTATCCAGAGATGATGGAATTACTACGGAAAGCTATAACATAGGTACTGACATAATATACTGAGGAGTAGGAAAGAAGATTAATTTTAACTATTGTATAATCTGTGCATTTATGATAAACACTACTCGCGAAGAAGTTAAAATAATTTTGCGCATATTTGAAAGTGATAAAAATTTACTTTTTAAAATATTTTTCTTTTGTTTACTGCGTTCATTTTTGCTTGGTGATTTTTTTTTTATATCTAAACTTTAGTTCATGAGAGACATAACAATCCTCCCTGCTTTCATTATTAGGAGAGATGCAAAAATAGTCACAGCTCCATCATTACAGATCTAGCATCTTGGATAACTTTTTACATAATGGAGAAAATATTATCCAAATCAGAGATGATGGAATTTCTACGGGAAGCTATAACGTATACTCAAGAGCCAAAACATCATGACCACCATTACATTTTGCAATGAACTCACCTGGATGACGTGGAAGGCACGTGATCAAATGGAAGTGGTATTTAACTGCTGCTGGAGAGTCTGAAGAATCATTCCTTCTGTGTATGATGGGAAAGTATGCAGATCTAAGCGATTTTGATAGAAATCAGATTGTAATGGCTCAAAGGCGCCGAACAAGTATTTCCGAAACTGCACGAGTCGTGGAAAGTTTGCGATCTAGAGTTGTTAGTACTTATGCAAATTGGATGAATGACAGTGAAACCAGCAGTAAATGATATGGTGATGGACGTCCACATGCTGTCAAAGAAAAAGGTCGTCGGAGATTGTCTCGCATAGTGAATCAAAACCGGAGCCAGACAGTGGCTCAGCTGACAACCCAATGCAATGCAGGGTCTAGTAGAATAGTATCGGAGCACACTGTTCAACGGACACTGTTGGATATGGAGCTACGCAGCAAACGTCTTGCTCGTGTGCCTTTGCTGATGAAGCGTCATCGCCAACTGCTCCTACGCTGGGCCCGGAACATCGCGACTGGTCCATGGATCAGTGGGAGAGAGTTGCCTGGTCAGATAATTCACGGTTTATCATTCATCAAGCCAATGGCCTTCTCAGGATACGCCGTATTCCATAGATCAGTGGGTGCTGACGTTCTCTTGGGCGTCTCTGGGACACTTGGTTGTGGTACAGCAGACCATGAATGCGACAGGGTACATGAACATCATTGCGGACTAGTTGCACCCTTACATGGACTCTATTTATCCAGCTGGAAATGGAATGTTCCAACAGGACAACGCCCCTTGTCACAAGGCTAAAATTGTGTTGGAGGTATTCCAAGAACATGATGCTGAATTCCAGTTAATGTCCTGGCCGCCTAACTCGCCGGATCTCAATCCGATAGAACACATTTGTCATGGATGTCATGGGACGGCAGCTCGGAGTTCAAAGACCACCAATTCGCAATATGTCGGATTTGCGTAACCGTTTCTTAAACATCTGGTACAATCTGTCTCCGGGCATCTACCAAGGACGTGTAGCATCCATGCCAAGGTGGGTTGAAGCTGTGTTGCGCGCCAAAGGTGAGCCAACTCGTTATTGACATGAGGTCCTAATGTTTTGGCTCTTGGGTGTAGGTGCTGACAATATATACTGAGGAGAAGAAAGAAAGATTAATTTTAACCATTGTATAAGTGGTAGCATTTAAATTTAGACTGGAGCAGTGGTAGTGGTTAAAGTTCCTTTTGACATAGATAGCATATTGAGTGTTACCCCCAACGTCCGTGCTTGGTGTAAAATACATATTAAAATTCGGGATTTTGAGCTTATTAAAGTCAAGACTTAATTTCCTGTATCAGGATGAAATTAACAAGCTGTTCAGAAACAAATTCCGGAAGCTCGTAAACATTTCGCTGGAGATCATTTGCATTCCAACTCAAGATTCGGAGAGAGTTGAAAGCATTTAATGATGGATGGTTTAGAACAGGGGTAGGCAACGCGGCGCCCCCGATCGATTTTTAATGCGCCCTCGCTGGACTAATGTAAATGTATGATAGCCAGAGCGATTTACTTACTCTTGTCAAACGGAAATATACATCAAGTAGTCAGTTGAGTTTAGGATTGTGCATAGATTAGCAGTTTGCTAACCTTGAGCGTATCTAATAACACGCACGTATTTTTTGTTAGTGTGTGAACGTATTTCGAATACCACGCGTAGACCGTGCATTTAAAATTACCAAGTAATCCGAAATAATTCTTTTCTTTCAAAACCTTTTATGGATAAATGTAAAAGAAAAAGAACATATTATTTTAACGATGAATGGGAGCATCTATATTGTTTCGTTGATTACAGAGGGAAGTGTATTTGTTTGTTGTGTAATAATAGTGTTGCGATTCCCAAGAAAAGTAATATTGAACGACATTTTAAGACCGTTCATACCAATTTTGATAGTGACTATCCAATGAACTCTGAAATTAGAAGAAAAAAAATTATTTCTTTAAAATGTCCAATAACTAACCAGCAAAGTTTTTTTACTAAACCACTGCAACAACATAAAGCAGCAACGATCGCGTTATATAAAATATCGCATTTGCTAGCTAAGAATAAAAAACCATTTACAGATGGAGAATTAGTGAAAGAAGCCATGTTAGAAGCTGCTGATTCACATTTTGAAGAATTTAAAAATAAAAAAGAAATAGTTTCAGCTATAAAC
>CM063500.1:37947486-37954986 GCA_032207245.1 Pardosa pseudoannulata
GTATTCCAGTGTCCAGTGTCCAGTGTCCAGTACATACTGAGCACAGAATGCAATATGTGGTTCACAACAACGGCAACCACATTGAACCTCATTTGAATGCAAAATAAAAGGTAATTTACGTATTGATTTGCATTTGTTAACACTCTATTTTCTATTACACAGCGCCAAATATTCACCTATTGGTGACTTTTGGAACTAATTTGTTTTTTCGCGGAATATTTCGTTCCCCGTCTTGTTTAATCTTCCTACAAAATGTGGCTACCTTCTTGCAAATAGATCACACTATACAACACTGTGAGCACTGTCAGTTTAATTATGGCCACCCGGTATATATCTGTATACAAATATGTATTTATAAATGCATACATATAAATAAATGTCATGTCCTGAATTGTCAGTCTTTATTTAAGCAGTTGGGACATTAGTTTTCGTCCAGTTCGTTACATCTTTATTATTTATCTTTATCTTTATTTATAGACACGAGTATACTTCGCACGAAGTACTCTGGCGAAACAAAGTCTGACATAAGAGCTACGGATGTCAAAGACATGACTAGTCTGATTGGCAAGACTAGTTTGACTCACGGTTGGTGAGAGAACATACTAACTGACGAGCTGACGGCTGGGTAGAGAAAATCTCCTTTTCTAACTGACGGCTGAATTCAGAATACGAACTCTTTATCGAAAATATAAAATTTTACACTATGGGGTTTTGTAGGGTGTTTTTGTGGCTGACCATTTAGAATTTTCGAGGACATGTTTGGGGAGTTGTTGGACCTCTTCACAGTCCTTGCATTTTTTCTTTTTATTTTTAGTCTAGCCAAACAGATAGCTTGGGACGCTATCTTGTGCGGTACAGATTGTTGGCTTGGGGATATTAACTCCCACAAGTTATATGACTCTAGTCTCAAGGGGGATTTATCCGTTTGATTTTACGACTTCTGTAACGTCAAGAGGGGATTAAAATTGCGTCTTCATAGCCCACAGGTGGTTCACATCTGTGTGTTTGCTGGAGGTCTTGATTGTTTCCCACACTTAGGATCTTTGTAGGGGTTTTTCCTTTATTACTTTTTGTTTTCGGAGGGCTTATTCCTAGATCTTTTATTAATATATTACACTATTCCCATATTACAATATTGTTAACTTCCTATATTACCCTTCCGAGTGGAACACATCAAGAAAAAAATTCTCCAAAATACGCTAATGTCGGTGGCCAAAGAGTTCTATGATTTTTACCTTCACCCTTTGTCGACAAAAATGGAATATAGAAAAAACACCCTCGTTATTGTGCCTTTACTTCTGGTTACATATAGATATATAAATAGATATTATAGATTGCAAATTTTTATTACACATAAAGCTCTTCAAGTCTGGAATATTATCCCATAAGAAATAATGGATTCTAAAAGTACAAATAAAAATATTCTTTGAGAGACTTATTTATATTTTTTACGAAAGTCATCCAAGATATTTAAGGGGTGCAATTAGAGATACATCTGTTATCGCAAACGAAATACTTCGAAATAGAGATTTACAAACCATGAAAAGCTATGAGTGCTTTTGTGCCTCAGGTGGTAGGGTTGCATCCCTCAAGAAATGTCAGTGAAAGAGGGGTGCAGTTCCTAAACAATAGACCTGACCCAACTACTTCATAACGCCATGGGGGAAAGCACTGGCAAATATGTGCATTACATCCATTTTCGGAGCGTTACTGGAGGACGAAAACTGTACGTTTTGAAGTCATCATCGGTTTGGCGGAATTGTACGTGCGAACCGCTTAGAGGGTTACACACACACACACACACACACACACACACACATATATATATATATATATATATATATATATATATATATATATACATTAACCATCTGTTGCGTAAGCTAATGAAGTAAAAAAGTGTGATTGTTCCAGTTTTGTTTAGATTTTCCGATAGATGGCGATACTGGTCGAGGTGTCTGGAGTGCAGCGAGAGAGGTGTTGATAGTCAGTACGTGGAGGAGTGTGTGTGCGTTATAGCGGTGTTTGAAGTGACTAAAACTTGCTGGCATGCGAATTTTCAGCCTTCTGAGTTAACATGTTATAGAGTGCCTTTCTGAAAGGCTAAGTTTGTTCCTTTATCGAGTTTTATCCTTACCGAGTTATTCAAGTGTTTTAGAGTTTATGGAATTTTATTAATGAGCTGTTTTACTTAATGTCAAGTGCTGTATACTGTGTTTAAAAGTTTGTCAAGCCTGCACTTCAATGCGCAGACATTTAACCTGACTGAATAAATCACAGCCCATTTAAGTACGACTTCTGTTTTTTCAAGGTATCCGTCTACGGAGAACTTTTTTCTTTAAACATAGAAACTAGTTCATGTTTTATATTTTTATATTTATTTTTTTATATTATCATATTATTTTTTACATTATCATATTTATTTTTTATATTATCATAAAGAATTGCACTTAAAAATTTATTCCTGGAGAAGTTTCTATAAAATTTCTAATAAACGAAGAAAATTTAGTAAAAAAATCGAGTTTTTTTAAAAGGTTTAATTTTTTAGAAAATTAAATTATTTCAATATTTTTTGACGCAACACATTTCTTATACATTGGACTAGTGAATCACCTAAAATCTTTACTTAATTTACATTTGGTAAAAAATGTTGGTCCTTAAAAATCGTACACATTGAATTTTATCACATTTTCATTACCTTTATATCTAAATATGAGTGTAACATCATTAAAAATTATCCAAATTTAAAGCTATGAGGCCATTCACTAGTAAATACTATCAAAAGCATTCATAATAATTTACCACAAAATATTTTAAGAACTTTTTGAGAAATCGCATTTCAAGTTTCAACATTTTATCAAAAATACCGTTCTGAGAAAAATGCATTTGAAGTTTAGGAAAGCAACTTTAACTATTAAAAGATTGAAATACATGTTTAAAATTCCCCAGACTTTCTTGCTTTAAAACGTTCTAATTGTCAAGTTGCTAACTATTAAAAATACTAGAAAAAATGTTTAAACTAATCTTCATGAAAATTAAAAAAGTTTTGTCCAATACTCTTTAAAAGGCTTTAAGTTCACAACTTATGGTTCTGATGTCGCTACATCCGTTTTGTTTTGACAGCTGTCAATGATGCTTAAATAGCTGTAATTTTTCTTTAAAATGCCGTAGAGACAAAACAAAAACAGATTAGAAGCCTAAAAGTTGAAATTTTACAATAAAGAAATAAAAAAAAATCATGATTTTTGGCAAAAAGGAAGTTTTTAATATAGACTGATACCTTAAGCACATATAATGCAACGGTGATTTTTTTTTAAAAAGACGTCTTTCGAATTTCATTAACTCGACAAACAACTAAACTCGACATCAACTAAACAATTAAATTCGTAGAAATCTACAGTAATAAACACAAAATTTTAATTTTTAGGATTTATAAACTTAATTATTAAACATTATAAACACGCTTTCTAATTTGAAACTAAATTCAGAAAAGATTAACGAAAATATCATGAAATATTCATAAATTAGAAAACTATTTGAAGTTAACAATGAAAACTACTGCCATATTTATCAAACAAATATTCTATAAATCCTAAAACAGATATGTATATGACATAGGTATTGACATTTAAATATTAATACAATTGGATTTAGACGTTTCACCACCAAACAGCACATGACAGGTTTAACGTTAAGACATTATCCTTTGGGACAGAAAGATTGTCCATATGGAAGAGAATTCTTAAATCCGAGAACATGGAGGCTTATATTTAAATAGGAAAGACAAAATACAAAATGAAAGGATTGGCAGAGCATTAAGAGATTTACTGTTTCTACTAATTTTTATCCAACATCAATTTTCCTTAGAAAGAAAATGTTTGATATTTGGATGTTTGGTTTTGATTTTGAACTAATATATATTTTGTAATAATATATATATATATATATATATATATATATATATATATATATATATATATATATATATATATATATATATATATATATATATATATATATATGTAATGATATTTTTAGTAAGTTTTAATATAATACTTTTAAAAAATATATTAAAACATACTAAGCCTCAAAACATACAATTAGATACAAACAATCAACACATAAAATAATTTAAAAAAGACGAAATAAATACGATGCTACATCTGCAACAAACATCGACTAGCTAAAGAAATATATTTAAAACCTACTGAGTCTCAAAACAAACAATTAGATACAAACAATCAACACATAAAATAGTTTAAAAAAGACAAAATAAAGACGATACCACATATCCGATAAACATCAGCTAGCTAAAGAAATATATTTAAAACCTACTGAGCCTCAAAACAAACAATTACATACAAACAATCAGCACATAAATTAGTTTAAAAAAGACGAAACAAAGACGATGCTACATCCATGACAAACATCGGCTAGCTAAAAAAATATTAAATTTAAAACCCACTGAGCCTCAAAACAACCAATTAGGTACAAACAATCAACACATAAAAAATAAAGAAAGACAAAATAAATACGATTCAACATTTCCGAGATCTAGAAACTGACTAATGTTTTTGTCTATAGCTGCTAGGAGGCTAACCTTCTATTTGGTACAGTGTGTTTATAATCAAGATAAATTGATTTAAGTACAAAAAGTTTTGGAAGCACAAATTACCATTTTTACTATTAAGTTTAGTCATTTATTTTTCTTATGCAAACTGGAGGAAAGATTAAAGAGTTCAATGAAACATCTCAAAATTAAAAGCTTAAGTTAGCGTAAACTTTTATTCTTTGTAAGAGAAGAAAAGGGATTAACGCTTAATCCATTAGCTACTAATAAAAAACTTGTAAGACTTAGAGGAGAGCTTGTTATATTCGATAAGGAGAATTTGGTTGGTGATGAGTTAAAATAATTAAAAAAGATTAGGAAAGTACCCGGTCTTAATTTTCCTTTACAGTTTTAATTAACTAATAAAGTTTAGCGTTTCCCAACACGGGATATTTAGTATAGAAGAAAACCGAACACTAAGTTAAAAGTGATCGGACATTCATGAAACGCTTTAAATGGGAATTTTTCTTTAATAATGAAGTTGAGCAAGCAAAATTTAAATATATATTTTTTACCTATTTAAAAAATGTGGTGAACAACCATTGTGTTACATTTTTAATTTTTGTATAAATATTTTAGTTCATACATATTTGAATTTTTAAGGTTTATTAGCCGGCATTTCTTTTCAATACGTTTATATTGCAGCTAACTGCACGACATCAACGTGAAGTGAACTTTATAGTGAATTTTAAAAGTGCAAAATTTGAAAGTTTCTCTTACAGGGGAAAACCACTAAAGGGAAAAGACTAAAGGTTGAAGAAGTTTAGGAAGTCCCCACAGCCTAAAAAGTACAAATTTATCTCTTCAGAAATGTGTTATTTCTGTTGCGCCAAAATCAAATATTATTAGGAAATACTATTCTATATTCTGCTATTTAACTCACCCTACGGTGAGATTCCAAAAATTGGCTTTAGTCTAAGTATCTGGGTTCGTGGAACCTCAGAGCTCACATCTATGTCCACGATATTATAAATGAAGTATGTGGCATATTTAAACATAACTTTTGAATCAATAGGAGAATAAAATAGAAAGATCGTGCTGTGTATTTTGAAAGGTAAGTGGACCTGTTTGTCTATTGGCTGACGTTCTTACTGATCAAACTATACTGAATGTCATAAGCAATGTTGATGATATTGTAAATGCAATTAGAATGTTATCTAAAAATGATAGTAATGCTAATGCTGATAGACGTGGTAATCGTTCAAAGAACTTAAGTTAGAGTGTTCAGAAGACGAAAATAATGTTCATACCAATTACGGATTTACTCCAGTTAAAAGCAAATATAAATCAAAGAAAACTAAATGTAATATTGTTCCTGTTCCGGTTGCAGTTGACAATAGTTTTGCTCCTCTGGAGAATAATATAGATATTGATAAACCGGAAACGGATGCTAATGTTACTGCTAATTGTAATAATAATTATAAAAGTAAACGTAATATTAATTTTAGGAAAAACGAATTGACCCATTCTGGGTACAGAAAGATCAGGAGAAAGAATGGAGAAAGATAGTGAGCAATGTAACATACGGAAATCAGAGCTTCCTATTATAGACTCTGGATAATTTGTCAAAATCTACCCACAAGACATAGAGCCATTTAAAGTTCTCCAAAGACTCCTAAGCGAAAACCAAGTAGCCATTTATAAATATTTTCAAAGATATCCTTTTTGAAATTCCTGTAGATGAAGTTAGAGAGGAATTAACCAGACTTGTTTATAAAGTGTTAAATTTTGCACATTTAAAATTTATCAGGGATACTACCTATTTTTCGTATACATCTAACTCAAAATGATGAAAAGAAACGAATCTACAGTATGAAATCCTTTCTTAATTTTATTATTGTAATTAAGGAATATGAATTTCGAGGCATCAAGCAATGCTAAAACTGCTTATATTTTAACCACTTCGCAGAGCTATGCTCTCTCGATCCTAAATGGTTTTAATGTTCCGGAAGACACAAATCCAATTTATGTAATAAGAGTGTAGATGAAAAGGGCAAATGAGCTAATTGTGGTAGAGAACATCCCGTCAATTATAAATGGTGACCCTATGGAGACCCCTGCTATGGCTCGAGGATTATTAAAGAAGTATCCGCAGGGATCACATCATATATAAAACCATGTTCAGTAGGGATTCACACGGTGCAGTTAAATAAAACAAATAGATCTAGACACAGCCATTTATTTAAGATAATGAATGACGTAGAGCTCTGGATATCAAACTGAACTAACTTTACAGAAGTTTAAAATACCGAAAGTACATACAGTTTACATGAACTAACATCAGCACCGAGCCATCTGCTACTGTCACACTGACACTTATACAAGCAATCAGCATATACATAGAACAAGCAAGCGAAATTTATCAAAACACATGAAGATGTGTACATATCCCTGACTATTCTCGTTCTCTAATTAATGATAGTTTTCGGAGCACCTGGCCCGGTAGGGTATATCTCCAGTTAGAGAGGTAGCTAATTTTACAAGGGAGTGGCTCACATGAGTAAATAAGTCATCAAGATGCCAGATACATAATATAAATAAAATACTTAAAATTTTAAAAAATTAAATAAAGTGGATTTAAAAATATTAAAAGGCAAAACTATATATATATATAAATGCAGTAGCGAAAACAATAGCTCATAATCGTAATTCAGATCTTGTTGAAACACCAATAAAGTTCTACGAAACGTTGTGGGAGGAGTCTCCTCAGTAAGACTTTTAAACGTTACATTTTGTGTTCTTCCATTTAGAAATCGTGTCTATGAAACATGTCAAATGAAATATATCAGGGGAGGGGCTTAACATTCACAAGTTTAAAAAAGTTTAAAGTGGCTAAAACTCTCCAAAATTAAAATAGTAGGACGGAAGCTTAACACAGCTATATGAGAGGC
>CM063500.1:37959986-37992486 GCA_032207245.1 Pardosa pseudoannulata
CTTTCGTTACGTTTCAATGCGCCTAATTTCTATTGGTTTAGCTTTTAACGACACTTTTAACGCAATATTCAAACTGCTTATACTCGTTTTCTACCATTTTCGCCTGAGGATATTGTTTGATGCACTTCTGTTTGGTTTTTGTGTGTGTGTGAATGAGGGGCTTATCAATAATAAATATGAATGTTCGGTGTGTAAGAATGATATGAATCTGATCTAACGTAAAGATCGACCCGATGGAAGTGCATCCAACGCCTAAAAAGTAAGTGCTTATGTTTTTTAATATCAAGTGATATTTCATGTTACTTTAATTGTAAACTCTTTCGTGTGGAGTGAAGGAAGGTTTTTATGTGTTTTTTGAAAGGTTGCGGATTTAAGCAATATTTCTTTAGAGGAAGTTAGTGTATATTTATTTTATTTTTCATATGTATATAAAAAATATTACATTTTTAATAAATTTTTATACTATTTGTAATAACATTTACGGGGGGTCAAGGAGGGCAGAGCCCCTTTGGTTAAAAAAGTTTTTGATAACTCAAAAATTTATTTAAAAAATTAGAAAGTACTAACCTTTTAATGTTCTTTGAAAATTAAAAGTAAATCTCTGCGGATGTTTTATTTATTTTTTATTTCTGGTTTATCTTTTAAAATGAAATTTTTAATTATTTTGTGTGTTTAAAATAAGGAAATATTTTAAGAATATTAAAAAACAAAAATAATAATAAAAAAAATAATTTATTTCATTTTTAATAAATTTTTATATTAATAACATTTACGGGGGGTCAAGGGGGGGCAGAGCTCCCCTTGGTTAAAAAACTTTTGATAAATCAAAAATTTATTTAAAAAATTAAAAAGTACTAACCTTTTAATATTGTTTGAAAATTAAAAACAATCTTTGCGTATGTTTTATTTTTTTATTTCTAATTTATCTATTTTTAATTGTTTTGTGTGCTTAAAATCAGGAAATATTTTAAGAATATTAAAAAACAAAAATAATCAATTTGTAATGGTTTAAAATTAACAACCGATTAATATTAAAAAAATAACATGAATAAACAAAATTTGTATTAATATAAATATCATTTTACGCAATTTTCAACATTTTTGCCATTAATTGCAAAATTAGTATATTATTTCACAATAAAATAAGTCAGTTAATTTAGTCGCGCCGAAAATCCGTTGCCGTTCAAAACGTCAGCCTTCCGGTAACTCCGCTCGAAGGAGTTGGCGCGATTGGCTCCAAAAAAAAAATCGCCAAAAATAGCAGGAGGTACCTTAAGTAGTCCCCCTTTTATATTTTAGGTCGAATCCTGTCATGTGGAAGGTTTCTTGTTTCCTTAAGGCAGCTGACTTGGTTTGAGTATCTTAGCAAAACAGGAAAAATTAATGTGTTAACAATTATTTCTATAGTATTTGCACTTATAAAAACATATAAAAATGAAAATATTTTAAAACTTCGCAGAGGAAGTTTTTTACTTGAGGTAGAGTCAATAAGTTTCCGGAATGTTGCCTACATTCATGCAGGTATTCGTTGGAGGGGAGATATATCTTTTGAAGGTTGGCAACACTAAAAGGGAAAACACACAACCATCTAGAATTCATTTCCGGTACTGTCGGCGTTAGCTGCAGATCATTTCTGACAAAAGGAAGTTTTCAATGGTTGGATTTTAAAATGTGGTTTTTAGTGCCACGTGCAAACATCAAATTATGCCCTGAGAAATCATTTTCTGAGACGCTCGAGATGCTGAAGAAAACTCAATTAAACAATGCCATGAAAGAAACTGCTGTGTAAGAGTGGCGTAAGCTTTTTCGTGAAGGTCGCACAAACATCGAAGGTGACATTTGGACTTATCTTCCACCGCAGATGAGACAGTGAGCGAGTTCGAGAAAATGATGCCATTTAAACCATTGATGCTATTGCCTTTTGTTATGTATCTGGCAACAGCCAGATGAGAGAACCTTCCAAGCTGTGTGACGCTTGTTTGGGTTCCGTAGTTTCGTATTGTACATGTCGGTGTAGTTGTTGTTATGCTCGTTCGTGCCTGTGTATCTTAATGCTAATCAATGTTCTTTGCGTGTATGTAAAACGAATCGTATCGTCTCAAGGTCTACCTGGCATACACGACACCTTTGAACTCAGAATTTCACATAGGAGTGTTCACAGGATTATTCATGATTCTTCATATTGTGGATAAAGACATTTTACTGAAGATTCTTAAACGTCTACAAGGTGCAATTAGATGACAAAGATCTTTCTTCCGTCTTTTTTTTCTTCCATGAAAATCAGTGCCATATTATCGGCAAGGCACTCGGGGCACGTCCCCACTGATTTCAGGGGACAAAAAATGTTTAGATCCAGAGGTAATTTTGAAATAGATAAATTTTGCAGACTTAAAAATTTCATGTTTTTATTCTTTTAGCAAATCGTGTGAGCTAAAGTTTTGTAAGCTTTTCATTATTTCAAAGAGTACCGGTAAGTATAAATACCCATAGATTTGTCAGTCATGGGTTTGTACTTTGCCACTAAAGGTAAGAATGCAGGTAATTTTGCAAATGGAATCCACCAATCAAAAGCTGGATTTTGAGAACTTTTCTCAAAGATGTTTGCAATCGCAAAATTGAGCTTTCTGATTGGTAGATTCCGTTTGCCAAATGTTTGGAATATGACTTGTATAATAGCATATCTTTTCAACCCTTCAATATCTTTCAAATTGATTTTGTTGTGCAGTTAACTTGATTTTCTCAAACTCACAAGTCTTGCCTCTAAAAGATCTCATATATTAAACTATTAGAATAAATTTTAGACAATAAATCTTACTATAAATTTTAAGCTTTTTTCTGCACAATTTGAAAATTTTCACCACAGTTTTCAAACTTTTTGTTTTTGGAAGCTGTATCCAAATGTTTGATACGGAGAACACTTTTATGCATATGATGAGTTTTATTTTTTAGGGAAGAAAGCTAGATTTTTGTAGCTTCACACTCTGGTTACATTTTTGTAAATTATAACTACTTTATTAAAATAAATGGGTTCTTTTAAAAATATTAATTTTATTTGTCATAGAACTGTCTGAAGAACTCAAGGAATTAAAAAAAATAATGAGAAATAGCATGTTTCAAATAAAATGATTAAACATTTCTAGCTTAATACCAAATTTATTCATTAAAATTGTATGTAAATTTTGCGGACAGAGTATAAAATTCTAATAACTTGTTGCAGACAATTACAAAATTTTCTGCCACTGGGCTCAAGGCAAAAACTAGAGGAGAGGCATGCATCCGAGGTGTCAAATGAATTCCAAATGATTAAAGATGTATGTGATAGATAGATATCATGGGGGTGTTGAAAAACATATACTTGCTTCGGGTGAATCATAGTTTATAACCTAGTAAAGTTAGTAAATACTATGTACAGAGTCATCGATGCAAATCTTTCAGCTATACATTAATGAAATATAATAATAATCTATAAGGGCCCAAAACATATTTTCTGCCTTTGGCCCAAAATTTTGATAATCAGGCCCTGATGACAATGCTCTACCACATCGAACTCTTGCCGAACGATGGCCGAATGGTTAGGGTGCTAGCCTTCGGAACCGGAGTTCGTGGGTTCGAATCCCACTATGGCATGGATGTTCGTAGCCGTTCGGAATCGGCTTTAAGCAGTAGGTCCCGGTCTCATTAGAACTTGTGTAGCAAAAAGTAGACCGTATAGCTTCAAAACCAAAACCACATCGAACTCTGATTCTGACAAACCTTGCCAGGAACAGTGTTACAACTTTGGAACTCTCTCCCTATTCTCCCGACATAGCACCAATAGGTTTTACATATATCCACAGCTAAAAATAAAATTGCAGGGACACCGTCTTGTGGATTCAGATGCGTGTATCGATAATGCGACGAAGCAACTGATGCTCATGCCAAAAAATGGATTCCAGGAGTGTTATACGAATGCTGAAACAGTTATACGAATGCTGGAACAAGTGTGTGGATACAGAAGAGCAGTACGTTGATAACCAATAAAGTAAAATTATTGTCCTATTTTTTAATAACTTGTAACTGATCTATCCCGGGAACTTTTTGACCCTTTCTCGTATGTGAAAAAATAATTAGTTCTAGAATGAAGTGACCTTTAGAATCCCATTAAACATGATTTTTACTTTGATTCATTGGGTTTGCCTAGCATTTCGTTTGAAATTTAGTAAGGTCAATGTTACAGGCGTGCTATATGTGATGAGGATATTTAGATCTGTTATATAATTGATTCTTTCATACAAGAAGTAAAATGTTAGGGATCTAAATCTGACCTCATCGCATCTTTGTAACAAGACAGAGGACCATAAATTTATATTCAACGGATATTGTTGTCTTGTATGGTGGTCTCGGACGGGGTTCTGATCCCAGCCCGAGATTAGAATCCCGTCTCCGTACTTAACATTAAATAAGAATGTATCTTTGTGGAGTATTTATAAGTCCCTAAGGGACAGTGCCCAATTAGAAGGGATACGGTTTTTTCACGTTGGAGGTCTCAAGGCGAGGTTTAAGCAGACCAATGTGATTCTTACAACTATCCCGATTGGAAGATAAGAAGGAAGAGGGGACAAGGTTGAAATAAATAAATATGAAAAATCTAAAAAATGGAGTTGATGTTCGGAGGTCCCAAAGAAGGTGTTCGATAGTCCAGACGAGGAGAGAAGTCCGACGGAACGAGTTCGAGAGTCCAGCCAAGTCCGAAGGGAAGTGTTCCTACATCAAATAGCACGGCCGCACACCAAACACTCAGGAGGAAACCCTGGACCAGACGGACGAAATATCCATAGATACCCATCAACCAGCAGTTTTCCGGGCACACCATCTTTACTCCCCAAAGGTACCCCCTTTTACATACATTTTGAAATTGAGATTAGGTCCTCTCTCTATTTACAAAATTACTTAAAAAATTGTCAGAGATAATTTAGAAGACGTTGACAAAACTTATTTTATGAAAATTAGCATCAGTTTTGTATGTACATAGATGTATATATATTATAATAAATTTACTTTTTTTTATATTAAGCTAGTTTCGGATGCTGTTAATTTAGGTTTTAGTTTATCTTCATATTTATGTCTCTAGTTTCTCAGAACCTGTGGTTAAGTTTTAGTACAAAAATACTTTACACAACGCAATTAAATTAAACCACCACTATGCATTTGATCACAGGTTGATACTCAAATCTAAAGGAGGACAACACGACACTATACACCATGTTTTATTCTGTAAACGAGAAAGCGAGTAAATAGTAACTGTGTATTCATCAATCTCGGTATCCATATTGATTTTAGATACTTTACTACAAACGTTGTGAAACAAAATATATCATTCGAAAACAATTTTTGGGGGGTTACATAAATCCTCATATCCCTCAAGAATGAAATGAAACTAGATATAGCACCTGTTAAAAAACATAGTTAAAAAACATATTTATGATTAAAGTAATAATTTAGCTATTTTCTTGACGATAAATTCCACATATTATTTAATAAGAACTGTAATTTTCTAAAATTTTTTTTACAATTTTACTTTTAGTTTATTATACTCACAATATCTTGTAGACTCTCTGATACAAGCTTCATATTGGTATAGCAGAAACCGTTATTGTTATCCTGTTATTAACCCTCTAAGCGGTTCGCACGTACAATTCCGCCAAAGCGATGATGTCTTCAAAGCGGTTGTCAAGTACAATTTCCGACCTCCAAAAACGTTCCGAAAATGGATGTATTGTACATTTCTGCCGGTGTTTTCCCCCATGGAGTTTTGAGGTAGAAGGGTCAGGTCGATTGTTTAGGAACTGCAAACCTACTCCCTGAGGCACAAAGACGCTGATAGCTTTTCATGGCTTTGTAAATCTCTATTTCGAAGTATTTCGTTTGCGGTAACAGATGTATCTCTAACTGTACCACTTAAATAGCTTGGATGACTTTCATAGAAGAAATAGAAATCATTCTCTTAAAGAATATTTTTATTTGTACTTTGAGAACCCATTATTTCTTATGGGATGATCTTCGAGACTTGATGAGCTTTATGTGCATTAAAAATTAACAATCTATAATGTCTATTTATATATCTATTTATAACCGGAAGTAAAGGGACAGTAACGAGGGTGGGTTTCCCGTATTCCAATCTAGTCGACAAAGGGTGAAGTAAAAAATCATAGAACACTTTGGTCACTGACACAATAAAACTTTAGCGTATTTTTTGGAGACTTTTTTTTTCTCGGTGTGTTCCACTCGGAGGGTTAATGAGTAATAAGAAGTCAAAGCAAAGTTTCTCAGAAAATAAATTTCCAAGTTTTGTTGTAAAATGTTTTTACAGATTGTTTATTGATCCAAATATTTACTTATCTCTTAAAAATCTGGAGCTATATAAGTTAGGATTAAAGTGAAACTATCACCAAAAGTCTATTTTTAAAATAAAAACTTAAACTAATTTATTTTCTGGAATTCATTTATTTTTCTGTTACTTTAAAACAAATTTCTGTTTTTCTACTAAAACAAAACAAAACAAAAAACTTCTCTTTTATATATATCGTAAAGGCAAAATAAAAACTGGTTTGGAAATCTGTTATTCTAGTGAGTCAAATACATTAACAAAAGAAACTTCTAATTTTTCATCAAAAGCCATTAATTTAAACTAGTTGCAGATCTTGAGTTACTTAAGATTTTCATAAATCTTCAAAACAGGCAAAAAACAGTTAAACAGAAATATAAACTTAAATTAATATAAAAGTATCATTATAGACGTGAGCAATAGGAAAGAAAATTTTGCAATCTAATTATTTTTTGAGAAAAATATGTTTTGTTTTCTAACTATCAGTTGTATTTGATTTTTATTTTATGTTCTTTAAGTAATTTAAATTTAAAGCTAGAATTATATAATATTTTATACAAAAAATACGTTTTGCAAACATATATTATTTATCATATATTGTTAAAGGATTGGGGATAAATTTTTTATATGAGAATTTTCCTACAGATATATTTTTGTTGTGACAGAGAATATTAAAAAAAAAAAACACAAACATCGGATGGCTAAAAAATTTATATTTAAAACCTACTGAGCCTCAAAACAATTAGACACAAACAATCAACACATAAAACAATTAAAAAAAAACAAAATAAATGCGATGCTACATCTCTGACAAACATCGGATGGCTAAAAAAATATATTTAAAGCCTACTGAGCCTCAAAACAAACAATTAGGTACAAACAATCGAGACATAAAATAGTTTAAAGAAGACGAGATAAATACCATGCTACATCTCTAGCAAACATCAGCTAGCTAAACATATATATTTAAAACCTACTGAGCCTCAAAACAAACAATTAGATACAAACAATCAACACATAAAAAGTAAAGAAAAACAAAATAAATACCATACTACAACTCCCGTTTTTGGCTATACTGCTAGGAGACTAACCTTCAATTTGATGCAGTGTGTTAATAATCAAGAAAAATCGATTTAAGTACAAAAAGTTTTGGAAGCACAAATTATCCATTTTTACTATTAAGTTTAGTCATTTACTTTTCTTATGCAAACTGGAGGAAAGACTAAAGAGTTCAATTAAACATCTCAAAGTTAAAAGCGTAAGTTAGACGTAAACTTTTATTCTTTGTAAGAGAGGAAAATGGATTAACGCTTAATCCATTAGCTGCTAATAAAAAACTTGTAAGACTTAGAGGAGAACTTCTTATATTCGATTATTTATATTCGTGAAAATTCCTCATTGAGGAATTTTCACGTTTTCTAATTTTGATTTTAAACGATAGAAGACAAAAAAGTAAGCAGGACAGTAGCTATTTTTTTTCATTTGGGGGCCTAATGAGTGATTTCTAATGGGTTTTATAGCGGACTCTTTAACGTCTCTCAAAAACGCTACTTTATCTCCGCCGAGTTTGTGACGTCATCGTTCATGTAAACACCGAGCTCCTATGCTGTTTACATGTTAAAAGGCGACTTTTAAATTTGTTTTTTGTGTAAAGTATCGCATATAATAGCATTTTTTTTGTTATGTCTGGCATTAAAAAATCATACTCTAAATATTGTATTGTGCCACTCTGTCAAAATACAACAACTAATTGCAATGAGAAGATATTTTTCAGCGTCCCAAAAGACCCACATACACGTAAAATCTGGACAACTGAGATGAAAAGGGATGAGAAATTAAACCTCAAATTATCATAAAAATCATCTCTATGGGTTTGTGAAGACCATTTTTCGGTAAATAAATGCTTGCATTTGTTTAAATATTACTAATTTAGAACAATTAAAGTATATAAAATACATCTATACCTTTAAAAGGATTGTTGATTAACCGCTGCTATTTAACTTTTAAAACTGCTAATTTTTGAGTATTATCACAGAGTTCAAGTACAATAAATATTTTATAAAGCATATAAATATCGAAAAACATATAAATATCTAAAGCATATAATTATCTAATAAATAACTCGGGGGAGGGGAAAGTTATGTATTTTCAAGGTATTATAAATATTTTCCTCGGAGATGCATACTTTCTTATGTATCAAATGTAACAGTGATATTTTTCGATTAAATTGGTGACTAATTTGAAAAAAAAAAGTATAATATTTTTAAAATACTTAATAATTATATTACTTTAAAAATTAAATTTAATTTGAGAAATTTTATACATTTTTTAATTTGACATTAATATTAAAGGCAATAAAATTGTATTGCTATTTAAAAATGTATAAATAATTAAGTAAAGCCATTTAAAGATTTTAAATTTCTTTTCATCATATTTAAAATATCTAAGAATTTATTTTGTTTTGGTTTGGTTTTGGAATGCTACGGTCTACTTTTTGCAACACGAAGGCTAATGAGACCGGTCTCACAAAAAATACCTCCTCTAATTTTTATTTTAATATTACATCCGTCTCTATTTATAAAAAACGATGCAACTACAAATGTGTATGTATATGATATATGTATATTTATTTGACTTGTTTGTGTTTACAAACAAAAGAGCTGTGTTTAGCATGAATAAAGTATTAATACATGTTAAGTAAAATTGGAAAAAAATATAAATGATTTTACACACCTTTGGGTTTTAATTCCTCGTATTTCTGCTCCCATAAAATCCGGGTTTTTTGTCAAGAAAGAAAACATTGACATGCTGTCAATTTTCGGGAGGTTGTCTGATTGGTAAATTCAGGTAGAAGAGACATTTATGACAAATTGAGATAACTAAGCTATCTAGATCGATAAAATGAACCTTCAGGTTTAAATAAAAATAAATTTTGATAGCTAGAAAATTTCAAGAACTTGCAAAAACAAAATCGGAAAATAGTGCGCGCTTAAAAGCAATACAAAAATATTGGTCTGCATGAACGATGACATCACAACCAATCACGGAGCTTTTTGATGTCACGTGATTTTCGCTTAGCTTTAAAATTAATTTTTTAAATGATGGACCCAGTTTTTTACATTTTTGAGAACATTTTTGGAATCTACGAGTCTGAAATTACCAGAAAATCACTAAGTTGTTCGAATCCCCCACATGTGCAAATTCCTCATTTGGTCGGTGATGAGTTAAAATAATTAAAAAAGATTAGGAAAGTAGACGGGCTTATTTTTCCTTTACTAGTTTTAATTAACTAATAAAATTTAGAGTTTTCCAGCAAAGGTTATTTATTTTATAAGAGAACCGATCCCTAAGTTAATAGTGATCGGAGATTCATGAAACTCTTTAAATAGGATAATTGTCATAAATAGTGAAATGGAACAAGCAAAATTTAAATATATATTTTTTACCTTTTTAAAAAATGTGGTGAACAATCATTGTGTTAAATTTTTAATGTTTGTATAAATATTTTAGTTCATACACATTTGAATTTTTAAGGTTTATTAGCCGGCATTTGTTTTCAATTTTTATTCTTTGTAAGAGAGGGAAAGGGATTAACGCTTAATCCATTAGCTGCTAAGAAAAAACTTGTGAGGCTTAGAGGATAACTTCTTATATTCGATAAGGAGAATTTGGTGGGTGATGAGTTGAAATAATTTAAAAGGTTTAGGTAAGTACACAGGTTTATTTTTCCTTTTCTAGTTTTAATTAACTAATAAAGCAGATAACAGTTTTTTCTAGAGAAAATCCCTTTTACTTTATTTTTCAAAGAACACTGATTAAAATAATTTTGAAAGTATTAGGGAGGTTGATTCTAAACGGCTGATTGCTATTTAAGATATATGTGTAAAGTTTCTTCCTTTTATTAAGTGTAACTTCTGTATCACGCATATCCTTGGATGATTCATATAAACTATTGCAGTGAAATCTAATTTTAATTTAACTTCACTTATATTTATAAGTTATGTGATATTATTTTATATTTCCTCATCTGTTATAGAAACTTTGGTGACTATAATATATTTAAACTGCAAGTTTAAAATTCTGATTTGAAACTTTAAAACAATATTGTGAATATATCAGCCATGTTTTAAAATAGTTTTTTCCCTTTACAAATTTTGCATTACATGTTAGACATATACATGGACTTTTGTGATATTCTTTTAGTTGCTTGTAGTATATACAACTTTTATTAATGTTATGTTATAAAAACAGAACTTTAGCAAAACTAAGAAACAGACATTGCTGCCCTTATAAGAAGGTTTGTACAAGCGAGATCTGCCTTTCTTAATGGAGTCTTAATAGGTATTTAACTGTGAAATCTGCATATGCTCTTTATCTTCTTCCACCAAGAAAAATCAGTTTGTTAAGTTATGTGATATTACGTTTTTTAAACTATAGTGAGTATAAATTTAAAGTTAAATAATAATAAAGTTAATAAATTTTAGTTTTAAAATTTTAAAGCTAAAATTCTAATGTGATATTTTAAAACAATATTAAGAATAGATCAGTGATGTTAAATTTTTTTTTTACTCTTTATAAACTATGCATTTTAGATTAGACATATATATATATATATATATATATATATATATATATATATATATATATATATAAATCTTTGTGATACTGTTTTAGCTGTTTGTAGTATACTAATGTTATTTAATGTTATGTATATTGTAACGAATTCTCGTTACATTAAATTCCCATTTACAGACTCATCTACAACCGTGAGAAAAAACGGCCTTTGGTAGAAATAGTGAACGCACCTTTGTATACACTTGAAATGAGCTCGTCTTTATTTTATGAAGGAGCGCTGTTTCGAGCAGAATGGGATGTTGAATAGAGGATTATTAACACCGAAAACCATCTCAATCATTTTGTCTGAGAAATTCATTAGGATGCAGGTGAAGTGTTTCCAGTGTCGGTTTCAATGGCATCCGGAAGAAAGAGTCTCGCATGACAGAAACCTTCTATATTGTAAGTGAAGCAGCAATATTTTTCTCTCTTGTTCTCCAAATGTTTGATCAGAGACATCGATTAACGATGTCTTATAGACGAGATTTCTCTCAATTACTGAGAACTCCCATGAGTTCTTTGAAACCTGGATTACATCTGTCCGGCTAGCAGTTCAACAAAGCGGTTCTTCACCACGTCATCAACAAGGTGTTCGGTCAGCTGAGATGGAAATTTGTGGGCGGACGAAGGTATAAAAAGACCGGAGTTCATGGACCAAGGGGTGATTTTTTGACCGATCGAGGCTCCTGTGAACTACTCATCGGCTGATAGCGTTGGGAGTGTCACGAAAAGCACTTCCACTTCTACTGAGACTACTCAACTCTGATAGAACAAAAAAAGTGGGAACTGTTCTCTGAAAAGATTTGAACGATGAGTGGTGTGACAGCAACATCGCTCATGTTAATACTAAAATGTCTGTATATATTCCAGTAAATAATTTTGAATAATTAAATGTGTTTAGGTTATTAGATTGGCTCTCTTCAATGCAAGAGATTAACACTATTGTCGATCCATAACTTCGATGTGACTTCATTTCGGCGCGAAAAGATAGCGATCGTAAGCGAGGTGAGTTATCATTTTATGTCTCATTGTCTTATTGTTTCCGATTGCTACAGGGAGAACGACTGAGAATGTCCTCCTCCTCCTTTTTTCTCTTCGTATCAGATATTAGGAACAATGACGATTAGGAAGGCTGATTCCTGTAACGATCAGCAATTCATGGTACACATCATTCTTCAGTATTTCAACGTATTTGTGT
Source organism: Pardosa pseudoannulata (assembly GCA_032207245.1). NCBI lineage: Eukaryota > Metazoa > Arthropoda > Arachnida > Araneae > Lycosidae > Pardosa > Pardosa pseudoannulata. The sequence continues at coordinate 37,972,163 of CM063500.1, forward strand.
TCCTAATAAAGATCTTTAATCTGTACGTAGGCCTCCGCTATCCTTTTTAGATTTATCCATTTAGAGTTCAGTACGCCACAGTATAAACACAGAATTGCATAAAACACAGGAATGCAGATTACCCCACAGATAGGAAGCTGTGTATATGTGAGATCTGACGTTGCTATTGAGGTCTTAATAGGTGTTTAACTAAGAAACCTATGTTCTGTATCTTTTGCCACCAAGAAAAGTGCCATTTGTTAAGTTATGGTATATTATTTTGTACCGTTTATGGTCAGAATAATTTTTTAAAATTGTAAAGCTAAAACCCTAATTTGATATTATAATAAAACAATATTAAGAATAGATCAGTGATATTTTAAATATATTTTAGTCTTTACAAATTTTGCTTTGTTTATTAGACAGATATATAAACATTTGTGATTTTCTTTTAGTTACTTGTAATATATAAAATGTTATTAAATGGTATGTGTATAAACACAGAATCATTGTAGTGAAGAACAGAAATAGAGATTTTTAATCAAATAAGTTGTGTATATAAGAGATCTATCGCCGTAATGGAGTCTGAAGATGTGTGTAACTGAGAAACCTGCATATGTTCTCCCTATTTTGCCACCAAGAAAAGTACCATTTGTTAAGTTATGCGATATTATTTTGTATCGTTTATGGTCAGTATAAATTTTTAAAATTGTAAAGCCAAAACCCTAATTTGATATTTTAAAACAATATTAAGAATAGATCAGTGATATTTTAAAATATTTTTTAGTCTTTACAAATTTGCTTTATTTAACAGAATTTGCTTTATTTATTAGATTCATAAACATTTGGGATTTCCTTTTAGTTACTTGTAATGTATAAAATGTTGTTAAATGATATGTGTATAAACAGAGGATAGTTGTAGTGAAGCTCAGAAATAGAGAAATTTTTACACAAATAAGTTGTGTATATGAGAGATGGTGTCAGTAATAGATGTGTGAAAATGAGAACCTGCATATGTTTTTCATCTGTTGTCACCAAGAAAAGCTCCATTTGTTAAGTTATGGGATATTATCTTGTATCACTTATTGAATTCTACTAGTTTTGGTGAGTATAAATTTTTTAAAATTGTAAAGCTAAAATTCTAATGGGGTATTAAAACAATATTAAGAATAGATCAGTCATGTTTCAAAATGTTTTTTAGGCTTTACAAATTTTGCTTTATTTATTAGGTTTATAAATGTTTGTGATTTCCTTTTAGTTACTTGTAATATATAAAATGTTATTAAATGGTATGTGTATAAATATAAATCGTTGTAATGAAGCTCCGAAATAGAGATTTTTTACTCAAATAAGTTGTGTATATCAGAGATCTGACGCCAGTAATGGAGTCTTAAGATGTATGTAACTGAGAAACCTGCATATATTTTACATCTGTTGTCACCAAGCAAGTGTCATTTGTTAAGTTATGGGATATTATTTTGTATCTCTTATTGAATTATAGTGGTTTTAATCAGTATAATTTTTTTAAATTTTAAAGATGAAATCCTAATGGGATTATTAAATCAATATTAAGAATTGATCAGTGATATTTTAAAATATAATTTAGTCTTTACAAATTTTGCTTTGTTTATTAGACAGATATATAAACATTTGTAATTTTCTTTTAATTACTTGTAATATATAAAATGTTATTAAATGGTATGTGTATACACACAGAATCCTTGTAGTGAAGAACAGAAATAGAGATTTTTACACAAATAAGTTGTGTATATAAGAGATCTGACGCCAGTAATGGAGTCTTAAGTTGTATGTAACTGAGAAACCTGCATATGTTTTGCCTCTGTTGTCACCAAGCGTCATTTGTTAAGTTATGGGATATTATTTTGTATCTCTGAGTGAATTATAGTAATTTTGGTCACTATAAAATTTTTAAATCGTAAAGCTAAAATCCTAATGGGGTATTTTAAAACACTATTAAGAATAGATCAATGATATTTTAAAATTCTTTTAGTCTTTAGAAATTATGCTTTATTTATTAGATAGATATATAAACATTTGTGATTTCGTCTTAGTTACTTGTATTATATAAAATGCCATTAAATGGTTTGTGTATAAACACATAATCTTTGTAGTGAAGAACAGAAATAGAGATTTTTACTCAAATAAGTTGTGTATATCAGAGTTCTGACGCCAGTAATGGAGTCTTAAATTGTATGTAACTGAGAAACCTGCATATGTTTTGCCTCTATTGTCACTAAGCGTCATTTGTTAAGTTATGGGATATTATTTTGTATCTCTGAGTGAATTATAGTAATTTTGGTCGCTATAAAATTTTTAAATCGTAAAGCTAAAATCCTAATGGGATATTTTAAAACACTATTAAGAATAGATCAATGATATTTTAAAATTATTTTAGTCTTTAGAAATTATGCTTTATTTATTAGATAGATATATAAACATTTGTGGTTTCCTCTTAGTTACTTGTAATATATAAAATGTCATTAAATGGTTTGTGTATAAATACAGAATCTTTGTAGTGAAGCTCAGACATAGAGATTTTTACGCAAATAAGTTGTGTATATGAGAGATCTGACTCCAGTAATGGAGTCTGAAGATGTATGTAACTGAGAAACCTGCATATGTTTTGCCTCTGTTGTCACCAAGCGTCATTTGTTAAGTTATGGGATATTATTTTGTATCGCTGAGTGAATTATAGTAATTTTGGTCACTATAAAATTTTTAAATCGTAAAGCTAAAATCCTAATGGGATATTTTAAAACACTATTAAGAATAGATCAATGATATTTTAAAATTATTTTAGTCTTTAGAAATTATGCTTTATTTATTAGATAGATATATAAACATTTGTGATTTCCTCTTAGTTACTTGTAATATATAAAATGCCATTAAATGGCTTGTGTATAAACTCAGAATCTTTGTAGTGAAGCTCAGACATAGATTTTTACGCAAATAAGTTGTGTATATGAGAGATCTGACTCCAGTAATGGAGTCTGAAGATGTGTGTAACTCAGAAACCTTCATATGTTTTGCATTTGTTGTCACCAAGCAAGCGCCATTTGTTAATTGTGGGATATTATTTTGTATCGTTTATTGGATTATAGTAGTTTTGTTCAGTGTAAATTTTCAAAATTGTAAAGCTAAAATCCTGATGGAATATTTTAAAACGATATTAAGAATAGATCAGTCAGGTTTAAAAATGTTTTTTAGGCTTTAGAAATTTTGCATTGCATATTAGATAGTCATATAAACGTTTGTAATATTGTTTTAGTTACATGTAAATATAAAACTGTCATTAAATGAAATCACAATAGTTAGCTCAGAAATAGAAATTGTTACACAGATAATTTGTGTACAAGAGAGATCTAACTCTACCAATGGTGTCTTAATAGGTGTTTAAATCTTGAATGAGAGCATTTAATTTCTAGTAATGGTATAATGATGTATATTTAATTCAACTGCATTTTTTCTCAAGCGGTTTATTAATATTATTAATTTTGGTTTTATTAATAGATGGCACCAGAAATGGAAAGTGGTAATACCTACATTATCATCAATATTTAAAAAAAATGATTAAAGGGGTGATAAATGTGTATACTATAGCTTTAGAAAGAGTTAACTGAGAAATTTTTATAATATCTGTATCTTTTGTCATCAAGCAAAACACCATTTATGAAATTACAAATTAGATTGTCTTATAGTTTAAAAAAATACACTGTCTTATTAACAATATTAACAATATTAAAAACGAGGAGTAATTAAAAAGTAAGGTTTTAGAAAGGTATCTGTGGAAAGTATCCATTTTTTTTCATACAACCAATATAGTCAACCGACAGTACGTACATGAAGAAGTTGCCGCATTGATGAGAAGGCTTGAAGTACATATAGCCGAATGAATGGCCATCACACTTGTCTCTTAATTAAGAGGTCGTGATGTCAAACCGCCGGTAGCGACAGTAGAATTTAAAATCCGTGTAAGTTTTTATTTATTTATGTTCTACTTTATTTAGTGTTCCTGGAGATTCTGGACGTTTCTTTAGTTTACCAGAAAAGTATTCTGGAATATTTGAAATTTCTCTGCATTGCGCAGAAAAACTTTCATCGTCTTCCCAGACAGATTTTTGGAACATTCCTTGGTCCTATAAAAGCTCAGTCACAGAGAGTTCTGCTTTCAGAGTTGTGCAGAGATTGCTATTGTACTTTGCTCTTTGAGTTGAGTTAATAAAGTAGGTTAACTCTACTTTCTGTGTTTGTGTTATTGTGTTGCACCTTAGGCCCCTACGTGACAATATTTTTCGACACAGTTTCTATACTGGTTAAGGCATTTGTTGCTTTCTCCAGGTGAAGAAAGTCCTGTATTTTTCTGTTGAACAACTTTGTAGCAAATTGTTTTACCTCCTCATCAGAAGTGAGTCGTTGGTCTCCTACGTGCTTCTTCAATTAAGGAAAGATATGGGAAAGTCACTTAGAGTGAGGATTTCAAGCCCAGAAGACAACCATGCTGTTGAAGCAGTTTCACTAGGATATCATCGACAAACCACCCTACAGCTCGATCGTCGGCCTAAGAGCCTTTAACCCCTTCGTGACCAACGTCTCTTATACGCAACGAATTCACTCTTATCAGTCCATCTTCGCCTCCACGCTATGATCTACGGTTGAAATTGAGAGACCAGTGTCGCGTATTCGTAATAGGAGATCTAAACATTTTATTTTAATTTTTAAATGCTAGATTTAATTACTAGATAGCATAAATGGTACTGGTTTTTCCAACGGTCGACTCGTATAGCATTTACGTGCTGGTTCTCAATAGATTAACCTCGTCCTTTCTTTATTAATCTGTTTGTCAAACACCGAGTGGTTTTTTTTAATGTGCATACATTTGTAAAGTTATAGAGTGTGTGATACCGTGAAACAAAGGAAAAACTTCCTAAAGACAACAATAATTTATTCCTCAAGAAAAAATTGTTTTGATTAAGTTATATTTAAGATATAAGAACTTCCATATTCAGTTTTGTTTCTAAATAAATCCTGAAAATATAATAAAATCTGAAAGCATTTAGCTAATGTGTAGTGCACTAGTTGCATACTTAACGACTATTTTCGGTTTATTCGATTTTTTATTAAACATGCTTTGTATTTTTACCAAAATTCTTCTATTTCCAGTCTAATTATCCTTTAATTAGACAGCACGTTGGTTGCTCCTAATTTTTTATGAGAACCTACTCACCTCCTCGCTTCCTTGAGAGTGGGAGTGTATTAAATTTTTGTTTAGATTACATTTCTGTTGATGCCTAAATTGATGTTTTGATCTGTTTCACGTCCGCAGTTTAAAGTGAAGACTTTCCACTTCGCTAGGTACTCCGTATAACCCAATTACCTGAACCGTGACCTTAAAATCTTCTATTGACGATATTAGTAAATTATATATTTTACCTAATATCATTCTCAATAGTTTTGAAAACAATGTTGTTAAAAGTTTATTATTTTAAAAGATTTTTAAGGGGTCATACGACTATTAAAAGTCGGAAATTGTAAAAAGATATCCTTTTCGACTTCTCATACAGTGAAAACTACCAGTTTTACAAACATAATTTTTTAAATATATTTAGAATAAATTTGGACAAGACTTATTCGCATTACTAAACTCTAATATTGATGTAATTCTACATCACCCCCCCCCCACCCAATTTGGCCCTCATACTCGGCCATCAACTATTGACTTAGCTCTGCTCAAAAACATTGGATCTCTTTGACTCTGATCATTTGCCAGTCCTTCTGACAATCGATTTGAGCTCGGATATCCAGTGTTTTGACCCCATTATTTATACTGACTGGCAAAAATTCCAGGACATTCTTGCTGAGTCCCACTTAATTTTTCCCGTCATTCGAACTCAAAATTGTATCGAACGTGCAGTCAAGACTCTCACTGAGAGCATTACTATTACGGCACAAAATTCTTCCACTAACCTTAAAATTCCTCGAAAGCACAAGCTTCCTAAATATATTAAGGCGCTCATTCGTAAACGCAACACTGCACGTAAATTCTTCCAACTCTACCGCACTTCTGATGCTCGGCAAGAATTTCTAAATCTCGGTAAAATTGTGAAACAGGAGATTCGCAAACATCGTAATAAGGAGTGGGAGGAGCTAATTAGTAGCCTGTCTCCCGAGGATAACACGATATGGAGATTCCGAAAAATGTTAAAATCCTCTAATGTTAAATTTTTTCCACCTATACATGGTAGAAATGGTGTCGCCTTTGATGCAAAAAGTAAAGCGGATGCAATTGCAGATGTGTATGAAGAACAATTCTCCCCAAATATTGATATTGAAGATGAAGATCATGACATTATGGTTTCTGACTCTGTTCAGAGCTTCTTGGCGCATGCGCCAAGTACTCCTCTCTCCCCAACGAGTGTTGCTGAGGTTTTGGCCGTCATTAAAAAGCTTAAAAACTCAAAAGCTCCAGGAATTGATTCGGTTACTAATAAAGCTATCAAAAATTTACCTCCAAACGTTATTATTTACTTCCCGGCCATTATTAACGCTATTCTAAAATTCACATACTTCCCAGACTTCTGGAAGACTGCGGTTGTATGTCCAATTCCAAAACCATCAGCCGATCTAGCATTTGCAGAGAACTATCGCCCAATTAGTTTATTGAGTTGCCTCAGTAAAATCACTGAACGCATTATAAGCAATCGATTAGAACTCTTTTTAAACACTAATAATATTCTGATTCCAGAGCAGTTTGGCTTTAGAAGCTCTCACAACACTATGCATCAGTTGCTCCGAGTCGTGGAACTCGCTAGCGAGGGTCTGCAGACGAGGACGCCATCTGGTGCCATATTTTTAGACATTGCTAAGGCCTTCGACCGCATCACGCACGAAGGACTCATTTTCAAATTAATTCAGCTCCAGTTGCCTGATGCAATGATACACTTGATACACAATTATCTTAGCAATCGTCGGTTCACGGTCCGTGTCCAAAATAAACTTTCTTCTCTTAAAACTATTACGGCGGGGGTTCAGCAAGGATCTATCCTCGGCCCCACTTTATTTAATTTGTACATTAATGATATTCCAAAATCCGATCTCACAAGTATTGCTCTATACGCGGATGACACGGCCATCTACACACAGGCTCCTCATATTAATTCTGTTTCGGCTTATATCCAACATCATCTTGATGCTCTGGAAACGTGGCTTACTAAATGGAAAATTAAAATTAATACAAATAAATGTCATGCAATCTACTTTTCGCGTTCCTATAAAACTCCGCCACGGCTTTATCTTTACAACGATCCTATTAACTGGGAGAACTCTGTAAAATACTTGGGCGTCATCATCGATCGCCGGCTTACCTGGAAGCCTCATATTCAATACATTGAAAAACTCATGATCCAGAATCTTCATGACTTAAGATATTTAATTTACTCTCCGCATTTAAGTGTCCGGCTAAAGACTCTTCTTTACAAAACAGTAATACTGCCACGCGCGAGCTATGGCGCGCCAGTCTGGTCCTATGCATTTCCCTCTAACATCAAAATTCTCGAAGTAGCGCAAAATAAAATATTAAGGCGAATTGTTAAAGCCCCGCGCTATCTTCGTAATGATATCATACGTCGCGATCTTAACTTAACTACTCTTAAGGAACATTTTATTAAAATTTCCAACAATTTTTTCACTAAAATAAACAGTATTCCAAACGAAATAATTGCTGAACTGCCGGACTACGATTTCGCAGATCCGGAGTTCAGACGCAGGCCGAGAGCCTCTCTTCTAAATTATTAAATCAATTTTTTCTACTCATTTAACACGTCATTCGGCTTTTTTGTGCTTTAAACACACTAATATTCAAGCTATATACGATTGTCTATCCATCCAATTCATCTCGGAACGTCGGGACTTTCCCTCCGTCTCCGATCGTCACACGTCATATGGACGTCCTTAATTTTTACATTTGTGGCTTTTACGCCCCCCCAAATTTTTGTATACTCTGAATATTAGGCCCCACCCCTTCATAATATTACTCTGCAGGAAATTTATAAAAATTTTTAAATTCTAAACAGCAGAACAAGAAAACTTAGCCTAATTTTGTAAAAATAATGAGGTGTCTTAGGCTCCTCCCACTGTAACCAGAGAAATTCTATTGGTCGCTGCCAGGATCCGATTTACGTTCCTGTGCAAGCTTTCTTACGTTTTTAATACTATTATTCCCACTTTCACTATTATTTACTCTCATATAATCGCATTTAATCTTATTTTATTCGTATTTAATCAATATTTATCCACATTTATTCTCATTTAATCATTTTTCAACTTAATGTGTAAATTATATATATATTTAACTTAATACATTTATCTTTATACTCATTTATTTATCTTTCTGAGCTGGCATCTTGATATTTATACATAACTGAATGAACCGCTCCCTCTCAGAACCATCTATCTTACTAACTGGAGATATGCCCTGCCGGGTAAGGTGCTCCAAGAACTACCGTCATACGGAGAACGACGACCTTACACACGTACTTGCTTCGGCAGTACGTATACTAAAATTGGAACGATACAGAGAAGATTAGCATGGCCCCTGCGCAAGGATGGCACGCAAAATCGTGAAGCGTTCCACATTTTTTTTTGGTTTTTTAGACTAATTTATTTATTTTTAAAAAATGTATTTTTATTTTTTCCACTTTTTTAAAACTTTCGTACCCGATCATTACTCCTAAACAAATAAAAATTTATAACGTCAAAAATAAATCAATAAAAATTATTACTATAATTAAATATTATTATTTAGGCCTTTTTCGGATTTTTAAAACAGTTTATTTAATTTTAAAATTTACATATTATTTTTTCCAAAATTTTTTAAAAAACTCTTTAAAAAACTTTGTTTTTACTCACTTTTATTTAAAAATTTTCGGCTTATTTTGTACGGATGTCACTGGCCACAAAAATATTTATGTTTTACTATCCCTAAACTTTCTACTCTCTAGTTTTGTGTTATGAACTCACGAATCCACCCTTCTATCTCTTTGCTCTTTTATGTGTTTATTTTTTCGCTCGTTGTCATTTTTGTGCTTACTGATAGAAGCCTCTGGATTAACGGGCTAGGCCCATAGAGTCCAGTTGCATCACCACCTTTGATGCCTTTGATGCCACCTTACACATTGTTATGCTAGAGCCAAATATATTCATTAGTGTTGTTCTGCCAAACTTTCATGTATTGCAGAACTAGAGGGCTTGGTCCATTCAGTTATGTACCAACTGCATCATATGTGGTCCTATGGTCTTTACACACAAATCTCATTCATTATTGAAACATGATTAATATTTTTTGTTACAAAGCTTAAAATAAGAGACACTTTGTTGTTTACAAAAATGATATCGAGGTTAACGCTCATGATTACTAAAAATATAAATAAATTTAAGACAAAATTATTATTTTAAAACATACCACAATATCTCAAAATAACTTAGAACCTAAATTTATATATATTTAAGATGCATATATATATGTAATAATATATATATGTAACATATATATATATATATATATATATATATATATATATATATATATATATATATATATATATATATATATATAATATATATATATATATATATATATACATATATATATATATATATATATATATATATATATATATATATATATATATATATATATATATATACATATATATATATATATATATATATGTATATGTATATATATATATATATATATATATATATATATATGTATATACATATATATACATATATATATATACATATATATACATGCATACATATATATATATATATATATATATACATACATATATACATACATATATACATATATATATATACATATATATACATATATATATATATATATATATATATATATATATATATATATATATATATATATATATATATATATATATATATATACATATATAAATGTAATAATATCAATATCTAAGCCCTAAAGCGTATTCCAAAATTATCCCTTTTCCCCATTCATTATTCTAGATCTTAATTTCTTCTTTATATTAACCATATTTCCCATCCATCCAATTTAAACGAGGATGTTTTCATTTCTTCAGCGTAACCCCGAAATTATTTCTATGATTCCCAAAACAGAAAATGATATAGCTGGCATTTTAATTAGGAAGTTATAACTCTCATAGGAAAAATCTGTAATGATCAGCAGTAATGCTCCTCTGAGACGCCACACTTTACAGATGGCTCCAGTCAAAGGTTACTTTCTATAAGCAAATAACACGTGCTTCAGCATTTTTCCCACACACGGGTTTTAGCCGTCTCTCGCAGAAGGTTGACATTGCAATTACTCAGAGAGAGAGAGCGTTCTGACACCGTCAGGTTCAGACGTCTCTGGATTCTGTGCAATTTTTATAGGATGAAATAAAAGTTAAGTTCGGCCACGACAAATGATGTGCTTCTTTCTAACGGACGGTTAGCGGGACACTTGGCAGCCCAGCATGCCCGGGCTGAGGAAAATAATAGGGGCAATTTCAAAATGAGTTTTTAAGTGTAAAGTTCGGGGCCAGTGAGACCCCTGGACTGATTACTTAAAAAAAATAAAATAAAACATATTTTGGGAAATATATAAGAAAATTTAGCCTCAATTGAATGAAAATTATACTGTAAACATCTTGTAAAAATTTCATGATGATATATTAAAAAAGTTTTGAGATAACATGCGAGTTACATGAAAAAAAAATACAATTTGAGAAAAATACAGTTGAAGATTTGTAAGTTTAAATTTGTTGACTGTAAACAGCTGACACTGTAACAGTTTTCATTGTAGGTTACCGTTTTATTTAGGTTCCTGTAAACAGTTTCTATTCATAACTGCTCTCAATATTGGATTTTTTTTAAGGCAGATTGTTTTAAAATGTTCAGAACTGAATTCCTTTTTACCAGTGGCGTGCGGTCCATATGTGCAGGGTGTGCACTGCACACCCTGACAAAATTATGAGGGACAATAATTTTCTGCACCTATGTCTACCTATCTTTATACGGTATATAATAAATATTATTTGTAATATATTCAAATATTATGTTGATTTGCTTGCTTGTATTCCCGCAGTGCGTGCGGTACTAGGTGCTGCACCACGTAGCGCGCAAATGAACATAGGAAGCTCTGATGTGTACAAACTGCGTACTAAATTGAAAATCACGCTTTATATGTATGGGCTACTGGAGAACAGCATACTATAGCACTGGAGAAAGTGCAGCTATTTTTCCTGCACGTGGCATTCAGAATCATCCGAAGGTACGGTTTATTAAGTATTGTATTAGAGCGGGGACTTTATTGTTTTTGTTTTTTAACTGATTAACTGGCCATACGATTTTGTAGACGGTTAATGTTTAAATTTATATATTGTCAGATTTTGGTTTCATGGAATATAAAAGAAGTATTTCATCAATATAAAGTGGAATGTTTTAGTGAGGTAAATTAATTTCGGTGATGTATTCTATTTATTGAAAGAATTAGCTGAAAAACAATGTTGTTTTGTTTTAAAGAAACTAATTTTAACAGAATAGTCCAAATTTTACCTTTCTTTGTGTCTTATAGATAGTATATAAGTTATATATGTAACACCATATCCCTGGTTTTGATTTTAAACATTGTCAAGATGTATTTCGCAGACTATGTAATTTCCAAATGTCAAAAACTATTAATAAATATAATTTAACCCACTGACGGAACAAGAAACAGTTCGCTCTATTGTGCCAGCGTGCAGGGAAATTATCTGCACGTGGAATAGACGTTCGGTTTGTCGGCACCCATGAGCATCCGGATGAGGCACCGCAGCGGCGGGAGCCATGTGGTACTACGTTTGCTGAACATATAAGTTTTTCGTGGAAGTCCAAAGCGTTGCTTTTTCGACGCCGATATGACACCATACAACAAAAGACAGGATTTGTACTTCAGTGCTAGTAGAATTCTCATAAGTTTAGCTGTTTTTATAGTTATAACTCGACTACTCGTAGGTAAATATTTTATTTATTGTAATCTTTAAATTTATATTCATAATAAATAACTTTTTTGGAGAATGGAGAACTCAGATGTCTCAATAATTAAAGATTTATTGGAAAATCCATGTTCTCTGCACACCCTGCATAAAAACCTACCTCACGCCACTGCTTTTTACATACATTTTGTTCTGAAAATTCCAATGTTTTGTGGATTTAACAGTCGTATGACTCCATAAAGTCTTTATCCCCATAAGAAATAAGATACAAATACAGATAAATAAGAGACAATTCATGACAGTAATGATGTTTTTTATTGATTGAAAATTTTGGTCGTACATGTGAATTTAATTAGACTACAAAACATGAAAAAACACCCTAAAAACAAAAATTCTTACATGTCACTCATAAAACATATTCTACTAGTAAGATAAGACATATTTTAAATTTCTCTTTTCCAAATGAATAAATAAACGCACATTTTTTACAGAAATATACCATTCACAACACTGTACAAAAGACTTCACTCTACTTCCAAAAGAAAAACTAAAATTATTCTCTGAAAAATATGTTTACCACAAGTATTTTAATGAATTTCGTATGTACAATAATTATTTTTTTGATGGTATTTTATATCCATGAACAGAATGCAGACTAATAAATAAAATATAAATAATGCATATCCTATTAATGCTTTACTATCATTTCATATATTTATTTATTACTGTTGCCTCATGCAGTTTTGAAGAAAAGGTTTAATGAGATATTTTAGCTGAAATCCAAAAATTTCAAAAACCTTACACACCGTATAGCAGGAAGACGTTTTAAGCAATATTTACTATCGATTTCCTTAAAAACCAAATTACAAAGCGTTTAAAATAACCTCAATTCTTTGATTTTAATCATCAGGAGTACAAAGACGAAAGTTTGTAAAAGTATTGTAAATATTAAATCCTTTTTTCATTCCAAAGTAGAAAACAACGGTTCGAGACAGTAATGTGAATAGTGAATGTAATATGTAATAAAATCGCTAATCTAGTAGCAGAATCCATATTGCAAGTAAAATATGTGCAGTTTCATGATAGTATTCAAAAACGTTTTAAACTCTTGTATATTTTCTTTCCGTTCTTCAAAACGAACGTTATTTTTTTTCTCACTATTAAGGCTACGACGTAAAGGAGTTTGCGCGTGCGCATTCCGGGGTTGACAGAGCGGAAATCATCTCCGTTTCGAGCTGTCCACGACTGAAAGATCTTTAAGCTAGCCACTGATGAATGAATGAAAATCGCTCAGGCTTTACTAACCCTTTGTCGTTTGTTAATAAAAGTTGAATGATGCTATGAGACTAATTACTTAGAGAAGAGCAAATCAGTGGTGACTGAGAGTTTCTTTAACTTTACTTCTTTTTTTTTAAACACCAAACACCGAAAAGATTGTAGCAACATTAACTATTGAAGTAGACATGTAAAGGTTGCAACACGACACTAGGATTAAAGTGGGAGGGGCACAGTAAAGAGATAACAAATGGACCTCTTCGAATATAGCAACTTCAATCCGAGAGTCAAGCTGTTCAGATGAATGCTGATATTTCCTGCTTTTGTGTGACCGGGCAAAGTGTGTTAAGCAATGGATTTTGATAAAAAAATTTTCTTAGAATAATTTTTTTCAGTAATTTAAAGCTTGTAGTCAGATACTCTGCTAAACTGCAGAATAAAATATCAATTCTGGTATCAGGTACTTTAAAGATATAAATATAAATACATCGTAGCTATTTCATAAACATATAAACATATTTTCTACTTAAAGTTTCTACGGAAACCCAAAGTTTCAGAGTCTTTAGAAATGAATTTATTAGGTTTATTTCCAGGACCTAGAGACGAAATTCAAGAAAATACATTTTATGCTTTCTTAATTTCATTATTTTTATCAACAACAAAGAAACATAAGCTGGAATTTAATCTTTATTCTCTCACTGTGAAACACTAACATAGATATAAACAACTACATATCTGAGATTTCTACTTAACAAGAAATCTTTACAACAAGAGATTGTATTAGAATTCAAACAAAGAAGATTATCTATTGATATTCTATGATTGGTCCGGAAGAAATGTATATTTACATGATACAAGAATAAAGGCTGGTAAATACCCCCTTAATATTTGAAACACAGAAAAAAATATTCACTGAAGAATAGCAAAAACTATCAAGTTTTGGACAGTGGAAAGACAATTCCAGCAATATTAATCGATAAATATAATGTGTGTAATAAATCTATAAAAACAATTTTAAAACATATCCAGTATAGAATTTCACATTGTATATAGAGACCAGTCAATCTTTTTTGATGCAGTTTATAAATTTTACTGTTATAAGGAAATGTCAAGTCTTCTCAGTATTGTCTTAAAATAATAGTGGTATAAACGTGGTTATTCAAGGCAGTTTTCACACTGAGGAATCTTTCCAATTGTTAAACCAGTGCCATGATCTTTTTTTCAAAGAAACTAATTGAGTTTTTTCTTTAGAATAGTTATTCTTCCCCTCATAGAATTTCTTAAATCAATGCTCACGGTTAATTTAAAATTGCGAAGCTTTTTTAACTCTTTTCATGTCTATGGCGAGTGTAACTCAATCAATTTTTAACACAAGCCTTGTTTTAGCGTCTCACTAATATTCTGTATTCAGTTTCCTGAATTAAGAATGCTTCTTTTTGAATTTAGATAAAAAATTGTTTTTAAATTGTAAATTAAAAATATCTTTTTTTCATTTTAATTCATGTTTTTAATTACTCTTATAACTTTCATGTTATAAGAAAAACAAGACAAAAATTGTGTAAAAATTGATGGTAATGTTATTATGAGGTGTTAACAACCAAAGTGAACGAAGTACAAAATAAAATTGATTGCCAGGGTTAATTTTGTTTTATTTCATATGCATGCATTTGCACATATGTTAGATAATACCTTAGTATTAAAAAATTACTTTAAATTTCCATGAATTAATTATGATTCAGACACGTTTGGACTCAATTTCTGCAAATAGACTCAGTTCACTTTGGTTGTGAACCTTCATATTAATGGCTTAAATGTAAAAAAACTGAATGAATGAAAGCTATAAATTTTTCATTTACTGTAAAATAAATTACACAAAAATTATTTACTTTAGATTGATTTTGTCAACTGTTGTATAAATTTTGGAATATTATTATGGTTTTTAGTAATATTTTATTGAATTTTTTATTATGTATATTTATAAGAGAGTGCTTACGTTTATGATGTAAACCACTTACGATTAGAATAAAGCGTCTTAATTCAGGAAACGGTATATTTTCACATTAATGCTTGATTAATATTTATCAAAGTAGAGCATCACTAAACAAACACTGGTGATAATAATTACAGCAATGCATAGAAATAAGGTTAAGGTTCTTGATTCATTTACCAATGATAATCAAGAATTTCATAATTTTCCAATCTTAGTTGAATCTTTGATGCAAAAACTTTCAGTTCCGTATTCAGAAACTGATTTTGCAATTGATATACTTGAACTGTAATTGATAAACTTGAGGCATTGTACATTCCTGTTAATTTAGTTTTCAAATATAAGATAAAAAGCAGGAAATGTAATGCATTTACCTGCTAACTGTACGGTTATAATTAGTTTAAAAAGCATGCCGTTGGTCATTAAGAATTGTGAAAGAAATTAAAGTAAAAAGCAGTTAACTGTTTATCTCAGCCTGATTAAAAGCAATAATGTTGAGTGATATAAGATAAAAAGCAGGAAATGTAATGTTTTTAACTGCTAACTGTACGGATATAATTAATTTAAAAAGCGTGCCATTAAAAAATGTGAAAGAAATTAAAGTAAAAATCAGTTAACTATTTATCTCAGCCTGATTAAAACCAATAATGTTGAGTGAAATATGAATACAATTTTAAATATTTTGAAAAAATGTTCTGATTCATATTAACCCATGTAAAAGTTTACATTTAGGGTTACAAAATTATTTATTCATGCTCCTTTTTACAAAAATAATCGAGAGAAATAGAGCATGTATTCAAAACACGTATGTTAACTGTGAAAAAGCTCAGCTAAGTTTCATTACTCCACAATAATACAGTTACATCGAAAATTTTTTTTATTTACAATATTTGCATGGAAAAATTGTGATGGTTACCCATTCCTTTCAAAAGAATTATCAGGAATTTACTTTTTATAAATAGCTGCATTTTTAATGCAATCTATTACATCAAGAATTTAAATACATTTTTTTACAGAATCATTAACTTTATCCCTTTCAAATAAAAAGAAACATTAAAAACATACAATGAACTACTATAGATTATTTTAATTTAAAATGTCGTTAAGTTTTTACACAACAAATTTTTTTATTATAATTTCTTAATTCATAACTGAAAACGTTATAATTTTTAAATGATATTTACGTTCAATTCTTGTTATTTAATAAAAAATTAATTTTTAGGAGTCATAGCATAACTATTTGATAGTTTAAAATTTATTCAGTAATAGAAAGGCTGAGATATATTTAGAAGTAAGAGGGATAAGCATAAATTTTAAGAAGCGTAGTCGAAAATTCGAATGGGTTAACAAACATAGTACAGTATTCCTCAAATTAAGTATATTCCTAATTTTTGTAATGAGATAATTTAATTTAATTTCAAATAATTGGGGAAGTTTTAATGAACTATTTAGCAAATGTGTTAAGAAACAATATATCAAAATTTTCCTTTTAAAGTTTACATTACTTTTTTTATAGAAATAAATAAATACAGGGTTTTTGTAATTTTAATCTCAGAAATTATTGAATATATATTTAGAAAAAATATCTAAAATTATAAATATATATATATATTTTAATTATTAAGAATTTTCATATCATTTATTTCAGTTTTGACTAGTCACGTAGCTTCTGATTTACAACATTGCTATTCAGGACATATTTAAATTTGAGGAATAATGTATTTTTATACAACGTGCATTAGAATGTTGAAAAAAAATAAACTAAGCAAGTCTGAGGTTAACATCTTTGCGCTTTGAAATATAATTGCTGACGTTATCGTAAGAGCAATGCATAGAAATCAGGTGATGGTTCTTGATCATATAAAATATCAAGAATTATATATATTTTAAAGAAGACATCAAGTTATTTACATAGCGGGGTTACTTAGTGCAATAAATAGCAAAGTTCATGCGCATTTAAAACAATAACAAGCGCGGATAATACACGATTTTACACCGTGTAAAGAAAGATATTACTAAAAACACAACGCGAAAGTACTTCTAATTTTTTGTAATTGATATTCTTAGATAAATTGGCATGTTATGAAAGAAATTTACATAACTTCCAAATAAATACCTTCTTTACATATTTTGTAGAGTTTTTTATTATATCTTCTTGTAGTCTTCAAACACTTTTTGGATTCCGATATTATTAAAAGATATTACTGAAAACACAATGCGAAAGTACTTCTAATTTTTTGTTTATGATATTCTTAGATAAACTGGCATGTTGTAGAAGAAATCGACATAACTTCCAAATAAATACATTCTTTACATATTTTGTAGAGTTTATTATTTTTCTATACTCTTCAAACACTTTTTGGATTCCGAGAATTCAATTTAAACTCTCGTTATTATTTTCCGATGAATGTGAAAACGCCTTTATACCTGACTAGAATTATATTACATATGACTAGCATTTTGGAAAAATAGTATTAATTTCAAACTACACAGATTTTAAACGCATATGAATTGAAAGTCATCTGACTAGAAAACGTATGAATGAAACATTACATATTATATAGTACAGTATACATTTCTGACTAGGATATAGCGAAATTCATGAAATGGGATTTTCAATCATAATTGAATCGTGTTTTTTTTACCTCTTTTTAAACCTTACTCATATATACTGCACTATCCGTAAATCAAACAATGTTATTATATTGTAGGAACACTTGGAACACTTGAAAAATGTACTTTTATCTAAAAAATGCAGTGATATTTTTGCTTTCTAACAACTAATATTTCTCCCTTATTAGTAGCTTAGCATGCTATGGAATAGTACAGGAAAAAAAATGGATCTAACTTAAATATTATATCAATTAAATATTTCTTCGGTTTGTATTACAGTAAAACAACAATAATTCAGTAAAACACAGCATTGTAAAATATCTAAGAGCTAAACATGACTAACTAAACATGAACATAAGAAAATTATACTGAATAATGCATACATAAAATACTGAAGTAGATCATATCAGACAGAATTTGAAGAAACAGTAATTTCCATAGTTCAAATGAAGAATCAAAAATGTGGTTTCCATGCTAATTATACATAAATGAAGAATATTAATAATTCACAATAAATACTCCTATTCTAAAAACATAACCTTGAAATATTTCTAACATTAAATCAAGTTTAAAGTTTATCGCACACATTCTAAATACTGTGACATTTATAAGAAAAGTATGAGCAATGCCCTATAACCAAAATCAGGCACATGATATATTACCCCATAATGTACTTTCAAAATACACCTGATATAAGTTGAGACCCAAACTGTTTATCTGTGAAATTTTATATGCATGTCAACGATGATTATACAAAACCCCTTTCTCGTATTTGAAATTTTGAATTTTTCAAAACAGACTCTCAAAAAATAATTCCCACAGAAAATCGTGGACGCCAAAAAACGATGAGATATTGTAAAGCGCGTTCTCAAAACAGTTTGAGTCCCGCATATTTATACATATTTATCATTTATTATTTGTTTTTTTACCAAAAAAAGTCTTTTAAATGAGAACAAAAACACTGTTTACGCCCTTCTTGAAGATGATATACAGCTCTTGCTGTCTTGGTTCGAGAGATTTCTCTAGTCTGTTTTCACCAAATGCCTTGGAAATCAAACTTCAGTTCTGTTCATCGAAGGAATATAAAATAAAAAAAAGAACAGCGGTGATCTTCTGAGGGAGAAAGGCTGATCACATGATAAGACATTTTCCTTTTTCTGCCCAGGGATTGTTTTTCTTGTCCGGAGCATGAATCAAGGGATCTGTGCGTTCGTTCTCTTCGATGTAATCTCGTAGACTGAAAGGAGAAAGAGAAAGAATAAATAAGTGCAACTGACAGATAAAATGACAAATATTTACTACTGATTTTTTCTCGATCCTTTCTATAGCTTCACCACAAAAAGCTTTCTTTAATTATATTTATTGCAGATAAAATGGCAAATATTTATTACTGAATTTTTCCACGATCTATTATTCTTCAGCTTTATCACAAAAAGTATTTAAAAAAGTATAATTATTACAGGCAAAATAAGTGCAACTGACAGATAAAATGACAAATATTTACTACTGATATTTTTTCCATCCTTTCTACAGTTTCACAATAAAAAGCTTTTTTTGATTACATTTATTACAGATAAAATGACAAATATTTACTACTGATTTTTTCGCGATCCTTTCTATAGCTTCACCACAAAAAGCTTTCTATAATTACATTTATTATTGATAAAATGACAAATATTTATTACTGATTTTTTCTACGATCTATTCTTTAGCTTTATCACAAAAAGTATTTAAAAAATTATAATTATTACAGGCAAAATAAGTGCAACTGACAGATAAAATGACAAACATTTACTACTGTTTTTTCGTGATCCTTTCTACAGCTTCACCACAAAAAGCTTTCTTTAATTACATTTATTACAGATAAAATGACAAACATTTACTACTGATTTTTTCTCGATCCTTTCTATAGCTTCACCACAAAAAGCTTTCTTTAATTATATTTATTGCAGATAAAATGGCAAATATTTATTACTGATTTTTTCCACGATCTATTCTTCAGCTGTATCACAAAAAGTATTTAAAAAATTATAATTATTAATGGCAAAAATACAGTGCAATTATAAGAAAATAAGTGCAACTGACAGATAAAATGCTAAATATTTATTACTGATTTTTTCTCGATCCTTTCTATAGCTTCACCACAAAAACTTTCTTTAATTATATTTATTGCAGATAAAACGGCAAGTATTTATTACTGATTTGTTCCACGATCTATTATTCTTCAGCTTTATCACAAAAAGTATTTAAAAAAGTATAATTATTACAGGCAAAATAAGTGCAACTAACAGATAAAATGACAAATATTTACTACTGATATTTTTGCCATCCTTTCTACAGTTTCACAATAAAAAGCTTTGTTTGATTATATTTATTACAGATAAAATGACAAATATTTATTACTGATTTGTTCCACGATCTATTCTTCA
>CM063500.1:37994986-37997486 GCA_032207245.1 Pardosa pseudoannulata
AACACTATGTTTTTGTAATTTTTAGAATATTAAGTATAGTTTTACTCTTTCTGCTTAAATAAACTTAATTTTGATTAATTCAGCACCTTTAATTAGGTTGCGGCTATAACCGTCATGGCGCCAGCGGACTCTAGACACTAAGTAATGGGACGATGGCGGCTATAACAGCAAAAATTTAAAAACGTAAATGACAGGTTTAATGACTCAAATAAGCAATTTTTTGTGTGCAACAAAGTATTTTTGGGAGTTTTACACGAAATGTTAGTTCATAATCAAACAAAAAAAAAATAAAAAAAAAATCAAAAGAAAACACGATTGCACTAGTCCTTTCAAAACCACGTGCATACTGAAGCTGCAAGTCGTTTAATAGGTGGAAAACGAAATTCAACTTAAGAAATTGTTACCAAAACATGACACTAGTCTTCTACTTGTACGCCGGTAAATACACATTTGTGTCGCTATAGCCGTAGTGTCTATAAACTACCGTTTCGTTTTGGACGGCTATTGCCGTCATGCCAGATAGTGAACTTTGCTTTGACGGCTACAGACGCAAGTGCCTGTCAACGTGTTAAAATAGCATCATTGGCCGTTTCTGTTTCGGAGCCTTATCTAGCCTTTCGTCTGGGAAAGGCTCCTACAGAGGAAACTGATGCATCAATCAATTTGCATTAAAAGGTTACTATACCTACACTCAGTCACAGTGCTAAGCCAAGTCATTGTAAGGAAGTGGTTCTAAAACTTATGAACTCACAGAATTATTTTTTTTACATAAAAACGGAACTTCTGAATAAATATAACTTAAGTGGAAACCAAATTGCCTATTATTTTTCACTGATTAGACATAAATATAACAAAATAATATAGAGCGGTATAAAAATGTAAATAAAGCTTACTTCAAGACCTTTTTAATGAAATTAAAGTTTAAAATGAATTTAACTTGTTAAAATTCATTAACATTTTTAATGAATTTTAACAAGAGCCTCTTTTAAATCGAAAGTCTTCATTAATAATTCATACCTCAAACAATAAGTAGCCGAACGATAGCCGATTGGCTAGGGTGCTAGCCTTCGGAACTGGAGTTCGTGTGTTCGAATCCCACTATGGCATGGATGTTCGTAGCCGTTCGGAATCGGCTTTAAGCAGTAGGTCCCGGTCTCATTAGCCCTCGTGTTGCAAAAAAGTAGACCGTAGCGCTCCAAACCAAACCAAACCAAACAATAAGTAATCCGAATGTTCCAGGGAATGGCTTGGTATACTAAACTGTAACATGCAAGTTAGTATCATATGCAAGAAAGGTGTAACTTTGCATGAAAATGATTGAAGATGCATATGGGGAAGAAAACAGTTTTAGGAAATTGACAGAGAGTAGGAACAAGTGAAGTTCGAAAATTAACACTATATGTTTTTGTAATTTTTAGAATATTAGAAGTTTAATTTTATTCTTTCTGCTTATATAACTGTAATTTTGATTAATTCAGCACCTTCAATTAGGTTGCGGCTATAACCGTCATGGCACCAGTGGACTCTAGACACTAAGTAATGGGACGATGACGGCTATAACACAGGCTTGCAACTGCAGAGGTACTTTCAAAAAGGTGAGAAAAGTGACAAATAATACAAAATAAGTGACTAAAAAGTGAGTAAACATAAAAAAATCGATTTTTTTTCTCCTTGATTACAGATGCTATTATTAAGATTTTTCTATTTACTTTAACTCGAAATCAAATGATTCGTGCAAGACATGATTTTAGCGTCAAATACAAAAAAAAGGTTAAAAATTTTGCTTAACACAACTCAACATTGCTTTTTATTCAAGAAAATCTATAAATTAGATTTGAATACATACAATACAATAATTTTATAATCACAATTTTCTGCATATATTAATGATGTTTTGAAATATGTACATAGCTAGATTAGAGTATCTAAACAAAAATTGTGAAGAAAAAGAAAAAGAGAAATGTGTGCCTTGACGTAAATTACTTTAATGTATTAAATGTACATTTCAGTACAAATGTACATTTCAGGAACTTCTTGGGGAATTTTTAAAATCACTCAATTCTGGAAACCATATGACTAATTACATTTTTTATAAGAAAAATAACATCAGAGCAGCACATTTTTGGTGTTTTATTAAAATATTTTGTTATCAATTCAGATATTCTTTTTTCAACAACAGACATTTTGTGATACACCATGAAAAAAGTGACTAAAAGTGATCAATTGTAAAAAAAAGTAACTAAAGGTGAGAAAAGTGACGGAATTGCAAGCCTGCTATAACAGCAAATATTTAAAAACGTAAATGACAGGTTTGATGACTCAAATAAGCAATTTTTTGTGTGCAACAAAGTATTTTTGGGAGTTCTACACGAAATGTTAGTTCATAATCAAACAAAAATAAATAAAAAAAATTCAAGAGAAAACACGATTGCACTACTCAATTCACAACCACGTGCATACTGAAGCTGCAAGTCGTGTAACAGGTGGAAAACGAAATTCA
>CM063500.1:38002486-38014986 GCA_032207245.1 Pardosa pseudoannulata
TAAAATAACTTATAGGGACGGATTTTATAATACTATACACATTTTATTTTAATTCTAAACTAAGAAAATTCAATAACAAGAATAACTAATTCATAGCCCTTTGTTGAAAATGATTCCTACAAAGAATAACTTTATATAGTAAAAGAATTGATAAGGACGAATTTTATAATACTACGCACTCGTTATTTTAATTCTAAACTGAGAAAATTCAATAACAAGAAAAACTAGTTTATAGCCCTTGTAGAAAATTATTCCTACAAAGAATTAGTTAGTATAATAAAATTACTTATAGGGACGAATTTTATAATAGTAAGCAATCTTTATTTTAAACGCACTCTTTATTTTAATTCTAAACTGAGAAAATTCAATAACAAGAATGACTAGTTCATAGCATTTTGTAGAAAATGATTCCTACAAAGAATAACTTAGTATAATAAAATAACTTATAGGGACGAATTTTATAATACTGCGCACTCTTTATTTTAATTCTAAAATGAGAAAATTCAAACACAAGAATAACTAGTTCATAGCACTTTGTAGAAAATGATTCCTTCGAAGAATAACTTAGTATAATAAAATTATTTATAGGGACGAATTTTATAATACTACACACTCTTTATTTTAATTCTATACTGAGAAAATTCAATAACAAGAATAACTAGTTCATAGCCCTTTGTAGAAAATGATTCCTACAAAGAATAACTTAATAAAAGAACTTATAAGGACGGATTTTATAATACGACGCACTCTTTATTTTAAACGACAAGCTGTTCATTATGAAAATCCATGTTATGCTACTTAGATGATAACAGCTTTCAATATTTCCGCTGAAGTGAACAGGGCAACCGCTAAGAATCGAGTGTTTCAGAGAATTTAATTAGAGGGACAGTGTTATTAGCAATATTAACATGATCTCATAATTCATTCTTGTAGGAAAATATTGTTTGCTGACTCTTTGGCAAGTAGCAGTGCAAGCTTTAATATGTCTTTGGAAGCATACGGAATTTTTCTGGTGATTAAAATTTCGAGTTAAATTGCTTTTCGAATAATTAATAGTAAGTATTTCAAATTTGAAATACTTGGTACGGAATAATTTCATAAATTTCGCCAAAGAAGTGATGGTGTAGCTAAATGGGATTATGTATATTCTGGTACTAAAATTATGTAATTTGTATGGAAGCTTTTGTAAATTATAGAATAATTTGTGAATAATTTACTTTTTATAACTGTATTAAGTCATAGCGTTAAACTAATCATTCACTGTTTACATCCATATAGCACAGTAGCATACAGAAAAGAATGTTGTGAATAATTGGTATTCCGTAAGTTGGGAATTCATCTGAATTGGTGAAACTAGATTTGAGCATTAGAAAGAGTAGAATCTTCCCTACCGTTTGTATTAATCGGATGATAAGCATTTTAAATGAAACGTTTGCTTTTATAAATGTTTTCTTTTGTTTGAAACCTAATTCATACCATTTATTTCCATGGATATTTTGATGATATAATAATATATTTGTATGTTTCTTACCTCTGTTAATTATAAAATTTGTTATGAATTTGGAATAACTTTTTTCTCCTATTTTTATCACAGTCACATTTGAACAATTTTCCTAGTTGTTTGTTTTTCAACAAAATACAATCAACTTAATTTTAAATAATTAAATACATACATATTTTTAGATCAACTACTTATTCCATAGGTAACACTCATTATCAGTTTATTTAGTTCAAAAACTTGGTATACTTCTGTTGATATTTATGGCTAACGAATATAAGGACATGGTTTTAGAAATAAACTGGAAGATGTACGTGAAGCATAAAGATGAAGAATTTTCTAAATAGTTTCTATTTCCGTTATATGGCATTCCTTATTTCCAGCATTAGAATAAAAATATTATATATTAATGCTAACTAAAGATACCATTTCAATGTAAAATCGTTAGTGACAAAAAATTACCAACGATAAAACAGTCGTCAGTGTGTTAAATAAAGAATAATTTTGGATAAAATATAGTAGGTCTGCATGAATCTCAAAGACGAGAATTTCCTAAACAACATCTATTTCCATTCTATGATTTTCTTAAGTTACAGCATGCAATTAAATACATTGCATGTATATCAATGCTCAGTAAAGCTACTATTTCAATGTAAAGCCGCCATTTGCCGTTAGTGACAAAAAAATAATCAATGATAAAACAGTCGCCAATGAGGGAAATAAAGAATAATTTTGGATAATATGTAGTAGGTCTGCTTGAATCGCAAAGACGAAAACTACCTAAATAACCTCTATTTCCATTTTATGGTATTCTTAAGTTCCAGCATGCAATTAAATACACTGAATGTACAAAAAGGCTCAGTAAAGCTACTATTTCAATGTACAGACGCCATTTGCCATTGTCGACGAAAAAATAACCAACGAAAAAAACAATTGCCAGTGAGGGCTTTTATAATGTATCAGTTCCACAAAGGAGGCGTGAATTTAGCAAATGTTGCCAACTAAACTGGAAGAAAAAAGTTCAAACTCTTTCAATTTCTATTGCACGTTTTATTGCACAGTTTACGAGCATCATCATTTATTTCAGCTGTTAGCTCAGCTAAATGAGTAATGCATATTTTTCTTCTTTTCAAGATTACTTTCCTTACATCCCTCTAAGACTATTTATTACAACAATGAGAAACCTGCATAAAAAACAAAAATCAATTCCACGGAAATAATCTTTTCTCGGATTCTTCTAAACAATTGTTGAAAAGAATCTTCGACTAAATCATTCCCTTTTGTCAAGAGCGTGAATTGCAAAGAAAGGAACGTAAAATACAAACAATGCCGGAGCGTAATAAATAAGAAACCTCTGACAATAGAAAATTGCGTATCTTTTGAAGGCTAGAAATCCTGTAATAATAGGCTCTGGGAATTTAGTGAACTAGCTCTCTAATTAGTACTTTTTCTACATCTTTGCTCTATATGGCTGTGAAACATTTATAGCAGTTTTAAAAAGGCAGTTTACAGAGTAGTTTAAAGAAAAGCTAAGGTATAATGACCGACTAAAACTTCTAAAGAAGTCCCATTATCAGATGATTCGAAGAACATTGATATTTTATGAAGAAAAAATAAGTTATATCATCTTTTTCAATATAACAACGATTTTATAAATATTTAAGATCATTATTTAACGATAACAAATTATTGATATTAAATTTAAATCTTATGATTTACGAAATCAAACGAATAATGCAAATTTAAATGCATTAGAAAGTTACTGCTATAAGATACAGAGTCTTTTCAGAATATATACCTGCTTAATTCTCTTTAATATTATAATAATAAGATTAATCGCATATATTATTTATATATTATTAGATATTTTTTCAGTATAAATATTATTAAGCGATATCATTTAAGTATGTGGATGATTAAATGTATTTTGTTTCAAAATTACTTTTGAATTAGCCTTCACAAAATCCGTCCCAACTGAATTGTCTTTACTGTTAAAACAAGAATATTCGCATATATATATATAAAAATATATATATAATATATATATATATATAAATATAAATATATTTATAAATATATATATATAGTATATATATGTATATATAAAAAATATATATAAAATATGTATGTATATATAATATGTATATATAATAAAAAAATATATATATATATATATATATGTATATTTATATATATTATATATATATATATATACATATATATATATATATATATATAATATATATATATAATACTATTTTACTCAAATAAAGAATTTTTTTCCAATATAAATAGTATAAATCGGTATCATTGTAATATTTATATAATTTATTATATTTACTTTGGTTCAAAATTATTTTTTGTCATTAGCCTTTTAAAATTATATTCCAACCAACTTATCTTTATGATAATAATATAATATTGCATGGATGTATTCCTACTTTAAAAATAAAGGTACTTTTTCAGTATAAATATGACGATATAATTTTATTAAGTAAATGACTGATTACATTTATTTTGCTCCAAAATTATTTTCTTTCATAAAATAACCTTGTCTAGTCGGTTTATTTAGAATTCAAAATTATTTTTGCATTGGACTTGATAAATTATATCCCAACAGAATTATCTTTGCTAGAATAGTATAATATTACCTATATATATATATATATAAATATATAAATATACATACATATATATATATATATATATATATATATATATATATATATATATATATATATATATATATATATATATATATATATATATATATATTGTTTCTAGGCTAAATATAATAATATCATTTCATTAAATAAATGATTGATTACATTTATTTTTCTCCAAACTTATTTTCTTTCATAAAATACGCTAGTCTAATCAGTTTATTCAGTATTTAAAATTATTATTTTTATCATTAGCCGTAATAAATTATATCCCGACAGAATTATCTTTGCTATAATAGTATTATATTACCTATATATATATATATATATATATATATATAGAAATACAGATATTTTTGATAGGATAAATATAACGATAACATTTTATTGAGTAAATACATATTATGTATTTTAAAATTTTTAGTTGATTTATTTAGAATTAAAATTTTTTTTCATTTTTAGTTTTTCTATAAATTATTATTATCCATGTTATATAATATATACTTTATGTTATATATAAATACTTAATTTTATATATATATATATATATATATATATATATATATATATATATTCCTACTTTAAGGAAATAAAGATAATTTTTCCAATATAAATATTACGATATAATTAAGCTTGTGACTAATTATATACATTTTCCTTCAAAAAAAATTTTTTTACATTCAATACTTTTGTACAGTCTTTTTATTTAGAATTCTATGTAATCACTCAATTTTTATTTCTCTTTAGATTTATTCACTCCATTATACATTAACAACATAATTTTGGAACATGTATCTTGTTACTCGTAATTCTGATTTTGGCACAAGAAATGCTTTATAAAAAAAGGCCATCATGGCACTCAGCCATGACTGCAAAGAAAATAAAGTCATTCATTGCTTGTGTTTTCTGCATTGTTAAACAGAATGTTTAACTGGTAAATTCATATATTTATTTGATTTTTAGTAGTTTTTGTGTTAAAAGAACACATAAAATTTAAATTTCCAAAAAATTAAATTTGAAGGGATTTGTTTAACATTTTAAAATGGAAGAACTATGTTTCTAAGGCCACTTGGTCATACCAAGCCCGAATGAGCTGCTTTTTCTAATTAAGGCAGAAATGTGCGACTTTCGTTTTTAATGAGCACCATTAATTTGAAAGCACGATTTAGCTCGAACACACACAGGCACAGCCTTTTAAGGGGCCAATCGAACACATTCATACACTCCGTCATCCATCCGCAAGTCAGAATTTAGATCCAAACAAGAGATCGACTCATTCCTGATTTAGTACCCCCAGAGGTATAATTTGTTATGGGAACTTGGAGGACTTCGCAGTCACAACATATTTAACTTGCCCCAACTGCTATTAGCAACACGAGGTCTTTGGTCGATGCAAGGGCAGAACTCGCCACCTTCCGGTTACGAGACTGACACTCTACCAGCCAGGTTATCGCGGCCCCATAACTATTTAGGTATGTGAGGCCGTGTTAAATAACAGTATAAATGACAGCCAAGCCTTATAAGTGATTTAATCCTACACCTTCCTGTGGGGTAGACGAATTCTCTAACCACTATGCCAACGAATCATCATTGAGGTACTTATGTTTTGAGTAATATCACTATTAACCTGCTCTTAAAAGCGGAATGCCTCTAAATTCCAAATTTTGCTAATTTGAATTACATTTTTTTGGAATATTTTATATGGTTAGGACAAAACAAAGCATAAATGTTTTGAGTAATATCACTATTAACCTGCTCTTAAAAGCGGAATGCCTCTAAATTCGAAAGTTTTTGCTAATTTAAATTACATTTTTTTGGAATATTTTATATGGTTAGGACAGAACAAAGCATAAAAATAATTAACATTTAAATTAAGTTAACAAAAACTGATTGTTTTGAAGATTTGTCTTCTACAGAGGGCAAAATACTATAATGCCCGGATAAATTTAATAATTGATAACAAGGGGTATGTGTAAAAAGTTTTAATTATTATCCAGAAATAAACTAGATATTTGGATAAATTTATTCTGAATATTTTTTTATCTTTATGTATATAATGTAAATTACACACACACACACACACACACACACACACACACACATATATATATATATATATATATATATATATATATATATATATATATATATATACATGTGCGCCTATTACAATTTACAGATACAATGATGCCTTTGATAATATCTTTCTTCATGACTTTTGTATATTTTAACAGTCAACCATCAAACATGGCGGCGAGTGGATAGTGTCTACCTTTTAACAAAGGAAAGACACTTAACGTGGTATCATCAGCAACTCTGCCTTTAAACACCTAAATTATTAATTTTACTTTTTCAAACCTGACATATATATATATGTATATATATATATATATATATATATATATATATATATATATATATATATAATATATATATATATATATATATATATATTTATATAAATATATAAATGTATCTGATATATATATTTGTTATAGATGTATATTTAAAATATACATATATATAATTATATATGTAATATACACATATATAATAGACGGATAAAGAAAGTAGGAAAAGTTTATTAAGCATACATTTATTACCAATTTATATATATTTTGTATTAATGTTTATTATATATATAATAAAATATATATTATATTTCTATAATATATAATTAAATTGTAAATATACAAATATTAATATTATTATATATATATAATATATATAATATAATATATATAATTTTCTATTTTTATATTAATATATAATATATATATTTTCGTTATATATATTATATGCCTTTAATATTTATAAAAGATGTATAATTACCCGGGGATATTCAAATATAAATTTCTAACGGCAGTATTTATTTTCAGATATAGATATGTATCTGACTTATACATAGGATTATGTTGTTCCTTAGAGTAATTTCTTTGATCGCCTATTGGTAATATAAATAATATAATTAATTGTGTATTTACAGAAAATCATAAACACAGAGAGTTAGGAAATAAGATTTTTATTGAATAGTACATATGTAATGAAATAAGAACAAATGAACATTTTTGGACTAAATTGCATAACTTATTGATATTTCCTTGTCAATACTATTTACATGAGGTCGAAATGAAAAAGTTGAAAATAATAGTAAGAATTTGTTTTTCTATTTCAATTTTAAATTTAATTCGCATATTCCCCTATATAATAATAGCCTAAGTTATCTGTACGTCTGTCCTCGATTTTATGAAGCGGTTGGACCCGGAATGGGTAGAGGCATCCATAGTTAGCAAAATTCAAAGAGTAATGTTTATCTTCTCCTAAACTATAGACCCGATTCTAAAATAAATTGGTATAAATATGTTTCATATCACAGCAAAAAATACTGCTTTTTATAAAACTTTCGAAATTCACTCCTTCCTCTCTTTTCGAGATTTTAATGTCATTATTTCAACTCCTATTTTCCCCGGTTAAGAGCAGGCGATTAAATTTATCAATTTGTCACATAATAAATAGGTAAAAGTAACATTTTCCTAGCATTATGACGTCATTCCTTTAACCATCTAATTGAATCATTTCTTATTTTAAATTATTTAAATTATGCCTTATTTTCATACGTTTTATCACTGAACTTAGATATTACGTAAATAATTTTTTTTTTTATATTTGGCTTAAATAATAGATTAGGTACATATGTGATAATTTTAAATTGAATCATCGATTATTTTTTGTTGCAAGATAATTCTCAGCCAAAAAACAAACCATTTTTTTTACCTGCCTCATAGCGTACTTTACAATTTTCGAAAATTAAAAATTTTACTGATCCCGTTATATGACGGGCTATTTGCTAGTCCAATAATAATATTTTGTAAAGTTTTATTTTAGATACTGCATGCATTAGTACTAAGAATGATATATCACTTCCTAGTGACACGAAAATCATATGAACATTTACGCGAACTGAGTTTTACAAAACATTGTTGTATTGAATACTTCGTGAGTGTTTGCAAAGACAAAACAAATGCTTTTAGAAAAAAAATTGGAATAAATTGAAAAAAAAAGGGTCCTTATTTTTATTTTGAAACATCTGTACTTTTATTAGAAATCACTTAAATTCCCTACCAAAACAGCTAAAGATAACACCGAAGTGTTTTATTCTTCTATTTTGGTTTAATTTCGTGTCAGGCGATCTAATAACAATCTTTTGTAATATTTTATTTTGGACCTTTAATGCGTTGGAGCAATGGATGATATTTTACTAACTGGCAACATTCAAATGGAAATTATCAAGGACCAAGTATGTCAATAACGTGTTGAAGAGCTCATGTAAGTGTAGGTGCTGAGACAAAACGATTATTTACTGGGCGATATTGTTAAATAATAACACTTTCTAATATCTATTTCGAAGCATATTTACTTTCGCTTAAAATCACGCGAATTCTGTAACTAATGCAATAAAAATAACGCCAAGGAATTTTTATTCTTCTACTACAGTTTCAATTTGCTGACTGGGGATCGAATAACAACCTTTCGTAATCTTTTATTTTGGCTATCAATGCGTTGGTGCAACGGATGATACTTCACTATCTGGCGACATTCAAATGCAAATTTTCACGAACCGAGTTTTCTAATGAATGTAGTTTTGAATAATTCATGTGTGATTACGAATACAAAACGTCTATCTGAGAAATATTGAGGTGAAATTATAAAACCTTATTAATATCAACTTCTAAACATTTCAACTTAAAATCACCTAATTATCTTCCAAAAGAACTAAAAATAACGTCAAAGGGTTATTCTTACACTTCAGTTTTAATTTTCTGCTATGCAATCTAATAACAATCTTTTTTTTAATTCGGCTCTGAAAGCCGATATGTTCAATACGTTGGCGAGACAGATAATATTGCACTACCAGCTGACATTCACATGGTAGTTTCTATGAACCGAGTTTTCCAAAGAATTTAGTGCTGAATAGTTCATCTAAGTGTGATTATGAACATAAGACAAGTATTTTGGGAAACACTGAGTTAAAATCCTAAAAACTTATTAACTTATTACCTCTTCGAAACATTTTTACTTCAGCTTAAAATCAAGTAATTCTCTACTAAAAATAATACCAAGGAGTTTGTACTCTGATAATTCAGTTTTAATTTTATGTCAGACGATCTAATAACAGTATTTTTCAGTGTTTATTGTCTTTGAATTGGCGTCATTGGCGAGACGGATAATATTTCACTACTAGGTGACATCGTAATTCAAATTTTCACGATTCGAGTTTCCCGAAGAATGCAGTGCTGAACATCCATGTAAATGTGATTACGAAGACAAATCAAATGTTTGAAGGAAACTGAGGATAAATAATAAAAAACTTATTAACAACTAATTCGAAAATGTTTACTTTAGCTTAAAATCTCGTAAATTTCATACAGGGAAAGTTAAAAAACGCTAAGGTTATTTATTCTTCAGTTTTAATTTTTCCACAGACAATCTAATAACAATCTTTAGTAATTATTTTCATCTATAAAAGCCAATGCGTTGAATGCGTCGGCGGGACGGATGATATTGAACTACTAAAGGACATTTGAATGCAAATTTCCATGAACCGAGTTTTCCAAAGAATGCAGTGTTGAATAGATCATGTGTGATTGCGAAGACAATATAATTGATTTTTGGGAAAATATTGAGGATTAATGATAAAAACATATTAACACTCACATTGAAACATCCTTACTTGAGCTTGAAATCAAGTAAATTCACTACCGAAACAGTTAAAAATCACGCCAAGGAGTTTTTATTCTTCTACTTCAGATTCAATTTTCTGTCAGTCAATCTAATAGAAATGTTTTCCAATGTTTTATTTCGGTTTTCAAAGCTTTAGAACGGTGGACGAAATTTCATTACCTGGCGATATTCAAATGCAAATTTCCACAAACCCAGTTCTTTAAACAATTTAGTGATGAGTAATTCTAGCATGATTACGAAGGCAAAACATATACTCAGAAATATTGAGGATAAACTATAAAACTTTATTAATACTCATTTCTAAACAACTATACTTCTGAGCTAAAAATAACGATAAAGAGTTTTTATTCTTTTCTTCTACTTTATATTCAATTTTCTGTCAGTCAATCTAATAGCAATGATTATCAGTGTTTTATTTCGCTTTTCAAAGCGTTAGAACAATGGATGATATTTCATTACCTGGCGATATTCAAATGCAAATTTCCATTAACCGAGGTCTCTAAAGAATGTAGTGATGAGTAATTCAAGTGTGATTAAGAAGACAAAACATATACTGAGATATACTGAGGGTAAACTATAAAAATTTATTAATACCCACTTCCAAACAACCATACTTCAGCTTCAAACCAAGTAAATTCTCTACTGAAAGAGCTAAAAATAACGCTAAGGAGTTTTGATTCTTCTACTTCAGTTTCAATTTTCTGTCAGTCAATCTAATAGGAATGTTTTCCAATGTTTCAATTCGGTTTTCAAAGCGTTAGAACGATGGATGATATTTCATTACCTGGCGATATTCAAATGCAAATTTACCCAAAACCAGTGCTCTACAGAATGTAATGATGAGTAATTCAGGTGTGATTACGAAGACAAAAAAAAATGCTGAGAAATACTGAGGTTAAACTATAAAAACGTATTAATACCCCCATCCAAATATTCTTACCTCAGCTTTAAATCACGTAAATTCAATACTGAATGAGTTAAAAGTAACGCCAAGGAATTTTTTCTTCTACTTCAGTTTCAACTTTCTGTCAGTCAATCTAAATAACGCCAAGAAATTTTATTTGTTCTACTTCAATTTCAATTTTCTGTCAGTCAATGTAATAGCAATGTTTTTCAATGTTTTATGTCGGTTTTTAAAGCATTAGAACAATGGACGATTTCCTGGCGATATTCATCAAATGCAAATTTCCACTAACTTAGTTCTCTAAAGAATTTAGTGATGGATGAGTAATTCCTGTGTCATTACGGAAACAAAACATATGCTGATAAATATTGAGGTTAAAGTATAATATCTTATCAATGCCCACTTCTAAATATCCTTACTTCAGCATGAAATCACGTAAATTCACTACCAAAAGAGCTAAAAATAACGCCAACTAATTTTTTATTTCTTTCTTCTACTTCAGTTTTAATTTTCTGTCAGGCGATTTAATAACAATATTTTGCAATGTTTTATTTCGGTTTTCAGTGCGTTAGCGTGACGGATGATATTTCACTACCTGGCGACATTCAAATGCAAATTTTCACGAACCGTGTTTTCTAAACAATGTACTGTTGAATAATTCGTGTGTGATTACAGTGACAAAACATATGCTTTGTGAAATACTGAGGTTTAATTATAAAAACTTATTAATAGTTATTTTAAAACAATCTACTTCAGCTTAAAATCACGTAAATTCTCTACTGAAAGAACTAAAAATAACGCCAAGGAATTTTTATTCTACTACATTTTCAATTTATGTCAGTCAATCTAATAACAATGTTTTATTTCGGTTTTCAAAACTTTAAAAACGATGGATGATATTTCATTACCTGGCGATATTCAAATGCAAATTTCCACCAACCCAGTTCTGTAAAGAATGTTTTAGTTTTAGTTTTCTGTCAAGCAATCTAGTAACAATGTTTTACAAAGTTTTATTTCGGTTTTCAGTGCGTTGGCGTGACAGATATTTCAGTACCTGGTGACATTCAAATGCAAATTTTCGCGAACCGTGTTTTCTAAAGAATCTACTGTCGAATAATTCGTGTGTAATTACGGAGACAAAACGTATGCTTTGTGAAATACTGAGGTTAAAATATAAAAAGTTATTAATACTTACTATAAAACAACAACTTCAGCTTAAAATCCCGTAAATTCTTTACTGAAAGAGCTAAAAATAACTCCAAGGAGCTTTCATTCTTCTATTTCAGTTTTAATATTTTCTGTCAGTCAATCTAATAGCAGTGTTTTCCAATGTTTTATTTCGGTTTTCAAAACTTTAAAAACGATGGATGATATTTCATTACCTGGCGATATTCAAATGCAAATTTTCTAACCTAGTTCTCTAAAGAATATAGGGATGAGTAATTCGTGTGTGATTACGAATTCAAAACATATGCTGAGAAATATTGAGGTTAAATTCTAAAAACGTATTAATATCCACTTTCAAATATCCTTACTTCATCATGAAATCACGTAAATTTACTACGGAAAGAGCTAAAAATAACGCCAAGGAGTTTTTATTTCTTTCTTCTACTTCAGTTTTAATTTTCTGTCAAGCGATTTAATAAGAATCTTTTATAATGTTTTATTTTGGTTTTCAGTGCGTTGGCTTGAC
>CM063500.1:38019986-38032486 GCA_032207245.1 Pardosa pseudoannulata
AACAGAGGTTAATCACGGTTAGCCATTAAAAGACTTTGGTGAGACTGGCCCTTAGCATTTTATGCATTATACAACTCAAAATATCCGCATATTTACAGAGCACTGATAGACAGCACAAAACTCCACCGTCTGACACAAACTGCCCCCACACGAGATAAAGTTTATAATCTATAATATGTCAATTACTTATAAATTCGTTGTGCTAATCGGACGTTAACGATTGTTTAATTACATAGTAAGTTAACTCATTTTAAATTTTAATTTAACACAGTGTGAACTGGACTTTCGACCGATCTTAACCTGTCGGCTAAAGCTAATTTGCATTTAACTACCACGGAAATTCATGTTACTTAATTGGTAATTAGCAGTAATGAACCATGATGTAAGGAGAACAGAGAAAGATATTTTACAAAGAATGATGTTTATCAAATTCAATTTGCTGCCTTCTTTAGTTTTTCTGTTTGCATACATGTACACAAATAGTGTCAAAACTTATTACGATAAGGAAATTCCAGTCTTATTTGGAATTAAATGTTTGAAACAGGATTAAATATGATATAATAAATGATCCCCATCAGAAATTAAAATAATTATTTTTTTATCAGATGTTTCTCATTGTGCAGGCAGATAAAAGCTCTAAAATACATTTTCTTTCTGGCATGCTTGTATAAGAAAAATACTCCAAAATATTATGCGATATATAATTTAGTACGAATTCTGATCTCAAAATATCTTTCTTAGCTTGATACAAATCAAACACAAAAGACAACGAAATTTGACTGGAAATTTTGATACACATTTAAAAAAAGGCACATATAAATTCTATGCATACCGTTTCTCTATTTTACCCGAACAGATTGCTAGCTAGTGAAAAATTGCTGACTTGAATTTAAAAATCTGTAGTATAAAAAAAGAATTTAGTATTACCTACAAATATTGAAAATATGGATTGGCTGAATACTGAACATTATAACCTCGGGGAAAAGCAATCCTGGAATATTGCCTTTGTGTTATTTTTACTTCAAAAAATCGGTAAATATATACGATATATTTAGAATTCTATATTATTTCCCTCTACTATCGCCAAAGGTGTAATTTTATGAGAAGAAACTTGACTTTGGACTATCGTAAAGGCTAAAGTACTTCACTTTAAAAATATTTTACAGACATGTTTGCCAGTTTTAAATTATATATTAAAGTTTTTTTTTAAATGCATATATTTACAAACTCAAAAATGAGAATTAAAAATTTAACAACATACTTTAAATAACTTCTAAAAATGGTTTAAAAATAATATAAGCTTTAAAATATTTAAACTCTTGAATTTATTCCAGTAAAAATGTACTTGTCAGTTCGATAGATAATTCTTATCTGATTAGTCACGTGTGTTCAAGTAACTCATCCGATAGCATTGGCTATAGGGGCTACAGGTAACTAATCAGCTAGATTTGTAAACTAGACGGGTGTTTAGTAAGTGTAGGCTAGTCACTAGCACAAAGAATAAGGTAATATACGAGGGCTATCCAGAAAGTAAGTTTCCTTATTTTTTTAAAAAAAGAACTTACACTTTCAAGAAAATACTTATTGGTAACAAGTACAACAATGTTTAAGCTATTTTTCAACATAGCCACCACCAGACGTGAGACACTTGGGATATCACGGGATAAACTTTAGTATCCCTCTGTCTGGCGTAGAACTGCCGCCTGTGAATAGAATCAGCGCTTGACAGACGGCTTCAGCTCTTCGTCTTTGCCGAAACGCTCACAGGAGGACGGGAATTTCTTGAGGTGCAAGGAAACGTGAGATTCTCTGGGAGCAAGATCAGGGCTGTAGGGTGGATGATCAAACAACTCCCGGCCAAAGTTAGTCAAGATCATTACTGATAAGGGACGGTCGCCCACTGCGCTCTTCATCATGGACACTTTGACGACCTTCGAAAAACTGCCTACACCAGCGACGCACCATATGCTTACTCATGATGTTCGGCCCATAGACCTGACAGAGCTGGCGATGATTTTGAATTGGCGCAATGCTTTGTGCATTCAAGAACTTTAACCAAACCTCGCATGCGGCGGCAGAAGGAATAACAGCTTTCATTTCGGACCACTGCTACCACAGTACGATACGATTCGGGACCTGTCCGGCTGGTATATAATTCATACGCCTTAGATATTTTACGCATGCGCAATTGACACGGCTAATTACGTTTACTATAAAGGGCAAAACATCGGAAAATTCCCTTTCTATATGCTTCTCGTAGAATGTCCAAAAAAGGAGCCACTGATCTCAAAATTAAATGTCTCAAAAACAAATTTCAATCAATAGAAGAAAGTGAAAAATGGTATGTTTATTCTAAAAGCTGTAAGAAATTAATACAGACGTTATAAAAAGGAAAAAAAATCTGTATTTAGAATATGTATGATCGATCCACATTTGACAAACATCTTCAGAAATTACAACTTTGATTATAAATTAAATCAATAAACGGTATGTTTATCGTGGTATATAACGGTATGCTTTATGGCATGTTAAAAAAATATACTATTTGAGCTGACGAAATTAAGTATTTTAAAGCTAGAACATTTTAAAGGAATTTGTGAAAAAGTCATTCTAAAAAGAGCCAGAGTTAATTTTATAATGAATCGAAAAAAAGGGCTGTTTTAATAAGTGTTTTAATGAGTGTTTATCGAAATTTATCATAGTATGTAACAGTATGTTTTATGGCATACTATAACAAAATATACTATTTGAACTCACAAACAAAATGTTTTTTGTAACACTAAACATACCATCACCGGTAACATGATCGGTAATATATGTGTAAAAAATGCGATTTGTAATGATGAATTAAAATATAAATGAAAGAAATAGGTATGTATTAAGTGACTAAAAGAAATAAACAAAACAAAAGAAAAAAACAACAACAAAAGAAATTAAAGAAATAGGGATTATTAAGTGAATAAAATAAAGAAAAGAAAAGAATTAAACAAATTAAAGAAATAGTTATGTATTAAGAGAATAAAATAAATAAAGAAAAGAAAAGAAATAAAAGAAAAAAAGAAATAGGTATGTATTAAGTGATTAAAATTAATAAAGAAAAGAAAAGAAATAAAAGAAATGAAAGGAACAGGTATGTATTAAGTGAATAAAATAAATAAAGAAAAGGAAAGGAAAGAAATAGGTATATATTAAGAGAATAAAATAAATAAAGAAAAGAAAAGAAATAGAAGAAATGAAAGAAATAGGTATGTACTAAGTGAATAAAATAAATAAATAAAGGAAAAGAAAAGAAAGAATTGTAAAAAAATAATTCTAAAATGAGAAAATCAGTTTACTTTATAAAGAATAAAGTAAGACTCCTTTAATAAAGATCTTTTTAGTGATATGTAATAGTATGTTTTATAGCATACTAACAAAATATACTATTGAAACTGACAAAACTAAACGTTCTTTTAAAGCTAAGGCGTTTTAAAAGAACTTGTAAAAAAGTCATTCTAAAAGGAGCCCAAAACTTCCTTTTACAAAGAATCGAAAAAAGGCTGGTATAATAAATATGTTTATTGTGTTTTTTTACGATAGGTTTTAAAACATACTAACAAATATACTATTTGAACTGAAAAAATAAATGCTATTTTAAAGCTAAGACGTTTTAAAAGAATTTGTGAAGAAGTCACTCTCAAAGCAGGCAAGCTGTTTATAATGAATTTTATAATGAATCGATATAAAGGCTGCTATAATAAATATTTTAACTACCGAAAAGTAATGTTCTCCTAATATTTAAATCATTTCTACATATACAGGGTGTTTCAAAAATGACCGGTATATTTGAAAAATCAATAAAAGCTAAATGCACAGTGATATAAATGCACAGTTTACTGCAATATGCTTGGGACAATATTAAATTTTTAGGCAAACAAACTTTCAAAATTAGTTACAATGTTTCACAACAGATGACGCTGCAGTCTGGAAAAATCTAAACTACGATATTTTACAGATATCCACCATGCGCAGCAATAATATGGCGAATTCTCAGAAAGAAATTATCATAAACCCGTGTAAGCGTCTCAGGCTTCACATGCAGAACAGATGTACTGTTCCAGTTATTCAATTGTTTCTGGACCAGGTGTACCGTCACGTTATACCTGGTTTTTTAAGAGTCCCCACAGACAAATATCGTAATTTAGACTTTTCCAGAATGCAGCGCCATCTGTTGTGGAATATATTAACTAATTTTAAAGTTTGGCTGCCTGAAAATTTACTATTGTCCCAAGCATATTACATTAAACTGTGAATTTCTATCACTGTCCGTTTAATTTTTATTGATTTTTCAAATATACTGGCCATTTTTGAAATACCCTGTATATCAAGGATACGTTATTTAGGGCAAAATTATAGTTTGAAATTTAAATCGCGAAATATAATGGGATTAATAATTTATCCTTCACATATACACAAAACTGTTGAAATATTACTGGCTCAACTTCTTTGAAGTTGCTAGAATTCTTTTCCTCATGAAATGCAAAATTTGATCTTTTCCGTCACTATGGTAACTCTTTTACAAAATATTCCTCTGAACACTCTCTCTCATTTTGTTTTTATTTTGGTTACTTAGAATTTCGATTCCCTTTGGCCATTAACAAGATATAAAGGAGATTAGTATCGATGTAAAAGTCACGCTTTTATATTTTGGGGGAAATCTTTTGTTCTTAATTTTAATGAGGATGAATTTTTTCACCATACTAGTGGAACATAATTTCCTTTGCCTTAACAGTCATAATTACTTTGTAAGAATAGCTAGATCTGGAAAATGAAAGTTGATTGTTCTCTTAAGCTAATTTATTGTAAACATGAATACGAAAAATATGAGATATTCCTTCAGAAATAATTATATTTTTGATAATCCCTGAAGACTAAACTGCTAAGAATTCAATTAAAATTTAGATTTATTTAGATTTTAATGGCATCGCTTTCGCATGGGTTTTATTTGAATTTGTTAATGTTAGGAACTGGCACATGAGCGTAACTTTTCTATGACTAATCTGATTTGAATATTTTAACTGGAAAAAATAATTAATATTTGTAAATTAATTTTACATTGAAGATATATTTATGGGAAATTAAGGCTATTTCACGCAGCAGAGCATATCTCACTCTTGACAATTCTGGCTTTAGTTTCAAACGGACGGGTAGTTTATTGTTTGTCTATTGACTATTGTAAACATGAAAATGAATGGAAGGGCATTATAGTAATTCGTGATGTTGCAACAAATTGCTTTATTCTGTTTTAGATTAAAGTAGAAGTGCTCGGAATCTCTCCTTCAGTACTTTGAATCCCTCTCTGACAAATGGTATGGGGTTGACTAAAGAACTGGGTTCCCTCGCCAACTTGGCGATAATGGTTTAAGTAAGGTCGCCTAATATTTTCTCCTGATCTCACCATGTCCAAACAATCTGTATCTATATTCTAATTTATATGATATTTGCATCCAACTTTCCTTGTGTAACTCTTTTCTTATATATTAAAAGTAAGCAATGCTTAAAAGAATTAGATATAACAAACCATTAATGGTAAACTCTGGCTGATTTTTAATAATTTGGAGTCGTTGCGTTTGTAAACTGTTAGGGGATTAATTGTCGATAAATATAAATGTCCGGTTTTCGAGTCGTTTTCTTTAATTAAGTAAGAGTATTTAATTCTATTACGATGGCGTAGTGTG
Source organism: Pardosa pseudoannulata (assembly GCA_032207245.1). Classification (NCBI taxonomy): domain Eukaryota; kingdom Metazoa; phylum Arthropoda; class Arachnida; order Araneae; family Lycosidae; genus Pardosa; species Pardosa pseudoannulata. Next base: position 38,025,704 of record CM063500.1, read on the forward strand.
CATTCATTAAAGTCGCTAGAAAAAGCAAGAAATACAATGTTTGGATGGATTACCTTTGTGTTTTAGTAAATATCGCCAATATTTTCGCCAAATTTGCCAAAGGGAACCCAATTCTTAAGTAGTCCTAATGGTATGTTTATTGTGAAAGCTTCAACATATCATAAAGTGGTATAATATATTAAAGAAAAAAGTAAATTTAGATATTTTACTATTTTTTAATCTGTGTTGAAATACATGTTGAAAAGAATAATTACTAAAGGGAAGGCGGGAGTTACGAATCATTTTTAGAAATTATTAACTTATTATTAGCAATAGCACTTGTGTCACCAAGGTCGTTTAACGTCTAATCACGATTAACCCTTGGCGCCAACCATTAATGGGGGGACACAATTCTTCGTTTAAACAGAGATTAATCGCGGTTATCCGTTAAACGACTTAACTGAGACCGTCCCTTAATTTTTTAATAAAGTTATTTTTAAAAATCAGTTTAAAGATATACTTTTGCTAAAATTTAAAATGCTATTTGCGATGAAAATTTTAATAGATTTCTACAACCATTTTACCAAACATTTGTTTCTATTTTATGTTTCAACTTTATTTAAATTATGAGAACTCAATTCCTTTTTAGAAAAGTCTGAATTTCTTATTAAAAGACTGCGTAGAGACATAAACCGATTTGTTGTAAATTATCACTGCCATCAATCGATAAAATAAAAATAATATACATATCTTATACTATACATATCTATACATATCATAATATACATGTCTATACATAATTCAAAATATTATACATGTGAAAATTTTGGCTGTTGATTTCAAGGTATACAACTGATTTGGACAAAAATATTTTTATTCCAAAATGTAATTACTATCAAACTGCAACGTGTTTAATAAAACATTATAAGGGTCGGTCTCAATAAAGCCGTTTAACTCTAACCACGATTAATCTCTGTTTAAATGGAGAAATGCTGCCCACCATTGGTTGGCGCCAAGGGTTAATCGCGGTTAGCTTTTAAACGACATTGATGATACCGGCCCTTAGATATTTAAGAGATGTTTTTGAATATAAAAGCTTGATGAAAAATTATTTTAAACTCTATTTTATTACTTAAATTAAGAGGCTAAGGGCCGGTTTCACCAAAGTCGTTTAATAGATAACCACGATTAATCTCTGTTTAAACGGAGAATTGCGTTCTACCATTGGTTGGCGCCAAGGGTTAATCGCGGTTAGCTTTTAAACGACATTGATGAGACCGGCCCTTAGATATTTAAGAGATGTTTTTTAATATAAAAGCTTGATGAAAAACTATTTTAAACTCTATTTTATTACTTAAATTAAGAGGCTAAGGGCCGGTTTCACCAAAGTCGTTTAATAGATAACAACGATTAATCTCTGTTTAAACGGAGAATTGCATTCTACCATTGGTTGGCTCCAAGGGTTAATCGCGGTTAGCTTTTAAACGACATTGATGATACCGGCCCTTAGATATTTAAGAGATGTTTTTGAATATAAAAGCTTGATGAAAAATTATTTTAAACTCTATTTTATTACTTAAATTAAGAGGCTAAGGGCCGGTTTCATCAAAGTCGTTTAATATATAACCACGATTAATCTCTGTTTAAACGGAGAATTGCGTTCTACCATTGGTTGGCGCCAAGGGTTAATCGCGGTTAGCTTTTAAACGACATTGATGATACCGGCCCTTAGATATTTAAGAGATGTTTTGAATATAAAAGCTTGATGAAAAATTATTTTAAACTCTATTTTATTACTTAAATTAAGAGGCTAAGGGCCGGTTTCACCAAAGTCGTTTAATAGATAACCACGATTAATCTCTGTTTAAACGGAGAATTGCGTTCTACCATTGGTTGGCGCCAAGGGTTAATCGCGGTTAGCTTTTAAACGACATTGATGAGACCGGCCCTTAGATATTTAAGAGATGTTTTTGAATATAAAAGCTTGATGAAAAATTATTTTAAACTCTATTTTATTACTTAAATTAAGAGGCTAAGGGCCGGTTTCATCAAAGTCGTTTAATAGATAACCACGATTAATCTCTGTTTAAACGGAGAATTGCGTTCTACCATTGGTTGGCTCCAAGGGTTAATCGCGGTTAGCTTTTAAACGACATTGATGATACCGGCCCTTAGATATTTAAGAGATGTTTTTGAATATAAAAGCTTGATGAAAAATTATTTTAAACTCTATTTTATTACTTAAATTAAGAGGCTAAGGGCCGGTTTCATCCAAGTCGTTTAACAGGTAACCGCGATTAATACCTGTTTAAATGGAGAATTGCGTTCTACCATTGGTTGGTGCCTTGGGTTAATCGCGGTTAGCTTTTAAACGACATTGATGAGACCGGCCCTTAGATATTTAAGAGATGTTTTGAATATAAAAGCTTGATGAAAAATTATTTTAAACTCTATTTTATTACTTAAATTAAGAAGCTAAGGGCCGGTCTCACCAAAGTCGTTTAATAGATAACCACGATTAATCTCTGTTTAAACGGAGAATTGCGTTCTACCATTGGTTGGCGCCAAGGGTTAATCGCGGTTAGCTTTTAAACGACATTGATGAGACCGGCCCTTAGATATTTAAGAGATGTTTTTGAATATAAAAGCTTGATGAAAAATTATTTTAAACTCTATTTTATTACTTAAATTAAGAGGCTAAGGGCCGGTTTCACCAAAGTCGTTTAATAGATAACCACGATTAATCTCTGTTTAAACGGAGAATTGCGTTCTACCATTGGTTGGCTCCAAGGGTTAATCGCGGTTAGCTTTTAAACGACATTGATGATACCGGCCCTTAGATATTTAAGAGATGTTTTTGAATATAAAAGCTTGATGAAAAATTATTTTAAACTCTATTTTATTACTTAAATTAAGAGGCTAAGGGCCGGTTTCATCAAAGTCGTTTAATAGATAACCACGATTAATCTCTGTTTAAACGGAGAATTGCGTTCTACCATTGGTTGGCGCCAAGGGTTAATCGCGGTTAGCTTTTAAACGACATTGATGAGACCGGCCCTTAGATATTTAAGAGATGTTTTTGAATATAAAAGCTTGATGAAAAACTATTTTAAACTCTATTTTATTACTTAAATTAAGAGGCTAAGGGCCGGTCTCACCAAAGTCGTTTAATAGATAACCACGATTAATCTCTGTTTAAACGGAGAATTGCGTTCTACCATTGGTTGGCGCCAAGGGTTAATCGCGGTTAGCTTTTAAACGACATTGATGAGACCGGCCCTTAGATATTTAAGAGATGTTTTTGAATACAAAAGCTTGATGAAAAACTATTTAAAACTCTACTTTATTGCTTAAAATAAGAGGCTAAGGGCCGGTCTCACCAAAGTCGTTTAACGGCTAACCGCGATTAACCCTTGGAGACAACCAATGGTGAGACGCAATTCTCCTTTAATCAGAGATTAATCATGGTTAGCCGTTAAATGATTTTGGTGAGACCGGTCATAAGTATTAAAAAATAATTATGTCTTTTAATTTATGTGAAGTTTACTAATTATATTTTTGGTCAGTTAAAAGATATTTTAAAGGTTTCCATGTCAGGTTTGGACGAAAACTTTTGACTAATGTTGCAGTTTTTGTGGATAGATTTCGTAATTTTCTCCAGACAAATAAATATTTCTCATCATTAGAGCTTCTTTGGAAGAAAATCTTGAAAAAAAGTTCCTTAACTTAGTATAAAGATCTTTCAACATATTGACTGAAATCAGAACATAAGAATTTCAGTTAAATTCCAAGAGTAAAGTACTTTCGTCGAGTTAAAAACCAGTAAAAGACGTTGCTTATCGACTCACTTTGAAGTCACTAAATCTTTTACTCCTTGAAAGTAGTATTTGATCTGCCTGGTTACTATGGGAACGCTTTTATGAAAGATTCCTTTGAATATCTCTTGGCAGTGGTTGATCACGTGAAATTTCTATTCTGCCTAATTAGAATTTCTATTCTCTTTAGCCATTAGCAAGATATAAAGATTAGCGCCGCTGAAACGTCAGACGCCTCGCTTTAGACTTTGTTTAGTTCTCAAATTAAATGAAGAGGAACAAAGTTTCTTTTCTTTTTTATCTTAAGTTATTCTTTGGACATAATTGTTTTATGTTGATTGGCCTTAATTACTTTCCCGACAAAAGTTTCAACTTTGATAAAAGTTGATTGGCCACATAAAGTTATTGTAAAAATATTTATTTGTAAAAATATGGAATTGAAGTTATTGGAAGAAATGTTTAAACTACGTTTTTAAGGAAATTTAATACTTTATTTTTGACAAAAATGTCGATATTTGAATTTTTTGTTTACAATATTTTATTTTTGTACTTTTAGTTTATCGTGAAAAAATAATAAGACGTCATAATTAGAAATGGAGTGAAATAAAAGTAAAAGAAGCTTATTTATCCTGTTTTTTTTCCTTTAAAACGTTTGTTTAGAATGTTTTCATAACTTTATTTGACTCAATATTTTTTAAAAAGAAATCTAAAAGAAGATAGTGCAATATAAAGATAAGAATGTTTAAATAAAAATGGAAGGAATTACTTATAAATCTGGATACTGTTAAATGTAATATTTTGTAAACGCAAGCCTCAATAAGTTTTAAAAAGGACTATAAAAGAAGATAGTGCAATATAGAAATAAGAATATTTAAATAAAAATGGAATTAACTACTTATACAGCTGGATACTTTTAAAGGTAATGCTTTGTAAACGTAAGCCTTAATAAGTTTGAAAAAGGACTATAAATGAAGATAGTGCAATATAGAAATAAGAATATTTAAATAAAAATGGAATTAACTACTTATACAGCTGGATACTTTTAAAGGTAATGCTTTGTAAACGTAAGCCTTAATAAGTTTGAAAAAGGACTATAAATGAAGATAGTGCAATATAGAAATAAGAATATTTAAATAAAAATGGAATTAACTACTTATACAGCTGGATACTTTTAAAGGTAATGCTTTGTAAACGTAAGCCTTAATAAGTTTGAAAAAGGACTATAAATGAAGATAGTGCAATATAGAAATAAGAATATTTAAATAAAAATGGAATTAACTACTTATACAGCTGGATACTTTTAAAGGTAATGCTTTGTAAACGTAAGCCTCAATAAGTTTGAAAAAGGACTATAAAAAGATAGTGCAATATAGAAATAAGAATATTTAAATAAAAATGGAATTAACTACTTATACAGCTGGATACTTTTAAAGGTAATGCTTTGTAAACGTAAGCCTCAATAAGTTTGAAAAAGGACTATAAATGAAGATAGTGCAATATAGAAATAAGAATATTTAAATAAAAATGGAATTAACTACTTATACAGCTGGATACTTTTAAAGGTAATGCTTTGTAAACGTAAGCCTTAATAAGTTTGAAAAAGGACTATAAAAGAAGATAGTGCAATATAGAAATAAGAATATTTAAATAAAAATGGAATTAACTACTTATACAGCTGGATACTTTTAAAGGTAATGCTTTGTAAACGTAAGCCTTAATAAGTTTGAAAAAGGACTATAAATGAAGATAGTGCAATATAGAAATAAGAATATTTAAATAAAAATGGAATTAACTACTTATACAGCTGGATACTTTTAAAGGTAATGCTTTGTAAACGTAAGCCTCAATAAGTTTGAAAAAGTACTATAAAAGAAGATAGTGCAATATAGAAATAAGAATATTTAAATAAAAATGGAATTAACTACTTATACAGCTGGATACTTTTAAAGGTAATGCTTTGTAAACGTAAGCCTCAATAAGTTTGAAAAAGGACTATAAAAGAAGATAGTGCAATATAGAAATAAGAATATTTGAATAAAAATAGAAGGAATTACTTATACAGTTGGTTACTTTTTAACGTAATATTTTGTAAACGTAAACCTCAATAAGTTTTAAAAAGGCTTATAAAGGAAGATAGTGCAATATAGAAATAAGAATATATAAATAAAAATGAAAGGAACTACTTATAAAGCTGGATACTTTTAAAGGTAATGTTTTGTAAACATAAGCCTCAATAAGTTTTAAAAAGAACTCTAAAAGAAGATAAATCAATGCACTAACGAAAATATTTGAATAAAAATTGAAAAAAATTACTTATACTGCTAGATACCTTCAAAGTAAATTTCTGTAAAGTAAGTCTCTGTGAACAGGAAAAATAATTTTTAGCAATTTTAATGATCTATAAATTTTAACTAGTAATAATTAATTCCTTTCTTTACACATTTTCATTTCAATATACTAGAAATAGTTAAAAATGATTTAAAGTAAGCATTAAATACTATAATGATGTAAACATATATTTAATAATAAATATATTTTGCGAATTTTACTTGAGTTTTCAGCATCTAAAAATGTCAATAATTATAAGCTAAATTTGTGAATAAAAATTGTTGCTCTACGAAAAATATTGAATGAATAGAACAGTTTTATATGTTTATTATGTTTTAAATATTTACGATAATTTGAAATCTTTAAATTGATTTACCCAGCTTATGTTTTTTTTTATACAGAAACATATCATTTTTAGATGTATAAATATATTTTTATACATAATGTATTTTATACTGCATTGCAAAGACTAAAACTCGCATCTTGATATGTTTTATGATTTTCTCGATGTTTGGACGAATTTCTCTCATTATATTGTATAGATATATTACATAGATTTATTATATAGATATATTATATAGACACATTAGATAAATATATTATATCTTCTTTTTTTAATTGTGCCACAACCTCTTACAGGTCTTAGCTGCATCGACAGTAC
>CM063500.1:38037486-38049986 GCA_032207245.1 Pardosa pseudoannulata
CGAAAATAGGTCTTTATAAATCATAACAATTCCCCAGTGTTCCTTTATATCCCACCCATTTAGCTCTTGCTTAGTTAAAATAGATTTCTTTCAGTTGCATTTTGAGAAATTCCAATAATCCTCTCTAGCACACACAGGAATCTGTTATAACTCGAAACATAAGGCTTAGTGAGGACGAGGAAATAATGAACAATGGAAATAAGATGCGAAATAAATGACCTGCCATTAGTTAAGTAACGGCCCGTCTCTTGCTAGAGCCCATCGATTCCCGAATTCAACTCCGGTGACGTCAATTAAGACTCTGATCTGAGAACCTCTTAATTCGGTAGTTTCACTTCATTTGGAAATAAATCGCAGTTGTATATAGCGCATGAAACATATTTTTCGATTTGTAAGATTTGTTCTCAAAGGAATTGACTGATGTGATGAAATTCTTATTCCGGTATAGTACCTTTAAGCCACGTTTAAAGTTCGTTGGAATGAAATAACACATACCAGAATATAAATTAGCAGAATCGTAGTTATTTATTTTCTCTTCAAGCCATATTATTTTTCCAAGTTACAAATGGAATCTTAATAATTTCTCAGTGTATATTTACATCTCACCCGTTTACCTATTGCTTAGTTAAAATATTTCTTCCAGTTTTAATAATCTTTTATGGTACACACAGATTGCTATGTGTGTCAACTTAAAATATAAGGCTCAATGAAGTTTGTTTGAGCATCTTTTACCCTTTACTTACTGTGGCCTTATTTGAGATAAAACTTGCTTTCTGCTTTTTAGTTTCAATTAAATTAAACTATTGCTCAATTTTAACGTATGGGAAATATGGAAATATTTAAATTTTACATGGCTCGTTCGCATTTAAAGAATTTTAGGTTTGACGAAGAATAAAGAAATGTACTGTTAGTAAGGCAAAGTTATGTCATTAACTTTTTTACCCTTTACTTACTGTGGACGTATTTGAGATAAAACTATCTTTTTGTTCGTTGCAATTAAATTATAACCCTTGCTCAATTTTAGCTTTGGGAAATATTTAAATTCTTTATGGATGGCTCGCATTTAAAGAAATTAGGTTTACGAAGAGTGACGATGAAATGTACTGTTAGTATGGCAAATTCATGTCATTAACTTTTTCTTACCTTTACTTACTGTGGACGTATTTGAGATAAAATAGCTCTAGTTTTTCGTTTAAGTTAAATTAAACTATTGCTCAATTTTAACGTAGGGGAAGTATGGAAATATTTAAATTTTACATGGCTTGCTCACATTCAAAGAACTTTAGGTTTGACTAATAATGAAGAAATGTACTGTTGGTAAGGCAAAGTCCTGTCATTAACTTTTTTTACCTATTACTTACTGTAGACGTATTTGAGATAAAACTATCTATAGTTTTTCGTTTCAATTAAGTTATAACCATTGCTCAATTTTAATATAGGGAAAAATTTAAATTCTCTATGACTGGCTCGCATTTAAAGGAATCTGGGTTTACGAAGAGTGACTATGAAATGTACTGTTAGTATGACAAAGTCATATCATTAACTTTTTTTTTTATCCTTTACTTAATGTGGACGTATTTGAGATTAAACTAGCTCTAGTTTTTCGTTTCAATTAAATTATAACTATTGCTCAATTTTAACTTATGGGATATATTTAAATTATCAATGGATGGTTCGCATTTAACGAACTGTTTGATGAAAAATGACGAAGAAATGTACTGTCAGTAAAGCAAAGTCAAGTCATTAACGTTTTTTACCCTTTACTTAATGTGAACGTATTTGAGATAAAACTATCTCTAGTTTTCAATTAAATTATAACCCTTACTCAATTTTAACGTATGGGAAATATGGAAATATTTAAATTCTCCAAGGTTGTCTCGCATTTAAAGAACTCTAGGTTTAACGAACAGTGACGAAGAAAAGTACTGTTAGTAAGGAAAAGTTATGTCATTAACGTTTTTTACCCTTTAATTACTGTGGACATACTTGAGATAAAACTAGATCTAGTTTTTCGTTTCAATTAAATTGTAGCTATTGTTCAGTTTTAAACTATGGGAAATATTTAAATTCTCTATCTCTGGGTCACATTTAAAGAACTCTAGGTTTGACGAAGAATGACGAAGAAATGTACTGTTAGTGCGGCAAAGGTCATGTCATTAACTTCTTTTAACCTTTACTTACTGTGGATGTATTTGTGATAAAACTAACTCTAGTTTTTGTTTCAATTAAATTATAACTATTGCTAAATTTTAACTTGTGGGAAATATTTAAATTATCTATGACTGGCTCGCATTTAAAGAACTCTATATTTGACGAGGAATGGCGAAGAAATGTACTGGTAGGAAGGCAAAGGCATGTCATTAACTTTTAACATTAATTGTGGACGTATTTGGAATAAAACTAGTTCTAGGGTTTCGTGTCAATTAAGTTATAACTATTGCTAAAAGTTAACCTATGGGAAAAACAAATTTCCCTCTAGCCGACTCGCAATTAAAAAGTTTATGTTTGTATTAGAGTGGTTTACATTTCTGCTACACGAGGGTTAATGAGACCAGTACCTACTGCTTAAAGCCGATTCTGAACGACTACGAACATCCATACCTCAGTGGAATTCGAATCAACAAAATCCGGTTCAGAAGATCAGCGCATAACCATTCGGCTATCATTCGGCGAGGCTTAGTGAGGATGAGGAAATAATGAACAATGGAAATAAGATGTGAAAAAAATGACCAACTATTAAGGGCTAAAATAAAGGCCGATCTCTTACTACAGCCCATCAGATAATATTTAAGTAGCAGTCCGTGACTTAATGGAGCTCATCGATTCCCGAATTGAATTCTGAGGGGACAGCAGTTGAGGCTCTGGGTCTTAACCCTCTAAGCGGTTCGCACGTACAATTCCGCCAAACCGATGATGTCTTCAAAGCGGTTGTCATGGGCAATTTTCGACCTCCAAAAACGTTCCGAAAATGGATGTAATGTACATATCTGCCAGTGTTTTTTCTGACAGTGTTTGAAGTACGAGGATCAGGTCGATTGTTTAGAAACTACATCCCTCTTTGACTAACATTTATTGAGGGATGCACCCCTACTCCCTGAGGCACAAAGACGCTGATAGCTTTTCATGGCTTTGTAAATCTCTATTTCAAAGTATTTCGTTTGTGGTAACAGTTGTATCTCCAATTGCACCCCTTAAATATCTTGTATAACTTCAGTATCCGGGATGATATAAATAATTCTCTTAAAGAATATTTTTATTTGTACTTTTAGAATCCATTACTTCTTATGGGATGATCTCCGAGAATTGACGAGCTTTATGTATATTAAAAATTAACAATCTATAACATCTATTTATATATCTATTTATAACTGGAAGTAAAGGGACAATAACGAGGGTGGGTTTCCCGTATTTAATTCTACTCGACGAAGGGCGAAGTAAAAATTCATAGAACGCTTTGGACATTGACACAATAAACCTTTAGCGTATTTTTCTAGATTTTTTTAATCGGTGTTTTCCACTCGGAGGGTTAAAACATCTTAATTCTTAGGAAAAAAAAAACAAATAACAGAGCATAAATTCGCATAATCGTAGACATTTATCCTATCTTCACATAATATTAAGTTATGCAGGTATAAAACCTTAGCAATTGGTCAGCGTTCCTTTACATCCCTCCCAATTATCTCTTTCCCAGTTAAAATAGATTTCTTTCAGTTGGACATGGAGAAAACTTATCTATCTTCATACCTAATCAGAAACACAAGGCTGAGTGAGGAAGCGTGAATAATAAACTATAAAATATAATGCCATATAAATGACCAGCCATTATTATTATGTAACAGAAAGTGTCTCGCTAGATCCCATGGATTTCCGAATTCAAATTTGAGGTGACGTCAATTAAGGCTCTGATCAGAGAACCTCTTAATTCAGTAGTTTCATTTCATTTGGAAATAAATTGAACTTGCATATAGATCCCGGAACATAATTTTCGATTTGTAGGAATTGCTGGCGAAGGGATTTTTCGAATCAGTGACGATGACATTTTTACTCATTTTAAGTATCAAAGGGCATTGTCATGAAAATACAAATTACAGAACATAAATTTTCATAATCGTAGACATTTGTTTTATCGTCACATAATATTATTTTCAAGTTATAGATGCATAAAATCTTATCAATTTCTCAGTGTTCCTTTACATCCCAACCAATTACCTCTTTCCCAGTTAAAATAGATTTCTTTCAGTTGGACATTGAGAAAACATCTATCTTGACACCTGAATCGAATATAATCTGAAACATAAGGCTTAGAGAAGACGCGGGAATAATAAACTATAAAATATAATGCCATATAAATGACCAGCCATTATTATTAAGTAACACAACGTGTCTCACTAGATCCCATGGATTTCCGAATTCAAATTTGAGGTGACGTCAATTAAGGCTCTGATCTGAGAACCTCTTAATTCAGTAGTGTCATTTCATTTGGAAATAAATTGAACTTGCGTATAGATCCTGGAACATAATTTTCGATTTGTAAGAATTGCTGGCGAAGGGATTTTTCGATTCAGTGACGATGACATATTTACCCGTTTTAAGTATCAAGGGGCGTTGTCATGAAAATACAAATTACAGAACATAAATTTTAGTAATCGTAGACATTTGTTGTTTTATCGTCACATAATATTGTTTCAAGTTACACATGTATAAAATCTTATCAATTTCTCAGTGTTCTTTTACATCCCAACTAATTACGTCTTTCCCAGTTAAAATAGATTTCTTTCAGTTGGACATTGAGAAAACATCTATCTTCACACCTGAATCGGATATAATTAGAAATATAAGGCTTAGTGAGGACTCGGAAATAATAAATGATGGAAATATAATGCCATATAAATGACCAGCCATTACTGTTAAGTAAGAGAACGTCTCTCGCTAGATCCCATATATTTCGGAATTGAAATTTGAGGTGACGTCAATTCAGACTCTGATCTGAGAAACTCTTAATTCAGTTGTTTCATTTCATCTGGAAATAAATTGAACTTGCATATACATCCCTGAACATAATTTTCGATTTGTAAGAATTGCTGGCGAAGGGATTTTTCGATTCAGTGACAATGACATACTTACCCATTTTAAGTATCAAAGGGTGTTGTCATGAAAATACAAATTATAGAACATAAATTCGCATAATCGTAGATATTTGTTTTATTGTCATATAATATTGTTGTTAAGTTACATATGTATAAAATCTTAGCAATTTCTCAGTGTTCCTTTACCTCCCAACCAATTATCTCTTTCCTTAGTTCCTTTTCTAAGTTAATATAGATTTCTTTCAGTTGGACTTTGAGAAAACTTATTTATCCTCACATCTGAATCGGATATAATCAGAAAAATAAGACTGAGTGAAGACGTGGGGATAATAAAAGGTGGAAATATAACGCCATATAAATAACCAGTCAGTACGATTAAGTAAAAGGCCGTCTCTTGCTAGATTACACATATTTCCGAATTCGAATTTGGGGTGACGTCAATTAAGACTCTGAGAATCTCTTAATTCAGTAGTTTGATTTCATTTGGAAATAAATCGAACTTGCATATAGCTCCCAGAACATAATTTTTGGTTTTTAAGAATCTCTGGCCAAAGGATTTTTCGATTCAGTGACGATGAAGTACTTTCCCATGTTCGGTATCCTTAGATCAAGTTCTAAAAGCGTGTCATGAAAATGCAAACAACAGAACATAAATTCATAATCGTAGATATTGGATTTATCGTCACATAATGTTGTTTTCAAGTTACGTATGTACAAAATCTTAGCAATTGCTCAGTGTTATTTCATATCCCAACCAGTTATATCTTTCCCAGTCAATACAGATTTCTTTTAGCTGGACTTAGAGAAAATCTGAATCATCCTCAAACATGAATCTAATATAATCAGGAACACAAAGCTTAGTAAAGCCGTGGAAGAAATGAAAATGAAAATATAATGCTAAATAAATAACCTTCCATTATTTAAGTAACAATCCGTCTCTGGATAGAGCCCATTGATTTCCGAATTGAAATTTACGTTGACATCAATTAAAATTCTGATCTGAGAACATTATTATTCAATACTTTTATTTCATTTGGAAATAACTTACATATAGCTTGTGGACTTACATATAGCTCGTGGAATATATATTTCAATTTGTAAGAATATCTGGGGAAGGAAACTATTGAAACGTGAACATGATGAAGGATTCTACCATATTACATTTCATATATGTTACTGATGACTTCTGCATCATAATGATGTCAGTCAGAGAGGGAAATTTAAGGTACCAAATTTTCCCTCTCTGGCAATTTCAGACGCCATTATGAAGTGGAAGTCACCAGTGACATATGTAGACTGTAATATGGTAGAAACCGCTATTCTTAGGGCCGGTCTTACCAAAGTTGTTTAAAGGCTAATCGCGATTAATCTCTGTTTAAATGGAGAATTGCATACACCATTGGTTCGCGCCATAGGTTAATCGCGGTTAGCCATTAAACGATTTAGGTGAGACTGTCCCTTACTTGTGTATGGTATCTTTAGGTCACATTCAAAGGGCATTGTCATAAAATAAGGTATAACAAAATATAAATTCGCAGAATTGTAGTCATTTGTTTTATTGTCGAGTAATATTATTTTTTAATTTACGTATAAGATCTTAAAAATGTCTCGGTGCTCTTATCCATTCCACCCATTAACTTCTTACCCAGTTAAAATGAATTTTTTAAAGTTATATTTTGAGAAATTCCGATTATCCTCCGTTGCGCACTCAGGAATCTGAGTATGACTCGAAACATACTGCTTAGTGTGGAGTGGAAACAGCGGAAAATGGAAATAAGATGCGAAATAAATTATCTGCCGTTACTTGCGTAACAGCTCATCCCTTTCTACAGCCCATCGATTCCCGGATTTAATTCTGAGGTGACGTCAATTAATTCTCTGGATATAAGAATCTCTTAACTCAGTAGTTTCACTTCATTCGGAAATAAATCGGATTTGCACACGGAACATCGAACGTGTTTTTTCGATTTGTTAGGTTCTGTCGCGAAGGAAATGATTGAAGCGTAGGCGTGGTGAAATCTTTACGCGTGTATAGTATGAAATGACAATTAACAGAAGATTAATTCGCATAATCGTAGTCATGTATCTTCAATTAACATTGTTTTTCCAGTTTCATATAAAATTTTAATAATTCCTCAGTGTTACTTTACATCCCACACATGATCTCTTCCCCATTTAAAATATATTTCTTTCTGTTGGATATTGAGAATTTGTAATTATCCTCACTGGCTCACAGAGGAATCTGTTGTAACTCGAAACATAAGGCTTAGTGAGGACATATAATAGTGAACAATGAAAGTAGGATGAGGAATAAAGAACCTGCTATAGCTAAAGTAGCAACCAGTCACTCGCTAGAGCATATCGATTCCTGAATTCGATTCTACGTTGTTTTCGATTATGACTCTGGATCTCAGGTCCTTCTAATAGTGCAATTTAACACTTCGCGTGCTGGCAACGTACTTTTACGTTTTTTGCAGTCTGTCACTTTAGCGCGGGTCACTTAAAATTACGTATTTAGTAGATTTGTGGTGGATATCCACCAACCACCACAAATCTACTAAATACGTATAATTATATATATGTGTGACATTATATGCGTGCTGTTTGCGTTGCTATGCAACGCTTTGCATTTTTTATTTCCACTAGTTATGATTGCCGAGTTACTCGGTCTTTTGTTGCGTTATTTCGCCTTCAATCGAATTCCTAGCTCCAGAACGTACAAGTCGTGTTTTGTCAATTTGAAGTTTGGTATTTTGTTGAATACAAAATTGATAAAATGAGCCGTTATGACAAAGATAGTGGTGAAGAAATATGCGCTGACAGATTATCGGACTTAATTTTAAAAATATTGTATTTTTTTGTTAAATAACCATACAGTATATATTAAAGTGTAAAATAAAAAAAATTCGTTCATAAAAACAAAGTAGTTTTCGATTTGCAGCGATTTTTCTGAATAACTAAACTTTTGCGCGATTCACGAAATTACTCCCTCTGGGCTCGTAAGTTGGCGATGGAGTATACACGCATGCCAAGAGTTAACTTCATTTGTAAAATAAATCATACATGACTCACTAAAGACATTTTTTTATATGTAAGTATTAATGAAATAAATTATTACAACGTTCACGTGGTGAAATCCTTACTTGTGTGATATTTTTGGGTGACGTCTTAAGCGTATGAATATGAAATAATTAATCACTAAAGAAAAAAATCACAAATTCATGTTCATATATCGTATTGCCAAGTATTTTTTCAGGTTAAATATTAAATCGTAACGATTTCTCAATGTTTCATTACATCCAATAAACCTCTTGCTTGGTTAAAATACCATTCTTAAACTTGCATTTTAAAAAATCCTAATTTTTTCTCTGCACACGCAGAAATCTCTTATAATCTGAATCATAAAATTTGTTGAGGTTGTGGAAATAACAAACAACGGAAATACTACGCTAAGTAAAAGAGACTGTTATTACTTAAGTAACAGCCCGTTTCTCACTCATCAATTCCCGAATTCAAATCTGCACTGATGTCAATTAAGACTCTAGATCTGAGAACATCTTAATTCAGTACACTCAATTTATTTGGAATGCAATCGGACTAGAGCTCATCTATCTCCGAATTCAATTCTGTAATGAAGTAAATCAATTATCTGAATCTAAAAACTTCTTAGTTCAAAAGTTTTACTTCATTTGGAATTAAATCGGTCTAGGGCCCATCGATCGGGAGAGGTGATTTTATTTCACCTATATACATACACACACATATATATATATATATATATATATATATATATATATATGTGTGTGTGTGTGTGTGTGTGTGTGTAAATATATATATACATATATATACATATATATATATAAAAACATATATACATATATACATATATATATATGTATATATATATATATATATATATATGTATATATATGTATATATACATATACATATATAAATATATGTATGCATATACATATATATATATATATATATATATATACATATATATATATACATATATATATATATATACATATATATTTATACTATATATATATATATATACATACATACTTACACATACATATACATACTTACACATACATACATATACATACTTACATATACATACATATACATACATATTCATACATACACATACATACATATACATACATATACATACATACATATACATATATATACATACATATACATACATATATATACATATATATACATACATACATATACATACATACATATATATACATACATATACATATATATACATACATATACATACATATACATACATATACATATATATACATACATATACATACATACATATACATATATATACATACATATGTATATATATATATATATATATATATATATATATATATATATATATACATATATATATATATATACATATATATACATATATATATATATACATATATATATATATATATGTACATATATATATATACATATATATATATACATATATATATACATATATATATATATATATATATATATATATATATATATATATATATATATATATATATATATATATATATTTATATATATATATATATATATATATATATATATATATATATATATATATATATATATATATATATATATATATATATATATATATATATATATATATATATATATATATATATATATATATATATATATATATATATATATTTATATATATATATACATATATGTATAGGTAGTATGCATTAAAAACAACTTTTCAAAGATTACATTTAGTTAAATATGTCTCAAGAGGAACAGAGGATTATAAAAATAGTTAATTTCTATAAGACGGCATATTTTCAAATGCAAAAAGCGTTATATCTTTAAAAATCGTTATATCCCAACAACAGAAAATTTCAGAAAAATCCTAGAACTAAATTGTCAATTTCTCCAACACAAAAGAAAAAAACACAAAGTATATAGAAAATAAACGATTTTTTTTTGTTTTATCAATAGAGATACTCAATTCTCCGTAAAATGCACAACAAGTATCACCAAGGTAACAGTCTCCCTAAAAGAAAACTATAGCTTGGCATCTTCAGTAGACTTTGTGCCTGATCGACTTTTATTATAGACTATACTCTAGCGTTATCGGGGGCTCATTATAAGAGAAATTTAGTAGAAGGGAAATATTTATTATCTCAAAGTATAAATTGATATTTTGCTACCATTGTTTAGATATGAAATACCTTCGTTAATTTATTATCTATTAGCAAGTGTGTCCGTTCTTTGCTACGGTAAACTTAATGTATTACTTTTAAACAAAGATTTTTTTTTTCGTGCATAACTCTCTAAATTCGTCACAGTGCAGTTCGAGTCACTGGCATATTTATATATTTTTATTATAAGCGTATTATTACAATATTCAGTTTTTATACTACTGTACGTTGATTAGCAACGTTAATAGATCTTGACATTTTAAGTGGTAGAATAGGAAGCAGAGGTTTTGACAACAACAGTGCTAATTTTGGTGGTATTAACAAATGTTGTCCAAAATTAAGGAAATTTATGACAAACCACGTGATTTTGTAGGAAACAGAAACACACATTCATATTGACAAACCTTTATGAATATAAAGATAACTATATAAAATGATAGGTTTTTATTTGCCCATGAGAGTCACTGAAATTTGTACTTTTTGTTGTTGGAATATTGTTGATAAACATTTCATTGTAACGTAAAAATGAACCAAGAATTAAATTTAAAATTAGTTCTTATATAAAAATACTTTAATTTGCGTCACTTAGAAATGAAAGTGAATCACTTTATACCTAAATTTCCAGGTCAAATCGAATGGATACTACGCAGACGATGTTTAAATGATATAAAATAAGAAATGAGTAAATCAGATATTTAAAGGAATGAAGTCATAATAATAGAAAAATATCATTTTGACATATGTATTATGTAATAAATTAAAAATTTTAATCTCCTGCTTTTAACAGAGGAAAACTGCGTTTAAAACAATTACTTGGGATGACGTCACATTGCTAGAAATATTGCTTCTTTCACTTAGTTATCATACGATAAATTAAAAATTTAATCGTTTGCTTTTAACCGGGGAAAATAATGCTTGGAATAATGACATGAAATGCTCGAAAAAGGGGGAAGAAATGGATTTCGAACGTTAAAAATTTACAAAAACCTTCCCAGGGATATACCTAAACATTTCCCAAATTTTCACAGCAATTGGATGCATGGTTTTTGAGTCTATCGAGTACATACAGACAGACACAAATTCATTTATATATATATAGACTATACTCTAGAGTTATCAGGGACACATTATAAGAGAAATTTCGTAGACGGAAAATATTTATTCTCTCAAAGTATAAATTGATCTTTTGCTACCATTGTTTAGATTTGAAGCACATAAAAAATGAAGTACCTTCGTTAATTTATTATCTATTATAAAGCAATTCAGTTTTAAAAGAAGTATTGATTTCTTCCGAGCACATATACCTATACAAACAGGAATATCTATATATCTTTATCTCTATATATGTATGTGTGTGAGGGGGTGAAACAATTTGAGTGATTAACCTTTTACAGGGCGAATTCAGATCCAGATATATTTTAAATTATTTTTTTTTGCATATCTTGCCTTCTAATGCTTCAGTTAAAGTATGTTAGTCATTTAATTGTGGAAAACAAAATTTCTTTCACGATTTTCATGATGCTCCCAATTGGGAACATTGGCCACTTCTGATTATACACGGGATTAAAAAAAATTGAGTAGAATGATGTATATGATAAATATTAAATAATAAGAAAAATAATTAGAATGAATTTAAAATTTATTTTTAAATTTAATCACAGATATCAATAAAGTTTAAAACTTATAAATTTAAATGAAAACAACATTTTTCTGAAACAAATATAAAAAACATGAGTTTATACCTTGTGCCATGATATATGGGAAATCAATGGATATGCAATATTTTCTTGCACTCATTGCAAGCTAATCTTGCATTTTATGTGCACTGTGCATATATATCTTGTGTTGTTTGTACAAGAAAATGGCCAACACTTTTTCTTTGTGATACAGGGCTGTGAACTTTGGTTCCTGGTTGAGGGCTAACTTTTCTTGGTGCAACTCTTCGAAGAGCAGTTCTAACTTGTCGGCGAAACTGCAGATGGGTCAGCTTGTTATTTTTTTCATGCATTGCTGAATGTAAAATCCAACCAGCAACAACGGCCATGTTCAAAGAATTAACAAATAAGTTCCACCACCATTTCATACTATGAAGCATTGGGCTGTAGCTGCCTAACATTCTATCTAGAAGGTCAACTCCTCCCATTCCAATATTATATTTATGTAATAAATTTGGCTGTAG
>CM063500.1:38057486-38064986 GCA_032207245.1 Pardosa pseudoannulata
CTTTTAAGGATAAGACAAAAATTATACATGACTTCTAAACTTTTTAAAAATTTCGGTAGAATCAAGTAAACAGTTCCTCAGTATTTTTTTAAAATCTAAAACATATTCGAAATTTTTTATTTTCTTTATGCATGAATAAGTTTAAGAAAAAATTGCCATCTAAAAGAGTGGTTTGTAATGAAAGTTGTGCGAAAGTAAATGGAAATTTAGCTGGCATACTAAGTTCATCGTAATTACTGACTAAAATATAAAACAATAGAATATTTTGTATTCTTACTTTGTTGTTTCACTTCTTGCGGCTTAATACTGGTCTGGGATATATTTTTAGTTTCGAAGATTAAGAATAAAGTGTGATTATAAAAAGCGGATTTTTCATAAGGATAGTTCAAGGATAAATCGTCAAATATTGTACACACAGAGCGAGATCTCTCTATATATCAGTGGCGTGCGGTCCATATGTGCAGGGTGTGCACTGAACACCCTGGCAAAATTATGAGGGACAATAATTTTCTGCACCTATGTCTACCTATCTTTATATGGTATATAATAAATATTATTTATAATATATTCAAACATTACGTTGATTTGTTTGCTTGTATTCCCGTAGTGCGTGCGGTACTAGGTGATGAACCACGTAGCGCGCAAATGAACATAGGAATCTCTGATGTGTACGCACTGAGCACTAAATTGAAAATCACGCTTTATATGTATGCGCTACTGGAGAAGAACAGCATACTATGGCACTGAGGCAAGTGCAGCTATTTTTCCTGCACTTGGCATTCAGAATCATCCGAAGGTACGGTTTATTAAGCGTTGTATTAGAGAGGTGACCTTTTTTTTTTAACTGATTAACTGGCCATACAATTTTGCAGACGGTTAATTTTTAAATTTATATATTGTAATATTTTGTTTTCATGGAAATATAAAAGAAGTATTTCATCAGTATGAAGTGAAATGTTTTAGTGTGGTAAATTAATTTCGGTGATGTATTATATTTATTGAAATAATTAGCTGAAAAACAATGTTGTTTTGTTTTAAAGAAACGAATTTTAACAGAACAGTCCAAATTTTACCATTCATTGTGTCTTACAGACAGTATATAAGTTATATTATGTAACACCATATCCCTGGATTTGTTTTTAAAAACTGTCAAGATGTTTTTCGCAGAATATATGATTTTCAAATGTCAAAAACAATTAATAAATATAATTTAATCCACTGACCGAACAAGAAACAGTTCGCTCTATTGTGCCAGCGTGCAGCGAAATCCTCTGCACGTGGAATAGACGTTCGGTTTGTCGGCACCGCAGCGGCGGGCGCCATGTGGTGCTACGTTTGCTGAACATATAAGTTTTTCGTAGAAGCCCGAAGCGTTGCTTTTTCGACGCCGATATGATACCATACAACAAAAGACATGATTTTTGCTTCAGTGCTAGTAGAATTCTCATAAGTTTAGCTGTTTTTATAGTTATAACTCGACTACTCGTAGGTAAATATTTTATTTATTGTAATCTTTAAATTTATATTCATAATAATTAACCCGTTTCAGAATGGAGAACTCAGATGTCTCAATAATTAAAGATTTATAGGAAAATCCATGTTCTCTGTACCCCCTGCATAAAAACCATCACGCCACTGATATATATATATATATATATATATATATATATATATATATATATATATATATATATATATATATATATACATACATACATACATATATATATATATATATATATGTGTGTGTGTGTGTGTGTGTGTGTGTGTATATAGGGTGTCCCAAAACGACCGCATAAACTCTGCACAGCTAGATTCCTCGTTGGGAGTACATAAAAACTGCCCAAAGAAGCGTTCCTGTACGATCCATAGTTTACGAGAAAAATAAGAAAAACAAAGTATGACGTCACTGCCGGTGCAAGAAAAAACACTTTATTGAACATATCAACAGCAGTATATGCACGGGCATACTCCCTAACAGTTCGTAAGGCATTTCCATTACATCGGCCGTACATCAGGTACATGTCGCAGTAGTCACGAACGGAATACATGGCCACCATACGAAGACTACCAGTAGCTGCAAGATGCAGCCTTTTAAATACCAGTTCAACGGCGGCTTAACGTCATTCCATGGCGCGCGCATGCATGACGCGATAGGCGCAGCGAACGTTTTAAACATTATCGTCTGGAAAGTTATGCAAATAATGTTGTTGATATGTCCAATAAAGCGTTTTTTACTTGCACTGGCAGTGACGTCATACTTTGTTTTTCGTATTTTTCTCGTAAACTATGGATCGTACAGGAACGCTTCTTTGGGCAGTTTTTATGCATTCCCAGCGAGGAATCTAGCTGTGCGGAGTTTATGCCGTCATTTTGGGACACCTTATATATGTGTATATATATAGGTATACATATACACACATATATGTATTTATGTGTAGATACATGTAATTATATACATATATATATGTGTGTGTACGTGTGTACATATATATGTGTATATGTGTATACCTATATATGTATGTGTGTATATATATACATATACCGGGTGGCCATAATTAAACTGACAGTGCTCACAGTGTTCTGTAGCGCGATCTATTTGCGAGAATGACGCCACATTTTGTAGGAAGATTAAACAAGACGGGGGACGAAGGATTCTGCAAAAAAAAATTAGTTCTAGAAGACACCGCTAGGGGAATATTTGGCGCTGTGTTATAGAAAATAGAGTGTTAACTAATGCAAATTAATACGGAATAAAATTACATTTTATTATGCACATTTTCTTATTTAGTTCAAGTGCAATATGGCAACACTTTTAAAAAAGCGTAAAATCTACATAAACACCGATAAAGTCTCGTGATCTGCAATATGAGAGCAAAAGAAGAAGTTCTTTATTCAAATTTCACGTTACATCCATTGACACAGTTAAGAAATTAATTTCCGTATTGATTTGCATTTGTTAACACTCTATTTTCTATTACACAGCGCCAAATATTCCCCTAGCCGTGACTTTTTGAACTAATTTGTTTTTTCGCGGAATCCTTCGTCCCTCGTCTTGTTTAATCTTCCTCCAAAATGTGGCGTCATTCTCGCAAATAGATCGCTCTACAGAACACTGTAAGCACTGTCAGTTTAATTATGGCCACTTGGTATATACATACATATATACATATATCTTTCATTATATGTATACCTATGTGTGGGGTTGGATGGGTATATGAGAAGACAGAAAACTATTTTAACTACTGAAATTGGAGATAATTGGTTTCAACCACGTTTTCGTGAGGATTTATTCAACTTGACAACGATAACGATGATATGTCGTATCGCAGTCAAATGCAAATGTTTCATGCAGTTTAGCTGTAATAATTTGTCGCCGTTTGCAATGAGTAATAGAACACTGAAGCGTGCAAATTACGACATTACCTTTAGGTGACAACGGACTTTTAGCGGGGCGAAATTTAATTGGAAATTCTATATTCCGACGTCGATGCACTGTGAAATATAACTATGTGTGAGAGGCAGAATTTATTTTAGTAACCATTATCCTTATCTTAATATGATTATTACTAGAATATACAAAGAATTAGATAATGATATATTCAACCTTTTAGATTGCACCGCAAAATATTTTTTTCTCTCCTTTTTAAAGACATATGTAAAATTTAACTTTATTTTTTTATATATTTAGTACCTTAATTAACCTTTTAGATTGCACCGCAAAATATTTTTTCTTTCACTTTTAAAGACATATGTAAAATTTTACTTTATTTTTTTATATATTTAGTACTTCAAAAAGGCAATTGAAAGCAACACTACAGATATTTTTTAAATAAAGGTTTTTTTAGTTTTCTTAAATAGATTTTGATTTTTTGAATTTATGACCTTACATAAAAAACCACCCATATTGTATAGTGGTTAGAGTATTGTGCCCCCGATGGCTTTGGGTTTGATTCCCGAGTAAGTCTTGGATGCATTAAAGTGCTGCCCCATTAAAATGAGCGGTGTTACCCTACCTGTTTGATGCTCCCCTAATAAAAAAGGCTACAAATTAGTGACTGTATGATAATGTAGAAATAAAGGCGAGTGAGACAAGTAGTTTTTGAATTTATGACCTTACATAAAAAGCCGCCCATATTGTATAGTGGTTAGAGTATTGTGCCCCCGATGGCTTTGGGTTTGATTCCCGAGTAAGTCTTGGATGCATTAAAGTGCTGCCCCATCAAAATGAGCGGTGTTACCCTACCTGTTTGATGCTCCCCTAATAAAAAAGGCTACAAATTAGTGACTGTATGATAATGTAGAAATAAAGGCAAGTAGACAAGTAGTTTTTGAATTTATGACCTTTCATAAAAAACGACCCATATTGCAAAGTGGTTAGAGTATTGTGCCCCCGATGGATTTGGGTTTCATTCCCGAGTAAGTCTTGGATGCATTAAAGTGCTGCCCCATGAAAATGAGCGGTGTTATCATACCTGTTTGATGCTCCCCTAATAAAAAATGCTACAAATTAGTGACTGTGTGATCATGTAGAAATAAAGGCAAGTAGACAAGTAGTTTTTTAATTTATGACCTTACATATAGTGGTTAGCGTATTGTGCACCCACCCGAGAGATTTGGGTTTGATTCCCGAGTAAGTCATGGGTACATTAGAGCTCTTCCCCATCAAAAAGAGTACTGTGACCCTACCTGCATGATGCTCTCCTAATAAAAAAGGCTACAAATTAGTGGACTGTATGATAAAGAGGAAATAAAGACAAGTACACAGCATTTGTCAAAAAAACAACAAAATAAACTTTATATAAATGTACATACCAGATCATGACTCTTTAGAATTGTTTAGACAATTGATTACTTACATCACTAACCTATAGCCCGTCATATGGCGGAATTAATAAAATTTTGAAATTTCCAGAATTGTAAAGTACCCTATGAGGCAGGTAAACAAATTGGTTTGTTTTTTGGCAGAGAATTATCTGGTACAAGCTCAACAATTTGTTTGTCTTCATACTCCTCTAAAGTCGTCCGGTACTGTGAATGCAGTTTTGAATCACATTGAATTCATTTAGTCAAACCGTGTGGTTATGTATAATAAACAAATACACAAATGAACAAACATCTTAATTTTCAAAGATATATAATTTAAACTTTAGATATTTATTATTCCGTGAAATACACTCCTATACTTTTAGGAAAAGAATTTGTTATTGATACAAGTGATAAAATTTTTTATTGCAACAAAAAATAATCGACGATTAAATTTAAAATTATCACATATATACCTAATCTATTATTTAAGCCAAATATAAAAGAAAATTATTTACGGAATATCTTTCAGTGATAAAACATATGAAAATAATGCAGACGATATTTAAACAATTTAAAATAAGAAATGATTAAATGAGATAGTTAAAGGAATGACATCATGATGCTAAAAATGTCATTTTTAAATTTTTATTATGGAATACATTTAATCGCCTGCTCTTAAGTGGTGAAATAGGACTTGAAATAAAGGCATTAAACACTCGAAAAGTTGTGAAAGGGGGATTTCGAAAATTTTAAAGACTTGCTTAGAATTTTGCTAGCCCTAACTCATGAAGAATATAATATGGATGCCTCTATCCATTCCAGGTCCAACTGCTTCGTAAGTCCGAGGACAGACGGACAGATAACTAAGGCTATTGAGAGATTTTAACGAATTATTCCTATTTTCCCCAAATAATCACAATTAAAAAAGCATTGTTTTCATACAGTACAAGAGAAGTGCTTTAAAAATTAAACACTTGACTAACCTTTACACGGAATGTAAAAGTGGTTTTTAGATTTCTAACGTTTATTAAATAGAATCCATGTTTGATGTTTTTTAAAAAGTGCCCACGCCCTGCCTTTTTTCAAATTAATTTATTTTCCGCCCTGTAATTTGATTAAAAAATGTATGGAAAAATCATAGATATACATTTTCTATTACAACGAAATACCCAATTCATGTATTAAAAACTTTAAACGAAAAAAAAAGTAAAAGTATAAGGAAAAATAGTAAATAAATTGTTGAATCTACACAAACAACCGAGATAGCGTGCGAGCATATCACGTACATCCATTTTACTAGATTACCAAAAACATGTGTTACAAATAGTACAAATTAAAAATATGAATTGATTACAATAAAATGTTATGAATATGAATAATAATATAATGATATGATTTGCTTAATATGAAAGAAACACAGTACAATTAAACAGGCTGAATAGATTATCATAATCTTAATAAAAAAACTTCAAACTAAACAAAGTAATATGTGGCAAAACAATGCATTGATATAGCTAAATAAGCAGCCTGAGTAGCTTACTGGTAAATCAGTGATGTCATTTTTCCATAAACTAAGATATGGTTTATTAAATCTTAAGTTTATAGCTGTTACAATATTTAAAAAAATCAATATGAACAAGCAATCAACCAGTGGAAAGTTAATCCTTTCCTTAAATATTCAGTAAAAAAGAAATGTTCCTGAATATTAATTTATTCCCTGAATCATTAATTCAAAGTTATATTTTCTAAATTTAAAATGGGGTTAAGAAAAATAACACTATCTTTAATTAACTGGAAAACTAATCCATCAAACTCAAGTTGATTCTTTTCCAATATAGAAATCCACTCAATCTCGCATAAAAGGTTTGTTTGACAGATCTGGAAATGTACAATTTCAACGAGAAGGAAAAACATTGAGACTGACCAAATAGTACAAATAAATCCAAACAGTTCTATCCCATTTAAAAACAGTTTACTGAATTTTACTAATCAAGAAATTTTTCTGTATGAAGCAATTTCAAGCCTTTGGCAATTCAAGACTTAAGTAACATAATATATTTTGATTTGATAAATGTTCCTTATAACAGCAATTACAATTTTTAACTGTACTCTAACTTTAAAAATATATTTAATTTTGTAATTTTAAGTAGTAAGTTTTAGTAGTGGTAGTAGTTGTTTAAGTTTTTTTTATAATAACATAAAAATACACACTAATTAATCCCTTAATGCACAGTTTTTTTGATAGGCCGGCCAAAAATCAATTTTTGTAATATAAAAAATAATTTAGAACATTGTCTTTCCAAGAAATTACAAAAACAATCAAAATATTTATTGCAATTTTGGATTTTGATATCATTGCAGAAAATAGTCGAAATATATATATATATATATATATATATATATATATATATATATATATATATATATATATTTTTACTTGAGTACGTAAGTATTATAGCTTACAATCCCATGTAAATGATAAATATCAATAAAACGATTGTTTTTTTGGCTTTCACATTGTTATTTTCAATTCTCGATTGCATTCGAGTGTGAAAAAATATAGCAACATAAAGTATGACGCCGCTCAAATTATCTGGAGTTTGGCCAGTTTAGCGAGCTCGAGTTAACTCGAGCGTGCACGTTAAAGGGTTAAAAATAAAACTTAAATTCACTTACCCACCAAATAAATTT
>CM063500.1:38069986-38112486 GCA_032207245.1 Pardosa pseudoannulata
ATTTAAACAAAACAATGTTTATTTCCATTACGTTGAGTTACGAGGAATATGCTAAAAGGAGAAAAATATTTAATACTTTTACACAGAAAAATCTTTAATTACATATATGAATACACAGTCAATATAATTTAAAGATTATACATGCTGCAAATATTATTAACGTATGATAACACTCTCTTAGTCATTACCACTGTCATTTGTGTTTTTAAAAAACAGGGTAAATTTCTTTTAAATTATTTACTAAACTATAAGCTAAAACATTAAGAAGGTCCCAAAATTTTTGAAATTTTAAAAATTAAAAAAAAGTATCTAACGAATAATTATTTTAGTATTTCTCAATATATTCGATAATCATATTGAAATATTCTTTTTCAATCCCGAAACATATACGGTGTTTAGAGAATATTATAAATGTTTCTTACTGGTTGCATGATTTTTATTTTTTTAAACTAAAATTCTTACTTTTATTCATAAGATTAAAATAATCTAATAAATAAATATATTTGAAATTCAAATATATTTGTATATGGAACAACCACACTAAGGACGCAAATAATATACTCTATAAATCATCCTATAATTCGTATTTTGAAGGAATGTTTTTAATTTTCGATAAAGTAATGAATAAATATATCTGAAATTTTCCATATTTAAATATGGAACATCCCATTAGTGACACATAAAATAGATTAAAAAACTCTAGTTTTATAAGGGAATTTTATGAAAAGTCAGAGGGAGAAAAATAAAAAGTAAAAAAATGCATTTAAATTGATTGCTTTGTTTCGCAAATACGATTAGTAAAACTATGTAAAAATGTTAAGAAATAATACTACGTACACTTATAAATAGCTTATTCCAGAGAGACATTTTTACTAAAATTATATGTTTAAAAAATACAAAAAATCGTTTATTTCTCACTTCTGATTCAATCTGGGAAACAGAGAAAGAAAATAACTATATATCTGCTTAGAGTGATCGTACAAATAAAATTCGGAATATTTTTTAAAAATTTAAACATTGTAATTTGTTAATGTACAAAAAGATTTGAAAATCAATGTATACTAACTTTATTGTTTATGTGTTCCTTAACTTCACGTATTATATTATTAAGTTTTTTATTGATATATATATTGATATATATATATATATATATATATATATATATATATATATATATATATTTTTATATATATATATATATATATATATATAGATATATGTATATATGCATATATATATATATACATCTATATATGCATATACATACATATATATCATATATATGTGTATATATATATATATATATATATACATATAAATATATAAATAAATATATATATATATATATATATATATATACATTTACATATATATATATATATATATATGTATATATATATTATATATATTATATATATATATATATATATATATATATATATATATGTATATATATATATATATATATATATATATACATATATATATATAATATACATATATATATATATATATATATATATATATATATATATATATATATATATATATATATATATATATATATATATATATATATATATATATATATCTATATATATATATATATATATATATATATATATATATATATATATATATATCTATATATATATATATATATATATATATATATATATATATATATACATATATATATATGAGTCACTCTGAATATTTTTGAGATACAACCTAGTTTTTTTAATTGATAATTTACAAAATTTTAGGTGTGTTCAAAGTAGTCTCCTGCATGCATCAAAATTTTTAGATTAAAGACAATTAGTTACTCAAGATGTTTATAATTTGTTTTTGTTTAAGAAGCTCAACTGTTAATACGGCTGTATGTGCAGATGCATTGTCATAGTGCAACATTAGTCCCCTAACTTTCATTTCTTTTAGAGTATGTGGAAGTCATTTATTGGTATACCAGTTTGCTGTTACTCTCTCCTGTCCTTCCAACTTGATGGCTTTGACCAATCCCGTACTTCTGAAGAAAACCGCATACATCTCTTTTTTTTCAGTGCGCGTTGTCTTTTCACCATTATCTGCGTGGGATCATCTTCAAAAACCCATACTTTGCTTTCTTGACGGGATGAAATGTCAAAAAACGGTATATACGTTTCATCATCCATTACAATATTAGAAATGATGCGCTGGCCACCATCATTTAACAATTTAAGAGTTTCTTTACTGATTCTGACACGCTCCTCTCTTTGGTGCTCACTTAGATTAAGGGGAACATAACAGCAAAGTACTTTTTTCATATGTAATTCTTCATTAATAATTTTGTGTATGACTGCGGATCCAATGTTAAGTTCCTGCTGTATAATTTGATAGGTACAGCGATTATCATCCATTAACATTTTTCATATGGCAGACACATTATCCGGGATTACTGTAGACGGCAGCCTTCCTGTGTGTTAATCCTCCTGAAGAAAATGGCGACCTCTGTTAAATTATTTAAACCATCTGAATACAGTAGCACTAGCTGGAGATTCATCACCAAATGCCAATTGCAACCGTTGAAAGCATTCTTCTTGATTTAATCCTGCTTTAAAATCATAGAAAATCATAGCGCAAAATTGTTCTCACGTGAACTCTATTTTCTCTTCTGTTTAAAATATATTCTACGCTAAACAAGTTGAAGAGTCAATAAAATAATTGTCTGCTGTATTAAAATGCTTAGTATTTTAAAATTAAACCGTTATTTTTATTTTGTAAATTTTAGTCTGCGAGTATTTCAAAAATTTCAGAGTAACCCTCGTATATAAGGTATTACTAAACTTTTTTTAACATGTTTTTTATTATTGAAAAATCAATATAAGTAATGAATCTTCCCCATTCTTCAATAAATTAGATGTTCTCAATTTCTTGTGTGTGCGTACATTAAGAAAAAAATTAACGATTTTTTCAACTTGTTCCTCTTTCGGTGTATTTAAATAGATTAAAAAATATTATATTTATTTGTTTTTGGTTTTAGCATAGACAGAAACTTTCCAGAAATTAACATTTTTTTTCTGTTATTTCTGTTATATTACTAGAGATTTAAAAAAAAGATCAATATCAGTATAATTTGTAAAATCAGTGTTTAAGTTACCCTAAGCAATAGATTTTCGGAATTCTTATTTTATTGTCTAGATTAAGAATTTTGGAAGTAATTCTTCTGTCAAACCTCTATGATACTACCTTAAAATTTAAGCTGTATACTTTATTATTATAAAGCTCATTTTCAAATATTTAATAAAAAGCAATTATTAGATAAATAATTAAAACATTTGGTCAAGACATCCCATTAATCAGAAATAAATAATGAAAACACCTTTTTTGAAAAGAAATTAAAAATCCATTTAAACAAATTCTGTTTAAAACTTTTATTTTATTTTGTTCAATTTTTAAGAGAATAAAAATAAATTTCCCCAAACATATTTCGTAAAATTCAAATTAGTTATTAGTGAAATTTAACGAATGGATTTTCAGCAGTTTTAATGAGCAAAAATTTCTTCAATTAGCATAATAAAGGATTTTGCAATTTACTTCACGTTTTAAAGTTTATGATAATCAGTTTTTCATCTTTTTATAAATATATCATTTAATAAATAATCTGTTTAACTGTTTAAAGTGTATTGTTATGAAATTTAATTAATGCTTTAATGTGAATTAGTATTGAAAAAAATAAATATTTTATATTAAAATGCATAAATTAGCCGAAATTAAAATAAAACTTTTTTATTTTCCATGAAACGATAACGTATTTTTTTTTACCAAATGAGTAATTTTATTAATCTGTTTATGATATAATGATTTTAATTGCCGATTATTTGAAAACCGGCTGATAGTCGAAGAGATAAAGAGGTGACTTTTGGTAGTAGTGATCAAAAGGTTCAAATTTCACTGTTAACCTCTTCCCTTACAGTTTTTTTTTGAAAAAAAATTGCAAAAAATCATCACATTGTTTATTTTATTATCAAATAGAAGGAAATGAAACAAAACAAAATATGTCGTTTTAATTTTAATTTTTAATTTTTTTACTGGTGTAAAAGCATTTAGTTATAATGTTAGCTTATTATCCCGAGTTATCTCGGGCAAATGGAGAAAAAAGTTAAATATAAGTCTTTGTATGATAGTTTTTGAAACAAGGGGCAACACAAAGTGATACCTGCTTTAATTGGAACAAGTATTAAACAAAAATAAATATTTTATATTAAAATGCATAAATTAGCCCAAATTAAAATAAAAGTTTTTTTTTTATTTTCCATGAAACAATGGCGTTTTTTTTGCCATATGAGTAATTTTATTAATCTGTTTATGATACAACGAATTTAAGTGCCCGATAATTTGAAAACCGACTGATAGTCGAAATGATAAAGAGCTTTCTTTTGGTACTAGTGATCAAAAGGTTCAAATTTCACTGTTAACCGCTTCCTTTACACATTTTTTTGAAAAAATTTGCAAACAAAATCATCACATTTTTTTATTGCATTATCAAATAGGAGGAAATGAAACAAAACGAAATATGTCGGTTTTAATTTGAATTTTTAACTTTTTACAGGTGTAAAAGCATTTAGTTTTAATGTTAGTTTATTATCCCGAGTTATCTCGGGCAAAGGGAAAAAAAGTTAAATATAAGTCTTTGTATGATAGCTTTTGAAACAAGGGACAACACAAAGTGATAACTGCTTTAATTTGAACAAGTATTAAACAAAAATAAATATTTTATATTAAAATACATAAATTAGCCCAAATTAAAATAAAACTTTTTTTTATTTTCCATGAAACAATGACGTATTTTTTGCCAAACGAGTAATTTTATTAATATGTTTATCATACAATGAATTCAGTTACCCTATTATTTAAAAACTGGCTGATAATTGAAAAGATAAAGAGCTGTCTTTTGGTACTAGTGATCAAAAGGCTCAAATTTCACTGTTAACTGCTTCCCTTACAAATGGTTTTGAAAAAAAATTGCAAAAAATCATCACATTTTTTATTTTATTATCAAATAGGAGGAAATGAAACACAACAAAATATGTCGGGTTTAATTTGAATTTTTTACAGGTGTAAAAGCATTTAGTTTTAATGTTAGTTTATTATCCCGAGTTATCCCGGGAAAATAGAAAAAAAGTTAAATATAAGTCTTTGTATGATAGTTTTTGAAACAAGGGGTAACATAAAGTGATACCTGACATTATGTGCACTGGTATCTGGTCTATTTCTTTACTGCAGGGTATCTGCAAAAATAAAATGTTTAAAATCCATGACTTTTCATGGCTTTCCCTGATTTAGCAGATCATTTACCATGTCTTTAAAAAGCTTTCGTTAAAGTATATATAAATAAAATTTCTGATATACATACAAATAAAATATATGGATTTAGAGAAATTACAGGAATTTTATCATAAAAAAACTATAAACTTACTTTATAAGTTCTAATAAACTCACATACATAAAAATAAATTGTTGTATCTACATAAGTTTAATCATATAGCAATTTTTCAATCAAAATGTTTACAATCTGAATTCAGTGTACTTTGGTATTATCCAAGTAAACCATGAATAACAGCCAAATATAACTCTATAATGTTTATATACAGTATCCCTAGAGATAAACTTATATTTTGTGAAAAAATCTTAATTTTTATTAAAAAATATTAATTATTATATTAATAAAATTTTAATCTACAATTTAAGAAAAAACCAGAATAATATACATTTACCCACCCATTAAGCTTTCTTGCTTTGAGTTTCCTTGCTGAACAAATTTTACTTGGTAATATGGTCAGTAGGATAATACATAAATACCAAACTCAGTAACTTCAGCCAAATGACAAATAAATACAGAATTAAACAATTCAATGCATTTTTTTAATCGGTAGTTTAGCGGATCCATGACTTTCCGTGATTTTTACTCATTTTACTTGAAAAATCAAGACTTTCCATGACAAAATTGTCTAAATCCATGATTTTTCATGACTTTCCCTGACTTTCCAGGTGCGCGGAAACCATGTTACTGGCTTACCTCAGGAATATGTTTTACAGGAGCACAGAGTACACTGTCTTGTTGGATTTGATGTTTTTTTAGTAGCAGAAATAACATCTGGAAAATGCCTTCAGGTTAACGTGAATGGTAAAGACTATTTCTGGGCCTTCCTGATGTGGCAGAAAATTCGTCGTAGGGGTTTTCTGAAATTGGTTTTTCAACCATTTTAAAACACGTGACCAGTTCTGCCAAAAGAGCCGCGAAACTAACAAAGTTTTGCAAACTGCCAATCAAAAGCCGAACGATGGCCGATTGGTTAGGGTGCTGGCCTTCGGTACCGGAGTTCGTGGATTCGAATCCCACTGTGGCATGTATGTTCGTAACCGTTCGAAATCGGGTTTAAGCTGTAGGTCCCGGTCTCATTAGCTATCGTGTTGCAAAAAGTAGACCGTAGCACTCGAAACCAAACCAAACCAAACCAAACCAACCCAATCAAAGTTGGATATTTCCTTTCGTTTCCTCCAGGCCGAGTAAAAACGTGATAAAACAAATTTACTGACAAATTAAGCATACCCGTTTTCTAGGGATAATAATTAACTCCAATATATATAAACCCGAGGTAACTCGGGATAATCAGTCAAGCGGTTAATATTCATTTCATAACCAATCAGTATCAACTTTAAGCAGTAGATGTATTTTTAAAGAGCCATCGGATCGTAAAATGTAAGGCCAAAGCTTAATTTTTTATTTGATTTTTATGTACACGACATTTAAAAATATGTTCATTATTGAGAATAAAAATGCTCCATCACAAAGATTTGACGTAGTAATTTTTGTTATAAAAAAGAATGCTTTATTTATAGGAAATATTTCGAATATCAGTTAGCCTTATTAAACGAAGATTTATTGAAACAACTTTTGGTCAGTAACTTATCACTTCAAACTGAAGCTTGATTTATTATAGGGTTTTAAACATGCGATGTGGCTAAATATGTATATTATCTGGACTAAAAATGTTCTATCACAAAAGTAAAAGCTATTGTACAAAAAAAGAATGCATTTTTGAAAAAAGATATTTCGAATACTAAGCAGTCTTACTAAACGAAGCTTTTCTTAAACATATCCAATATCAGTCATTCTTGTTTTCATCCATAAGTAATAAGTTCCAGATTGCACTTAATGCAATCTGGAACTTATTACTTAGAACAAAAGCTTGATTATGCTGTTATTATAAAGATTGAGCTGTTATTATGAAAAGAGTAAATTATATAAACAAAACAGATGAAAAAATTAATCAGCCTTATTTTTTATCCAGGTTTAGTGCAATCTAGAACCTATTACTTTAAACAAAAGCTTGATTTCAAATATATGATACTTAAGCTTTAAATATACGATATTTTAAAATGAGTTTAAAAATAATGTATTGTAAATTTTTATGGTCTCTCGATATTTGTCTTAAGGAGGTCTAAGAGTAAGTGTATTAAGTGCATTGATACTAGAGCTGACAATTATATATATATATATATATATATATACGTATGTATATATATATATATACACGTATGTATATATATATATATTTATATATATATATATGTATATATGTATATATATATGGATATATATGTATATGTATATATATATATATATTTATATATATATATATGTATATATATTTATATATATACATTTATATATATGTTTATATATATGTATTTATATATATGTATATATATCTGTATATATATTTATATGCATATATATGTATATATATATATATATATATGTATATATATGTATATATATATGTATATGTATATATATACATATATATATATATATATATATATATATATATATATATATATATATATGTATATGTATATATATATATATATATATATATATATATATATATATATATATATATATATATATATATATATATATATATGTATATATATAAATATGTATATATATATGTATATATATAAATATATATATATATATATATATATATATATATATATATATATATATATATATATATATATATATATATATATATATATATATATATATATATATATATATATATATATATATATATATATATATATATATATATATATATATATATATATATATATATATATATATATATATATATATGTATATATGCATATATGTATATATATATATGTGTGTGTGTATATGTATATGTATATATATATATATAATATATATGTATATATATATAATATATATGTATATATATATGTATATGTATATATATGTATATATATGCATATATATATATATATATATATATATATATATACATACATATATATATGTATAAGCATATATGTATATATATATATATATATATGTATAAGCATATATGTATATATATATATATGTGTGTGTGTATATGTATATATATATGTATGTGTGTATGTATGTATATATAACCTTCTGTGTGTGTTTCTGTCTGCTCTAAGGTTATCTCTTCGTTGCACCAGATAATCCCTTCTGTCTTGTATATATGCTGCTTTTATCTATTTCTAATCAGTGTCTTTATCATTGGAGTTTATTGGCGCCTTTTAAGATTACATTATCTTCAAAATAAGAAACATACAAATTTCAATGGATTTATTTCAGAACTAAAGGATGCTCTGATAAGGAGCAGAAGATTTCTAACTGACAACTACACGATGAAATGTTTTAGATAATCAGTAAGTTGTATCAAACAATGATATCGCTAAAAGTAAACAAATCTCGATACCTATGTTTTCACCACGTTTATAGGCTAAAGCAGCTATTAAAGCGAAGCTACTTCGCAGCGCAAAAATGATATCTTACCTTTTAAAACGCTTTTATTTATGTTATTCAAAATTTAAGAAAAGTTTGAATAATGTAATAAAAGAGCATTTTAGAAAACTTTCATTAAGTTACTCAAAGTTTAAAAAAAAAGTTTGTTTTTATCATTTAATGTGGGATTGGTTGAAATATTAATTAGAGCATTTGGAATTCGATTTATAATTACGCTGAAAGATTCGTTTTACGGTAAAATGGAGTATGAGAATAAATGCTTATATTATTAGAATAGAGTATAACTATTTTGCCATAAATACACCATTATTTATAAACTGACAACATCTTTCCTTTTTTGCTGTAATAAGAGCTGGTTTCAGCATTGATTTACTTTAATGAATATTTTTGCCAATCCTTTAAAAACGGGAAGAAAATATTAAATTTTCGTAAAGTTAGCATTTAAATATCTCTGTCAGTTTTGCTACAAAGATGTACTGTAAATTCTTCTGTTAATGTCTCTCGAAAGAATTCTAAATTTTACTCATTAAAATGGTAAGGAACAGAGGAATAAATAAAATTTAGATTTTCTAATTTCTGTAAATTTGAATTTTTAAATTTAAAATTACAATAAATTCTATGTTTTTTAATTTGAAATTAGAATTTTTTATAATTAGAAATATTGTTTGCTATCAACGGTCGTGGGTATAAAAGTACAATACTATGTACTCTGTATATGCTTACATGTGCATGCTAATGAATACATTTGTATTTAAACACACGCATAGAATATACACACATATAATTTAGCATTCATTTACAAAATCATCTGTGATTTTTCAACTGTGGGATAAAATAAAGCTGTTATTGTTTGTTTTTTCTATGATAAAATATCTAAAGAGCATGCATAATTCAGGCATATGTAAGGAAAATAAAATCACCCGACGAATGTAGAAAATTTGTAAATGAGTGTAACGATAAACTGAAAAATTGCTGTTTTATATTTTTAGTAACCTATGATTATAACTGTAGATACCATACTGGTAAAGCAACATACAATATACTATATGAATCTAAATGTCTAACCATTTAACAGTTGCTTTTTGTATTCAACACGCTGGAAAATAAGTATTCTTTAAAACAATTTTAAGTTCAAATCGACGATATACATTACATCAGCAATCAAAAATATTACGAATACTAAATATTTTTATGTTTGCTGATTAGTTTTTCTTAAAGAAAATGGTATTTTTATTTATTGTGAGCAATGTTTCCTGATTAGTTGGTTGTAGAGCACCTACATTCTCAGTCAACATCATTCAACATGAATAACGGCGGGACTTAATACTTAAAGCTAATTCCAAATAACTACGAACATCCACCACTGGAATTCAGACCTACGAACTCCGGTACTAAGCATCCTACTGATTCTTCTAACGTTAGGGAACTGCTCCAATGGAGTTGCTGGCACGGCTGAACACAGCTGAAGCTTCGATTACAGACATGAAATACGAGGTATCGTCGAAAATGTTCACCAATCTATGTCATTTAAGTTTTATACATGCATCAGTGCGATGGGTGCAATTTCAAACACCAACTGTAATAAATGTACGCTATTTCGAAGTACAAAAATTTTTACTCTACATTCTACTGTCTTCTTTCCTGGGTATCGGCTTTTTATTCCCAAGAAAAACAGAACGGAAAAGAACACTGCAAAAATCAGACGTAGTGAAGATGATGTGTTACCATTCTTTAAATGTCGGAAATAATATAAGCAACATGTAAAATACCAAGCAAGTAAAAACAAAACTCATTTTTTTTCTCACGCAGAGGAAAAACTATTAAATATAAAAGTGAGGAATACAAAAAGATTGTTATGAGGAAGATTTTAAATCTAGAAAAGTAACATTGGCTTCTAACCACGTAAGTTAAATGACATTTTAATAAAATATCCTCTATATTTACTTAATTTAGATACAAATAAAATACAAGTATACAATCAAAAATAAACTGTGTTTATTAATGTTACTTTCTAAGTATTTATAAAGCGTTAAAATATTGATTTTTTAAATAACCACCTTCTGTGATATATAAATGTTTAGCTAAACATTTGAAATATTGACCTTTTGGAATATGAAACCTTTTGCAATTCTGTTGCATTCAAAGCGAGTGGTTAACGAAATTTATCGTCTGTTAACAGACGCGTTTAAATTCGGAATAAATACTACTAAAATTTTCGAACTTCTAGCAAAAGCGGATATTGATCTCGTAGCTGCAAATGGTCGAAGTTCGTGGGAAACTGAAATTTAAACGTTCACAATAAAATTTTATTGCTTGCAAACTGTTTAAACTCTTCCAAGTAATTTCGAAACTTTTCTATATTTATATTATCCATTTAGGGAATACCACCTGTGTAAATGAAAATTTTAACGTTCTATTATTTACTAAATTGGAACTTTTGATAATAAAAGCTTTTGTGATAATGTCAAGTTTATTTGTTTATTTTAATTTGACTTTTTAAGCCAATACAATTTTTTTTATAAAACTATGTGTGATATCTCTAAAATATATATGTTTCCTCTAAAATAATCAGTTTCAATTAGTAAACCTTTATAAATTTATGGAAATCTGAACTATGTAAACTTATGTAATAGAAATTTTAAATATCACTTACAGTAAGTGCAGGGAATTATACGTAACAAAAGAATCTCATAAAATTTCAGTTAAATGTTCACTATAAAACAACTATTTCTAATTACGCACTTTTATAATGAATTTATATAAAATATAACATAAATTTAAAAAATCAGTTCCAGTAAGTGTAGTGAAGTTATGAATTTTTCTCGAATTTAGAAGTAGAATAGAATTTCACATATGTGTGTACTACGTATGCGTGTACTATGCATGAGTGTTTTGATCAATGTGCATGTGTATGTGTAAAATTACCTCTCTGTTTGAAATACTTGAGCTATTGCACACAATATGAGTACAAAATATTTTAGACATTATTCTTTTATATCTTTTTAAATGAAAAAGTCTTTTTATTATTGTAAAATATAGTTTCACACAAAATTATTCAAAGCATTCTCTACATGATTAGAGTTTTTAAAGAAAGAAAGTATTCTTATTTAAATTTCAATATCTCCTGCCCTTTAAATGGTTGAGAAAGAAAAGCATGGGAAGTGAAGAACTAAAAATAACATTTCGAAGTTATATTCTTCACAGATCTGTATTCTGCAAAAACAAAAGATTAACTTTCCGTTCCAAATAAAATAATCAAATTTCATCAAGTGAGAAAAAAATGAACGCTACAAAATTTCTTGAAGAGTTTATCCTACTCCACGTTTTCGTTTTGTATAAACAGACCACCTTAAATATTTCCCTCAGAGTTAATTTAATTTCCCTTCTATAGAGTAAATAGAATATTATATTTAATATCTCAGTATAAAGCTTCTATATAATAATTCTGATTCAGGGTAAAGCTCATTGCTTAAAATATTAAATACGCTGAGCATTGAATCACAAAAATTACATTTAAAACAAATTAAATGATAACCTAAGAACTATAACACCGAAACATTTAAAATAACTGTTAAACGAATGATAGAAGTCCTAATTGCTTATCTATCTATCTATCTATCTATCTCTATATATATATATATGCATGCCTATATACACACACACATATCTATACATATATATACATACGTATATACGCCGGCAATACCCACAAACAAAATGATTGTTTCTTAAAACAAAAGGACTCTTTCAAAAAGATGCGATCCATACAATATACATATCTTGCTGCTATATAATTATTATATGAAAAAAGAACCAAATTTCATAAAACATTGCTAAGTAAAGATACTCTAGACAACATAATAGTTAGTATATTTAACCACTAGTACTGCAAATATATGTAATTATATGTATAAATAAATTTTGATATATATATATATATATATAAATGTATATATATATATATATAAATATATATATATATATATATATATATATATATATATATATAAATGTATATGTATATATATATAATATATATATATATATATATATATATATATATATATATATATATACATATATATATAATATATATATATATATATATATATATATATATATATACATATAAGAGAGCATGTGTTCCTGTAAACATGTGTGCCCTGAATATCCGAGCTTACCCCCTCCCCCGCAAAAGCTACAAGATGTTCATTAAACAAAAAAAAGTACAAATTAAGTGCGTAAACAAAAGTTAATTTTGGCATTAAAAATAATAAATTGTAGTGCCTGTCAAAACAAGCAATTGTATTCTATTATATATATATATATATATATATTATATATATATATATATATATATATATATATATATATATATATATATAATCCCAGGGTGATTTTCAGCAAGTCAAAACTATTGTAAGTGAAAGTCATAGAAGAAATAAAATCTTTTAGAAATACAGAACCATTTATAAGTTTTTCATGCTACCTAGAAGTAATAAACTTATTTATTAAATATTACTTAGACTGGTGATGGAAAAATACCAATTCATTAACACAAAGTTATATAACTATACTAGTATAATTTTAATATTAGTAATAGCTAAGTAAGATGAAATGTATAACGAGTTAAAGTCTCAAAATGGAGATGAATTGCTGAAGGTTACCGTTTCATGAAATAGTATTTATAAATTAAGGAAATCAGAAACTTTTGTTACCCGAGAAACATTTCCCTTAAGATTTAGTAAGGCATTTTGGTTAACATTTCAATATTAAATATTTTTATTCTGTCTTAAGAGACATAAAAAGGATCGTAGAGTTTCTACACATGATATTGCCTCACATTTGGTGAATAGACTGGGACTTATCCTAATCACAGCTGCATTCATTTTCTAAAACATGGGAGTTAATTAATTCATCAACCGGAAGCAATTTCGAGTTACTAAATCTAAATCATAGTTTGGATATTCCTCGATAGTAATATCACAGTTCAGAGAGATAAAACTTGCATTTTGTTTAGCGGTAGAACGAAAGTTTTGAGCTATTTTTGAAGAATTAAAATTTTCTGAGAAATGAGAAGTGAATATTTTCATCACAAGTGAAATAGAGGATTCTGATACGTTGTATAAATGAAACAGTTTAACATTACCGTTTCATGAAATAGTATTTTTAAATTAAGGAAATCAGAAACTTTTGTTACCCGAGAAACATTTCCCTTAAGATTTAATAAGGCATTTTGGTTAACATTTAAATATTAAATATTTTTATTCTGTCTTAAGAGACATAAAAAGGATCGTAGAGTTTCTACACATGATATTGCCTCACATTTGGTGAATAGACTGGGACTTATCCTCATCACAGCTGCATTCATTTTCTAAAACTTGGGAGTTAATTAATTCATCAACCGGAAGCAATTTCGAGTTACTAAATCTGAATCATAGTTTGGATTTTCCTCGATAGTAATATCACAGTTCAGAGAGATAAAACTTGCATTTTGTGTAGCGGTAGAACGAAAGTTTAGAACTATTTTTGAAGAATTAAAATTTTCATGAGAAGTGAATATTTTCCTCACAAGTGAAATAGTGGATTCTGATGCGATGTATAAATGAAACAGTTTAACATTAAACTACTTACAAATGTTTAAGAACCTATAAAAAACATGTAACCGAATAAACCGTATAAAACAATATAAATAAGAAAAAAATAAAACATATTCCACAGTATCAGTAACTAATACGGAACTATGTTTAGTTAAATATTAATGATACGTCAAGGGATTATACTATTCAAGCCAAAAATCCTTTATTATAATAAACCTTTTGAACACAGTTAAACACAGATATGAAAATTTCTATTCATTTTAGTATACGTTTTTTATATCTTAAATTAATTATTGACATAATAAAAACTGTTTAGCTATGTCATTCCAAGCAATATAATTTTTAAAGGTCATAAAATACATACACTAGATAAAAAATGAAACTTTTAACTACAAGAAACGATTGAATTTTATAAACTGGAAAGAAAAATTTTGTTTTAAATTTGTTTTATTTTGAAATCCTTAACATTTAAAAGTATAAAAAATGAAAACATTAAAAATAAATGGAAAAAAAATTCTAAAGAATTAAAAGTTTAAAAAACAGGGTTTAATATTCTATAAATAAGAATATATTTATTGTATTTATATATTAGTTATAGTTCACCAGCTAAGAAAAATAATTAGTTTTAATTTCATACAAAAATTTAGATTTAAAAATTGTCACATAAGTTAAGTTGTTGGTAAATTGTTTTCTTTATTTAATGTACATACTTAATTTTTTTGAGTATGTGTTATTGAAAATGATAAAAATCAATAATCAAATAAAGATAGAGCTTATTGAAAAATTTCAATCTAAAATGTAGAACAAAAAAAATCTGATACAAAAACGGCTTTTTGATATGACAGGTAGTATGATACCTTTCAAGCGATCAGGCTTAATATCAGAATTGATATTATCAAGTTGACAGATAGAATGTATGTGCGATTTGTCAAAGATTGATGATAGCAAACATATCTATTCACGTCCTTTTCATTTATAAATATTAGAAGTTAAATGTTAATACTTCACGAAATATTACACAAAATATTGTTTATTTAAATACAGGTAAATAAAATAACATTTTAAAGTAAATTAAATAACAGTCATAATGTCAGTTAAACACATTGCAGTCATTGTCAAATATTTATCAAAGACATACAATATATCTAGCTGTCTGGATTAATATTAAGCATCGATTTTGAAGTTTAAACGTCATTATTTTCCTAAAATAAAGGGCAAAGTGTATTTCAAGAATTTTCATTACTTTTGTTTAATGATAGAAATAAAATTGATTCATAAAGTCAATTATATATTTTTTGCATTTACTTATATTTCCCTAAAAATAAAGAATTGTCTACATGAGTATAATATATATTAATTATGATATAACGATATTTTGCTAATTATTCATATAAATTAAATTGGATCGTTAATTCAATTATATATTTTTCATTTATTTTGAATGTCTTAAATCCAGAGTATTGTATGAAAGTAATATATTTGATGAAACATGAGTAAAATCATATAAATTCAATACACATTTATGTGACATAAAATTAATAGTTAAATTTGAACTAGATAGTCTACAGTAAACAAATTACTGCAAATTATTTTTTTAATATTTATTATGATATAACAATATAAGAAACCATCTGAATTAATTTTGAACATACGGTTTAAAATTTTTAACGTCAATAGTCATGTGTTTAAAGATATACGACAAACTGTATTTCGACATTTCTTTTGCTAATTATTCATAGGAATTAAATTAGATCGATAATTCAATTATATATTTTTATTTGCTTTGATTGTCTTAAATCCAGAGTATTGTATGAAAGTAATATATTAGATGAGACATAAGTAAAATCATATAAATTTAATACACTTTTATGTGACATAAAATTAATAATTAATTTTTGAACGATGTAGACTACAATAAACAAATTACTGCAAGTTATTTTTTAATATTAATTATGATATAACAATAAAAGAAACAATCTGAATTATTTTTGAGCAAATAGTTTAAAAATTTAAACGTCAATAGTCGTGTGTTTAAAGGTATACGAGAAACTATATTTCAATTTTTCTTTTGCTAATTATTCATAGAAATTAAATTGGATCGTTAATTCATTTATATATTTTTCATTTATTTTGATTGTCTTAAATCCAGAATATTGTATGAAAGTAATATATTTGATGAAACATAAATAAAATCGTATAAATTTAATACATATTTATGTGATATAAAATTAATAGTTAATATTTGAACTAGATAGACAAATTACTGAGAATTATTTTTTAAATATTAATTATGATATAACAATATAAAAAACATTCTGAATTAATTTTTAACATACAGTTTTAAGATTTAAACGTCAATCGTCGTGTGTTTAAAGATATACGACAAACTATATTTCAAGATTTCTTTTGCTAATTCTTCATAAAAATTAAATTGGATCCTTAATTTAACTATATATTTTTCATTTATTTTGATTGTCTTAAATCCAGAGTATTGTATGAAAGTAATATATTTGATAAAACTTAAAGTAAAATCCTTTAATTATAGTACATATTTATGTGACATAAAATTAATAGTTAATTATTGAACTAGATAGACAACAATAAAAAGTTACTGCGAATTATTTTTTAATAATTATTATGATATAACAATATAAGAAACAATCTGAATTAGTTTTGAACATACGGTTTAAAAATTTATACAATCAATAGTCGTGTGTTTAAAGAGATACGACAAACTATATTTCAAGATTTCTTTTGCTAATTATTCATAGAAATTAAATTGGATCATTAATTCAATTATATATTTTTCATTTATTTTGATTGTCTTAAATCCAGAGTATTGTATGAAAGTAATATATTTGATGAAACATAAAGTAAAATCATATAAATTTAATACACATTTATGTGACATAAAATTAATAGTTAATTTTTGAACTAGATAGACTACAATAAACAAATTACTGAGAATTATTTTTCTAATATCAATTATGATATAACTATAATAGAAACAATCTGAATTAATTTTGAACATACGGTTTAAAAATTTAAACGTCAATAGTCGTGTGTTTA
This sequence comes from Pardosa pseudoannulata, assembly GCA_032207245.1. Taxonomy (NCBI): domain Eukaryota; kingdom Metazoa; phylum Arthropoda; class Arachnida; order Araneae; family Lycosidae; genus Pardosa; species Pardosa pseudoannulata. The sequence continues at coordinate 38,087,507 of CM063500.1, forward strand.
AAGATATACGACAAACTATATTTCAAGATTTGTTTAGCTAATTATTCATAGAAATTAAATTGGATCGTTAATTCAATTATATATTTTTCATTTATCTTGATTGTCTTAAATACAGAGTATTGTATAAAAGTAATATATTTGATGAAACATAACTAAAATTATATAAATTTAATACACATTTTTGAAATATAAAATTAATAGTTAATTTTTTAACTTGATAGACTACAATAAACAATTTACTGCGAAATATTTTTTAATAGTTATTATGATATAACAATATAGGAAACAATTTGAATTAATTTTGAACATACGGTTAAAAAATTTAAACGTCCATAGTCGTGTGTTTAAACAGATACGACAAACTATATTTCAAGATTTCTTTTGCTAATTATTTATAGAAATTAAATTGGATCGTTAATTCAATTATATATTTTTCATTTATTTTGATTGTCTTAAATCCAGAGTATTGTATGAACTTAATATATTTGATGAAACATAAAGTAAAATCATTTAAATTTAATATACATTTATGTGACATAAAGTTAATAGTTAATTTTTGACCTAGTTAGACTACAATAAACAAATTTATTGCGAGATATTTTTACGTGTTTAATTTTCTTGAATTATTACAAATTTACAAACTATAAAACTACGTTTATGCTTAATTTGTAAAATAATAATCTACGTATATATGAATTTTTCAATACAGGCACAATTAGTTGTACTTCAAAAAAGAAAAAAAGAAAAATACAATCATAAAAAGTATTTCTTTCAAACTTTATAACGGAAAACGCTGAAATATGAAATATTTTTGTCCATTTTAAAAGATTTACACATAGATATACATTTTATAAGGAGGTAAATCTTAAAATTAATTCAAAATATATTAAACATTTAACCAAACTTTACCAGTTTATATTGAAAATTAAAAAAAAAAAATTAAGAAGGATGTTTTTAATAAAATATTTGTCTTTTTATTGACTATAAAATTCTAACATTTTATAATTTTTGTTAATTCCTTTTTAATAATTTAAAACATCATTCTGTTAAATATTTTTGATAGTATTTCAATAAAAGATAATTTTAAGGGGGAATTATACAAATAAAAGTATAAAACCTTTTGGGTAAATGTTAAAATAGTATATAATCAGTTTGGAATAATAATTATTTAATATTTACAATAAGAAAGGTTGATGAAACATAATGTTAATTCTTTTGAGTATGTATTATTGAAAATAATAAAAATCAATTATTAAATAAAGATAGTGCTTTTTTAAAATTTCAAATTAAATATGGAATAAAACAAATCTGATACAAAAACGATTTTTTGGCTTGACAGGTAGTATGATCCCTTTTAAGGGATCAGGCTTAATATCAGAATTGACATTATCAATTTGACAGATAGAATGTATGTGCGATTTGTCAAAGATTGATGATATCAAACATATCTTTTCACGTCCTTTTCATTTATAAATATTAGAAGTGAAATGTTAATACTTCACGAAATATTATACAAAATATTATTTATTTAACTATAGGTAAATAAAATAACATTTTGTATTAAAATTAAATAACAGTAATAATGTCAGTTAAACACATTACAATCATTATCAAATATTTATCAAAGTCATACAATATATTTAGCTATCTGGATTAATTTTAAACATTGATTTTGAAGTTTAAACGTCATTATTTTCTAGAAATAAAGGGGAAAGTGTATTTCAAGAATTCTCATTACTTTTGTTTAATGATAGAAATGAAATTGATTCATTAATTCAATTATATAGATCTGCATTTATTTATATTTTCTTAAAATTAAACAATTGTCTACATGAGTATAATATATATTAAGTATGATATCATAATGTTAATTACAAAGATAAAAGGTAAACATAGATATAGGTAAGTACTGATTGAGAATTAAAAAATTTAATAAACATATATTTTATAAAATTGTGTAAGGTATCTGAAAATAGAATTGTAGATGTTATACATTTTCTTTTACTATTCGTTCTTATATAGAGAATACTAACTTAGTAAACAAGTTTATTATGTAAATTGGGAATTTTAAAATTGGATGAACTGTTTATAGGGAATTTCTAGTAGAAATGAACAAGAAAATAATTAAAGAAAGGTAGGTTCCAAGCTCTATTGTAAGAACCGTTTTGTTTACGTACTATGTTTTTTCTTACGCTGAGAAGTAGAGTTAGAAGTAAATTACCTCAATAAAGTATTTTGATATATTCTATCATTTATATTCATGAAAAGTACACAGTATACAATTACGGAATAAACATTTGTTGGGCAATTACAAAGATAAAAGGTAAACATAGATATAGGTAAGTACTGATTGAAAATTAAAAAATTTAATAAACATATATTTTATAAAATTGTGTAAGGTATCTGAAAATAGAATTGTAGATGTTATACATTTTCTTTTACTATTCGTTCTTATATAGAGAATACTAACTTAGTAAACAAGTTTATTATGTAAATTGGGAATTTTAAAATTGGATGAACTGTTTATAGGGAATTTCTAGTAGAAATGAACAAGAAAATAATTAAAGAAAGGTAGGTTCCAAGCTCTATTGTAAGAACCGTTTTGTTTACGTACTATGTTTTATCTTACGCTGAGAAGTAGAGTTAGAAGTAAATTACCTCAATAAAGTATTTTGATTTATTCTATCATTTATATTCATGAAAAGTACACAGTATACAATTACGGAATAAACATTTGTTGGGCAATTACAAAGATAAAAGGTAAACATAGATATAGGTAAGTACTGATTGAAAATTAAAAATTTTAATAAACATATATTTTATAAAATTGTGTAAGGTATCTGAAAATAGAATTGTAGATGTTATACATTTTCTTTTACTATTCGTTCTTACGTAGAGAATACTAACTTAGTAAACAAGTTTATTATGTAAATTGGAAATTTTAAAATTGGATGAACTGTTTATAGGGAATTTCTAGTAGAAATGAACGAGACAATAATTAAAGAAAGGTAGGTTCCAAGCTCTATTGTAAGAATCGTTTTGTTTACGTACTATGTTTTTTCTTACGCTGAGAAGTAGAGTTAGAACTAGATTACCACAATAAATTATTTTGATATATTCTATCATTTATATTCATGAAAAGTACACAGTGTATAATTACGGAATAAACATTTGTTGGGCAAACATTGAGGAATATCTTGGCGTATTCAAGGGTTGAGTGAAAAATGAAACCGCTTAGGTTTAGATCTGTAAAAGAAAGATCATTTCTCAGTTTCATCCCAGATTCGAGGGCGACGTTTTTTTGTTGGTTGTAGTGACTTTGTGTGCCCCGCTGGAAGCATCTACAGCGTCAGAATTAGTGAGAAGAGGCTGTAGAGTGTCTCCTTAAACAAGGGAGCACCGCCATGTTTGCGAGTGCCGGCCTGTGAGAAGGGACATTTAAACGAAAAACAATGAACTACATCCTCTACTTACGCCTGGATGGATTTGGAGAGAGGCCAGCGCTCCATCTGGGCCTGGTACCGCATATTCTCAATCTGCTTTCGTAGCGTATCTTTGTCCATCTTTGAAGCTGCACACCGATGCTCCCGGACTTCTGGCGCTCGAAGCAATCACACTGGAGAGACTGAGGAGCCGAGACTGAGCGAGAGCTCTGCCAAGCGTGTGCCTGGAATGACGTCACGGGGCCGTCGAGGGCGCAGAATCGGAGGATGCAGCGGGGAATTTTCGGTGGGGATTTTTATTCGGCTTTTAGGGAATAAGGGATGCGAGGGAGCTGACTGCAATGTATGAGTGCTTATACGGGTAAAAGTTGTGCATGTTGACGTTTTTTTTTTTCCTCCAGCGTATTGATTAGGTGGAATAGGGGAAGTGGGTATTAAAGGTGGCTATCACGGGTTAAAATGTGTCTTGTTTTTATGACACGCGGCAGTAAAAACCACAACAAAAATCATTCTTTGTAACAATTACTGACGACGATTAAAAATTATTTACAGCTTCCCTTTGTCAAACTTAATTATTTTTGAAAAACTATCGTACATATTTACGAAATAAAGTTAGAGATTTTTAAAATATTTTATTTCATGATTGTTCGCTTACTCATACATTTTTTTTAAATAAGGAATATTTTTAAAAAAAAACAAATGTTTGTTTAAACATCCATTTTTTAAACGATACCAATAATTTCTTACTGATTTCCTTTTTTCTGAACTGAGAAGATAATTTTTAAATAATTTTGTAAAATTACTTTTTGGTAGCTGATTTATTTTTTAATACAAAAATGTTTTTGTAAAGTATTTTGTTCATATGCTGTTTAATTATATTTTTCTGTCTATCAAAGCAAAACACGCATTGGGTTTTTATTTGAGATAAAATATTTTTGAAATATTATCGTAAGAATTTCCGAATTAAAGGTAAATTTAAAAATATACAGGCAGGATAGATTATAAAATATATAGAATTATGTGATTTAAATATACAGAGATTTATATTTTTTTAACATAGAGAGATTTAAATTTTTTATTATTTATTATAAATATATAAAAATTTACATTTTAAATTGTTAAAATTAATATATATATATTATTAAAATTATTAAAACTATTTACGGCTTCCCTTTGTCAAACTCAACTATTTTTGAAAAATTATCGTACATATTTAAGAAATAAAAGAAGGAAATTTTAAAATATTTTATTTCATGATTGTTTGCTTACTCATACTTTTTTTAAATAAGAAATATTTTAAAGAATAATAAATGTTTGTTTAAAGATCCATTTTTTAAACGAGGCTTATAATTTCACACTGATTTCTTTTTTCCTCAACGGAGAAGAGAATTTTTAAACAATTTTGTAAAATTACTTTTTGGTAGCTGATTTATTTTTTAATACAAAAATGTTTTTGTAAAGTATTTTGTTCATATACTGTTTAATTATATTTTTCCGGCTTTCAAGGCATAACAACCATCTTATTTTTATTTTTTTAAATTTATAAAATATTTTTGAATTATTTTCGTAAGAATTTTCGAAATAAAAGTGAATTTTAAAATGTACAGGCAGCATTGATTCTAAAATATATAGAATTATGTAATTTAAATATACAGAGATATATATTTTTTTAACATATAAAGACTTATATTTTCAATATTTATTATAAATATAAAGAAATTTATATTTTCAATAATTAATATTAATATATAGAAATTTAAATTTATTATTTATTTATTTTTAAATTTTATGTTTACGCTTTTTCTCCAGCGTATTGATTAGGTGGAATAGGGGAAGTGGGTATTAAAGGTGGCTATCACGGGTTAAAATGTGTCTTGTTTTTATGACACGCGGCAATAAAAACCACAACAAAAATCATTCTTTGTAACAATTACTGACGACGATTAAAATTATTTACGGCTTCCCTTTGTCAAACTTAATTATTTTTGAAAAACTATCGTACATATTTAAGAAATAAAAGAGAATTTTAAAATATTTTATTTCATGATTGTTCGCTTAGTCATACATTTTTTTAAAATAAGGAATATTTTTTAAAAAATAACAAATGTTTGTTTAAACATCCATTTTTTTAAATGATACTAATAATTTCTTACTAATAATTTCCGAGGCTAATAATTTCTTTTTATCTGAACATAGAAGAGAATTTTTATACAATTTTGTTAAATTACTTTTTGGTAACTGATTTTTGTAAAGTATATTGTTTATATACTGTTTAATTACATTTTTCTGGCTATCAAGGGATAACACGCATCTTGTTTTTAATCTTGTTCAGATAAAATATTTTTGAAATATTATTATTAGAATTTTCGAAACAAAAGATAATTTTAAAATATACAGACAAGATTGATTCTAAAATATATAGAATTGTATAATTTAAATATACAGAGATTTATATTTTTTTAAATTATAAAGATTTAAATTTTTATTATTTATTATAAATATATAAAAATTTACATTTTAAATTGTTAAAATTAATATATATATATTATTAAAATTATTAAAACTATTTACGGCTTCCCTTTGTCAAACTCAATTATTTTTGAAATACTATTGTATATATTTACGAAATAAAAAATAATTTTAAAATATTTATTTCATAATTGTTTCTTTATTGACACATTTTTTTAAAATAAGAAATATTTAAAAAAAAATTATAAATGCTTCTTTAAAGATCCGATTTTTAGACGAGGCTAATAATTTCTTCCTGATTTTCATTTTTCTTAAAGAAGAGATGTTTTAAACAATTTTGTTAAATTACTTTTTGGTAACTGATTTATTTTTTACTATAGAAATATTTTTGTAAAGTATTTTGTTCATATACTTTTTAATTATATATTTCTGGTTACCAAGGCACCTTGTTTTTATTTGGTTGACATAAAATATTTTTTAAATATTATCGTAAGAATTTTAGTCATAAAAGCAAATTTTAGAATATCCCGGCAAGATTGATTCTAAAATATATAGAATTATGGAATTCAAGGATGCAGCGATTTATATTTTTGTTAAACATAGAAATTTATGTTTTCAATATTTATTATAGATATACAGAAATTTATATTTTTAATTGTTAAAATTAAGCTATATTTTATTAAAATTATTAAAATTATTTACGGCTACCCTTTATCAAATTCAATTATTTTTGAAAAACTATCGTACATATTTAAGAAATAAAAGAAGGAAATTTTAAAATATTTTATTTCATGATTGTTCGCTTAGTCATACATTTTTTTAAAATAAGGAATATTTTTTAAAAAATAACAAATGTTTGTTTAAACATCCATTTTTTTAAATGATACTAATAATTTCTTACTGATTTCCTTTTTTTTCTAAACGGAGAAGATAATTTTTAAATAATTTTGTAAAATTACTTTTTGGTAGCTAATTTATTGTTTAATACAAAAATATTTTTGTAAAGTATTTTGTTCATATGCTGTTTAATTATATTTTTCTGTCTATCAAAGCAAAACACTAATTTAATTATACAAAGATTTATACTTTTTAAACACATAGAGATTTATATTTTCAATATTTACTATAAATATACAGAAATTTATATTTTAAATTGTTAAACTTAATATCTATTTTATTAAAATTAGTAAAATTATTTACGACTACCCTTTGGCAAACTTAATTATTTTTGAAAAAACTATCGTACATATTTACAAAATAAAAGAGTATTTTAAAATATTTATTTCATAATTGTTCGCTTACTAATATATTTTTTCAAATAAGAAATATTTAAAAAAATTAATAAATGCCTGTTTAAAGATTTATTTTTTTAAACGAGGCTAATAATTTCTAACTGATTTCCTTTTTTTCTGAATGGGGAAGAGAATTTTTAAATAATTTTGTTAAATTACTTTTTGGTAGCTAATTTATTGTTTAATACAAAAATATTTTTGTAAAGTATTTTGTTCATATGCTGTTTAATTATATTTTTCTGTCTATCAAAGCAAAACACGCATCTGGTTTTTAATCTTGTTCAGATAAAATATTTTTGAAATATTATTATAAGAATTTTAGTCATAAAAGCAAATTTTATAATATCCCGGCAAGATTGATTCTAAAATATATAGAATTATGTAATTTAAATACAAAGATGTTTATGTTTTCAATATTTATTATAGATATACAGAAATTTATATTTTTAATTGTTAAAATTAAGCTATATTTTATTAAAATTATTAAAATTATTTACGGCTACCCTTTATCAAATTCAATTATTTTCAATAGCTATCTTACATATTTACGAAATAAAAGTGAATTTTAAAATAATTTATTTCATGATTTATTTATTAATCCTAAATTTTTTTGAGATAAGGAATATTTAAAGAAAATAATAAATGTTTGTTTAAAAATCATTTTTAAACAAGGCTAACAATTTCTTACTGATTTCCAGTTTTCTGAATAGAGAAGAGAATTTTTAAATAATTTTGTGAAATTAGTTTTTGGTAACTAATTTATTTTTTTAATATAGAAATATTTTTGTAAAGTAACAGTAATTAGTTTTGTAAGTTCATATACTGTTTAATTATATTTTTCTGTCTATCAAAGCAAAACACGCATCTGGTTTTTATTTTTTGAGATAAAATATTTTTGAAATATTATCGTAAGAATTTCCGAAATAAAAGCAAATTTAAAAATATACAGGCAGGATTGATTCCAAAATATATAGAATCATGTGATTTAAATATACAGAGATTTATATTTTTTTAACATATAAAGATTTAAATTTTTATTATTTATTATAAATATATAAAAATTTACATTTTAAATTGTTAAAATTAATATATATATATTATTAAAATTATTAAATTTATTTACGACCTCTTATTGTCAAACTCAACTATTTTGGAAAAACTATCGTACATATTAAAAAAAAAGAATTTTAAAATTTTTTATTTCATGATTGTTCCTTTACTCATACATTTTTTTTAAAATAAGTACTATTTTAAAAAAATAATAAATGTTTGTATAATAATCTTTCTGAAATATTAGCGTAAGAATTTTCGAAATAAAAGAGAACTTTTGAATATACAGGCAAGATTGATTCTAAAGTACATAGAATTAAGTCATTTAAATATACAGAGATTTATGTTTTCAATATTTATTATAGATATACAGAAATTTATATTTTTAATTGTTAAAATTAAGCTATATTTTATTAAAATTATTAAAATTATTTACTTCAATTTGTAAAACTCAGATACTTTTTAAAAACTATCGTACATATTTAAGAAATAAAAGAAGAGAATTTTAAAATATTTTATTTCATGATTGTTGTTTACTGATACATTTAAAAAAATATTAAAAAACATTTAATGAAGGTTAGTTTAAAGATCTATTTTATTAAAAGAGGCTAATAATTTCTTACTGATTTCCTTTTTCCTCGATGGAGAAACGAATTTTTAAATAATTTTGTTAAATTACATCTTGGTAACTGATTTATATTTTTTAATATAAAAATATTTTGGTAAAATATCTTGTTTTTACTTTGTTGAGGTAAAATATTTTTGAAATATTATTATAAGAATTTTAGTCATAAAAGCAAATTTTATAATATCCCGGCAAGATTGATTCTAAAATATATAGAATTATGTAATTTAAATATAGAGATTTATATTTTTTAACATATAGAGATTTATATTTTCAATAGTTAAAATTAATGTATAAAAATTTATACTTTCAATAATTAAAATTAATATATAGAGATTTATATTTTCAATAGTTAAAATTAATATATAGTGATTTATACTTTCAATAATTAAAATTAATATATAGAGATTTATATTTTCAATAGTTAAAATTAATGTATAAAAATTTATATATTCAATAGTTAAAATTAATATATAGAAATTTATATTTTCAATATTTTAAATTTTAAATTGAAAATATTTATTTTAAATTTTGTACTTGAAATATTAATATTAAATTATATACTTGAAATATTAATTTTAAATTTATATTTAAAGTAGTTATTTTAAATTTAAAAACATACAGAAACATGAATTTTAAAATATATATGGAGGATGTTCACATATTTTTGTTACGATTTTGGCATTCTCCATGATTTTAATTAGAATGTTAAAAATCAGGATTGATATCAATTTCGAATAAGGATTAAATATCGTTTGAAGCATTTTATTTTAAACGAGGCTAATAATTTCTTACTGTTTCGTTTTTTCCTCGATGGAGTAACGAATTTTTAAATAATTTTGTTAAATTACATCTTGGTAACTGATTTATATTTTTAATAAAGAAATATTATGGTAAAATATCTGGTTTTTATTTTTTGAGATAAAATATTTTTGAAATATTATAGTTAGAATTTTTTAAATAAAAGCGAATTTTAAAATATATAGGCAGAATTGATTTTGAAATATATAGAATTATGCAATTTAAATATAGAGATTTATATTTTTTAACATATAGAGATTTATAGATTTATTTTCAATAGTGAAAATTAATATATTATAGAGATTTATATTTTCAATAGTTAAAATTAATATATAGTGATTTATACTTTCAATAATTAAAATTAATATATAGAGATTTATATTTTCAATAGTTAAAATTAATATATAGAAATTTATATTTTCAATATTTTAAATTTTAAATTGAAAATATTTATTTTAAATTTTGTACTTGAAATATTAATATTAAATTATATACTTGAAATATTAATTTTAAATTTATATTTAAAGTAGTTATTTTAATTTAAAATATACAGAGGCTTGAATATTAAAATATACCTGGAGGGTGTTCACATATTTTTATTACGATTTTGACTTTCTCCATGATTTTAATTAGAATTTTAAAATATCGTGATTGACATAGAATTGGGATAAGGATTAAATATCGTTTGAAGCATTAAAATTAATCAGCCTCTTAAAGTTTCGTTTAAAAAGTAACAATGAATTGAAGACTATAGTTCTGTTCTTTTCGAAGAAATATACTCTTATTCGATTATTTAAAAAATAATAAAAGCATGGATTTAATACTTCTGCGCTTAAACTGCGACATAATTAATAAAGAGGAAACTAATGTCAAAGTTCACATTTGACTGGAGAAAAAGCCTAAATAATGCGAACCCAACGGAGGTATTTATACCTGTTAATAAATCTAAAGTATTATTTCATGCTTTAAAATTAAATCAAATGCCCCAAATTGCTAACATAAAATCTGTAAATATGCGTGTAGGAACATTAGAATAAAATTATAAATTCTGATTTGAATCTTATCAAAACAAAACAATAATAAAAATATGATGTACACCTCCTAAGCATCGAAGACTAGTTTTGCTCTTTTCGAAGAAAAACATTCTTATTTAATTATTTAAAAATATGTAAAGTAATGTTTTAATACTTCTTTACTAAAATAAATGACATTATTAATAAAAGAGGAAACGTATATCATATTAAAGCATTTATCAGCCATATAATATTGTATTTACAACAGAAAATAAGATGTTATTTATTTTAAAAATGTGTAAATCATTGTTTTAATACTTCTTTACATAAAATAAATGGCATTATTAATAAAAGAGGAAAGAATATATAATAAAAAATAATTTATCAACCATATAATATCATATCTACAACAGTAAATAAGACGTTATATATTTAAAATTGCGTAAAATATTGTTTTAATACTTCTTTACATAAAATAAACGGCATTATAAATAAAAAAAGGGAAAAAATATATAATATTAAAGCATTTATCAGGAATATAATATTATATTTACAACAGTAAATAAGATGTAGTTTATTTAAGAATTGTATGAAGCATTGTTTTAATACTTCTTTTCATGAAATAAATGGCCTTATTAATAATAGAGGAAAGAATATGTAATATTAAAGCATTTATCAGACATATATATATATATATATATATATATATATATATATATATATATATATATATATATATATATATATATATTTACAACAGTAAATAAGATGTTAATCTAATTATAAATTACGTATATTCCACCACGCACCTTTGGCAACCCCTGGACTACAGAACAGAAGTTTTTATTACATTTCCTTCGTCGTATGATGAATGTGGCAACAGTGCAGTAAATAGTTGGCTAAGAAAAAGGACACGGTACTACTTAAGAATAAGGTTCCCCTTCGCTTCGGTTCTCTTCGTTAAGGTTTCGCTAATTTGACAAAATTAGCGAAGACTGGAAATTCAACTGGAAATTTTGATATACAGGGAAAAAAGGCACATATTATAAGTTCTATGCATCTCGTTTCTCTATTTTAAAAGAACAGATTACTAGCTAGTGAAAAATTGCTGATTTGAATTTAAAAATCTGTAGTAAGAAAAAGAAACTGTAGCTTAGAAACTTACAGAAGAAACTTACCTACAAATATTGAAAATATGGATTGGTTGTATAGTGGACATTATAACCTCGGGGAAAAGCAATCCTGGAATATTGCCTTTGTGGTATTTTTACCTCAAAATATCGGTAAATATACACGATATATTTTGAATTCTATATTATTTCCCTCCACTATCGCCATAGGTGTACTTTTATGAGAAGAAAATTGACTTTGGAGCTTAGTAAATGTTAAAGTATCTTGACTACTTAAGAATTGGGTTCCCCTTGGCAAATTTGGCAAAATTATTGGCGATGGTTTTTCTAATACACAAAGGTAATCCATCCAAACGTTGTATTTCTTGCTTTTAATGGCGACTTTAATTAATGCACAGTGCACCATCGTAATAGAATTATATACTCTCGCTTAATTAAACAAAACGACTTGGAAACCGGACATTTATATTTATGGACTGTTAATCCCTTAATAGTTTAAAAAGGTAATAGCTCCATATTGTCAAAAATCAAACATAGTGCACCATTAATGGCTTGTTATATCTATTTTTTTAAGCATTGAGTGCTTTTAATACATAAGAAAAGAGTTACACAAGGACAGCTAGATGTAAATATCATATAAATTATAATATAGATACAGATTGTTTGGACACGGCGAGATCAGGAAAAAATGTTAGGCGAGCATATTTAAACCATTATCGCCAAGTTGACGGTGGTACCCTGTTGTTTAGAGAAGCCAAGGACAACACTAAACATACAGACTTTCCAATATTGTTAACAAAATAAAAAAATTGATAAATTTCCAGTAACCTCCATTATCTTATTTTTTTAAATTTCTGATTTATTTTATACTTGTTTTTATGTCTTAATTAATTTTTTTACAAAATTTTTCTACATAAAATTTGATTGTCGTTTTAATTAAATTTCATTTTGTAATTCTTAATAACTAAATAGGCGAGTAAAATAGATGTATAAAATATGGAACAATATTTCAAACTTTGGTATAATGAACTCTTTGTGAAAAGTGGTGTTCAAATATTTTCTGTTTGTATTTAGGACAGTGGTTCCGAAACGTTTAGAAAGCTCTGAAATTGTTGATATTCTTCATCTTTTCCTTACACACTTGATTTTGATTTGAATGGAAATAAATTTCTTTGTTGATTCTGTAACACCGCTTCATTAAGATTTAATAACTGAACAACATTAAAACTTTTATATTCATTGTATTGATTTTTACAGGCATAGGGTCTTTAAAAGGTTCATACGCCTTAAAAGTCGAAAAAATGTAAAATAATTATTATTTTCGACATCTCGTATCTTGAAAACTACCAGTTTTACAAACATAATTTTTTAACATAGTTAGAACAAATTATTATCCCTTTACACATATCTCATTCATTTTTTAAACATAAAAATACTTTAGTTAGAAAATTTTAAATAAGCGACACTTTGCTGTTAACAATATAATGTAATCAAGGCTAATCTTTGTATGGTAGCCATGTATTTCGTTCGTGACTACTGCGACATATACCTGATGCACGGCCGATGTAATAAAAATGCCTTACAAACTGTTATTGAACGTGCCCGTGCATATACTGCTAACGCAAACATACTATGTAAGGAAATTAAAATATTAGTCAAAATTCCTTAGGCTTACGACAATGAAGAGATTTAAGGAAATTACAATTTAATAACAGTATTTCACCTCTAAGAAAAGTCAAACTTATTTCATATTTTTCTTAATCGAATTTGTTAGGTAAGAAAACATTCGAAAGTATAATACTTTAATAGAATTATTGTCAAAATGCATTACGCCTATTTATCTATATTACTTAATAATCCTATTTCGAACAAAATAATAAAAATATTGAATTTAAAAGAATTTAAAGCGCATGATTACTTAAAGTATAATTAATTTATGATAAACTTATTGTTTTAAAACATACTATACTATCTCATAATAACTTATAACCTAAATTTGTATATATTTAAGATACATATATGTTTCTAAAAAATATTTGAATAAAGGGAATTTTTTCTTAAAAATTAAAAATTTATCATAACAAATAAAAACACACTTTTCAAAATATGCAAGAAAATTTAGGTTCAGTCAGATGGAAATTGTATTGTATGCCAACCTTTAAAAATTTCATGAGAAAATATTAAAAATTATTGAGGTAACATGCACGTTACATAAAAAACACAATTTGAGAAAAATCAAGTGAAAGTTTTGTAAGTTTAAATTTGTTTACTGGAAACAGATGGCACTTTTAATTCATAACTCTTCTTAATATTAAAATTTTTTTAAGTGGATTATTTAAAAATGTTCGGAACTGAATTCCTCGTCACATATGTTTTTTCTAAAAAATGGAATTTTTTGTCGATTTAACAGTCGTATTACCCCAAAAACGATAGTCTACTTTGCTGAAAATATTATTAATCTAATTCAATATCCCGATCAAAATAAAACAATTTAATGTATACATTACAATTATTGAGACTACTTAAGAATTGGGTTCCCCTTGGCAAATTTCGAGATAAGATTGGCGATATTTACTAAAATACAAAGGTAATCCATCCATACATTGTATTTCTTGCTTTTTCTGGCGACTTTACTTAATGCACAGCTCGCTATTGTAATAGAATTATATACTCATACTTAATTAAAGAAAACGACTTGAAAACCGGATATGTATATTTAAGGGCAATTAATCCCTTAACAGTTTACAAACTCAAAAGCTCCAAATTATTAAAAATCAGCCATAGTAAACCATTAACGGTTTGTTATATCTAATTATTTTCAAACACTGTGCACTTTTAATATATAAGAAAAGAGTTACACAAGCAGAGTTGGATGCAAATCTATCTATATATATATAAATGAATTTGTGTCTGTCTGTCTGTTCTCAATAGACTCAAAAACTATGCATCCAATCGCCGTGAAAATTTGGGAAATGTTTAGTTATATCCCTGGGAAGGTTTTTGTAAATTTTCAACGTTCGAAATTCATTCCTTCCCCCTTTTTCGAGCATTTCATGTCATTATTCCAAGCATTATTTTCCCCGGTTAAACGCAAACGATTAAGTTTTTAATTTATCGCATCATATCTAAGGGAAAGAAGCAATATTTCTAGCAATGTGACGTCATCCCAAGTAATTGTTTTAAACGCAGTTTTCCACGGTTAAAAGCAGGAGATTAAAATGTTCAATTCATCACATAATAAATAGGTGAAAATGATATTTTTCTATCATTATGACGTCATTCATTTAAATATTTCATTTATTCATTTCTTATTTTATATTATTTAAAATCGTCTGCTTAGTATCTATTCGATTTGAACTGAAAGTTGAGATATAAAGTGATTCACTTTCATTTCTATGTGACGCAAATTATAGCATTTTTATATGAGAACTAATTTTAAATTTAATTCTTGGTTCATTTTTATGTTACAATGAAATGCATATCAACAATATTCTAAGTACAAAAAGTACAAATTTCAGTGACTCTCATGGCCAAATAAAACCTATCATTTTATATAGTTATCTTCATATTCATATGGTTGTCGATATGAATGTGTGTTTCTGTTTCACACAAAACTATGTGGTTTGTCATAAATTTCCTTAATTTTGGAAAACATTTATTACTACCAACAAAATTAGCACTGTTGCTGTCAAAACCTGTGCTTCCTATTCTATCACGTAATATGGCAAGATCTGTTAACTTTGCTAATCAACGTACAGTAGTAATACAGTAATGCAATTTAGGGTTAAGCTTATATTTTACAATAAAAGAAGTTTGAGCAAATTTAATATAAGACAAATTCGATTATAAAAACTCAATATTGTTATAATACGCTTATAATAGAAATATATAAACATGCCAATGACTCGAACTGAACTGTGACGAATTTAGAGAGTTATTCACGAAAAATAAATCTTTGTTTAAAAGTAATATATTAAGTTCACCGTAGCGAAGCACGGGCAAACTTGCTAGTATATATATATAAATGAATTTGTGTCTGTCTGTCTGTTCTCAATAGACTCACAAACCATACATCCAATTGCTGTGAAAATTTGGGAAATTATTAGGTATATCCCTAGGAAGGTTTTTGGAAACTTTTAACGTTCAAAATCTTTTCCTTCCCTCTTTTTCGAGCGTTTCATATCATTATTCCAAGCATTATTTTCCCCGGTTAAACACAAACGATTCACTATTTAATTTATCGCCTCATAACTAAGTGAAAGAATAAGCAATTTCTAGCAATGTGACGTCATTCTGTTAATCGCATGTAATTCTTTTAAGCGCAATTTTCATAGGTTAAAAGGAGATTAATATTTTCAATTTATCAAATTTTAACGAGGTGAAAACAATATTTTTTTTATCATTATGACGTCATTCCTTTAAATATCTCATTTATCCATTTCTTACTTTATATTATTTAAACATCGTAGTATAAATTCGAATTTAGATATAAAGTGATTCACTTTCATTTCTATGTGACTCAAATTATAGCATTTTTATATAAGAACTAATTTTAAATTTAATACTTGGTTCATTTTTACGTTAGAATGAAATGTTTATCAACAATATTCTAACAACAAAAAGTACAAATTTCAAAGATTCTCATGGGCAAATTAAAACCTATCCTTTTATATAGTTATCTTCATATTCATATGGTTGTCACTATGAATGTGTGATTCTGCTTCGTACAAAACCATGAGGTGTGTCTTAAATGTCCTTAATTTTGGACAACATTTTTTAATTCAAACAAAATTAGCACTGTTGCTGTCAAAACCTCTGCTTCCTATTCTACCACGTAATATGGCAAGATCTATTAATGTTGCTAATAAACGAACAGTAGTAATACAGTAATGTAATTTAGGGTTAAACTTATATTTTACCATAAAAAAGTTTGAGAAAATTTAATATAAGACACAAATTCAATGCAGATTTAATCGCTAGCATGTAAACATATATTTTGTTATTTTTATTTATTGATATTAAGAACATATTATAATACGATTATAATAGAAATATATACATATGCCAATGACTCGAACTGAACTGTGATGAATTAAGAGAGTTATTCACGAAAAAAAAAATCTTTGTTTAAAAGTAATATATTAAGTTTACCGTAGCGAAGCACGTGCACACTTGCTAATATCATATAAATTATAATATAGATACAGATTATTTGGACAATGTGAGGCCAGGATAACATGCTAGGCTTCCATACTTAAACCATTATCGCCAAGTTGGCGGAGGAACCTAGATCTTTAGTCAAGCCCTAATATTACACATACTAGCGTATAGCCCATCATATGATGGGATTAGTAAAATTTTTTAATATTCCAGAACTGTTAAGTGCCCAAGGAGGCATGTAAAAAATGGTTTGTTTTTTGACAGAGAATTATTTGGTTCATTCTCAATAATTTATTTATCGTCATACTCCTCTAGAGTCTCCCGTCCTGTAATGCAGTTTAGAATCACATTGAATTCATTTAGTCAAACCGTGTGGTTATGTATAATAAACAAACACACAAACGAACAAACTTCTTAATTTCTAAATATATAAATCAAAAGTTAGATATTTATTAGTCCGCGAAATAGACTCCTAGACTTATATGAAAAGAATTTATTGTTAATACCGGTGATAAAGTTTTCATTGCAACAAAAAAAAATCGATGATTCAATTTAAAATTATCACACATGTACCTAATCTATTACTTAAGCCAAATATAAAAGAAAATCATTTACGTCATATCTAAGTTTAGTGATAAAAGATATTAAAATAGTGTAGACGATACGTAAACAGTTTAAAATATGAAATGATTAAATGAGATGTTTAAAGGAATGACGTCACAATGCTAGAAAAATTGTTATTTTTACCTATTTATTAAATGATAAATGGATAATTTTAATCGGCTGCTCTTAACCGGGGAAAATAGGGCTTGAAATAATGACATTAAACTCTCGAAAAGGGGGGAAGGGTTGGATATCGAACGTTTAAAAGACGACAGTATTTTTTGCTGTGATATGAAGAATATTTATACAAATTTATTTTAGAATCGGATAGATAGTTTAGAAGAAGGTGAATTTTATTCTCTTTGAAAGGATGCCTGTATCCATTCCAGGTCCAACCGCTTCATAAATTGGAGGACAGACGGACAGATAACTTAGGTTATTATTATATAGGGGATATAAATATTTAATTTACATATGTGTTGACCTTTGTCATGCACATATTTTATCTATTACAAACTCTATAAATTAATATCGGGCTGTTGAAAGAAACTTTTTAAAACATTAAAAGCAAACTTTCAAACTTTAGATTAATATTCTAGCAAATAGGCAATTTATACGTGCTTAAAATAAAGAGAGAGGCTTAATATTTCAAATATTCTACGCAAGTCTCACAATCTTATAAAGCAATTAATAATCTCAGTAGAATACATAATAATTTTAGTCTGATACTTGTAGTTGGCACAATCAGACTAATAGAGTAAATTATCTAAATAGATAAGAGTATATTTACAAATCTCGTTACAACTAAATGCAGTGGATATATCCTAATGGAGTATTTAAAACTCTGTTTTAGTTATGGAAAGATAAGTTTTACGAAAGATAGAAACGCTTTTCTTATATCTGTTAAAATAATCTTTTTTGTATAGAATCATATTACAATAAAACAGATTTATACTCGTTCCTGAATATTTTTTCGATGAAATATTTGATACGCCTCTAAAAAAATCCTTCATTTTTTTTATTTTAGATGGGCAAATCTTAAATTTTCTTCGAAACTTTCTATCTGTATAATAGGTTTGAATTATATCACTAGCTATTGTATTTCTCGAGAGATTTGTAAAATCCTGGATAAAGTTGGAAGCGCTCCAGAGGGCGTTTAAATATTTTGTCTTTCTCAAAGACGCTGAATTTTATGTTTTTATGTGTAATGTGATAGAAAAAGTTTTTTTCTCTCGTTTGAGTAAATGCTACAGTTGTAGTTCCTTTAATAAATATTTTATGTGCTTAGCAGTAGGTCATTAATAATTCAGATTTTATGTTGAACATAACTTCATTTAAAAGCGCTGTGTATTTTTCAAATAAATCTTTTGTTAAATTTTAAGATGGTTGTATTTAACACTGAAAACTCAATCTTATTGTTTTTAATGAAGGCATTTGAAAAAATAAGATGCCATTAGAAATATGAATAAGAATAACTTGTAGTAGTTTAAAATTCAACAGTAAAATAGTTTTTTTTTTAATTTAACGTACTCGAAAATGCTATGTCAGGAATATAATTAAATAAAATTGTTTTCAAACGTCAAACTACATGTCAATTAATTAAATTATGGTAACAATTTAAAACGGGATAAAAATAATGCAGATTTTGTGTTGAACATGACGTCATTTAAAAGCTCTGTGTATTATTCAAATAAATTCTTGTTAAATTTTAAGAGGGTTCTAGTCAACACACACACACACACACACACACACACACATACACACACACACACACACACACACACACACACACACACACACATATATATATATATATATATATATATGTGTGTGTGTGTGTGTGTGTGTTGGAACCAGGGATGGAAAAACTACGAGCAGCGGTCAAACTCCCTCTAGCATGAAATTTTATGCTGACAGCAGATAAAATTTTAAGTTTCCGGTCCGAGTCAAATTAAAAGAGGTATATATTTATATATTATATATCCATCTCCCTTTCTACTTTCTTTAAATATTATATCCCAAATTTGGTATATCACGCCCAATATATCAGCTCTATGTGTGCTTCATATTATATAACTCAACAAGTGTTTTCATCTATGACCTTAGAAAGAATAATATCAGAATTAATAATTTGTAAAGTTAATAATATCAGTAGAATGCATAATAATATAAGTTTGATACTTGTAGTTTGAAAAATCAGACTAATAGAGTAAACTGTCTAAATAGATAAGAGTGTATTTACAAATCCCATTACAACTAAATGCAGTGCATATATCCTAATGGAGTATTTAAAACTGTAGTTATGGAAAAATAAGTTTTACGAAATATAGAAATACTTTTCTTATAAGCTGTTGAAATAATCTTTTTTTTTATAGAATCATATTACAATAAAACAGATTTATACTCGTTCATGAATATTTTTTCCATGAAATATTTGATACGCCTCTAAAAAAATCCTTCATTTTTTTATTTCAGATGGGCAAATCTTAAATTTTCTTCGAAACTTTCTATCTGTATAATAGGTTTGAATTATATCACTAGCTATTTTATTTCTCTAGATATTTGTAAAATCCTGGATAAAGTTGGAAGCACTCCAGAGGGCATTTAAATATTTTGTCTTTCTCAAAAAAGAAGCTGAATTTTATGTTTTTATGTGTAATGTGATAGAAAAAGTTTTTTTTCTCTCGTTTGAGTAAATGCTACAGTTGTAGTTTCTTTAATAAATATTTTATGTGCTTAGCAGTAGGTCATTAATAATGCAGATTTCATGTTGAATATGACGTCATTTAAAAGCGCTGTGTATTTTTCAAATAAATCTTTTGTTAAATTTTAGGAAGGTTCTAGTTAACACTGAAAACTAGATCTTATTATTTTCAATGGTTGTATTTGAAAAAGTAAGATGCCATTAGAAATATGCATAAGAGTAATTTGTATGTAGGAGTTTAAAATTTGACAGAAAAATAGGTTTTTTTAAATTTAACATAGTCTGAATATCTTTTGTCAGGAATATAATTAAGTAAAAGTATTTTCAAACGTCAAACTACATGTCAATTGATTAAATCATGGTAACAATTTAAAATGGAATTTAAAAAAATGCAATACAGGCCGTTAATAATGCAGATTTCATGTTCAACTTGACGTCATTTAATAGCATTGTGTCTTTTTCAAATAAATCTTTTGTTAAATTTTAAGAAGGTTCTAGTTAACACTGAAAACTAAATCTTATTGTTTTCAATGGTTGTAAATACGCTTAAGAATAATTTGTATGTATGAATTTAAAGTACGAAAATAAAATAGTTTTTTTTTAAATTTAACATACTCGAAAAATCTTTTGTCAGAAATATAATTAAGTAAAAGTGTTTTCAAACGTCAAACTACATGTCAGTAAATTATGGTAACAATTTAAAATGGAATAAAAAAATACAATGCAGGTCATTGCTAATACTTATTTCGTGTTGAACATGACGTCATTTAAAAGCTCTGTGTATTTTTCAAATAAATCTTTAAGAAGGTTCTAGTTAACACTGAAAACTAAATCTTACTGTTTTTAATGAATGTATTTGAAAAAGTAAGATGCCATTAGAAATATGCATAAGAATAATTTGTATGTGGGAGTTTAAAACTAGACAGTAAAATAGTTTTTTTTAATGAAATATACTCGAAAATGCTATGTCATGAATATAATTAGGTAAAAGTGTTTTCAAACGTCAAACTACATGTCAGTTAATTAAATTATAATTGTTATTAAATTAACTCTATTGGAAATGTTCCATTCGAAAGTTCGATTTTGTCTGTCTCAAAAAAGAAGCTGAATTTTATGTTTTTTGTGTGTAATGTGATAGAAAAAGTTTTTTTCTCTCGTTTGAGTAAATGCTACAGTTGTAGTTTCTTTAATAAATATTTTATGTGCTTAGCAGTAGGTCATTAATAATGCAGATTTCATGTTGAACATGACGTCATTTAAAAGCGCTGTGTATTTTTCATATAAATCTTTTGTTAAATTTTAAGATGGTTCTAGTTAACGCTGAAAAATAGATCTTATTGTTTTCAATGGATGTGTTTGAAAAAGTAAGATGCCATTAGAAATACGCATAAAAATAATTTGTATGTAGGAGTTTAAAATACGACAGTAAAATAGTTTTTTTTTTAATTTAATATACTTGAAATATCTTTTGTCAGAAATATAAGTAAAAGTGTTTACAAACGCCAAACTACACATCAGTTGAT
Source organism: Pardosa pseudoannulata (assembly GCA_032207245.1). NCBI lineage: Eukaryota > Metazoa > Arthropoda > Arachnida > Araneae > Lycosidae > Pardosa > Pardosa pseudoannulata. Next base: position 38,109,320 of record CM063500.1, read on the forward strand.
TAAATTATGGTAATAATTTAAAATGGAATAACAAAAATTTAATGCAGGTCATTAATAAGGCAGATTTCGAGTTGAACATGATTCATTTAAAAGTGCTGTGTATTTTTTAAATAAATCTTTTGTTAAATTTTAAGGTTGTAGTTAACTCTGAAAACCAAATCTTATTGTTTTCAATGAATGTGTTTGAAAACGAAAGATGCCTTTAGAAATTGCATAAGAATAATTTGTAAGTAGGAGTTTAAAATAGATTATTTAAACAGTAAAATATTTTTTTTTTAATTTAACATACTCGAAAATGTTATGTCAGGAATATAATTAAGTAAAAGTGTTTTTAAACGTCAAACTACATGTCAGTTAATTAAATTATAATTGTTGTAAAATTAACTCGATTGGAAATGTTCCATTCCAAAGTTCGATTTTAGAATTCAAAAGTGTTCCGTTTTATATTTTCATGGGTGAGATGTGATTGGTCAGTCAACAGATGTATTGATGACGAACCTAAAGGTAGCGCATTAGAAGAGTCAGAAATTCTCCGTATTTATTAATGGTGGCTTAGGTACGTAAAACAAGTTCATGGTTGTTAGTGGTTCGGCAAGTTCTCAAACGATATTTTTCGAAGTTTCAGGCCACTTCTAGGGATTTTTTCGGCGTTGTGTCTGTGTGCAAATTATGAGGACCCACTGTGTGTTGTGGGGTGTAATATTTTCCGCATTATAGTGCATCCATAATGAAATATCTAACATATACCTGCGGTTTAGTAGCGGAAAATTCTCTAAAAACAAGTGCCCGCGCATTGGAAATAATCCCCTATACAATAATAGCCTAAGTTATCTGTACGTCTGTCCTCCAATTTATGAAGCGGTTGGACCTGGAATGGATAGAGACATCCAAAGAGAATAAAGTTTATCTTCTAAACTATCGATCCGATTCTAAAATAAATTGGTATAAATAGGCTTCATATCAGAGCAAAAAATACTGTCATCTTTAAAACGTTCGAAATCCAACCCTTCTCTCCTTTTCGAGAGTTTAATGCCATTATTTCGAGCCCTATTTTCCCCGGTTAAGAGCAGGCGATTCAATTTATCCATTTATCACTTAATAAATAGGTAAAAATAACAATTTTTTCTATCATTGTGACGTCATTCCTTTAAACATCTCATTGAATCATTTCATATTTTAAACTATTTAAATATCGTCTACACTATTTTAATATCTTTTATCACTGAACTTAGATATTACGTAAATGATTTTCTTTTATATTTGGCTTAAATAATAGATTAGGTACATACGTGATAATTTTAAATTTAATCATCGATTATTTTTTGTTGCAATGAAACTTTTACCACCGGTATTAACAATAAATTCTTTTCATATAAGTCTAGGAGTCTATTTCACGGACTAATAAATATCTAACTTTTAATTTATATATATTTGGAAATTAAGAAGTTTGTTCTTTTGTGTGTTTGTTTATTATACATAACCACACGGTTTGACTAAATGAATTCAATGTGATTCTAAACTGCATTACAGGATCGGGAGACTCTAGAGGAGTATGACGATAAATAAATTATTGAGAGTGAACCAGATAGTTCTCAGCCAAAAAACAAACCATTTTTTACCTGCCTCATTGGGTACTTAACAGTTCTGGAATATTAAAAATTTTACTAATCCCGTCATATGATAGGCTATTTGCTAGTATTGTAGGAAAAGACAACGACCAGATAACGTTAAACATATTTATTAGGGACGAACACTTACAAGGGACATGGACAATCTAGACCAGGGATGGGCAAACCACGACCCGCGGGCCAACTCCGGCTAGCCGGAAGGTTTTATGGGTCCTAAAATAGAATTTTAAGTTGTCGGTCCGAGGCAAATTAAAAGAGATATATATTTATATATTATATATACATCTCTTTTTCTACTATGTTTAAATATTATATCCTAAATTTAGTATACCACACCCAATAGATTAGCGCTATGTTTGCTTCATCTTATATAAGAGAACAAGTGTTTTCATCTATGAATATTAGAAAGAATAATTTCAGAATTAATTATTTCAGAATTAATAATACCAGTAGAATGCATAATAATTTTAATCTGATACTTGTAGTTGGCACAATCAGACTAATAGAGTAAACTGTCTAAATAGATAAGAGTATATTTACAAATATCATTACAACTAAATGCAGAGCATATATCCTAATGGAGTATTTAAAACTCTGCTTTAGTTATGGAAAGATAAGTTTTACCAAAGATAGAAATGATTTTCTTATAAGCTGTTGAAATAATCTTTTAGCGCTATGTTTGCTTCATCTTATATAAGAGAACAAGTGTATTCATCTATGAATATTAGAAAGAATAATTTCAGAATTAATTATTTCAGAATTAATAATATCAGTAGAATGCATAATAGTTTTAATCTGATACTTGTAATTTGAAAAATCAGACTAATAGAGTAAACTGTCTAAATAGATAAGAGTATATTTACAAATACCATTACAACTAAATGCAGTGCATATATCCTAATGGAGTATTTAAAACTCTGCTTTAGTTATGGAAAGATAAGTTTTACTAAAGATAGAAATGCTTTTCTTATAAGCTGTTGAAATAATCTTTTTTTATAGAATCAGAAACAGTTAGAAGTTGACTGACAGATGAGCATTTAACCTCGTTTATTAAAATGAGTACATCTCACTTTGAACCTCAATATAAGGAACTTTTAAAAATGAAATCGCAATTTCATTCATCTAATTGACATATTTTAATTTTAAAACTTGTATATTGTTTTTAAAATTTTAGAAAAATTTATCTTGACACTTCAAACTTTTTTTTTCTTTTTTTTGGCCAGCTACCGAAAACGTTTGTACATAACTGATCTAGATAATCAAGCACCAATCGCGGTCCATACACCATGAGGACCTCCTGGTTTGTCCCAACGATGGTGGGCAGATCGCAAGTACTGGGCACCTCATGCGGCTATTTGCCAAGTACGAGGCATGTTTTTTAAGTAAGTACCGTTTTGGAATTAAAAAAAGACGTGCAAAGTTATTGCAATAATTTTATTTTTACATGAAAGCATGTACCTTAATCTACTTTTCTACATAATTTCCGTGAATACTTGTCCTAACGTGGCACCAGTTTTTGAATACCCTCCTCATAAAATT
>CM063500.1:38117486-38142486 GCA_032207245.1 Pardosa pseudoannulata
AATTCATGAATAATTTTTTTCTTTTTTTATGTATTATAATTTTTTATGAGTAACATTTAAAAAATATGCTCTCTTTTATAGAAATAAATTTTAGATAGAATTTCTTTCTTTTAAAGAATTAAATTTTAGGTAGAATATATTTCTTTTATAGAATTAAATTTTATAGAATTTACTGACTTTATAAATTTCCGTTCTCAATATAATGGAATTAAAATACTTTCTCTTAAAAGTAAATACATAATTATTAAGTGCAAAGTATACCTTTTGGTTTTAAAAGCTGTAGAAAACTTTTTACACGCACTTATGCATCACGAAATGTTGTACGGTATTTTGTTAAGTACTTATTTGATTCTCTGTATTTAATTGAAAAATAAAAGTATTATTGATGTCTATAGAATAAAATTGTAGTTACACTACTTTAGTAGTTAATTTAAGAGATTTCGCTTAATTAAAAATATTGAAGTGTTTAAAATTAAAGGATTTTTATATTCTCTGAAATTAAAATGACTCTTGCCAATATCGAAAAATGGCTTTTATATAGATAAAGAAAATTTTTAGACCTTAATATTCTGTTACATTACGTGAAACCTCATAAAAAATTCGCTAAAAATACTGGAAGAATTTCATTTTTTATATTACTTGAAGCACTCCCCTTAATTTTGAAAAGCTTGGAAAACAATCTCAAGTTACAATCTTTAATAATAACAGCTATTCCATACCCTTGCTTTGTCAGGAACGTGGTCAAAGTTAGATCAGGTTAATACAGTTTTTTCTTATAAATGAAAAGCATGCTTTCATTGAATTTAATCTTGTATCAAAGGCGTTTTCAAGGGTATTTTTGTTTTTGACTCTTGAACTTTTACTTTGAAATTTTCGAGAGCTTTTGCTAAAGTAGCGAACTTTAAGTATTAAGCAAGTTTTTAACCTAATTAGGTTAGATATTAATAGAAACACTGCAATGTTGTTATTGAATAAAACATTTTTAATGGTGACATATTGTTACATTTCGTTGTAAGTTCTTTCAGGATTCTTTGTAACTAAAATAACAAAAGTAAATACAATCAACTTTAATTTCAATCTTTACTAAAACAATCTCCAAACTTTAAAAAAATACTTATTAAAAATATGAGAGTTTTACTGATTATTAAGCTATATTTTGCTGTGACTATAAAATATTCATAAATTTTAAAACAAAAGAAAAACAAAAACATTTTTGTTCCAACATTTTTTTGTTTGTTGTTGTAGTATTTTTTAATTTTTTTTTGAAAATAATAAATATATCGTGTGTTTCCAATAATGAACTATCATTAGAACTATCATTCATCTTCAGAAGAAACATTTTAATGCAAGCTAAGATTGTCGATTATTTTTTTAATTTATAGACTATTTTTATTCTTATGAAAGAATTGCAATATCCATTTCACATTTCACCATTTTATTAAAACTTTATATTGCTTCAGTTTAAAAATACAACTTCGCTTAACAGTCATACAAAGGTTACTCTGAAATTTTTCAGATACCCGCAGACGAGAATTTGCAAAATAAAATTAATAATTAATTAATTAATTTTAAAATACAAAATATTTTAACATAGAAAACTTTTTTTTACTCACTTACTTCAACTTGTTTAACGTAGAATAAATTTTAAACAGAAGAGAAAATGCAGTTGAAGCGAGAACATTTTCGCGATTTGATTTTCTACGGTTTAAAAGCAGGATTAAACCAAGAAGAATGCTTTCAACGGTTGCAATTGGTATGTGGTGATGAATCTCCAGCTCGTGCTACTATATTCAGATAGTTTAAAGAATTTAGCAGAGGTCGCAGTTTTTTTTTCAGGATGAAAAACACAAAGGGAGGCCGTCATCGGCAGTAATCCCGGATAATGAGTCTGCCATGCGAAAAATGTTAACGGATGATAATCGCTGTACCTATAAAATTATACAAAAGAACTTAACATTGGATCCGCAACTATAAACAAAATTATTAATGAAGAATTACATATGAAAAAAGTAGTTTACCGTTGGGTTCCCCATAATCTAACTGAGCACCTAAAAGGGGAGGGTATCAGAATCAGTAAAGAAATTCTTAAATTGGTAAATGATGGTGGCCACCGCATCATTTCTAAAATTGTAACGGGTGATGAAACGTATGTACCGATTTTTGACGTTCCAACACGTCAAGAAAGCAAAGTATGGGTCTTTGAAGATGATCCCCCGCCGACAATGGTGAAAAGACAACGGGCACTGAAAAAAGTGATGTTTGCCGTTTTCTTCAGAAGTACGGAATTTGTCAAAGCTATTAAGTTGGAAGGACAGAAGACAGTAACAACAAACTGGTATACAAGTAAATGTCTTCCACAAATTCTACAAGAAGTGAATGGTAAGGTACTAATGCTTCACCATGACAACGCATCTTCACATACAGCACGAATTAAAAGTTGAGTTTTTTAGTAGACAAAAGCAAATTAAAGTGATAGAATATCCACCGTATTCACTTGATCTAGCTATGTGGAACTTTTGGTTATTCTTTAATCTAAAAAAGAACTTACGTGGACGTCGTTTTCATTCAGAAGAAGAGATTGATGTGGCTATAAGTGCATTTTTTCCTCTATTCCAAGTAATGAATGACTCGAGGTATTTAATCTGTGGAAAATTCGTCTACAAAAAGTGCATTGTGCTGGAGGAGACTACTTTGAACACACCTAAAATTTTGTAAGTATAAATTTAGAAACCTAGTGGTATCTCAAATATATCAGAGTGACCTTGGTATACGTGTATAGAGCCAGTAATTAAAATTTGGATATTTTAAAAGATTTAAGATGATACCAAAAGCGTTTTGAGTCTGCATAAAAAATACCTAACAACAAGCAAAGCATTCAAATTTCGAAATAACTTGCTTTTATATGTAATGAACTGCAACATACAGTTTTATTAAAAGTAGAATATTTAAATTTAAGATACTAAAATTGACTTCTAGTTTAAAATTATAATTTAACTTTCATATTAAGTCTACAATAAAATTACAGAAAATATCAACTACAGTTTAGTTTTGTCTTTATAACTGTTTTTTAAGAAGTATATACCTGGTCGACCGAGGCTTAGGCAAAAAGAGCTGCTAATGACAGGTTGGGATGCAATACTAAATTGAAGACCTTATATGTCTCTGGACAAGAAAAGAAGTAATAATGATGTTGATGATCAAAGTAACTTAGTTTTGTATCTAGCATTGCATTAACGACGTATTTTGGATTGTCTCACTTTATTGCTACAAACTACAAGGGACAATATCTTTTCTGTAAGATACCAAAACAATTTTTTGAAATGAATTTTGGTATCTTACAGACGAGGTACTGATTGTATTCTCAGATAGGAGATCGATGGCAAGTTTTTATGTTATATAAAAATGAAACATTTGTAAATCATTCCAAAGAACATTTATGACAGAACATTTATAGCCTGTTGTTTTGATATTATCGTGTCAGTAGGTAATAGTTGTATTCACCGGTCAAGAAGAGATTGTTATCGTGTATAACATTCATGTAGCATTCATTTTTTCAATTAGTAGATCTACGTAGTGAATGACTGTGCCGGTTTCAAGCTCTACAGTCTACCTTCAGTTCTAATAAGACTCCGAAAAGTTTCCACGCCAGCGACGGAATTTGAACCTGAATAAAGATCATTGTAGTGTGTAAAATCAAGGCTGTGTGTTATATCACTCAAATTTGTTTTTCATTCTTAAATTCTTATTAACCCTCTAAGCGGTTCGCACGTACAATTCTACCAAACCGATAACGTCTTCAAAACGTACAATTTTCGACCTTCAAAAACGCCCTGAAAATGGGTGTAATGTATATTTTTGCCAGTGTTATCCTCCATGGAGTTTTGCGGTAGGAGGATCAGGTCGATTGTTTAGGAACTGCACCCCTCTCTGACTGATATTTATTGAGAGATGCACCCGTAGCCCCTGAGGAACAAAGACGCTGATAGCTTTTCATGGCTTTGTAAATTTCTATTTCGAAGTATTTCGTTTGCGGTAACAGATGTATCTCTAATTGCACCACTTAAATATCTTTGATGACTTTCGTAACAAAATATAAATAAGTCTCTTAAAGAATATTTTATTTGTACTTTTAGAATCCATTATTTCTTATGGGATGATCTTCGAGACTTGAAGAGCTTTATGTGTATTAAAAATTAACAACCTATAACATCTATTTATATATCTATTTATAACCGGAAGTAAAGAGACAATAACGAGGGTAGATTTCCCGTATTCCATTCTAGTCGACAAAGGGTGAAGGAAAAGATAATAGAACGTTTTTGTCACTGACGCAGTAAACCTTTAGCGTATTTTTTGGGGACTTTTTTTCCTCGAGGTGTTCCACTCGGAGGGTTAAAAACCTAGAAAACAAAGGATGTGTTCGATCTCCGGAACTGTGGTAAATCTATAACTATTATACTGCGAAATAACTCTGTAATACTTTTGAAATAAATTCTCAATTTCTAAGGAACGTTTAGATTTTATTACATATTTCATTGTACGTGTGTGTTCCTGAACTGATGGCCATATTAGATTTCTTTCGTCCCAATATGGGAACATTCTATAGTGACAATAAGAATAATAAATATTACAGGCATTCATTAAATCATTCACCAAAATGGGAAGGAGGAAATGGTCCCTCCTTTAGTACACCGCTATTGGTCAATATTCCATTCACAATACAGTTCACTGTCCTCTACTATAGTTGTCTTTAAATGGAAGGAGGTTTGGAGAAAATATATAGCATCCTCAGAAGAAAACGTGCCAAATTGTAAGCTAGCTGAGGCAACTGAGTACCCAGAGGGTTCCCAAACTGTCCTCTAATCTAGGTGTAGCTACTTTCATAGATTTTCTATTTCAAAAGCCCTCTAGTGGCCCACTAAGAAATTCAATAACAACACCACTCCTAGCGGTATTCTGAGAAGAACCTGTGCACCATTGTAAGCTATAATGTTACTACTAGATAAAACTGAGGTAACTGGATATTAGAAGAGCTCCCACACAGGCCTCCCTTCCAATAATTACTTTTATACTTTTTCCAAGTCAAAAGCCCTCTAGAGGTCAAAAGAAATTCCATTACAGCACCACCTAGCCTAACTTTCTTGCAATCTAGAATGTAACGAGAAAGCTGAGGCAACTGGGTACCAAAAGAGTATGTATTCATGTCGGTCTGGCGAACTAACGTGTTTTTGCGAGGCTCTTGGCCAATTGAAATTTCTTTCTAGAGAAATATTTGGAAAGTGTAGGTACATTAGACTTCGTAAAATCAATATAATCATTTCTGTGCCTGTATTTTCTAGAATCAATGGAACATTTTGCTGCCTGTATTGCATATCTCTTAGCTTTACTAAATGTAATTTTGTCTTGCACATCATTACTTAGAGTGTTATTATTATCATGGTATATTACTATTTTTTGTTCTTTTTCCTATAAGGGTTGTGCAACACCAAAATGTGTTTTTTGTACCAATTACATCTTTCAGAAACAATCCTTTTCTTTAATTCTATTTGTGGATACTGCTGATTGGGCATTTCCTTATTAAGCCTTTATTTTCTGTTCTATGTTTTGTTTTGTTTTCATTTCCTGTATTGCCTTATCTCTTAGCTTCACTAAGTGTAATTTTGTCTTGCACATCATTACTTAGCTTGGGATTATTAGCATGGTATATCACTATTTTTTGTTCTTTTTCACATAAGGGTTGTACAACACCAAAATGTGTTTATTGTATCGATTACATCTTTCAGAAACAATCCTTTTCTTTAATGTTATTTGTGGGTACTGCTGATTGGGCATATCCTTATTAAGCCTCTATTTTCTGCCTTTGTTTTGTTTCGTTATCATTGCCTGTATTGCTTTATCTCTTAGCTTCACTAAGTGTAATTTTGTCTTGCACATCATTACTTAGCTTGGGATTATTAGTGCACATCCTTACTTAGCTTGGGATTATTATCATGGTATATTACTATTTTTTGTTCTTTTTCACATAAGGGTTGTGAACAACATCCAAAATGTGGTGTTAAATCTGTAATCTCGATTACAACTTTCAAAGTAGGACAAAACAAAGTCCTTTTCTTTTAATGTTATTTGAGGGTACTGCTGATTGTTCATATCCGATAAGCCTCTATCTTTCTGCCTCTGTGTTTGTTTTCGGGGGGTTATCCATTGCAACCTTAGTGCTTTATCTCTTAGCTTCACTAAGTGCTAGATATTTTGTCCTGCACAATCATTACTTAGCTTGGGATTATTAGGGCACATACCTTTACTTAGCGTTGGGATTAATTAAGTGCACATCCTTACTCTAGCTTGGGATGATTATCATGGTATATCTACACTAATTTATTTTCATTTAAGGTTGTATACCATATGACTAACTAGTGCGAAATGTGATGTTTGTACTTCAAATTACATCTTTCAGATAACGGTAAAGTCCTTTCTTAATGTTGTTTTGTGGGTTGTTACACTTTTGTTTTCGGATTCCGTATTAGTCCAGCACTAGATGGGTCTCTGTATGCTATGCTTATATAATTCTGATGTTGTTTTGATTGTGCATCTCCCTGACTAAATTCTGTGTTAGTATGTAAATCGTTAAAGTCAGTTTTTTCATTTAGAATGTTTACTACTCCTTTATTGTTTTCCAATTGTAACAGTAAAACTTGCTAACTAGTGCAAAATCATCTTCTCAAGGGTTTACTTCAAACTAGGACAAAACGGTAAGTCGTTATGTTTTATTTTATTTTCCATGGTTAATCTACACTTTTGTTTTCGGTTGTAATTATAACCAGCACTTTGCTAACTAGTGCTAAATCATCTCAATGTTTACTTCAAACCAGGACAAAACGGTAGGTCGTTATTTTCTATTTTATTTCCCATGGTTGATCTACACTTTTGTTTCGGTTGTAATTGTAACCAGTACTTGCTAACTAGTGCTAAATCATCTCAATGTTTACTTCAAACCAGGATAAAACGGTAAGTCGTTATTTTCTATTTTATTTCCCATGGTTGATCTACACTTTTGTTTTCGGTTGTAATTGTAACCAGTACTTGCTAACTAGTGCTAAATCATCTCAATGTTTACTTCAAACCAGGATAAAACGGTAAGTCGTTATGTTTTATTTTATTTTCCATGGTTAATCTACACTTTTGTTTTCGGTTGTAATTATAACCAGTACTTGCTAACTAGTGCTAAATCATCTCAATGTTTACTTCAAACCAGGAAAAACGGTAAGTCGTTATTTTCTATTTTATTTCCCATGGGTAACCAGTACTTGCTAACTAGTGCTAAATCATCTCAATGTTTACTTCAAACCAGGATAAAACGGTAAGTCGTTATTTTCTATTTTATTTCCGGTAAGTCGTTATTTTCTATTTTATTTCCCATGGTTGAATTACACATTTGTTTTTGGTTGTAATTGTAACCAGTACTTGCTATCTAGTGCTAAAATCATCTCAATGTTTACTTCAAACCAGGATAAAACGGTAAGTCGTTATTTTCTATTTTATTTCCCATGGTTGATCTACACTTTTGTTTCGGTTGTAATTGTAACCAGTACTTGCTAACTAGTGCTAAATCATCTCAATGTTTACTTCAAACCAGGATAAAACGGTAAGTCGTTATTTTCTATTTTATTTCCCATGGTTGATCTACACTTTTGTTTTCGGTTATAATTACAACCAGTACTTGCTAGCTTAGTTTGTTTTAACCCTCCGAGTGGAACACACCGATTAAAAAAAGGCTAAAAAAATACGCTAAAGGTTTATTGTGTCAATGGCCAAAGCGTTCTATGATTTTTTACTTCACCCTTTGTCGACTAGAATGGAATACGGGAAACCCTCCCTCGTTATTGTTCCTTTACTTCAGGTTATAAATCAATATATAAATAGATATCATAGATTGTTAATTTTTAATACATAAAGCTCGTCAAGTCTCGAAGATCATCCCATAAGAAATAATGGATTCTAAAAGTACAAATAAAAATATTCTTTAAGAGACTTATTTATATTTTCTTACGAAATCTATCCAAGATATTTAAGTGGTGTAATTAGAGATACATCTGTTACTGCAAACGAAATACTTCGAAATAGAGATTTACAGGGCTATGAAAAGCTATCAGCGTCTTTGTGCCTCAGAGAGAAGGGGTGCATCCCTCAATAAATGTCAGTCAAAGAGGGATGCAGTTTCTAAACAATGGACCTGACCCTCCTACCTCAAACACTGGCAGAAATGTACATTACATCCATTTTCGGAACGTTTTTGGAGGTCGAAAATTGTACGTGACAACCGCTTTCAAGACATCATCGGTTTGGCGGAATTGTACGTGCGAACCGCTTAGAGGGTTAAAACTAAGATAATCTTATAGTTTAACTAAGATAATATTATACAGTGAGTGAGTACTGCTGATTGAGCATTTCCTTATTAAACCTTTATTTTTTGTTCTATATTTTGTTCCATTTTCATTTTCTCATACATAACTTCTACTATGTATACATTTGTACACACATCTTTACATATGTGTTTTACAGTTATTAACGATATTATAAAAAATACAAATTATTTTTGCATAATTTCTCAGTTCATACATTTATTATAATTTATTTCATGTTGTCTCTGGACAAGATTTCTTTCGTCCCAATATGGGAACATTCTATAGTGACAATAAGAATAATAAATATTACAGGCATTCATTAAATCATTCACCAAAATGGGAAGGAGGAAGAAGTAATGATGATGTTGATGATCAGAGTAACTTAGTTTTCTATTGGTCAATATTCCATTCACAATACAGTTCAGTAGCATTCATTTTTCCAATTAGTAAAATATATAGCATCCTCAGAAGAAAACGTGCCAAATTGTAAGCTAGCTGTAAAATCAAGGTTGTGTGTTATATCTCTCAAATTTGTTTTTCATTCTTAAATTCTTATTAACCCTCTAAGCGGTTCGTTTCAAAAGCCCTCTAGTGGCCCACTAAGAAATTTATCTCTAATTGCACCACTTAAATATCTTTGATGACTTTCGTAACAAAATATAAATACTTTTTCACATAAGGGTTGTGCAACACCAAAATGTGTTTTTTGTACCAATTACATCTTTCAGAAACAATCCTTTTCTTTAATTCTATTTGTGGATACTGCTGATTGGGCATTTCCTTATTAAGCCTTTATTTTCTGTTCTATGTTTTTATGTGTATAAAAAATTAACAACCTGCTTCACTAAGTGTAATTTTGTCTTGCACATCATTACTTAGCATAGGATTATTAGCGTGGTACATTACTATTTTTTGTTCTTTTTCACATAAGGGTTGTATAATACCAAAATGTGTTTTTTGTAAAGATTTCATCTTTCAGAAACAATCCTTTTCTTTAATGTTGTTTGTGGGTACTGCTGATTGGGCATATCCTTATTAAGCCTCTATTTTCTGCCTTTGTTTTGTTTCGTTATCATTGCCTGTATTGCTTTATCTCTTAGCTTCACTAAGTGTAATTTTGTCTTGCACATCATTACTTAGCTTGGGATGGGGACTTTTTTTCCTCGAGGTGTTCCACTCGGAGGGTTAAAAACCTAGAAAACAAGGGATGTGTTCGATCTCCGGAACTGTGGTTCTTTTCATTTAAGGGTTGTACAACTTCGAAATGTGATTTTTGTATAAATTACATCTTTCAGAAACAATCCTTTCTTTAATGTTGTTTGTGGGTGTTCGGTCTTGAGTTCCGTAATTAGCCAGCCACTAGATGGCGGTCAGTATGCTCTGCTTATATTAATTCTGATGTGTTTTGAGTGTGCTCGTGGTATAAATTCTTTGTTATTATGGAAATCGTTAAAGTCATTTTTTCATTAGATTTTACTTCCTTTAATTCCAAACTTTAGTGCTAAATCATCTCAAGGTTACTTCAAACTAGGACAAAACGGTAAGTCCTTATTTTCTATTTTATTTCCCATGGTTGATCTACACTTTTGTTTTCGGTTGTAATTGTAACCAGTATTTGCTAACTAGTGCTAAATCATCTCAATGTTTACTTCAAACCAGGATAAAACGGTAAGTCGTTATTTTCTATTTTATTTCCCATGGTTGATCTACACTTTTGTTTTCGGTTGTAATTGTAACCAGTACTTGCTAACTAGTGCTAAATCATCTCAATGTTTACTTCAAACCAGGATAAAACGGTAAGTCGTTATTTTCTATTTTATTTCCCATGGTTGATCTACACTTTTGTTTTCGGTTGTAATTGTAACCAGTACTTGCTAACTAGTGCTAAATCATCTCAATGTTTACTTCAAACCAGGATAAAACGGTAAGTCGTTATTTTCTATTTCATTTCCCATGGTTGATCTACACTTTTGTTTTCGGTTGTAATTGTAACCAGTACTTGCTAGCTTAGTTTGGTTTTTAAAACTAAGATAATCTTATAGTTTAACTAAGATAATATTATACAGTGAGTACTGCTGATTGAGCATTTCCTTATTAAACCTTTATTTTCTGTTCTATATTTTGTTCCATTTTCATTTCTCATTATTAGCGTCTATTATGTATACATTTGTACACACATCTTTACATATGTGTTTACAGTTATTAACGATATTATAAAAAATACATTTTTTTTGCATAATTTCTCAGTTCATACATTTATTATAATTTATTTCATGTATATAATAACTATACCAATGCTGAGAGATTAATTAATTGAGAATTAACTGAGACCCAAAATAAATCTTTTATTCCGTTCAAAAGGTATTCAAATCAAAAAGCTCAATAATATAAAACAAAAACATTTCTTAATCTCAAATGATAGATGAGACCTGTCCTCTACTATAGTTGTCTTTAAATGGAAGGAGGTTTGGAGATTAATGAGACAAAGGCATCCGAGAAGCATTTTATTCCAAAACTAAAGGACGACAAAGACAAGCACATTTCATATAATTGAATTTCTTTGGTAATTCATGTGAGACTAAAAGGGTCGTTAGTTTTTATGTACATTATTTTTAAAAAAAGTAATCATAATTAAGGAGGATAAAGGATAATGGATGTAAAATCTAATTAAGAGGTCTGTGAAACAGCACTTAAAAGTATTCATTTTATGATAACTTTGCACAATCTTCAAAGTGAATTCGTGCATATGTGTAATAAATTAAGCAATATTGTCATAAAAATCTGCTATTAAAAATGAAAGCTTTAGAAGTTCACTAAGGCACTTTTTTTTTTACACAGTTCAATCTTTTACACTTGTGTGCAAAACTTAAGCAACAGGTGAGTTTTGTGCCCTATCTCCAAGAGAAATCATCTAAAAGACATAAAATTCAGAAATGAGGGAGAGTATTATGTACGTAAAGGACGACGAAAGTATCGGAGCTGATAAAATAATACAATGCATACGGTATGGAATCAAACAAAAGCAAGCTTTATTGAACGCATGGTATCGTGACTCATAATTGTCTATCCAAGAGGAAGAACAACAAGTAGATGTTTCTTAATATGGGATATGCCCTCCCCTAACTACAATGTTTGCTTCGCACCGTCTCCGCATACTCAGAACCAGCTGGTTCAATATTTCTCGCGGTAGGAGTGCCCATTCCGCAATCAGCATCTGTTTGAGTTGTTGGGTGTTCTCCGGAGGATGTAAGCGTGCTGCAATTCGTCTCCCCAAAACACTACACACATGTTCGATGGGATTTAAATCAGGGAAGTAAGCTGGTCAATCCATTCGAGTGATGTCTTCACTTTCCAGTAGCTTGTTGTTCTTCCTGTTGGATAGAATGAGTCATGATACTATGCATTCAATAAAGCTTGTTTTTGTTTGCTTGTTTTTGTCCATACCGTATGCATTGTATTCCTTTTTCAGCTCCAGTGTTTTCGTCATCTTTTACGTACATAAAACTCTCTCTCATTTCTGAATTTCATGACTCTCAGATGATTTCTTGTGGAGTTACGGCAAAACACCCACCTGTTGCTTAAGTTATGCACACCAGTGTACTTTGACGGTAGAAGAAACTTAAAATATACTAGGAATCAATGACGAAAGATTTTCCTGACAATTCTTGTTTGCCAGTAACAGGATAGAAATGCTTAATTATAGATATGCTTAAATCTATGAAAACATGTGAGGGTGGTTCATTAACTAAGATAAGTGAGTTTTACTCTGACCCGGCCGAAGCCATACAGACCTGAGTAACCGGTCGTCACGACGTAACCACAACACCACAAGGTGCTGCTGACCTACAAGAGGCTCCGTCATGGCTCGAAATTAATTTTGACGACCCCAGTAAGGAACACTACTACAAAAGTAAGTTCGGGACTACCAGGGAAGTTTTAAGAAAGATCACTCAGGAAACCCCGGGTTCGTGACACCCGAGTATACCTAAAGGAGGTATACCCCTTGAGGTTTTCATACGGCTATCATTGGCCTAGGAGGGACACTCCTAGTTACCAGGGGGCTCCACGAGGAGGCTGATAGCTGTCATAGGTGAAGTACCGTAGTACAACATCCTGTTGCTCATCCCCAGAGCCGCACCGAAGCACGACAAAGGTGAATCCCTTCAACACCCCCCATTAACTAAGGTAACAAGAACTTTTATGGATACACATATTCTCATAGAGAATGAAATTTCATGTCTAGGTATCACACACAATCAAAGCAATCAAAAACCACCATAAGTTGGATCTAGTAGTACCGTAAATCACCAAAGTTTGACATAGAAAATGGAGGCTTGATAGATACATGGTCCATTTTTGAAGTGTGTAGTGTAATAAGACTTTCGTGCTTTAAAAACGCCTTTTTGAGAAAAAAAGTTCCTTATTAACTAGTGGAAATTTACGAACAAACTGTAATGTCAAGAAAGTACACACGTTGCACGATCTTCAAAGTGAATTCGTGCATATGTGAAATAAATTAAGTAATATTGTCATAAAAACTTGCTGTTAAAAATGAATACAAAAGTTTTAGAAATTCACTAAGGCAATTTTTACACAGTTCAATATTTTACTTTGAAGTTAGAAGAAACTTAAAATGTACTACGAATTAATAACGCAAGATTTTGCTGTCAGTTCTTTGCCAGTAATAGGGTAGAAATGCTTAATAATAGATATGTTTAAACCCATGAAAACATCTAAATATGGTTCATAAGGTAACAAGAACTTTTATGGATACACATATTCTCATAGAGAATGAAATTCCATGTCTAGGTATCTATAGATCTATTAGTATCGTAAATCACCAATGTTTAAGATAGAAAATGGAGGCTTTATGGATACATGATCCACTTTTGAAGTGTATCGTGTAATAACACTTTCGTGCTTTATAAAACACCTTTTCGACAAAAAAGTTTCTCATTAACTAGTGGAAATTTACGAACAAACTGTAATGTCAAGTAAGTACACAAATTGCACAATCTTCAAAGTGAATTCGTGCATATGTTAAATAAATTAAGCAATATTGTCATAAAAACTTGCTATTAAAATAAACACAAGAGTTTTAGAAATTCACTAAAGCGATTGCCTTAGGGAATTTCTAAAACAGTTTTTATACAGTTCAATTTTTTACTTTGAAGTTTGAAAAAACTTAAAATGTACTATGAATTAATAACGCAAGATTTTCCAGTCAGCTCTTGTTTGCCAGTAATAAGGTAGAAATGCTCAATTATAGAAGTGCTTAATTTTCATAGAGAATGAAATTCCATGTGTAGGTATCACAGACAATCACAGCAATCAAAAGCCACCATAAGTTGGATCTAGTAGTACCGTAAATCACCAAAGTTTGAGATAGAAAATGGAAACTTGATGGATACATGGTCCACTTTTCAAGTGTGTAGTGTAATAAGACTTTTGTACTTTAAAAACACCTTTTGGGCACAAAAGTTCATCATTAACCAGTGGAAATTTACGAACAAAGTGTAATGTCAAGAAAGTACGTGTGGTTTTGATGAAAAAAAAACCCAGAAGGACAAAACAGATATTAGAGACGAACAAAGGAACATATTGGAACTACTACCTACAACTCAAATATCACACGACCTGACTTCCATCTCTTCTGATTGTCGAAGAAACTTCTGGCAATACAGCATTTTCAAATAGATGTCAATTTTCACGGCTTAAATTGTTTAGTGAAATAGCGACCAGAGCTTGATGGCTAGATGGATGCTTAGATGGATTAGTTTACAGAAAGAACGAATGCTTTGATGCCCACAGAAGCTATACTGAAAAATGTTCTGTACCAAATACATTGCTCTATCTGTCGCAATAACAACACCACTCCTAGCGGTATTCTGAGAAGAACCTGTGCACCATTGTAAGCTATAATGTTACTACTAGATAAAACTGAGGTAACTGGATATTGGAAGAGCTCCCACACAAGCCTCCCTTCCAGATATAATTACTTTTATACTTTTTCCAAGTCAAAAGTCCCTCTAGAGGTCAAAAGAAATTCCATTACAGCGCCACCTAGCCTAACTTTCTTGCAATCTAGAATGTAACGAGAAAGCTGAGGCAACTGGGTACCAAAAGAGTATGTATTCATGTCGGTCTGCGAACTAACGTGTTGCGAGGCTCTGGCAATTTAAATTTATTTCTAGAGAAATATTTGGAAAGTGTAGGTACAACTGGGTCAAAATCAATATAATCATTTCTGTGCCTGTATTTTCTAGAATCAATGGAACATTTAGCTGTGTATTGCTTATCTCTTAGCTTTACTAAATGTAATTTTGTCTTGCACATCATTACTTAGAGTGTTATTATTATCATGGTATATTACTATTTTTTGTTCTTTTTCCTATAAGGGTTGTGCAACACCAAAATGTGTTTTTTGTACCAATTACATCTTTCAGAAACAATCCTTTTCTTTAATTCTATTTGTGGATACTGCTGATTGGGCATTTCCTTATTAAGCCTTTATTTTCTGTTCTATGTTTTGTTTTGTTTTCATTTCCTGTATTGCCTTATCTCTTAGCTTCACTAAGTGTAATTTTGTCTTGCACATCATTACTTAGAGTGGGATTATTATCATGGTATATTACTATTTTTTGTTCAATAAGACGGATAATTGTTTTGTTTACATTTCCTGTATTGCCTTATCTCTTACTACAAACATCCATGCCAGCAGCGGGATTCGAACCCACGAACTCCGGTTCCGAAGAGCTATTAGTGCACATCCTTACTTAGCGTGGGATTATTAGCATGGTATATTACTATACGTGTCCGGTGGTGCTCTGTATGCTATGCTTATATGTTATTTTGCTTTTTGAAATACCAACGTAATTTACCTGTAAAAGTTTTTAGTAAATTACTAAATTTCGTTTATTAAATTAAATTTATTGAATTTCTAATTTTATTTTCCCATTTTTAATAAAATTATGTGATCGAAATCTGCATGACCGATATTATAGATGGTTTTCTTTGAAGTAGTCTTTCAGTGAATTTGAAATTAGTTCTCAGAAATTACCAATTATTTTTAACTTTTAATGTTCAATGTACTAAGAATTAATAACAAGTTTTCTACTAACAAGGTAGTAAGCGTTATTCCACTAAACATAGTTTGGGTTACAGAACACCGGATAAGAAATTCATTCTAAATTTCATTTAGTTCAGAATTCATACAATTTCTAACAATAATTCTTTCATTGAATATAATTTCATGAACAATATCTGCCTATGCTGTGAAATTATAGATGATTTTATTCCAAAATACTTTCAATTAATTAAGAATTAGTTCAGAGAAATAGCCAATTATTTTTAACTGGAGTAAGTTTGTAGGAAGTAATTATTTTAAAGTATAAATCTTAAAATTAGTTACTGAACAAAGAAATAGCAACATTGGAAATATTCTCTGCAACAATATTCTAAAATTAGTTAAATTTATTGATTTAAATATAACCACTCTTTATAAAATGCTTATTAAAAACAGTTAAATGAATTTATTTTATGTTATGACTGGATTGATTGGTTTGATTGAAAATCTACGATCTACTGTTTTGCTATACGAGGGATAATAAGATCGACATCTACTGCTTAAAGCTGATCTCGAACGGTTACGAACAACCATGCCAGCAGTGGGAATCTGACCCGTAGACTCAGGTATCGAAAGGCAGCACCCTATCTTTAGGTTATCATTCAGCTTTTATGACCTAAAAATGTTGTGGAGAGAAATTCTTTGACTATACAATTCTCAGACAAATACTCTTATACTATGGGAACTGATGAATCTATTAACCCTCATATGTCCTGTGCTGTCTTTTGGAAACATATCTATCTAGCCTTCTAAAAGACTATTAGAATAATATTGAAGCTCTAATACTTAATGCTGCAAATAAAATACATATTGAAGATATTGTTAAACAAATTTTCAACATGAACATGACACCTTTACTTCTAAAGGCACCTAAACACTATGGTCCACTGCAAGCCATTACCACCGTCTATAGGGGGTATGGCTTATCGAGGTCGACGATGGTCGACGATAAAATGGCCTTGACGGATATAACTTCGGAAGTGGTTTTTCTCCAACGATCAATGGCAATCAGATGCGCAACTAAAGTGCGTAGTATACCGTATGGATGAATCCACGTGCACGACTCATGTAGCGGCCCACTGTGCGGATGCAACCCTTACACCATTGTCCAAGATCACCATCAAATAGTGGTGAACAATTGGTCATTGTGTGGTGGTTACATAAGAATTTAGATAGATTTATTCGTCCATTTGTTTACTTCAATCTTTTTTTTTTTTTAAAAAAAAGAAGGAAAAGAAAAAAATGACAGTACACTATTCTTTCTTCAGTTCTCAAGTAAGAATTATTACATTAAAGTGTACCTTATGCAGCCCAAATTTATCACTTTCTATGGATATTTAACTGTAGAAAATTTGCTGCAACTAGGCCCCTTTTGCCAATTGGCAACAACAGGTCTAAAGTTCCACTACGCTTAAAGGATAATAAGCAGTTTTGATTATATAGAAAAGTAGTTTATTTTTGTAGTAGTTTATAATTTAGTTTATCTATTTAAAATGTATACACGGCCAAATTTATGACATCCTCAAATATTGTGACAAAGACTTTTGTGGATTTATACTCATAACGTATAGTATCATACACAATTTATTTCCTATTCCACATTAATTTTTGCAATAAAATTTGTAATTGTAATAAGAATTAATTGCTTATTGCTTTTAAAACTATCTTGAGGAAATTACTCATCATTGTTATTAAAATTCATGTATGCTTGATATTTTAAAATTTTATCAAGAAAAATTAATTTTTGCCGATTTGTTGCAAATTAACAACAAACCATTTTTAAACAATAAACAATACTTAAAACAAAGTATGATTTTTAAAAGTATTTTCCGAATTTTTATATAATAAAGCCAAAATATTTTTTAATTACTTTTTAAAAAATCGGCCAATTAAGGATTAATATGACATTAACCCTTTCCCAAAAAATATTTTATATTCTCAAAATCGATTGAAAATTTTTCGAAGAGGATTTATTACTGATTCAAGCACATCTTATAAAACAAGGCATAAGCAAGGCATTTAGTAAGGCATAATGATTAAAAGAAGAATAGCTAATTATGCAGAAAGTAATTTATTCTTTTTAAGAAAATTGTTTTTAAGTGTTAGGAAAAAAATTACATTTTCTTCCGACTTATACAAGCAATCAATATTTTACGAAGAATAAAGTAAGATTTTAATATCTTTTTGATATAAATTGAATCTAAGAGTATGAATAAAATAATTTAAGGATGAATAGTACTGTTAAAGGTAAAAAGTCTTTATTAAGCCTATTTATGAATCAACGTAAACGTTCAACTCTGTTTAAATAAAATTTTCCTGAACCACTAAGTTTATATATATATTGCTTAGATTCGTTATACCGGGTGATCAAAAAGTCCGTATATATTTAAAATACTCATAATAACCAGTTTGCAGGGTTAGTATCTCTAGGGCATGAGATTTTTTTTTTTAAACAGAAAATAAAATAACTCAAAAAAATCGATAGAAGGAGCTGATGTACACAAGTTAAAGAAAAAGAAATTCAAATAACAAACAGAATGCCTCTAAATCGTTTATTACAACAGTATGTGTTCCACATGACCACCACCACAGGGGATAACAAACTGCAGGCGAATCACAAATCCAGCAACGACAGATTGCAGCAGGTCCGGTTGTATGCAAGACATCTCTCGGCGGATAGCATCTTTCAGTTCAGAGATGGATTGGTTCAATACACCCGAGATTTCAACCAAATCATCCCCACAACCAAAAGACTGCCGGGGTCAAATCTGGAGACCGAGGGGGCATATAATGTCTAAACAAAGAGAAAAAAATACAAATATGTTTTTCCCTCTAAAACCTTTTTAGGAATCTGTGAATTAGAAAATTTGTTCGTACCAAATAGACGTTATTTATTGTTTTTATTCTGTGAACTTTCTAATATTAAAACAAGCAATAAATGTTATCTTATAATGGAATAAAGGTTTATTTATTTCTTAAATTTTCAATTTCAATAAGAGCTTTTAAACTTTAAAGTGCCAGATATATCTAAAAATATATTTTTTAGAATAAAACTGTTATTTTACTTCATATTGATCTAAAAATTTAGTTTCTAATATACACATTACAAATCTTATCTTGTGGGTAAGTGTAATTCATTTTGTGTAAATTTTTATATAGTTACAAAAAATATCTTTCTCGACAAAATTAAATATTTTTAAAGCTTTGAATTATGAAAAGAACTTGCAAAAAATTTCCTTTTATGATAAATCGAATAAAGGATGTTACAGGAAAAATTATTCAGATTAAAATTTACTATGTCCCTTTAATAAAATTTATTAAAATTTGTACATTAAAGTGAAGCACTAAAACTTGGTAAAAATCATTTAAGATTAATTTCAGTTATATTCCCATAAAATAAACTTAAATACGCTATAAGTAAAAAAGATAAATTAAAAGATAAATAATCCATTAATATTAAACTCAGAAGTTTAGTTGAAGCAAACATATTAAAGTTAAGTAAAATCGAAAGTTGTTCATTCAGAAAGCCAGTAAAAGTTGAAAAATTCAGCTTTTAAATATTTATTAAGTAGATTAGAGGAAATAAATTCATCAAAAAAAAAAGATACGTAAAAACGTTTAAGTAAAACTAATAAAAATGATAAAGTAGCTGAAATAAAATGATTAAAATAAGACACTAAAATAGTTAAAACTATTTGAATAGTTTCATACTCAATAAATGTCGTAAATAATTTAATTAAAAACAGATAAGGGGAAAAGGGTACGTTAAAATATTTAAAACTGCAAAAATCCAATCACACACGCCTAAGCAATTGCTTTCTCAAGTACATATAATATATGACACGTCGAATTTTTTATCCTTTAAAAACTAGTTAAGATTTATAAATTGCTGCTTTAATTTAAAAATCCACTTATTTACACTCTGGAAGTTTTCTAAATGTTATTTAAACAGGCAATCATTTCTATGCATCTTTATAACCCGATTTAAATTATTTCTATATTTGACTAAACAAGAGTAAGCTTTTTGAAACAACTAATCAAAATACTAATAGAAAGATCCTTCTTAACTACTTTTTTGTTTGTTTGAACACTGTTAGGTTTCACTGAAAAGGGAATTTTCCGATCAGCCATAGCGGCTAATTAATTCCAGTAACTTCAATTACTTGAGCCACAAGTTAGTAATTTTGGGGAGAAATGAATATTAGGTATTACATTTCTTACCAATTCTCTGCTGTTTTATGTTCCTGGGATTTTAATGCATTCACCATAAATGTCTTCCTTACATCTCCAACTTGAGTTTAGTTCCTTTATAAATCTGTTGTGACTAATGTCTCTAGAGGTAGGTACTTCATCCTAATCCTAGTCCTGAGTATGAATGAGAAACGCAAGATGTTTAAATAAAAAAAAATCGTTGTATATTATTTATTACTAAATAAAACTGACTTTGATGATAGACTTGATAGTTTGAGAGTAATTTTATCTCTTAAGGCATGAATTTTCTCACCATTTTTCAGCTCTTTTATGTTCCCAGGATTTTAATGCCTTCACTATAAATTTCTTCCTGAAATCTCCACTGTGAGTTTAGTTCCTTCATAGTTCTGTTGTTGTGATTGATGTCTTTAGAAGTAGGCATATCATTCTAATCCTAGTCCTGAGTATGAATGAGGAACACAAGATATTTAAACAAAAATCGAAAAGATCTTTGTATATTATTTATTACTAAATGAAATTGGCGTTGGTGATAGACTTGATAGTTTGAGAGTAATTTTATCTCTTAAGGCATGAACTTTTTCACCATTTCTCATCTCTTTTATGTTCCTGGGATTTTAATGCCTTTCACCATAAATGTCTTCCTGACAGCACTACCGTGAGTTTAGTTCCTATACTGTTCTGTTATTGTGAGTAATGATTTAAGAGGTAATGTACTTCAATCTACACCTAGTTCTGAGTATCAATCAGAAGCACAAGATGATTAAATAAATAGAGATTATTGTATGTTATTTGTTACCAAACGAAAATGGCTTTGGCGATAGACCTGAGGATCGTGCTGTTTTCTTTGGTGGCGAGTTTCCATTTCAGGTAAAAGACCAACTGCATTTCATGCACGCCTAAAGCCTTTGTGGGTTTTGAACTTGCTTTCTACAGTATTAAAAACGACCAGTATGCGGACTTGGTGGCTGTTTTGCTGTTCTTGACTGTACAACAGGACAATTTTACTGATTCATTAACTTTTCATTTCTGATTCATATACTTTTATATGTTTCACCAGATTCAAATGATTTGTAGATTTAACTAAACAGTGTCTGAGTTTTTTTTAAATAACTAATAAAAATATTTTAGAAAGAGTTTCCTCAACATCTTTCGAGTATTCCGAACACTATTAGGTTTTATTGAAAAGGGAATTCCCTGATCTCACTTGCAGGTATTTTATTCCAGCAATTTTCACATTTTAGTGTGAGAGTAATTTTATCGGTTGAGTCATGAATTTTCTCACCATTTCGCAGATCTTTTACGCTCCTGAGATTTTAATATTTTTCACCATAAATGTCTTTTTAGTTCCTATATAGTTCTGTTTTTGTGACTAATGTTTTTGGATGCAGGTACTTTATCCTAACCCTAGTTCTGAGTATGAATAAGAAACACAAGATGATTAAATAAATACAAATCGTTGTATATTATTTATTACTAAACGAAAATGACTTTGCCAATAGACATCAGGATCGTGCTGTTTTCTTTTGGTGACGAGATTCCATTTCAGGTAAAAGACCAACATCTTCTCATGGACACCTAAAAGACTTATGTGGGTTTTGAACTTGCTTTCTACAGTATTTCAAGCTACCACTATGCCGACTTGGAGGCTGTTTTGTTGTCGTTGACTATACAACAGAACAATCTTTCTCATTCATTAATGACCTTTTATATGTTTCACCAGATTTAAATGATTTACAAATTTAACTAAATAGTGCCTGAGTTTTCTGAAATAACTAATAAAAATATTAATAGAAAGAGTTTCTTCAACAACTTTCCAGTATTCCGAATACTGTTAGGCTTTATTGAAAAGGGAATGCTCTGAGTTTTACTTGCAGCTATTTAATTTCAGCAACTTCAAGAACTTTTAAATTTTAGTTTGACAGTAATTTATCACTTGAAGCATAAATTTTCCCACCATTTCTCAGATCTTTTATACTATTGGGAATTTCATATTTTTCACCATAAATGTCTTCCTGACATCGCCACTGTGAGTTTAGTTCCTATACTGTTCTGTTATTGTGAGTAATGATTTAAGAGGTAATGTACTTCAATCTACACCTAGTTCTGAGTATCAATCAGAAGCACAAGATGATTAAATAAATAGAGATCATTGTATGCTATTTGTTACCAAACGAAAATGGCTTTGGCGATAGACCTGAGGATCGTGCTGTTTTCTTTGGTGGCGAGTTTCCATTTCAGGTAAAAGACCAACTGCATTACATGCACGCCTAAAGCCTTTGTGGGTTTTGAACTTGCTTTCTACAGTATTGTAAGTAATCACTATGCCGACTTGGTGGCTGTTTTGCTTTTCTTGACTGTACAACAGGACAATTTTTCTGATTCATTAATGTACTTTTATATGTTTCACCAGATTTCAATGATTTCTAGATTTAACTAAACAGTGACTGAGTTTTATAAAATAACTGATAAAAATATTAATAGAAAAGTTTTCCTCAATAATTTTGAGTATTCCGAACACTGTTAGGTTTTGTTGAAAAAGGAATTATCTCATTTCACTTGCAGCTATTTAATTCAGTAATTTCAAGTACTTTTAAATTTTTGTTTAGCAGTAATTTAATACTTGAATCATGAATTTTCTCGCCATTTCTCAGATCATTTACACTCTTTAGAATTTCATATTTTCACCATAAATGCCTTCGTAACATCGCCACTGTGAGTTTAGTTCCTATATATTTCTGTTATTGTGAGTAATGTTTTCTGAGAATCGTGCTGTTTTACTTTGGTGGCGAGATTCCAATTCAGGTAAAAGACCAACATCCTCTCTGGACACCTAAAAGGCTTTTGTGGGTTTTGAACTTGCTTTCTACAGTATTAGAGACGACCACTATGCCGACTTGGTGGCTATTTTGCTGTTCTTGACTGTACAACAGGACAACCTTTCTGATTCATTAATATACTTTTATATGTTTCACCAGATTCAAATGATTTGTATATTTAACTAAGAAGTGTCTGAGTTTTTTTAAATAACTAATTTAAAATATTTTTAGAAAGAGTTTCCTCAACAACTTTTGAGTATTGTGAACGTTATTAGGTTTTATTGAAAAGGGAATTCCCTGATTTCACTTGCAGGTGTTTAATTCCATCAATTTAAAGCATTTTTCATGTTTTAGTGTGAGAGTAATTTTATCGCTTGTGTCATGAATTTTCTCACCATTTCGCAGATTTTTTATGCTTTTAATTTTTTGATTTTAATATTTTTCACAATAAATGTGCTTTTAGTTCTTATATAGTTCTGTTATTGTGACTAATGTTTTTGGATGCAGGTACTTTATCCTAACCCTAGTCCTGAGTATGAATAAGAAACACAATGTGATTAAATAAATACAGATCGTTATATATTATTTATTACAAAACGAAAATGACTTTGTCAATAGACTTCAGGATCGTGCTGTTTTCCTTTGGTGACGAGATTCCATTTCAGGTAAAAGACCAACATCCTCTCATGGACACCTAAAAGACTTTTGTGGGTTTTGAACTTGCTTTCTACAGTATTGTAAGCGACCATTATGCTAACTTGGAGGCTGTTTTGCTGTCGTTGACTATACAACAGGACAATTTTTCTAATTCATTAATGTACTTTTTATGTTTCACCAGATTTCAATGATTTCTAGATTTAACTAAAATGCCTGAGTTTTCTGAAATAACTGATAAAAATATTAATAGAAAGAGTTTCCTCGACAACTTCGATGAGTTTTTTCACCATTTCTCAGATCTTTTATATGCTCCTGGGATTTTAATTTTTTTTATCATAAATGTCTTCTTGACATCTCCATTGTAAATTTGGTTTCTATACTCTTCTTTAATTGTGAGTATTGTTTTAGGATACAGGTACTTCATCCTAAACCTGGTTTTGAGTATCAATGAGAAGAACAAGATGATTAAATAAAGAGAGATTATTGTATGTTTTTTGTTATTAAACGAAAATGACTTTGGTGGTAGACTTGAGGATCTTGCTGTTTTCCTTTGATGGCAAGACTGCAATTCGCTTAAAAGACCACCTTCATTTCATGGACACTTAAAAGCCTTTTGTGAGTTTGAACTTGCTTTTTATAGTATTGCAGACAACAACTATGCCGACTTGACGGCTGTTTTGGTGTTCTTGACTGTAAAACAGGACAAACTTTTAGATTCATTAATGTATTTTTATATGTTTCATCAGATTTAAATGATTTGTAGATTTAACTAAATATTGCCTGAGTTTTCTGAAATAACTAAAAAAATTTTAACAGAAAAAGTTTCTTTAATAACTTTCCAGTATTCTGAACACTGTTAAGTTTTAATGAAAACATGAATTCTCTCATTTCACTTGCAGCTATTTAATTCCAGAAGTTTCAAGAATTTTTCACGTTTTAGTTTAAGAGTAATGTTATCGTTTGAAGTATGAATTTTCTCACCATTCTCCGATCTTTCTTATTCCTGGGATGTTAATATTTTTCACAATAAATATCTTCCTGACATCCTAGACGTCTAGTGGATCTCAAAAAGAAAACACTTTGAAGTTCCTATAAAGCTACATTCTACGGGATGTAGATATTTTTTGAAGTCTCATAGAGGTGCGTATTTTTGAAGTTAGAAGAAACTTAAAATGAGGGAAGACAATATATACATAGTGTGTGTGTGTGATTCAAATACTTTCTTGAATTTCGTGAAGAGATTGGTTGGTGGGGAAGCTACGATCTACTGCTTTGCAATAATCTATATTTCTATTATAATATAGTAATGTCATTTTTCCCACTCCATTTAAAAGAGATTTTTTGAATTTAGAGACTGGCAAATACTACTTACTACCAATTCTGAACGACTACGAACAGCCATGCCAGTATTTGAATTCTATTCCACGAACTCCGGCACCAAAGAGCAAGGAGTTACGTATCCGGCGAATTTGGTTTGGTTTGGTTTGGAGCGCTACGGTCTACTGTTTTGCACACGAGGGCTAATGAGACCGGGACCTACAGTTTAAAGCCTGTTCCGAAGAGCAGCACTCTACCATTCGGCCATCGTTCGGCAAAAGAAACGCTATTTTTCCCTTCTTTTCAAAAGAAAATGTTCTTTATTTTTAGCGAAAGCTCAGTTTTTGTAAATGATTTTTTAAAGGACTGAAAATCCAAAAAAAAAAAAAGAAAAGAAGAAAAAGAAAAAAAGTTCGAATAAAAATAAATACAAATCGATAATGCAGCTAACGACAAAAGATCTCGCTGAA
>CM063500.1:38149986-38157486 GCA_032207245.1 Pardosa pseudoannulata
CACTTTAGTACAATTACTACACTAATCAAAATGTCAGGTAATAGCCTGAATTTTTAGGGAGATAGATTGAAAAGAAAAGAAAATAATGATAAAAATAAACTAGAAAACACGACTCATATATTTTACAATTTTACAATTAGGTATTTTGGTTATATATATATATATATATATATATATATATATATATTATTAAAATTATTAAAACTATTTACATAGAG
Organism: Pardosa pseudoannulata; assembly: GCA_032207245.1. Lineage (NCBI taxonomy): Eukaryota > Metazoa > Arthropoda > Arachnida > Araneae > Lycosidae > Pardosa > Pardosa pseudoannulata. Next base: position 38,150,205 of record CM063500.1, read on the forward strand.
TACACTAGAAAACACGACTCATATATTTACTAATAACTTACTAAATTTTTAGGGAGATAGATTGAAAAGAAAAGAAAATAATGATAAAAATCCACTATTCCTTTCAGACATATATATATATATATATATATATATATATATATATATATATATATATATATATATATTTACAACAGTAAAAGTTTAGAGTATATTCCACCACGCACCTTTGGCAACCCCTGGACTACAGACAATTTTACAATTAGGTATTTTGGTAATTTTATTTTACAATTAGGTAATTTGGTAATTTGGTTGATAGGTTGGTTAGTTTAGAGTAAACTAGAAAACACGACTCATATATTTTACTAATAACATACTAAATTTTTAGGGAGATAGATTGAAAAGAAAAGAAAATAATGATAAAAATCCACTATTCCTTTTTATTTAGAAAAATTTAAATATATGAATGTGGCAACAGTGCAACACGTAAATAGTTGGCTAAGAAAAAGGACAATTTTACAATTAGGTATTTTGGTAATTTTATTTTACAATTAGGTAATTTGGTAATTTGGTTGATAGGTTGGTTAGTTTAGAGTAAACTAGAAAACACGACTCATATATTTTACTAATAACATACTAAATTTTTAGGGAGATAGATTGAAAAGAAAAGAAAATAATGATAAAAATCTACTATTCCTTTTTATTTAGAAAAGAATAAGGTTCCCCTTCGCTTCGGTTCTCTTCGTTAAGGTTGAAAACGGAAAAAAAAGCACATATTATAAGTTCTATGCATCTCGGGTTGGTTAGTTTAGAGTAAACTAGAAAACACGACTCATATATTTTACTAATAACATACTAAATGTTTAGGGAGATAGATTGAAAAGAAAAGAAAATAATGATAAAAATCTACTATTCCTTTTTATTTAGAAAAATTTAAATATATATCCAAAGGAAATTTCTGTCAAATATACAAGTAATTTGGTTGATAGGTTGGTTAGTTTAGAGTAAACTAGAAAACACGACTCATATATTTTACTAATAACATACTAAATTTTTAGGGAGATAGATTGAAAAGAAAAGAAAATAATGATAAAAATCCACTATTCCTTTTTATTTAGAAAAATTTATTCAAACATTATAATTTCTTTGCTTTTTTATGGCAACTTTAGTTAGTTTAGAGTAAACTAGAAAACACGACTCATATATTTTACTAATAACGTACTAAATTTTTAGGGAGATAGATTGAAAAGAAAAGAAAATAATGATAAAAATCCACTATTCCTTTTTATTTAGAAAAATTTAAATATATATCCAAAGGAAATTTCTCTCAAATATACAAGTAATTTGGTTGATAGGTTGGTTAGTTTAGAGTAAACTAGAAAACACGACTCATATATTTTACTAATAACGTACTAAATTTTTAGGGAGATAGATTGAAAAGAAAAGAAAATAATGATAAAAATCTACTATTCCTTTTTATTTAGAAAAATTTAAATATATATCCAAAGGAAATTTCTTTCAAATATACAAGTAATTTGGTTGATAGGAAAAGTTTTAAAAAAGTAAAACTGCGCATATTATCTAAATATAATCTTTTACTAATAACGTACTAAAATTTTAGGGAGATAGATTGAAAAGAAAAGAAAATAATGATAAAAATCTACTATTCATTTTTATTTAGAAAAATTTAAATATATATCCAAAGGAAATTTCTTTCAAATATACAAGTAATTTGGTTGATAGGTTGGTTAGTTTAGAGCGCTACGATCTACTCTCTTGCTATACGAAGGCTAACAAGTAATTTAAATTACAATATTTGACATGTAAGGAATTATACACCTACAACATGGTACAGTATACTATTTATTAAACAGGGAAAACACGTTCAAGAAAAATAACAGATTTCAATATGAATGGAATTCAAATCTACGGTATGATAAGGGCTTTAATAATAAGCTCACAGAAAGGGTTATCTACAGCACTTCCTGGGCCAAGCCCTCTAGTGCTGGGGTACTAACGTTGGTGATGTTGAAACTATGGAAATGAGTTGGCATAACATGAGAAAATAAGATAGAAGATGGGGGGAAGGGATACATGAGTTTTGACGAGCAAGAATAAATATAAGACGTTTAAAAGCAGCGTAAATTAAATCAGCAAGGGAAGTAAGAGAAACTATAAGTTAGAGAAAATTCAACATAATGATCTGTGCAAGCACAGGGACTGACGGATTGAACGGCCAGGCAACTGACCAGTAGAATTTCTCGCAGTGTCGACCAAATGGCGACTCTTAGGATATGATCACCATTAACCCCCAGCCCTAGGTTTTCTTCGTGTTGAGCAGCTAATCATAATAAAAAACTTTTCTGTTAAAAAGGTTAAAAATTAAATTACACATAAAAAATTAAATTGGCGGTACATAACACAGAAATACAGAGTTAACATTTAATTTAAAACGGTAACTTAAGTTTACAAACACAAGGGTGTATATCTTACCAATAGAATTACTAAATTTTCGTATTGTTGTTGTTTATGATGCCACTTGGACAAGCCAAGAAGGATTGAGCCATATGCTACTCGTATTAAGAAAATTATGATCCCTCCATTTTAATGAGCAGCGTTAAGGTGAAAGGACAACTTTGATCGAATGGGTCCTCGCAACTTTGAGGCAGGGACCAAGCAAAAGACCCATACACTTGGCCTGCCACCCATAGAAGTATTTATAGAGAATATAGAAGAGATTCTGACCACGAACATATTTTACGTGTTCCACCAGTCACCTTTAACGAACACGGTGGATCTCAGGTTCCGAATCCGCAACCTCTCAGTTACGAGATCGTTTCCTTTGCCGACTGACCTACCAAAGGTCACTAAATTTTCGAAGAGATAATTGAAAAGAAAATATATTAATGATACAAATCCATTATCTCTTTTTACTTCACAAAAGTTTAAATACTTTTTCTAATATACAAGTAATTTCAATGATTAGTTAATTGGTTTGGAACGATGGGATCTATTGTTTTCCTACACGACGGCTAATAAGTAAGTTAAATTATGATCTCTGATACGTAACACATATATCAAGATTTAACAAAGAGTTTATTTCATTATAATTCTGCTTGAACAGTGCTAAAAAAGACTAACAGAAGAGAGTAAGTGATTACAACCAGCTTCACCTTCTACCAGTTGGGCTTTGCTACTAACTTTTCACCTATTAAAGCAGTTAAAGTAGATGTTTAAGTAGCCGATATTTTTAGCTCCCTCAGAGTGAACAGGCAAGCACGTCAGAGGAGTGGAGAGGAATCATCTTTACCTGAAGTTTAATTTCACCATTTTTTTTCGTTACCTTGCTCGACATATTGACTGATTTCATAGACCTAGTAATTCAACAACCTACAGAATTTGTAAGTTCATAAGTAATGATGTTTCTATTATAAATGAAGTGTTTAAAGTAAATAGTTATCAAATGATAAACCTTCGCTCATTTATATCTTATGTCTAATTTGAAATAAGAGTGAACGAGCAAGTACGACAAAATAGTGGGAAGGAATCATCTTTATTACCTTTCACCATTTTTTTTTGGTTCCATACTTTCCTTCTTGACAGACCTCGTAACCCTGGTTGTTCAAGAATCCCGCTGATTTGCAAATTTACAATTTGTGATGTTTTAATTTTAAATGAAGTGTTTAAAATTAAGTATCGTCACATCGTAAATCTTCACTCATTTGTATCTGATGTCTAATTTTCTACAGTTTCTCAACAAACTTGGTTCTTAGCTTCGCTTGTGTTATGTTGTGCAATTGCTTTTTATTCTTCTTTTTCAACCTCTCCTACAACATGGAATAAGACAAGGTACAGTATATTACAAATATCAAACAAAGAAAACATGTAGAAGAAAAATAACTCAAAATTTCAACCATGCACTACTTCTATTATCCTCCATTTTCACAGATATTAATAAAAGCTACATTCAATGCTATTCTTATTTACATTACAACTCTGTCGCTGTCAGTGCGAATAGACTGACCAAAGAAAGGAAGTGATTCCAGCGAACTTCAGTTTCGACCCGGACTGACGGTTAGCTTTGCTACTCCCTTTCCTGCTTTTAAAGAAGTTGAAATAGAAGTTAAATAGACGGTATTTTTGGCTCCCTCAGACTGAACAGGCAAGCACGTCAGAGGAGTGGAGAGGAATCATCTTTACCTGAAGCTGCCTTTCAATTATTATTTTTTTCGTTTCCTTGCTCAACATATTGACTGATCTCATAAACCTAGTAGTTGCAAAAAACAAAATTCATTGCAATCAATTCACAATTAATGAAGTTTCCATCTTAAATGAAGTGTTTAAAATAAAGTATCATCAAATGGTAAGTCTTCGCTTATTTGTATTCTTCAGTTTCTCAACAGACTTGGTTCTTAGCTTCGTTTGTGTTATGTTTTGTGATTGCGTTTTATTCTCCTTTTTCAAAATCTCCTATAACATATAATAAGACAGGGTACAATATATTAGAAATATCAAACAGGGAAAACATATTGAAGAAAAATAACTCCCAAAACTCCAACCATGCACTACGTCTATTATTCTCCAATTTCACAGCTATTAATAAAAGCTATATTCAATACTATTCTTATTTCTCTGGTATATTTACACAACACAGATGTAGGCTATCAGTGTAGGTTATTATGTTTACCTATCTTCATATTTGTATCCCCCGAAAGGACTACTACATGGGATAATTCCTCAGTACACTCAAGAGGGAAAATACCTTAGGGCTTTACTGGTTATTATGTTTACAACTCAGCGAATTTGATCCCATCAAAAATACATTCAGGGGGTATTTTCTGTTGCCTCGAGAGATTTCACTGAATATATAAGAAAGAAAATGGTTCAACCGACTCTCTTAAGGTCAATGTTACCTCTCTTTTTTAAAGGATAGAAAATCTGCCATTTTCTTAAACTTTCTCGAAAAAATTGAAGAATGTTGATTTTGAATTCATAATATTGTGTTTGTTTATATTATAATATGATCATTTACTTTTTTTTTTCTTGTATTCTTTAGTATATATATATATATTATATATATATCTATATTATATATATATATATATATATATATATATATTCATCTATTATATATATAATATATATCTATATATATAAATATTTTATCTATATATATATTATATATATATATTATATATTCTTTTATGTATGTAATAATATATATTTCATTTATAATTATATATATATATATATATATTATATATATATTATATTATATATATATATATAAATGTATTAATATTATATATATATATATATATTATATATAAATATATATATTTATATATATATATATATATATATATATATATAATATATTATTTATATATAAACACTCATATATGTGGGTATTGTGTTTATTATTTAGCCAAATGTACATTTATCATATAATTAAACTCATTTATGGCGTATAGCTTTGTTTCTTCCGTAATTAATAATAACTTACAATTATGGAGAATACCAAAAATCAATATTTTCTTAGCTCACAATTATTCTTCTATGATTCCTTATTGGCTTAATTTAGTTTAAATTCTAGCTTCTATAGTGCGGACAAGCTATTAACACTTATTCACTGGTTCAGGCTGTATGAACATCACAGCACTAAAAATATAAATACACTCATGTCCATAAAAAAATTAAGGATAATTCAGAATATCACACAGAAAATTGGGCTCTAAAATAAAAATTTCACATGTAGAATTATCACACACATCTTGAAGAAGAATATGCAAATTGCAGGAAACCACCAGATGGCGCGGATAGTACGTCACAATGACGAGAGTGTATGAAAGGGGTATATAAGGAATGGTAGCAAAGAAGTAAAATTGTTCACAAGCGCTTTAAAAGCCTTTCAGTGCAATAACCGCATAGTTATGGCACAAAGGAAGCATTTGGATGATTTTTTACGTGGTAGAATTATAGGACGACTGGATTGTGGACGTACCCAGCTGGAAGTATCCGAGGAACTTGGAATCGCCCAGAGTGTCATTTCCAGGCTTTGTCAACGATTCAAAACATGATGGTAATGTGAGTAGATGTTACAGCACAGGTCGCCCCCGAGTTACTACGCCGAATGATGACCGGTACTTGGCAGTTACTGCCAAAAGAAACAGACGGAGCACAGCCTGTCTCGTCAGCTCTCTTCAGCTACCGGTACGACAGTTTCAAGGCAGACCATGTACAGGCGCTTAGGGGACATTGGTCTATATGTTCGTAGGCCTGTCAGATGTCTTCCCCTTACCGCAACTGACTGTCGCCTGCGATTATGCTGGGCTAGAGAGCATGCATTGTGGACACCGCAACAGTGGTCTTGTGTGATGTTTTCCGACGAGTCCAGGTTCAGTTTACATTCTGATTCTCGCCGGACTTTCATATGGAGAGCGCCAGGGACCCGTTACCACCAAGAGAAACACCATTGAACGACACCGTTACGGTGGTGCAGGATGGCTCGTTTGGGGAGGAATTATTCTTGGTTCCAGAACTGACCTGCATGTTCAGAGTGTAACGATGACAGGCCACATCTATCGGGATGTCATTCTGGAACAACATGTACGTTTGTTTCGGGGCGCCATGGGTCCTGAATTTCTGTATATGGATGACAACGCCCGACCTCACCGTGCAAACATTGTAGACGAATGCCTTCAATCGGAGGATATCACCCGTATGGATTGGCCAGCATACTCACCGGACTTGAATCCAATAGAGCATGTGTGGGACATGCTTGGCCGACGAATTGCAGCCCGTCAACCCCCTCCCAACTGTCTATCGGAACTTCGGAGGGCATTGCTTGATGAGTGGTGTAATTTTCCCCAAGATCAGATTGATAATCTGATACTCAGCATGCGTAGGCGTTGTAACGCTTGTATTGCATCGTCCGGGAGACATACTCCGTATTAACATCATACTAACCATGTTATACTGTTTTCTGTAAATAAGTTCTTTATTGAAATTTGCTTCAGGGAGTAAAAATTGCAATTTTTATTAATTATGTCAAACATATAGCATCTTTTTTGCTCTTTACCTTTTGTTTAATAAATAGACTTTACAAATAAGTCAAATTTGTTTTGCTTTTGTCTCTTTCATTGCCTGAACTTCATTATCCTTAATTTATGGACATGAGTGTATAAAATGTTTTGAATGGACAGAGGTAAATTTGGATTGCTTGAACAAACTTAACATTTTTGCTTCAAATTTTATGTCTTCTTTCATGGCCTCACGACTGCACAATCCAGCAGAGATATTA
>CM063500.1:38164986-38172486 GCA_032207245.1 Pardosa pseudoannulata
TCCTTTCAACCTCTAGTAAATTATATGGCTCAGTCATATAATGATAATAGTAATCTTATATTCACTGTAAAAGATTCATCTGCATTTAAGTTAGGAATATACTCGAAATCCATATCAGTTATCCTTCCTTTCAACCTCTAGTAAATTATATGGCTTAGTCATATAATCATAATAGTAATTTTATATTCACTGTAAGAGATTCATGTGCATTTAAGTTAGAAATATATTCGAAATCCGCAACGGTATACAGTTTTTTAATCTATAATAAAATATATAACATAGTCATATAATTACTGTTATTATATTACATAGTCATATAATCATAACAATAAATTTATATTCATTAGCTTTTAAGTTATGATTCATGAGCTTTTAAGTTAGGAATATAGTCAAACTCCGTATCGGTACATTTAAAATAAACTCTCGTAATTTATACTGCACAGTCATATAATCATAAAAGTAAGCTTGGATGTATTAGATTTATTTGCATTTTAAAAAATTACTCGCTGTAGTTAGAAATTACTCGCTATACGAAAGTTAAATGCACATCCGTAATGATAGGAGGGTTCGTACCAAATACTATTAGGACGAAAGCGTTTAATTTACTCTATACCCATATGTATGTGTGTATGTGATACACTATGGATTCAACTTAGATGATGACAAATCAGTGTAGTAACTATCTCCCGGAATTAATATCACCCATCTAAATTAACCTGAAAATTAAGAAACTCGCCACAATTAGTTTTGCTGGAGATTTGATTCCCCCCTCCCTCCATCCAAGAAAGTTTTGTAAAAATTATTATCTACCGTAACTTAGTTTTCTAGATAATATAATCATAATAGTAATCTTATATTCACTGTACGAATTTCATGTGCATTTAAGTTAGGAACATACTGGAAATCCGTATCAGTTATCCTTCCTTTCAAGCTCTAGTAAATTATATGCCTCGGTCATATAATCTTAATAATAATCTTATATTCACTGTAAGAGATTCGTGTGCATTTAAGTTAAGAATATACTTAAAATCCGTATCAGTTATTCTTCCTTCCTTTCAACATGTAGTAAATTATATGCCTCGGTCATATAATCATGATAGTAATCTTATATTCACTCTAAGAAATTCATGTGCATTATCCGTAACGGTATAACGTTTTTTAACCTCTAATAAATTATATGACAGAGTCATATAATTATTGTTATGATTATATGACATAGTCATATAATTACTGTTATGATTATATGACATAATAATATAATCATAACAGTAAATTTATATTCATTGAATGGAATGGATTCATGAGCATCTAAGTTAGGAATATAATCAAACTTCGTATCGGTACATTTAAAAAAAGTAACTCTGGTAAGTTATACTTCACATTCATATATCATAAAATAAGCTTGGATGCATTAGATTTATTTGCATTTAAGTTAGAAATTGCTCGATATCTGAAACTTCCATAATGATAGAAGTACCAAATACTATTAATAAAAAAGCACTTAAATTACTAGATAATCATATTATGTATATATGTGATACACCATGGATTCATTCTAGATGATTTTAAATTAATGTAGTAAACATTTCCCGAAATTAATATCATATATCTAAATTAACCTTAAAATTAAGAAACTAGCCACAATTAGTTTTGCTGGAGATTTGGTCCCCTCCCCTCAAAGAAAGTTTCGTAAAAATGATTATCTTTCGTATCTTAGTTCTTCTAGACAAAATACATACTATTCTTACCATCCTGAATTACTCTTGATTTCAAGAGAGTAATCCACGTAAAGCCCATCTTTTTCCTTACTCTTGATATTAAGCAATCAAGCTGTCACGCAACGAGAACATGTTATATGTTGCAAGACGTCAAGCATACAGAAGATGTCACGACAACCATCACGGGTTTCTTTTTGGTTATCTCCATCCCACTGCTTGAGATTTTTTTGTTCTCATAAGAGAAATACAGGTACGTAAATAGTAGTGGTCAGTATTAACAAATGACTCATTGTGTTAGAGTACAATAAGAACCAACCTAATAAAATTCAAGAAGGGATAACATTCTTTTCGAAAAATACTAAATAAGATTGCAGCAGAAAATATATAAGGAATAAATTTATTATAATGTCAGTGCCATAAACTGTTATTGACTATATATAAATTAGTTTATAGCCCGTCATATGACGAGATCAGTAAAATTTTTAATTTTCCAGAACTGTAAAGTACCTTAGAAGGCAGATAAAAAAATGATTTGTTTTTTGACTGCGAATTATCTGGTACAAGCTCAATAATTTGTTTATCTTCATACTCCTCTAAAGTCTCCCGATACTGTGAATGCAGTTTAGAATCACGCCGAATTTATTTAGAAAGATAATTCAAAGTTTTCTTGGCTACTTCGGAATTATCGTTAAGTTCTTCCTTTTTTTTCTTTATGCTTTTTTTACTTTATTTAAAAAAAATGGCCGAATGGTTAGGGTGCTGGTCTTCGAAACCGGAGTTCGTGGGTTCGATTTCACTGTGGCATGGATTTCGTAGCCGTTCGGAATTGGCTTTAAGCAGTAGGTCCCGGTCTCATTAGCCCTCGTGTTGCACAAATACCGTAGAGCTCCAAACCAAACCCAATTTTTTTGCCAGAATAATTAATGGAAGTAAAGGAATGAAACTATCATTTCCACTACACCCTGGAGGTAGGTAGAATTTGTTGTTAATACCGATGATAAAATGTTCAATGCAATAAGAATAATAAGATAATTAAACTTAAAACTATCACATATGTACCTAATCTATTATTTAAGCCAAATATAAAAGAAAATTATTTAAGTCATATCTCAGTTCAGTGATAAAACGTATGAAAATAATGCAGACGATATTTAAATAATTTAAAAAAGAAATGATTAAATGAGATGTTTAAAGGAATGACATCATAATGATAGAAAAAAATGTTATTTTTACCTATCTATGTTATAAATGGATAAATTTAATTGCATGCTCTTAACCGAGGAAAAAGAGAGCTTGAAATAATGGTATTAAACGCTCAAAAGGGGGGAAGGGGTGGGTTTCGAATATTTTTAAAACGACGCTTCGAATTTTGCTAGCCCTAACTCATAAAGAATCGAATGCCTCTACTCATCCAGGTCCAACCGCTTCATAAATTGGGGGACTGACGGACAAATAATTTAGGCTATTATTATATAGGGGATATATACACGGATAATTAACCTATATTATTAAATTTTCCCGAGCTTGTTGCACAAAAAGAACTCCTAGTCAAGAAATGATTAAATGAGTTGGTTAAAGGAATGACGTCATAATGCTAGAAATGTTATTTTTACGTATTTATTTTGTGACAAATTAATAAATTTAATTACCTGCTCTTAACCGGGGAAAATAGGGCTTGAAATAATGGCATTAAATGCTAGGAAAAGGAGGAAGGGTGGATTTCGAACGTTGCTAAACCTACCTCATCAAGAATCCAATATGGATGCCTCTATCCATTCCAGGTGCAACCGCTTCATAAACTCGAGGACAGACAGATAATTTAGGCTATTATTATATAGAGGATACATATCTGTGTGTGTATGTAAGTGTGTTAAAGCATATGTACATGTATTATAATACTATAGCATACATGTGGGTGTGTGAAATGTATGTCAATACCTATTCTGTGCTTTATTTTAAATTTTCTGAGTTCAGAAACAATGACGATGTAAACATCATGCTTATCACAACTGAACTCGGGGCAAGGCAAATGCTCCAATTTTGGAATGTCCGTCCTGAGTTCGGGTAAGAGAAAAAACGACATTTCAATTCCGCAAAGGACGAAATCGGTTCATCCAATGCATAATATTTAATTTTTTATTTTCCCAATAGAAAGAGATACTTTCCTTCCAAAAGTGCTCCAGTTTGTTGCTATTTCTCGGATACTGTAAAGGATTTGTGAAATTCAAAGGAATTTGAGGAACAAGGAATTCTTGACAGTTCATATAGATGATAATATTGTTGTATTAGTTTATTATATTTATCCAGAAAATAATGTCATTAGATTTATTTTTCTGTAACTTGGGCGAACTTTACTGTAATCCATTAATATTTCCCATATATGTGAAAATATTGAAAATAATTATTACATTTAAAATTTTTTCTATAATCATCTATTTATTTATAACATTTTGGAGATAATAACAAACAAAATGAAAGTGAATTTTTTTTCTCATTTTTGACACGTTTTTCTCAAATATATTCCACGGGCAAGGGGTTAAACCCTGTTTGTCTAAAAATCCTTCAGACAAACGCGGCGCAAAATCTTTTAAAATGTGGCTCAAACTCAAATGATGAAAATATTTAAATTTACACATTTTATTTAAAAAAAAATAAATGTTTGCAATAATTTTCATATATAATCGATTCGTTGACATTTAATTTGAAGTAGAAATTTAATTAAAAACGTCTCAGTATGCCGTGAGAATTTAGGTTTCTAATTGTGTGTACACTTTAGTATCGTTAAAAGACACAACCAAGTGTGTAGATTTACTCGGTGCATTACTAAAACGATGAAAAGATTTTCCTTATCTATGAAACATTTATCAGCTATCATAACTGATGGAGCCCCTGACATGGTTGGTAAAAATTGGGACTCGTTAAAATGGTAAATAATGAAGCCGGCAATACGATCTTGATGGCATATCACTGTATTGTATATCAGGGCAATTTATGAGGAAAATTTTGAAAATAGAAAGGGTATTAAGCTTTGTTATAAAACCCATTAACTTTATAACAGCAAAAGGAGTTATACACTATTTCAAGAGTTTCTTACGGCAATGTGCACTGAATTTGCAGATGTTGGATTGAATAGTTAATAAATTTCGAATTTGAATAATCACGACTCTTGAACTTTGGGTTTTAAGAATTATTTTAAGTTAATTAATAACTGTAAATGTTCAACAGCAATGAAGAATCAAATCAGGTAACTGCTTACCTTTTTTTATTCTTGTGATTTGCATGAAGAATCGGTAGAAATCGAATTATGGATGGAAACAGAAAACGACTGCTGAACACACTTTCTTTTTATTGTACAACCCATCACACAGTAACTATGGTTTTATACAATAGCTGAATAGCGCCATCTAGAATTCAGTGGCGAAATTAATTTAACAGATATTATATATTACACAAAAGTTAGATGGCTCAGTAAGGGGAAATGCTCAAAACATTTTACGATTTGAGAGCTGAAATAAAAATACAGGGTCGTTAGGGGGTCGTTTTGGGTGTCCCAAAACGACCGCATAAACTCTACATAGCCAGATACCTCGTTGGGAGTACATAAAAGCTGCCCAAAGAAGCATTGCTGTACGATCCATAGTTTACGAGAAAAATACGAAAAACAAAGTATGAGTCACTACCATGCAAGAAAAAACATTTTATTGGACGTATCAACAGCACTATATGCACGAACATAGTCCCTAACAGTTCGTAAGGCATTTCCATTACATCGGTCGCACATTAGGTACATGTCGCAATAGTCACGAAAGGAATACATGGTCAACAATCGAAGACTACCGGTAGCTGCAAGATGCAGCCTTTTAAATACCAGTTAAAAGGCGGCTTAAAGTCATTCCATGGCGCGCGCGCATGCAGGGCGTGATATGCGCGGCACATGTTTTAAACATTATCGTCTGGAAAGATATGCAAATACTGTTGTTGATGTGTCCAATAAAGTGTTTTTTCTTGCCCCGGCAGTAACGTCATACTTTGTTTTTCGTATTTTTCTCGTAAACTATGGATCGTACAGGAATGCTTTTTTGAACAGTTTTAATGTACTCCCAAAGAGGAATCTAGCTGTTCAGGATGTATGGGGTACTTTTGGGACACCCTGTATTTATAGAAACAAAAGGAAAACCTGTGTCTGAATATGAAGACAAAGATTGGGTTTTAGCTTTTAGATTTAGATTTAGTAGTGTCTAAGGCGATTTCACGCAGTAGGACAAATTCTTAAATTATGACAATTCTGGCTTTAGTTTCAAACGGAAGGGCAGTTTAATGTTTGTCTATTGGTTGTTGTAAACATGAAAATGAATGGGAAGGGCATTATAGTAGTTCGTGACGTTGCGAAAAATTGCTCTATTGAATAGAAAGAATTTGACTTTGAATAAACACGAATCTTGAATTTTGGTTTTAAGCCAATTAATTATTAGAAATGTTCAACAGTAATCAGTAATCAATAATTAAATCGGGTAATTGCTTACCTTCTTTTTATCCTTTTTAATATGACATGAAGGATCTGTAGAAACCAAAATGGTGAATCAAAACAGTCTATTGTGGAATAAAACTGTCTTTAACAATGAAACAAATCACAATGAATTGAAAGTACACAAAATGAATTAAGATTTATAAATTATGTTATTTTTTAAATACATGTTTACCTGTGAATATAATTGGAATACATGCAAAAATGAATAGAATTATACACACACAATAATAAACTAACAGTCATTTTACCTTAGCTGAGAATCGAAAAAAAAATAGAAACGTTACATGGTGATGCAATCTGTTGAAATAGAAAACGTTAGAACAGAAACTATACAATATAAAAATAACACAACTATTATGAATTAGCAAACAATTAAAATTAAATAGTAAGTCTTTTATGAAGACTGAAACAAGTAGACTTAAAAGAACATTTGAATGATTTAAATTTGAGACTTCAAGAAAATATCAATTTATTAATATCATGCTCAAAACAATAACAGCGTTTAAAAGAAAGTTGAAATTTTGCCACAACCAAATAATAGTAAAAGATTTGACAGATTTCAATACTTTGGCTGCGCATAAACGTTGGGATTTGCACAAAATATGCAAAATATGCTGCATTAATTTTTGATTTTATTCAAGAATTTGAAAGTAGATTTCAAGATTTTTGAAAATATGAAGAGTATTTCAACATATATTATACTCAATTTTTCCTAGAAATGCATTCCCTTCTTCAAATGGAATATATTAAACTTCAAAGTGGCATTCAGCTGAAGGAAAAATTTGGGAATATTTCATCACTTGAGTTTTATAAATATTACCCTAATAATACGATACATATCCTAATTTTCACAATCATGCTTTAGCTTTTGACAGTACATGTATTGGGGAATAATTATTTTCAAGAATGAAGCATACAAAAACAAAAATAGGACAAAGATAACTTACAAACATCTTGAAAATGCATTAAGAACTGCAACCTCATCTACTGAACCCTATATCGATTTGCTTGTTCAACGAAAGCAAATTCCTCCATCTTATTAACACATTGTATGTGGGACACGTACTAGTACGTTTTGTGACGATTTATACATGAGCTCCGGTCATGTACTAGTACGTGTTAGTGTAACTGCATGGTTTATTTGTGAGTACAAAAATAACGGTATATACAGGAAAACGAAGCCGAATGTTCGTGCCAGATTCTTGATAGATTCTTGAAAAATTTAAACAAATAAAAACTAGTTTTTACATCAGT
>CM063500.1:38174986-38179986 GCA_032207245.1 Pardosa pseudoannulata
TAAAAATAATACTATAAAAAGAGATAAAACCAAAAAGATTGAATCGCTAAGAGAGAAAAAAAAACAACCAGTGACATTATGTTTCGAAATAACTGGGGATAGTTGAGACTCCACACTCCTTTTAAAACCGGTTTTTTTGCTGCAACAACTCTCCCAGACATCGGAAACATCATACAACCACAGTAAAAGAATACAAAATAGGGGAGAAACTCCATAAGGATATATATATATATATATATATATATATATATATATATATACATATACTAGACGACCCGACAGACGTTGTCCTGTTTTAAAGCTGTATCTCCACAAAAATTGTAAAATGCTTTTGAATAATATTATATTTATAATAATAAGAATAATAATGTATAAATTACAAATTAGTCTGTTTTGATGGAAAACTAAGGAAAGAAAGTATTTTAAAAAACTTGACGTCACCACGCATAGAGTCATCACAAACGTAATTAGATTAAATTAAATTCCTACATCGCCTGTACGGGATTCGATGCTGGGACTGAAGTCCGTTTCGCTGATCAGTGCGCCACAGATATTCTGGCAGTAAAGGATTTCAAGTGGTATTATAATAATCTCATTAAATGCGATATTCACGGTTTTTAATAGAAAAAACCTTTTTTTTATCGGATCAAATTGTGAATGTGAATCTACACCATTCTTGAATCAACTTAATTACATACACAAAATTTCATCAGAATTATTCCAGCCGTTCAGTAGGAGTTCTATTACAAACACTCGGACAGAATAGAGGTTAATGATATATATAATATATATATATATATATATATATATATTTATTTATTTATAAGATATATATATATGTGCATATATATGCATATACATTCATATATATGTGTGTGTGTATAGTAGGTAAATCGATACCAAGTACGTTACCTTAAATGTATTTGTTAAAAAAGAACATGTGAAACAACTGAAAGTAACAATACATAGTTACACATTACAATTTGTAATCTAAGTCCTTTAAAGCTTTTATTTCTTCATACATGTAAACATTTTTAACATTTTTAAAAATATTATAAGGTGTTGAAGAATTATAAAATTAATCCGTTTTTAGAAATTATTATGATATTCCAAATGTATATTTTAATACTTCGAAATAAAGTATTAGTTATTTTAAAAGTTAATAGTTATTGTCTGTTCTAACATGAATTAAAATGCTCTATTCTAATTCTTTACGTAACAGAGTAATTTTTATATGTAGAATACCCTTTTTTACCTTAGAATAAAACTAATTAGATCTTATCATGATCGTTCAGAGAAAATAATAAGATAATTCTAATAATAGTGGAAAACAAGTAGTAGTTTTCGTACAAAAATTTATAATTCTTCTAACTACACAATTTTTAAATTATGCTTTTTCAGACTTTTAATATTAGCTAATTTTTATTTTAATCTTTGTAGGAATATAGTTGCTATATTTTAAAAGGCTTCTAGAACATTTAAAATACTCAACAAAAAAAATTGGTTTGAAAATATATTTATTTAACATTTTTATTAATAATAGTTGTATTGCATTTTGTGATTATAATTATATTGTTCTAGGAGGCTTTATATTTAAAATCTAGGTTTGTCTGCTTTCTTAGTTATATTCCATAATTACTTTAGCTCGAAATATTGAATTTTGAATCAAATTTCGTCACTTAAAATATACTGCAACGTCTAGGCTATTTATAAATTCAGTGGAGGATTTTGTAGTTCCCGTTAAAAAGTGTATAATTCTTATATGTGCAGAATTTAAAAAATTTCTTTTTCAGACTTTTAATTTTAGCTAGTTTTTGTTTTATTCTTTGTAGGGTAAATAAATGCTATATTTTAAAAGACCTCTAGAACATTCTAAATACTCAACATAAAAATGGCTTGAAAATATATTTATTTAAGTTTTTTATTAGTAATAGTTGTATTGCATTTTGTGATAGTAATTATATTATTCTAGGAGGCTATATATTTAAAATCTAAGTTTGTTTGTTTTCTTAGTTATATTCCATAATTACTTTGCTCGAAATATTGAATTTTGAATCAAATTTCGTCACTTAAAATATATTGTAACGTCTAAGATATTTATAAATTCAGTGGAGGATTTTGTAGTTCCCATTAAAAAGTGTATATTTCTTCTATGTGCATAATTTAAAAATTATGCTTTTATAGATTTTTAATTTTAGCTAATTTTTGTTTTATTCTTTAAAGGGTAAATAGTTGCTATATTTTAAAAAGCTTCTAGAACACTTTAAATACTCAACATTATAAAATTGTTTGAAAATATATTTATTTGAGGTTTTTATTAGTAATAGTTGTGTTGTATTTTGTGATAGTAATTATATTATTCTAGGAGACTTTATATTTAAAATCTTTGACTGCTTTCTTAGTTATATTCCATAATTACTTTAGCTCGAAATATTGAATTTTGAATCAAATTTTTCAGTTAAAATATACTGTAACATCGTACTGTAATAGTTATTTATAAATTCAGTAAAGGATTTTGTAGTTCCCGTTAAAAAGTGTATAATTCTTATATGTGCAGAATTTAAAAAATTGCTTTTTCAGACTTTTAATTTTAGCTAGTTTTTGTTTTATTCTTTGTAGGTTAAATAAAATCTATAGTTTAAAAGACCTCTAGAACATTCTAAATACTCAACATAAAAATGGCTTGAAAATATATTTATTTAAGTTTTTTATTAGTAATAGTTGTATTGCATTTTGTGATAGTAATTATATTATTCTAGGAGGCTATATATTTAAAATCTAAGTTTGTTTGTTTTCTTAGTTATATTCCATAATTACTTTGCTCGAAATATTGAATTTTGAATCAAATTTCGTCATTTGAAATATACTGTAACTTCTAGGTCAGTGGAGGATTTTGTAGTTCCCGTTAAAAATTGTATAATTCCTTTAAGTGTAGAATTTAAAAATTATGCTGTTTAAACATTTTCATTTTAACTAACTTTTGTTTTATTCATTTTAAGTGAAATGATTGCTAAATCCAAAAGATGTCTGAAGTGTTTGAAACACTTAACATAGAAATTTTGGTTTTAAAATATATTTAACGTGCTTATTATTAAACGATGTATTCCATTTTGAAGTAATACAGTGAACTCCGCTTAATGTAATCGAGGTTAATGTTATGAATCGCATATTGTTATCGAAAACACTTGGTCCCGATTTTCTCTATCCATTTGTATGTTAAAATTATCTCTTTATGTGATCGTTACATCGGTTAATGGGATCAGTTAGCGAACCTCATTTTAACTGGCAAAGGAATATTCCCAATATATTCAGAAGGAACCCATTCTTTTCCTTACCTTCGCTGTTCTTTGAATTTCCGAGAATAGTCCTCGTCAACCTTGGAAAATTGGGAATGAAAAAAGAGTGGGAAATTACATGTTCCTGGAATTTCTCAGAAATACGCACACCCTGCTGGTGGTCAATAGTTGTTAGATAAGCAGAAGGCAACACATTTTATTCGAAACTGAGAAGGAGCGTATTCCCATTTTATGCCTTGCTCGCTTACATGCAGCTTGTCGATATGGAAGACAGAAAGCGAAATGATTTAAACTTAAAACAAAAGATCGAAATTTTAAATCTTTGTGTCAGGTTGACTATGATTACGAACAATTTATCAATGAGATTCTTAGAAAAAATTGTAGACAGTCAACAATTGATCATTTTTTAAAATTATTTATACAATTATTATGTTTTAAAAGATAATATACAGTACATAAATATAAAATATGCTTTTTCATTTTGTTTTAAAATTTATTACGTGGGAATTAAAGGGGTGGGGTAAATTTATTTAATTTTGCATATAGTTTATTGTTATTAATCGATTATTGATATCGAAATCACGGTGTCCTAAACTGATCACATTAACCGGAATCCACTGTAGTTACATTCTTCTAGAAGGCTTGATACTAAAAATCTATCTTGTTCTGCTTTATTAAGTTGTATTTCACAAATTATTGACTTAGAAGCATTAAATTTTTATTTAGATTTTACTGAGCTATAATATATTCTCATCCAAATCAAATGTCTACGTAAAATACAAACGTCTAATTTAAAAGACAGTGGATTTTTTCCTGTTCTTAAGAAGTTTCCAGACCAAAGAATCCGTTATGTAACAACAGCTCCCAACGTGGTTTATATGTCGTTTTAAGATATTCTAAATCGAATTTGTAGATGATGAAATTTAGAAAGAAAGTGTTATATCTATTTTCTAAGATTCGGGTATTCGTCTGGGATTAAATTTAAAAGTTTTCTGCAAAAAAGAAAAGTTAGCTATAAAAATGAACTTTTATGACAGATGAGTAGAATTCTTATTGGAGGGCATAAGCTTTTAATAAAGAAAGCAACACATCTGATGTTTTTAAATCAACTACTTGAAGAAAGCTTTAAATATTTTGCATCAACTACATTCAAACCCATTTTTTAATGCATTTTATATGAATATTTCTCTCTCACTATGTATACACATGCACACAAACACACACACACGCATACATACATACATATATACATATATGTGTGAGTGTGTGTGTGCGTGCGCGTGTGTAATATATCCAAATTATTGCCCTTTAAACGATATCCAAATTCTTCTTATTCCCGTCAAATTTTTTCTACTTCATTTCCCAGGCATAAAAGGTTAGATAAAAGCATATTCTGATACTTAAATTCTTTTTACCCATCTGTCAAAACTAAGATTAGAATAAATGCTAATTTTCTCTCCACAGGCCTGATTTTTTAGCTGCTCTTGAAAATGGCTTTTCTTCTGAAATAAATAAATTACTGTCTGTTATTAAGATAGCTTAAATGATTAAGGTTCACTCATGACTCCAAAAAAATGCTAAACAGTCTTTAATTTCATAGGAACAAAATCATGTGATTTGCTCGATGTGGGGCCAATACCAGTGAGTATTCTATCCAGAGCTGTCGCACTGTACAAAAGTTCAATACACCGGTGCGTTTTGATA
>CM063500.1:38187486-38239986 GCA_032207245.1 Pardosa pseudoannulata
TGTCCAGGTATGTTAGGAAAATCAATTGTTATGTAAGGGAAAACATGATTCGTAAGGATAGACACATACTTGAGTTGATCCATCGTGCTTCCACAATGGTGAGTGAATACAGAGAGTACCACGAATAAATACTCCAAACCATAATGTTCCGTCCTTCAACTTGAACCTTTCAGCCAATTTTTGTGAAATGTTTGCTTTGAGACGTTTCATGTATTATACGCCAACGTTTATCTGTCCGACGGAACATAAAACGGGATTCATCTGGAAAATCCACTTGTTTTCATTTTTTGGAAGTTCAGTTGCGATACTAGCATGCAATTTCCAGCCTTCGTCGCTGATGAACAGCAGTCAGCAGAGGTGTATTATCCAGGCTTCAACAAAGGCTGATACAAAAGCCCATAAGCAACAACATTTTCTGAACCGTCGTTGTAGAGGCATTGTAAGTATTTCCTTGGTTCATATGGTCGGTTAGTTGCTCAACAGTTTCACGTCTATTATTCGCCCGAACGCATCTCGGCAGCCATCGTTCACCTTTGCCATCTAAGGCCTTGTTGCAGTACATTTGCCACATCTCTAATTTTGGATATTGCCATTTTACCATGCACGGTATACTTTTACCACGGTGGCCCACGAACAACTTACAAAGTTAGCCGTTTCTGAAATGAGGTAAGATAAAAGTGTAGCAAGAAATTATCAAATTATTCATTTATTCAAGCTGTAAAAAGTAATCGATATTCTATGCAATTTAGAGTAACTCCAAAAACAATATTAAAAAAAATAAATATCTTTATATCTTACACAATTATAGAATTCATTGTAAACAATATCATTTAAACACTTCTTTACTGTAGTGTCAGGAAGATTGGCAATCCTAAAAGAATATAAAAAATATGCTTAATATTTTCAATCTCTTTCGTGTACAATAAATTTATGAAAATATTCCCATATTAAGTTATCAAATTATTCACTTATTCAAGCTATAAAAACTAGTTGATAGACTATGTAGTTAAAACTATCTCCAAAAACAATAGTATAGAAAAATAAATATCTTTATATCTTACACAATTACAGAATTCATTTTAAACAATATCATTTAAACATTTCTTTATTGTAGTGTCAGTAAGATTGACAAGTATCCTTAAAGAATATAAAAAAATATACTTAATATTTTCAATCTAACTTTAGTGTTCAATAAATATATCAAATTATTCACTTATTCAAGATGTAAAAGCTAGACACTGAAGTTAAGAATAGCTCCGAAAATAATAGCATAGTAAAATTAATATCTTTATATCTTACTCAATTACAGAATTAATTTTTAAAGAATATCTTTTAAACATTTCTTTATTGTAGTGTGAGGAAGATTGACAAATATCCCTAAAGAATATAAAAAATATACTTAATATTTTCAATCTATCTTTCGTGTACAATAAATTTATCAAATTATTCACTTATTAAGTTATCAAATTATTCATTTGTTCAAGCTGTAAAAACTAGTCGATAGACTATGCAGTTAAGAGTAACTCCAAAAACAATACTATAGTAAAATAAATATCTTTATATCTTACTCAATTACAGAATTCATTTTAAACAATATCTTTTAAACATTTCTTTATTGTAGTATCAGGAAGGTTGACAAGTATCCCTAAAGAATATAAAAAATATACTTAATATTATCAATCTATCTTTAGTGTACAATAAATTTATCAAATTATTCAATTATTAAGTTATCAAATTATTCATTTGTTCAAGCTGTAAAAACTAGTCGATAGACTATGCAGTTAAGAGTAACTCCGAAAACAATACTATAGATAAATAACTATCTTTATATCTTATTCAATTACATAATTCATTTTAAAGAATATCTTTTAAACATTTCTTTATTCTAGTGTCAGGAAGACTCACAAGTATCCTAAAGGAATTGTAAAAATATACTTAATATTTTCAATCTATCTTTCGTGTACAATAAATTTATCAAATTATTCACTTATTCAAGCTGTAAAAATTAGTCGATAGACTATGCAATTAAGAGTAACTCCAAAAACAATACTATAGTAAAATAAATATCTTTATATCTTACTCAATTACAGAATTCCCTTTTAACAATAGCTTTTAAACATTTCTTCATTGTACTGCCAGTAAGATTGAAAAGTATCCTAAAAGAATATAAAAGATATACTTAATATTTTCAATCTATCTTATCTTTCGTGTACAATAAATTTATCAAATTATTCACTTGGTAAGTTATCAGGTTATTCATTTAGTAAGTTATCAAATTATTCACTTATTCAAGCTGTAAAAACTAGTGGATAAACTATGCAATTAAGAGTAACTCCAAAAAAAATTCTATAGTAAAATAAATATCTTTATATCTAACTCAATTACAGAATTCACTTTTAACAATATCTTTTAAACATTTCTTTATTGTAGTGTGAGGAAGATTGACAAATATCCCTAAAGAATATAAAAAAAATATACTTAATATTTTCAATCTATCTTTAGTGTGCAATAAATGTTATTTAATAAAATATCACGTAGAGATACGCTTTCATCTCCGGAATCTGCAGTGAAGAGAAAAGTCCTCGGATTTGAGAAAGCTTTAAAGGAAAATATCAAATTATCCGCTTACTCAAGCTATAAGAACTTCGTCAATGTACTTTGAAAGTTAAGAAATACTCCGAGAACTATATCTAAGGAAAGTAAATATCTTTATATTTTACTTAAACACAATATTTTCTAAAGTAATATTTTTAAATATTACTTTACTCATTTGAACGCTTGTAAAGTATATTAAAAGGACATAAAAATTATATAAAATAATCATTTAATCTATTGTTGGTGTACAATAAATTTGATTCAATAAGACCTATAGCAATAAAATGTTCTTTTTGCCCCAATATCCAAGGATAACAGAAAATATCTCGGAATCAGAAAATGTTGGAGGAATATGTCAAATTATTTGCTTATTCAAGCTATAAGAGCTCATCAAAGTGCTTTGCGTTTAAGAAAATTGTAAAGGCATTATTTTAAAACAAGAATATCTCACTTAGTACTAAAACCTCAAGATAGGTCATTAGCTTCAAAAACTATTTTATGTTCAATTTTCTGTAAAAATTACTCAAACGCGTTTTCTAGTCAACAGTTGGCATCCCATTGTATTTGTCCCATTGTATGGCTAGAAACTTTTTATTCTGTTGTGATTGTAACGTATCAGGACCCTGTTTCAGGAGACACAATGAAGAATCCGATGTATCTGGATTAATATATTTATTCACACTTCTGCTATATACATCATTTCACAACTATAAAAAACAATCTGATCACAGGTAAGTGATTAGTACACATAGGCCTGAGTAGAGACGGGTGCCTAAACTAAATTCAGTCTCTGCCGAAATATGGGTGCGTAGACGGAAGACACAATTCGTAGCTTTCTCAATAATTCACTGAAACACACGTAGAAGATCTAGCACAGTTGACTCTGAAGAACAACAACAATCCTGAAGAGATTTTTATTATAATACTAAAACCCACGCACAGGGTATCACTTCAATCTCACAAGAGATTTATCCCAAGACGGGATTTCGCTAATGAAAACTCTCCGATGGAGAGACTGGTCGAGGCGACCTCCGAGTTAGCCGATGAGAGCTACTCTTTCAAGAAAAGATCCCAAGGTGGGATTATAGCAAAACAAAACTCTCCGGTAGAGAGACAGGTCAAGGCGACCTCTGAATTAGCTGGTTGCTAGCTAACTAACTTCTTTCCAAAAAAATATCTTCCTCGTCTCTTTCTAGGGGAGGGGCCTCCAAGAGACGGGCCTCACCCACAATTTTATTATTGGGTCACCTAGCGATGACCTCATATTCGACCAACTGCATTGGTATTGGTTAAACCATCATCGGCCAAAAAGCTAGGGTCGCTTAGCGGCAACATCTGAGAAGCGGCAAATCCTTTGTCGTTCCGCGATCATCTTTTTTAGCTGTCAGAGAAGGTACCGTGTCGTCTGGCATTTTGTTCCTTTTCTATAGTGAACGGCCGTGTAGAATTCATGGTGCGTAGAAAACAATTCTTTTGTATCCACACAAGTCCACCTTTCAAAGCAAAGTTCTTTGACGATACACCGCTAAATCACGCCGTTACATGATGCATATTCAATTCTAAATTATGTAATATAAGAATTCAAGGATTTCTATGTTGAATCCGATTCTTTTTTTATTTTCTATTTTAAACTATCTGCTTGTAAATTTAACAGTTATTTAAAAAAAAAGTAAAATCAATTATTAAATGTATTCCAAGTTATGCCGTTCCACTATTATTCTTTGCCTTGATGGATTCTTTTCATTCTTTTCATTAATATTTCTTTATTAGTAATAATAATACAATTTACTTTATTATTTCCATTATTACTTTTCATTATTTCAATAAAAGATACGATTCTCCCACTCGTTATTACACTGGATTTTTACAGAAGATATATAAAGATCACAGAAAATGAACGTAAGAATATTAAAAGTAAAACAGTGATATGACGTGAAAACCAAATGACAATTTTGTATGCCTACTATATCATAAAAATTTTATTCTCAATTTCATTTAAACATAATTTGAAATATTTCTTTTCGTTACTTGAATGGAAGATATTCTCCAACTCATTAACAAACTGGATATTTACACTAGATATTTAAAGCTTACAGAAAAGGAACGTAAGAATATTAAGCGTATATGATGTGGATACAGCATGGCGTCTTTGCTTGTGTAATGCATTATACATATTATACAAAACTGTAAGAATCCATCAAGCAAAGAAAATGAACGTAAGAATATTAAAAGTAAAACAGTGATATGATGTGGACACCGCATGAGGTTTTTGTATGCCTACTATATCAGAAAAATTTTATTCTCAATTTCATTTAAACATAATTTGAAATATTTCTTTTCGTTACTTGAATGGAAGATATTCTCCAACTCATTAACAAACTGGATATTTACACTAGATATTTAAAGCGTACAGAAAATGAACGTAAAAATATTAAACGTAAATAGGCTTACATGATGTGGATACAGCATGGAGTCTTTGCTTGTGTAATGCATTATACATATTATACAAAACTGTAAGAATCCATCAAGCAAAGAAAATGAACTTAAGAATATTAAAAGTAAAACAGCGATATGATGTGGACACCGCATGAGGTTTTTGTATGCCTACTATATCAGAAAAATTTTATTCTCAATTTCATTTAAACATAATTTGAAATATTTCTTTTCGTTACTTGAATGGAAGATATTCTCCAACTCATTAATAAACTGGATATTTACACTAGATATTTAAAGCTTACAGAAAAGGAACGTAAGAATATTAAGCGTATATGATGTGGATACAGCATGGCGTCTTTGCTTGTGTAATGCATTATACATATTATACAAAACTGTAAGAATCCATCAAGCAAAGAATAATAGTGAAATATTGTCCACTATTATAATGCTTGATGAATTCTTACAGTTCACTAAAATATAAATTATATTAACGAAATAACTGACCCCACACATCTTAAAAATACAAAAAATATGTAATAAATAGATTTTACCTTATATGTAATGTAAAATATTCGCTTCTCTGCAGTGTGAAGATATTCGCTTTTATGCTGGAATCCACGGCTAAGAGAAATTATTAGGAATTGAAAAAGCTTTGATGGAAAATATTAAATTATTTGCTTACTTAAGCTATAAGAATGGGGGTTCCAGTAAAGAAAAACTCGTAAAGCACATGTCTATACTTTACTTAAGTACAACATTCTTTATAAACATTATTATTTATTACATTATTGTGCCAGCTATAACGATTGAAGCATCATGTTCGATCTTCAAAAAGACTTACTAGTTTTATTTTTATTTTTAAATAATTCATAATAGTTATTCCATTTTTATTCTGTATATTGTCTGTAGTTTCTGTTCTCAGTTTTTTCTTGTGAACAGATGGCATCACATTGTATTTTTTTTCTTTTGATTCTTAGTTTTGATAAAATGGCTGTAACTTGTTATTCTATTGTGATGCATATTTAATTCTAAATTATGTAATAAAAGAATTCAAGGATTGCTATATTAAATGTGATTCTTTCCTTGTTTTCTATTTTAAATTATCTTCTTGTAAATTCAACAGTTATTTAAAAACAAGAAAAATTAATTATTAAATACATTCCAAGTTAAGCCGTTCCACTATTATTCTTTGATTGATGGATTATTTTCATTAATATTTCTTTATTAGTAATAATAATACAATTTACTTTATTACTTTATTATTACTTTATTTCCATTATTACTTTTCATTATTTCAATAAAAGATACGATTCTCCCACTCAATAATACACTGGATTTTTACAGTAAATACTTAAAGATCACAGAAAATGAACTTAAGAATATTAAAAGTAAAACAGCGATATGACGTGAAAACCAAATGACAATTTTGTATGCCTACTATATCATAAAAATTTTATTCTGAATTTCATTTAAACATAATTTGAAATATTTCTTTTCATTCCTTGAATGGAAGATATTCTCCAAAACATTAATAAACTGGATATTTACACTAGATATTTAAAGCTTACAGAAAAGGAACAGTATGAATATTAAACGTAAAAAGGCTGTGGTGATGTTAATACAGCATGGCGTCTTTGCTTGTGTAATACATTATACATATTATACAAAACTGTAAGAATCCATCAAGCAAAGAATAATAGTAGAATATTGCCCACTATTATAATGCTTGATGGATTCTTACAGTTCATTCAAATATAAATTATATTAACTAAATAACTGACCCCACTCACCATAAATTTTACAGAAAAGTAACGTAAGAATATTAAACGTAAATAGGCTTACATGATGTGGATACAGCATGGAGTCTTTGCTTGTGTAATGCATTATACATATTATACAAAACTGTAAGAATCCATCAAGCAAAGAATAATAGTGAAATATTGTCCACTATTATAATGCTTGATGAATTCTTACAGTTCACTAAAATATAAATTATATTAACGAAATAACTGACCCCACACATCTTAAAAATACAAAAAATATGTAATAAATAGATTTTACCTTATATGTAATGTAAAATATTCGCTTCTCTGCAGTGTGAAGATATTCGCTTTTATGCTGGAATCCACGGCTAAGAGAAATTATTAGGAATTGAAAAAGCTTTGATGGAAAATATTAAATTATTTGCTTACTTAAGCTATAAGAATGGGGGTTCCAGTAAAGAAAAACTCGTAAAGCACATGTCTATACTTTACTTAAGTACAACATTCTTTATAAACATTATTATTTATTACATTATTGTGCCAGCTATAACGATTGAAGCATCATGTTCGATCTTCAAAAAGACTTACTAGTTTTATTTTTATTTTTAAATAATTCATAATAGTTATTCCATTTTTATTCTGTATATTGTCTGTAGTTTCTGTTCTGTTCTTCTAGTGAACAGATGGCATCACATTGTATTTTTTTTCTTTTGATTCTTAGTTTTGATAAAATGGCTGTAACTTGTTATTCTATTGTGATGCATATTTAATTCTAAATTATGTAATAAAAGAATTCAAGGATTGCTATGTTGAACTTGATTTTTTTTATTTTAAACTATCTGCTTGTAAATTCAACAGTTATTTGAAAACAAGTAAAATTAATTATTAAATATATTCTAAGTTAACCCATTCCAATATTATTCTTTGTTTTGTGGATTCTTACAGATCACTAAAATATAAATTATATTAACGAATTAACTGACCCCACACATCTTAAAAATACAAAAAATATGTAACAAATAGATTTTGCCCTATCTGTAGTGTAAAATATTCGCTTCTCTGCAGTGTGAAGTATTCGCTTTTATGCCGGAATTAACTGAGAGAAAATGCTTCAGAATTGAGAAAATTTGAAATAAAATATCAAATTATCTGCTTACTCAAGCTATAAGAACTCGCCAACACACTTCGTAGTTAGAAAAAATATCTAAAGCGATATTTTAGAAAAATAAATATCCTTATATCTTACTTAAACACAACATTCTTTTTTAAACAATTTGCTTTAAATATTTTTTTTTCCTTCACTCGTCAAGACAGAAAAGAAAGTCAAACAGGAGATTTCTTTTTTGTCAAAACCAACATCTGGTGTTCGTCAAAGGCGGGATTTGAACGAGGGAAAAGAAATGGCTGAATATTGAAGATGAAAAATGGCGTGTATTCTTTTATGGTAATACAAAGAAGGATCTGGCACAACGCTTAGGAATATTATATCAAGTCGCATAAGCGATTTTCAGGATTTGAAATATTTGCATTCAAAATTTATATTAATTCCTTTGTTGAAAGGTGCATGCATTAAACGCTATTTAAAATTTAATGAGTTAATGTTATATACAAATTTTAAACTTGTTTACTGCTTACGACTATAATTTATAATGGTGTGTATGGTGAAAATTTAATTAAATTCATTCCTTTCCTTGTCTGCCTTTAATTATTGTATATTTAGTTAATCTGGAAATCGTTACGATAATTAAATAGAATCTTATTAACTTAGCTAATGTACTTTATCACATACTAAAAATTGTTCTGATCATTGAGATTCATAAATTCTAAATAAATTCTGAATAAAGTGTGGAAAATCTATTATAAACTATTATATATATATATATATATATATATATATATATATATATATATATATATATATATATATATATATATATATATAATATATATATATATTATATATATATATTATATGTTATATAATATATATATTTATATATATGTATATATATATATATATATATATATATATATATATTATAATATATATATATTATATATATATATATATATATATGTATATATATATATATATATATATATATATATATATATATATATTTATATATATATATATATATATATATATATATATATATATATATATATATATATATATATATATATATATATATATATATATATATATATATATATATATATATATATATATACATATATATATATATATATATATATATATACATATATATATATATATACATATATATACATATATATATATATATATATATATATATATATATACATATACATATATATATATATATATATATATATACATATATAT
This sequence comes from Pardosa pseudoannulata, assembly GCA_032207245.1. Classification (NCBI taxonomy): domain Eukaryota; kingdom Metazoa; phylum Arthropoda; class Arachnida; order Araneae; family Lycosidae; genus Pardosa; species Pardosa pseudoannulata. The sequence continues at coordinate 38,196,652 of CM063500.1, forward strand.
ATATATATACATATATACATATATATATACATATATATATATATATACATATATATATATATACATATATATATATATATATATATATATATATATATATATATATATATATATATATATATATATATATATATATATATATATATATATATATATATGTTGAATTCATACATACTACTAGTTTTTTAATGCAATTCTACTCAAATTCTGTTTAATTAATTTTGTGAAAATTTTAATTGTTTTTACAAGGTAATATTTTAGCAATCATAGAAGTATCGAGTTTATAAAAATAGGAATAATCGTATCTCCATTGAAATAAAATAATTTTAAATAAAATGATGAAAAATACATGTACACATTAATACATGTTACACGTTGTTGAATGAAAATTTACTCATTCTTAAATTATATATGCTGCTCGCTGTAGAATACAATTCTATTGAATTTTAAATTAATATTCACTCCTCTTTGTTCGATACAAAATGTTCTACTCAAATTTTGTTTAAGAAATATCGTGAATATTTTTAATGTCGTTAAAAGATAATATCGATTTTCAGGATTTGAAATATTTGCATTCAAAATTTATATTAATTCCTTTGTTGAAAGGTGCATGCATTAAACGCTATTTAAAATTTAATGAGTTAATGTTATATACAAATTTTAAACTTGTTTACTGCTTACGACTATAATTTATAATGGTGTGTATGGTGAAAATTTAATTAAATTCATTCCTTTCCTTGTCTGCCTTTAATTATTGTATATTTAGTTAATCTGGAAATCGTTACGATAATTAAATAGAATTTATCCATTTCTTTACCAAGTGAGTTAATCTTATTAGCGTAGCGAATGTATTGTATCACATAATAAAATTGTTCTGATCAATGAGATTCATAAATTCTAAATAAATTCTAAATAAAATGCAGAAAAATGATTATAATACTCAATGTAGAATTAATATATACTACTCGTTTTTGAATGTAATTCTACTCAAATTCTATTTAATTAATATTGTGAAAATTTTTAATGTTTTTTTACAGGTAATACTTTAGCAATCAGGGCAGTATCCAGTTTATGACAGAGATGAGTAATCGTATCTCGTATTGAAATAAAATAAATTTAAATAAAATGCAAAAAAATACATGTATAATACTTAATGTTGAATTCATGCATGTTTCTCATTGTTGAATACCATTCCACTCAGTTTTAAATTAATATGTACTACTCGTTGTTCAAAACTAATGTAATACTCAATGTTCAAGACTAATGTACTACTCAAATTCTCTTCCAGGAGTATTCTGAAATTTTTTACTTTTATTAAAAAGTAATACTTTAGGAATTGTGCAAATATTCAGTTTATTAAAAAGTTGAAGAATCGCATTTCTCATTCAAATAATATAAAAATTCAAATGATATTTAAATGAAATGCAGAAAAAATATGTATAACGTATTAGGCATACAAAGACGTCATGCGATATCCACATCATATACACATTTTAACGTTTCGTAGTCTTACCTCCATTTTCTGTAATCTTTAAATATCTAGTCTAAATATCCAGTTTATTAATGAGTTGGAGAATCGTATGTCTTATTCAATTAATGCAAAGTAATATTTCAAATAATTTGAACATTGAAATGATGTTCAAATGAAATTCAGAAAAAAGTATGTATGGCGAAGTAGGCATACAAAGGCGCCATGCGGTATCCATATCATATGCTACCTTTTAAATCGAGTCCTTAATTTTAACTTCCTTGGAAAATTCAGGTTAAAAATATAAAACGTGAAGTAAGGGAATTTTAAAGGACTTTAGGACCAACAATTTCTCATATATTGTTCTCTCTCTCTCTCTCTCTCTCATACACACACACACACACCTCATACACACACACACACACACATATATATATATATATTTATATATATATATATATATATATATATATATATATATATATATATTTATATATATATATATATATATATATATATTTATATATATACATACATTACATATATATAATGTATATATGTGTGTGTGTGTGTGTGTGTGTGTATAATATATCAAAATTTTTACCTTTAAAATAGATATCCACAATTCTCCTTTTTCCTTTCTGATTTTAAATAACTAGTTTCCCAGCCATAAAATGTCAGATACAAGAGTGTTCTCCGAATTAAATTCTTATTTATCCGTGTCTCAAAATTAACATTTGAATAAATGCTATCTGTCCACTGGCTACAATATTCAGATGCATTAAATGATCAAAGTTCAGGATTGCCTTTGTACTGTCTTAAGTCTCATACGAACAAAATCATGTGGACTGGCGTCGGCGACAAATATGCATAATCTTGGAGCATTCAATGCAGAGCTGTTGAACTGTACAGACAATTGGTAATAACGATAGATTTTGATCCTTAATAAATGTGAAGTTTCACAACGATGGAATATATTTTTCTTTAATGGCTTTATGACTACATTGTGATTAGTTTTTTTACACCAGCAAACCCGGGACACTTAAATTACAGGGGTTACATCTTCCGTGTAATCAAAGAAGAATATTTTCACTCATATATATATTAGTAAATCAGCAGAAATTTAATTTAATTAAATTGTAGCCCCTACTGTTTTTTCCCGGGCTACTGGGCAAAGAGAAGTCTAGGCAGCTGGTAGTAATGAAGAAGTCGTAGTACATTAAAGAGAAGGTAATTTCGAGTAGAACTTAAATTTTATTTAAGAGTTGCTAAAAAAGACATATTAATAGTCAAAGGCAGAAGAGGAAATGCACATCGAAACACGTGCTGAAAAGGGTTGGAACCCACAGCTAGCGACGTATAGAATTTAATTGTAGCCCCCTACTGTTTTCCCTTACCGAGCTACTGGGCAAAGAGAAGTCTAGGCAGCTGGTAGTAATGAAGAAGTCGTGGTACATTAAAGAGAAGGTAATTTCGAGTAGAATTTAAATTTTATTTAAGAGTTGCTAAAAAAGACAAATTAATAGTCAAAGGCAGAAGAGGAAAGGCACATCGAAACACGTGCTAAAAAGGGTTGGAACCCACAGTGAGCGACGCATAGAATTTAATTGTATCCCCTACTGTGTTTTCCCTCCCGGGCTATTGGGCAAAGAGAAGTCTAGGCAGCTGGTAGTAATGAAGAAGTCGTGGTACATTAAAGAGAAGGTAATTTCGAGTAGAACTTAAATTTTATTTAAGAGTTGCTAAAAAAGACAAATTAATAGTCAAAGGCAGAAGAGGAAAGGCACATCGAAACACGTGCTGAAAAGGGTTGGAACCCACAACGAGCAACGCATAGAATTTTTCCAAGGGACAGGCAACTTAATCAGCGAATATAACATTAACTTAAAATAGTAACTTAGAATGGATGAGAATAACTGAGTCATTTGACAGCAAAAGCTGGAAAATGAGGTGAGTGGACAGAAAATTTGCCTCTATTGTAGAGAAAGATTTGTTACATGTGTTGGAAGAATTTCAAGTCGCGGACACTCCTTTAATTACGATATTTTGTGGCTGGGAAAATAAATTTGAAGGAACAAGAATGGAAAGGAGAGAATTTTGTAGAGATATTAAAGTGAAATAACTTTTACATATTACATATATATGCAGTAGATAATCGTTTATAAGAAATATTCACTTGTACGATTTATATCTCGCAATATATAGGTTCAAAAATAGCTCATATAATGCTTATGAACTGTCTGGTAACTGACTGAATAAAGATTTTCCAACGAACGAGAGGGACTGAATACCCTCCCTAACAAATTTATTGATTCACTAACGGTATTAATGTACTTCCCCCAAGCAAAATTCAATTTAGTTGAGGTTACATTAACGGGTGATTAATGTAACTTCGAATTCCAGAGATTTGTGTGAATAAACAATATAAGAGTAACGTGCTTATAAAGATAAACATATAGGAATTCATTTACTTCTAGGTAAAATTTCTTAACAAGAGCTGCTAGGGGACATTTAGAAACTGTAAATATAGATTAATGTACCATCTAATTCCATAGATTTACTACTTAATATTTAATAAAGGATAACATATTTGTTCTGATAAACAGATATGAACTTATTTATAAGTACGATTTCTTCCCAGTGGCAGGAGTTGGGGGAAATAACCGTAATCGTGTATAACTGTAATTTCCAATTTCCGAGATTCATTAGAGTAGACAAATTAAGGATAGTGCTTATATAGACACGTATGAATTAATTTATTTGTATGTAGAATTTCTTCCCAATGCCTGAAGTTTCTAGATTTCTTAGAGTAGAATTTCCTAGATTTCTTAAGACAAATTAAGGATATATATAGACATGTATGAATTCCTTTATTTGTATATACAATTTTTTCTCAATGGCTGAAGTTGGGGAAAGTAACCGCAATCGTGTATTACTCTAATTTCCAATTTCCTAGGTTCATTAGAGTAGACAAATTAAGTATAACATTTATATATCACGTAAGAACTCATTTATTTGTATGTAGAATTTCTTCCCAATGCCTGAAGTTGGGGGAAGTAACCGTAATCGTGTATTACTGTAATTTCCAATTTCCTAGATTCATTAGAGTAGACAAATTAAGGATAGTGCTTATATAGACACGTATGAATTAATTTATTTGTATGTAGAATTTCTTCCCAATGCCTGAAGTTGGGGGAAGTAACCGTAATCATGTATTACTGTAATTTTCAATTTCCTAGATTCCTTAGATTAGACAAATTAAGGATAACATTTATATAGACACGAATGAACTCATTTATTTGTATGTAGAATTTCTTCCCAATGCCTGAAGTTGGGGGAAGTCACCGTAATCGCGTATTACTGTAATTTCCAATTTCCTAGATTCCTTAGATTAGACGAATTAAGGATAACATTTATATAGACACGAATGAACTCATTTATTTGTATGTTGAATTTCTTCCCAATGCTGAAGTTGGGTAAAGTAACCGTAATTGTGTATTACTGTAATTTTCAATTTCCTAGATTCCTTGGATTAGACAAATTAAAGATAACATTTATATAGACACGTATGAACTCCTTTGTATGTACAATTTCTGTCCAATGGCTGCGATTGGGGAAGTAACCGTAATAGTAGATAACTATATTTTCCAATTTCCTAGATTCCTTGGATTAGACAAATTAAGGATAACATTTATATAGACATGTATGAACTCCTTTGTATGTACAATTTCTTCCCAATGGCTGCGATTGGGGAAGTAACCGTAATAGTAGATAACTATATTTTCCAATTTCTCAGATTTTTTGGATTAGACAAAATAATGGTAGCATTTATACAGGCGAACATGTAAGAACTCGTTGATTTTTACGTGCAATTTCTTCACAATAGTTGGAGTAGTAAGGAGTATAGCAACCGTAACGATAGATTAATGTAACTTCAGATCCCACACATTTTCTAGATTAGATAAAATAAAGATAACTTGTCTATATAGACAAGCATATATGAATTAATTTATTTGTGTGTACAATTTCTTCACAACGACAGGAGTTGGGGGACGTTTAGGAACCCGCATGGCAGTTTCACAGAACTAGGTATGGCTCTTTAGGCACGACAGGGGAAAAATTCTCTATAGCGATGCTGGCTAAACTTATAAAGCTTGGAGTAAAGGTACCGCTTTGAAATCCTGCTAAGGGCTACTAAAGTGGCCAGAAATGGGTAATTTATTGATTTACGAACGTCATTAATGAATCTCCCCAAGTAAACCCGATTTGTTTGTGGTTATATTTACGGATGATTAATGTAACCTCGAAATCCGCAAATTTGTTGGTTTACACAAGATACGGATAACGTACTTACACAAACAAATATATATATTAAATTATTAATTTCTATTTGAGTTAATAAACTGGAGAGCCATGACGCTGAATATGTCAAGGTGGAAAAAACTTAGTGCGGTTGTTTTGGCCTATTATAAAAATAAAAAATTGTATTCACACATTATTTATAAAAACCAAAATATAAAGTTCAGGGACATTTGGAAATACAGAAATTACATTTTTCAAATTCCAAAAGCCTTATGCCTTGTTAAAACCGTTTCACCAACGATTCATTAACCTTTAACTATTTTGCCAGTATGTACACTGAAACAGTTTTTAGATTTGCATAGATCATCTTTTTAGATATTCTGTTTTACGATTATACTGTCAAACGTTTGCATTAAAATTTAGCTAATACATTAACAATAATCTTCAGTATTATAATAAATACCTTAGTATAAAACTATAATTTTTCCATCAGTCATATATCTATTGTGTTACATAAAATGAGTATTTTTTGTGTATGGATTTGGAGTTACAAAATAAGCCTACACCTTGCTGTTTATATATTAAACTATTCACTTTAACATTTAACGAACGCGTTAGTAACACCTTCTAACAATATATTAAATATCTGAGTATAAAACCTAATTTTCCATTCATCATAACTGTAACTTTTGGAAAAGTGAGTAGTCTTTATCCAGGATTTGACAATGCGATGTAAGCTCTACATCTTTTCAGTTTATAGCTTAAGTACTTTACATTAATATAGCGTTAACATATTAAAAATACTCTCCAACAATAGAATAATGCATAAGTATAGAAACAAATTTCTTTCCATCAATCATATAAGGATCATTTTGCGCAAAATGAGTAGTTTTTGCTGTCGTATTTGGCAAAGCGATTTAACCTTTACATCTTTTCAGTTTATAGCTTTAAATACTTTGCATTAATATTGCGTTAACACTTTAACAATACCCTCCAACAATATAATAATACATAAGTATAAAAACTAATCATTTTCTATCAATCATATAAGCAATTTTTTGAGTAAAATGAGTAGTTTTTGCTGTAAGATTTGGCAATGTGGTGTAAGCTCTACATATTTCCAGTTTATAGCTTTAAATACTCTACATTAATATCGCGTTAGCACTCTAACAATACCCTCCAACAGTATAATAATGCATAAGTATAAAAACAAATTATTTTCCATCAATCACATAAGCATCATTTTGTGCAAAATGAATAGTTTTTGCTGTCGTATTTGGCAAAGGGATATAAGCTTTACATCTTTTCAATTTATAGCTTTACATACTTTGCATTAATATTGTATTAACACACTGACAATACCCTCCAACAATATAATAATGCATAAGTATAAAAACTAATCACTTTTCGTCAGTCATATAAGCATTATTTTGAGTAAAATGAGTAGTTTTTGCTGTCGGATTTAACAATGCGATGTAAGCTGTACATCTTTTCAGTTTATATATTTAAATACTTTACAGTAATATTGAGTTAACACTCTAACAATACAACAATATAATAATGCATAAGTATAAAATATAATCCTTTTCCATTAATCACATAAACATTTTTTTGCATAAAATGAGTAGTTTTTGTTGTCGGATTTGGCAATGGGATGTAAGCTCTACTTCTTTTTAGTTTATAGCTTTAAATACTTTGCATTAATATTGTATTAACACACTGACAATACCCTCCAACAATATAATAATGCATAAGTATAAAAACTAATCACTTTTCGTCAGTCATATAAGCATTATTTTGAGTAAAATGAGTAGTTTTTGCTGTCGGATTTAACAATGCGATGTAAGCTGTACATCTTTTCAGTTTATATATTTAAATACTTTACAGTAATATTGAGTTAACACTCTAACAATACAACAATATAATAATGCATAAGTATAAAACTAATCATTTTCCATCAATCATATAAGAATTATTTTGCATAAAGTGAGTGGTTTTTGCTATCGGATTTAGCACTGCGATTTAAGCTCTACATCTTTTCAGTTTATAGCTTAAATACTTTGCATTAATGTCACGTTAACACACTAACAATACCCTTCAATAGTATAATAATGCATAAGTATAAAAATTAATCATTTTCCATCAGTCATATAAGCATAATTTTGCATAAAATGAGTAGTTTTTGGGATTTGGCAATGCAATGTACGCTCTGCATCTTTTCAGTTTATATCTTTAAATACTTTTTTATTAATATTGCTTAACACTATAACAATACCCTCCAAAAACATAATGCATAAGTATAAAACTAATCATTTTCCATCAATCATATAAGAATTATTTTGCATAAAGTGAGTGGTTTTTGCTATCGGATTTGGCAATGCAATGTAGGCTCTGCTTCTTTTTCATTTATAGCTTTAAATACTTTTTATTAATATTGCGTTAACACTATAACAATACCCTCCAAAAACATAATGCATAAGTATAAAAACTAATAATTTTCCATCAATCATATAAGTATTATTTACATAAAATGAGTAGTTTTTGTTGTCGGATTTGGCAATGGGATGTAAGCTCTACTTCTTTTTAGTTTATAGCTTTAAATACTTTTATTTATTACACTAACAATACCCTTCCAACATATAATAATGCATAAGTATAAAAACTAATCATTTCTATCAATCACATAAGCATTTTTTTGCGTAAAATGAGTAGTTTTTGTTGTCGGATTTGGCAATGCGATTTAAGCTCTACATCTTTTCAGTTTATAGCTTAAATACTTTATTCTATTAACCACTTACAATGTCCTCCAACATATAATAATAAATAAGTATATAAAAACTTCATTTTCCATCATCATATAAGCATTATTTTGCGTAAAATGAGTAGTTTTTGCATCGGATTTGGCAATGGATGTAACTCTTTACATCTTTTCAGTTTATAGCTTTAAATATTTTACATTAATATATTAAAACTAACAATACCCTCCAACAATATAATAAATCATAAGTATAAAAACTAATCATTTTACAATCATATAAACATATTTTGCGTAAAATGAGTAGATTGCTGTCCTATTTGGCAATGCGGTAAGCTCTACATCTTTTTAGTTTAAAACTTTAAATACTTTATTTAATATCGCGTTAATACTCTAACAATACCCTTCCAACAGTAATAATAATGCATAAGTATAAAATTAATCATTTTCATCAATCTTAAACATTATTTTGCGTAAAAAAGTAGTGTAGGATTTGGCAATGCAGAGATACATCTTAGTTTATATTAAATACTTTATTAATATTGTGATAACACTCTAACAATACCTCCAACAATATAATAATGCATAAGTATAAAACTAATCATTTTCCATCAATCATATAAGAATTATTTTGCGTAAATTAGTAGTTTTTTGCTGTAATTTGGCAAATGATATAAGCTACATCTTTTCAGTTTATAGCTTAAATACTTTGCATTAATGTCACGTTAACACACTAACAATACCCTTCAATAGTATAATAATGCATAAGTATAAAAATTAATCATTTTCCATCAGTCATATAAGCATAATTTTGCATAAAATGAGTAGTTTTTGGGATTTGGCAATGCAATGTACGCTCTGCATCTTTTCAGTTTATATCTTTAAATACTTTGCATTAACACTGTGTTAACACTTTAGCAATACTCTCAGACAGTGTAATAATGCATAAGCTTAAAAACTCATTTTCCATCACTCATATAAGCATTATTTTGCATAAAATGAGTAGTTTTTGCTGTAGTATTTGGCAATGCGATGTATACTCTACATCTTTCTAGTTTATAGTTTTAAATACTTAGCATTAATATTACTTTAACACACTAACAATATAATAATACATAAGTAAAGAAACTAACCATTTTCTGTCAATTATATAATCATTATTTTGTGTAAAATGAGTAGTTTTTCTATCGAATTGAGCAATGCGATGAAAGCTCTACATCTTTTCAGTTTATAGCTTTATAAACTTTGCATTAATATTATGTTAACACACTAACAATATAATAATACATAAGTATAAAAACTAATCATTTACCATCAATCACATAAGCATTATTTTGCGTAAAATGAGTAGTTTTTGCTTTAGGATTTGGCAATGCGATGTAAGCTCTACATCTTTTTAGTTTAAAGCTTTTAATACTTTTCATTAATATTGTGTTAACACACTTACAATACCCTCCAACAGTATATTTATTCATAAGTATAAAATATAATCCTTTTCCATTAATCACATAAACATTTTTTTGCATAAAATGAGTAGTTTTTGTTGTCGGATTTGGCAATGGGATGTAAGCTCTACTTCTTTTTAGTTTATAGCTTTAAATACTTTACATTAATATCGCGTTAAAACTCTAACAATGCCATCCAACAGTATAATAATGCATAAATATAAAAACTAATCATTTTTCATCAATCATATAAGCATTGTTTTGAGTAAAATGAGTAGTTTTTGCTGAAGGAACTGACTATGCAGAGAAGCCCTACCTCTTTGTCGTTTATGCCTTATCCAGCTATATAAATCATTTCTTTACACAGCATAAATAACTGGAATTTTTATTTCACTTATATATTTTTCTGTTCTTTTTTCCCCTTTTCCGTTGTCGGTCCCTGCCTCCCTGGGTATCGATCGGAAATAAGGCGGGGAAATTTTCCCTCTGACAGGTTATTCGCTTACGTCCTCCCTACGAGAATCCCCGATGACATGCGGGAAAAACGTTAAACATTGTTTGGTTCAGAGGACACGCAACGCCGTTTTGGGGAAATACGAATAAAATTACAGGCGTAAACCGTGTTGTATGCTAGAGACTATTCGATGACTTTCGCCAAAATAGGATTTTGGCAATACTTTTTGAGTAAGATGGGAAATCTGTATCCCGGTATATGTAATTCATTAATAAACATTAATTTCCTTCAGTGCATAATCTAAAGATTAACCCTTAATTTGGCTAAGTCTGGCCGCTAAACCGGACATGTATATTTATAACTACTATATAACACAATTGTCAGTGTTCGCCACAGCGGACATTAATTATCTCAAAAATGGAAAATGATATTTTTTTTTGGTTTATTTTACAGAGATCCTAATGTCTATACAGACATGGGAAAATAACAGAAATTAAAAAATATTTGAAAATACATTGTCAAATTAAGGGTTCAATTTAATAAATTACATATTTTTTAAAAAGAATGTTTCTTTGAGTAGTATTTTAGATATCCTGGGGGAGCTACTTGAATCTCTATTTTACACATTAATAAACACTAATTTCATTATATATTTTATTTAAATATCACATTACACCAACTATACAATATTCAAAAAGAATGTTTCTTCACGGAACATTTTATACACGGTGAGGAATCTAGTTGAAAGTTTCTGGAACTTATTAATGAATATTAATTTCATTCGGTCCATAAACTAGAGATTAAATTAAACAAATATGATTTTTAAAAAGAATGTTTCTTTGAGTAGCATTTTGGATATGCTGGGAAAGCTACTTGAATCTCTATTTTACACATTAATAAACATTAATTTCATTCGTTATATTATTTATCATTTTAAACAAATTATACAATGCTAAAAAAGAATGTTTCTTTACGTTACATTTTATACACAATGAGGAATCTAGTTGAAAGTTTATGTAAGTTATTAATAAATATTAATTTCACTCGGTGCATTATCTAGAGATTAAATTAAACAAATATAATTTTAAAAAAGAATGCTTCTGTGAGTAGCATTTTGGATATGCTGGGGAAGCTACTTGAATCTCTATTTTACGCATTAATATACACTATTTTCATTAGATATATTATTATCATATTAAACCTATACACAATTCAAAAAGAATGTTTCTTTACATAACATTTTATACACGATAAGGGATCTAGTTAAAAATTCACGTAACTTATTAATAAATATTAATTTCATTCGCTGCATTATCTAGACATTAAATTAAACAAATTATATGATTTTTAAAAAGAATGTTTCTTTGAGTAGAGGCTTGGATATGCTGGGGAATCTACTTGAATCTCTATTTTACACATTAATAAAACTATTTTCATTAGGTATAACATTTATTATCATATTAAACAAATTATACAATATTCAAACAGAATGTTTCTTTACATAAAATTTTATGCTCCATAACGAATCTAGTAGAAAGTTTATGTAAATTATAAATAAGGATTAATTTCATTCAGTGAATTATCTAGATATTAAATTAAGCAAATTATATGAATTATATGATTTATAAAAGAATGTTTCTTGCAGCAGTATTTTGGATATGCTGGAAGAGATACTTAAATCTTTATTTTGCACATTCATAAACACAATTTTCTTCAGGTATATTATTTAATTATCATATTAAACACATTATACAATATTCAAAAAGAATTTTCTATATGTAACAGTTTATACACGATGAGGAGTCTAGTTGAAAGTTTATACACCTTATTAATAAATATTAATTTCATTCGGTGCATTATCTAGAGATTAAATTAAACAAATTTTATGATTTTTAAAAAGAATGTTTCTTTGAGTAGCATTTTGGATATGCCAGAGAGGCTACTTAATCTGTATTTTACACATTAAGAAATATTAATTTCGTTCGGCACATTATTTAGTTATCATTTTAAACAAATTATACAATATTAAAAAAGAATGTTTCTTTACTCAATATTTTATACACGATGAGGAATCTAGTTGAAAGTTTATGTAGCTTATTAATAAATATTAATTTTAATCGGTGCATTATCTAGAGATTATATTAAACAAATTATATAATTTTTAAAAAGTATGTTTCTTTGAGTAGTATTTTGATTGAGCCGGGGAAATTACCTGATTCTCTATTTTACACATTAGTAAACACTAATTACATTAGTTATATTATTTAATTATCATATAAAACAAATTATACAATATTCAAAAAGAATGTTTCTTTACGTAATAATTTATACACTACGAGGAATTGAGTTGAAATTTTATGTAACTTATTAATAAATATTAATTTTATTCGGTGCATAAATTAAAGATTAAATTAAACAAATTATATAAATTTTAAAAAGAATGTTTCTTTGAGTAGTATTATGAATCTACTGGGGGGCTACTTGAATCTCTATTTTACACATTAATGAACATTAATTTTATTAGGTATATTATTTAATTATCATATTAAACGAATCATACAATATTCAAAAAGAATGTTTCATTACGTAACATTTTATACACGATGAGGAATCTAGTTGTAAGTTATTGTAAGTTATTAGTAAATATTAATTTCATTAGGAGAAATATCTCGAGATTAAATTTTAAAAAAATATATGATTTTCAAAAAGAATGTTTCATTAAATAGCATTACGGATATGCTGGGGAAGCTACTTGAATCTGTATTTTATACATTAATAAACACTAATTTCATTAGATATATTATTTAAATATCATATTAAACCAACTATACAAAATTCAAAAAGAATATTTCTTTACGTAACATTTTATACACGATCAAGAATCTAGTTGAAAGTTTATGTAACTTATTAATAAATATTAATTTCATTTGGTGAATTATCTAGATATTAAATTAAACAAATTATATGATTTTTAAAAATATGTTTCTTTGAGTAACATTTTGGATATGCTAGGGAAGCTACTTCAATCTCTATTTTACACATTAATAAACACTAATTTCCTTCGGTATATTATTTAATTATCATTTTAAACAAATTATACAATATTCAAAAAGAATGTTTCTTTACGTAACATTTTATACACGATGAGGAATCTAGTTGAAAGTTTATGTAACTTATTAATGAATATTAATTTCAATCCATATATTAATTAGAGATTAAATTAAACAAATTATATGATTTTTAGAAAGAATGTTTGAGTAGTATTTTTGATGTTCTGGGGAAGCTACTTGAATCTATATTTTACACATTAATAAACAATAATTTCATTCGGTATATTATTTAATTATCATATTAAACAAATTATACAATATTAAAAAAGAATGTTTCTTTACTCAATATTTTATACACGATGAGGAATCTAGTTGAAAGGTTATGTAACTTATTAATAAACATTAATTTCAATCGGAGAATTATCTAGAGATTAAATTAAACAAATTATATAATTTTTAAAAAGAATGATTCTTTGACTAGTATTTTGGATATTCTGGAGAAGCTAATTGAATCTCTATTTTACATATTAATAAACAATACCTTCATTAGGTATATTATTTAATTATCATATTAAACGAACTATACAATATTCAAAAAATATTTCTTTACGTAAATTTTTATACACGGAGAGGAATCTAGTTGAAAGTTTATTTAACTTATCAATAAATATTAATTTCATTCGCTGCATTATCTAGAGATAAAATTAAACAAAATGTATAATTTTCAGAAAGAATGTCTCTTTGAATAACATATTGAATATGGTGAGAAATCTGGTGAAAGGTTCATATAACTCATTAATATACATTAATTTCATTAATTATATTATTTAGGAATCACATTAAATAAATTATATGATTTTAATAAAGAATTTTTCTTGGTAGAATTTCCAATACTCTAAGGAAAATCTATTTGACAGTGTTAGTAACTCATTAATAAATTCTAATTTAATTCAGTATATTTTTTAGTTGTCAAATTAAATAAATTATATATTTTCAAAATAAATGTTTCTTTGACTACCATTTTAAATACATTGAAGAATCTAATTGAAGGTGTATGAAACATTATGGGTATATGAAGGTGTATGTGTCATTAATAAGCGTTTGTTTCATTGCATATATGTACCTATTTTGTGATCGATGAAACAATTTGTATACATTTTTAAAATTAATGTGTTCTTTTGTCGAGTTGAAAGAAATTAGCTTTCTTTACCTTTTAAAAACGTTTTATTCATTTTATGAGTGGTATTAATAAAAAAATTGCCAAAACCATGAAAGAAAATATTGTATTGCTCAAAGATTCACTGTATTTATAAAATGTATTAAGTTTTTAAAAATTATACACATTTTATTTTCAGATATATGGTTTGATATGATCTGCTTTAGGGGGCTAAAGTCACATTTTGACGTAGGAGGTATGCTTAAACAGAATGTACTGCAGAACGCGAACTCCGAACGCTTATGTATATCTATTGAAACAGCGAGCTTCGAACCTACGTGCTAAGACCTTAATAACCAACTTTAAATTCTTTATGCGACTTAAATCCAGTAAATGCTGATTTCATTAAGACTATTACTATTTTGATACTTTAAGTGGGAATATTATGTACAAAAATGTTTAGCAATAAGTTTTCCATTTTGAAATATGTAACAGTAAATATTCAATAAAAATATAAATCTACTTATTTATAAACTACAATGTAGGTTATGACTTTTTATCCATGAAGTCTTCATACACTTTTTAATGTTCTTATACTCCTTTCCATTGTGTCTCCATTACTGGGGATAAGCACTGTGAAACACTGTAGGGATTATGACATGCAATCATACGTTGAGTATAACATCAGCCACCAGCGACTGACACTGGAATTTCTGTTTAGGTATCGTCACCCACCGTAGCATATGACATAAAACTAAAAAAACACACCTTTTCAATTAATTATTGAAAATTTATATTAATATTTACTTAGTTTCTATTTATTACAGGATTATATCGTTAAGACATTTTAATGGATTGTATTGAAGCCTAAATATGGTAGCGTGATGGCGATTTCCTTAAAAAATCACATGACGCTACATAGGTTAGGAGGCAATGTCTGGAAAAACTTCTAGATGGGGGATTCTGCTTCATGATAATGCTCGTACCACAAATGTTATAACGCAGAAGTTACGCTGACTAAAAGTGGAAATACTGAAACATATATCTTAAAGTCCTGGCCTCTTCACATTCGATTTTTATGCTTTTGGTCCTCAGACAAATTCTTGAAAAGTCGTCGGTTCCTGCCAAATGGAAGTGCAGCACATAGTTCCAGACTTCCCCCAAGCAAGATTTTTGCCAAAGAAGTACATTCAACCTGGTGAAGCAGTGAAACGATGGCTTAATGCTCAAGGCCATTTTGCATAACTGGAATACCAAATTTGTACTGTACAGCTTTCAAATGGAATGTTTTTGATCAGCGTTTATAGTTTTACTGTAACATCATTCCGGATCTTGGAAAAAGAACTTCCATCGTTTGATTGTACACCAGGCGAACACTTTACTTAAATACACATGTCCACTGATTTAATGTTTCTAACACATCTTCCTAGTAGTTCACTAAAATTGTATTGAAAAATAAGTGTTTAAAGCTTGTTAAGTAGGTTTTTAATTTTCCTGTACGTTGGAAAATAATACTATTCTAATAACTACTGCTGCAACTGAGATACGCTTTTCAACTCAAAATATCTGAACTCGTTTTAAAGAACTTTTAAGAAGCTCTTGATATCGAAAGTTAACAACGTAAACACTCTAGATGTGTATTCAAATAAGAAAAACATATTAGACAGTATACCTAAATTTAATATAAAATTTTATTGATTTATTTACCTTCAAAAAAGGGCAGACAAGTCTTTTTAAAGAAATTTATTGATATCGAAAGTTAACATACACTCTATTTAATCTACATATTACAGTATACAAATTTAATATAAAATTTATTGATTTATTTACCTTTACTATATTATTTCAAATAATATTACGTTTTAATCAAAGATATATTGTAAGCAATATTACGATTTTATTAAATTCCGTTTTAAGAAATAAAATGTTACAATATTAATATCTGTTTAAATGTGATTTTCTTTTATATGCATAGATTTTCATTAACTTGTAAAAATGCAGATATAATGCTATCTTGTAGATTACATCCTATTTACATATTTAATTTTCGAATTCGTTTTAGAATTTTAAGTAAAGGATTTACCACTGTTTTAAATACAAATTATGATTTCATTAATATGTAAACAAACGAACCTAGGGAATATTAATAAATTTAATGTTTGTAGCAATTTTTATTACTGATTTGACTGTATGTATTGGATTTCAAAAATGTCTTAAAACTGTCTATCGACCATAAAATTATTTTAATACATGATGTATCAAAAAACAATGTTAAATGGTTTAATTTTGAAAGAAACATGTTGTTTTTTGTAAATCATTCGTGTTTTTAATGTCTTCTTAATTCCTGTTTAATCATGGATCTTGTTTTTAAATGAAATTGCGTGCTTATTCTCTCTCTGCAGCCGTTATATGAAAATCTGGCGAGGGATCGTAACTCAACATTGATACATAAACAAAAACAACATTTTGAGGAAAATTTTACAGAAATTGAATATTTAAAATCTAATTGTAACAAAGAAACACAAAGGAAACACATAACATATACTAATAGACTGAAACATTCATTAATCACAAATTAAATATATGTGATTTTCATCACAAATTTGTTTTAGTGTAATTGTAAAATATTAACAACAAAAAAGAAAGAAAATGTATTTTGAGTAGGTTGAAGAAGTGTAAAATTGAAAATTTTTTTTCAAATTATTCAACTGTTTCTTAGATCTCCTGTTTCTAATCATGGATCTTGTTGGTGCTTCAACCACATTTGAAATTTGCTTACAGCTTGCGTGCGTGGCAATGCAGCGTGGCGTTTGAAAGGCGAAAACTCAACAATTTTTAATCGAATTTTGAGTTTCTGTTTTGTGTAACCTTTTAAATTGAATGGTATATTTTTTTATATTTTTCTTTATTTTCTAATAAAATGCGATCTTAATAGAACTCGTTAGATACTTGGTAAATTCTTTTTATTTTTAAAGTAATCGACCGATCTTTGCAGAACACTAGATACTTATTTTTTATTTCAATTTTCAAGTAAATCGAGTCTTTCAGACAAAACGTATTTGAGTGGAGGTTAAGAGGAGTTGGAAAAATTGAAAATTTTTTTTCAAATTTTGTATAATCCGGTAACTTTGAGAATTTAACTAATAAAAGGTGTTTTACAACTGAGAAGAAGAAAACTATAACTCTTTTGTAAATAGATATTACAATTTCTTCTTTTATTCTAGAATTTTTCTCTGCCTCGGCCATTTATATGAAACAACTAGACAATCCTCTTTTTGGCAATTGTCCATACCACAATTCATTGCCCAACTACCCATAAACAATCGCACTTAAAATTAATTGACCAGATAAAATCTATTAGTTCGGAGAGAGTTTTGCCTTTATATTTTCCGGTATATTGTAAAGAATGAAGACAAAGTTTCTAATTGATACATGTAGGTTTGACTAAAGTGAAATCCCTCATTGATATTGTTATATTCTACAACCTTGTTGAGTAAAAAATATGCAACGAAGCTAAATTATTAAAAATCCATATCAGAGGCATAAATGTACTCACAGTAAGTAAAAGTCATATCATAAAATTTTTTTACCCATATTTACTGTGGACGTATTTCAGATAAAACTAGTACTACGTGTTACAGTCAATTGAATTATAACTGTAATTTTAACCTATGGGAAATATTTAAATACCTTATGGCTGGCTCGAATTTAAAGAACTCTAGGATTAACGAAGAATGACGAAGAAATGTGCTGTTGTTAAGGCAAAATCATGCCATTAACGTTGCGTTTTTTACCCTTTACTTACTGTGGACGTATTTGAGATAAAACTAGCTCTAGTTGTTTGTTTCAGTTCAATCATAACTCTTGCTCAATTTTAAACTATGGGAAATATTTAAATTCCCAATGACTGGCTCGCATTTAGAGAACTCTAGGTTTAACAAAGTTTCACTAAGAAATGTTCTGTTATTAAGACAAAGCTATGTCTTTAGCGTTTTTTACCCTTTACTTCCTGTGAACGTATTCCAGATAAAACTAGTTCTAGCTGTTCTTTCAATTAAATCATAACTATTGATCAATTTTAACCTATGGGAAATATTTAAATTCTCTACTGCTAGCACACATTTAACGAATACTAGGTTTGACGAAAAATGAAGAAGAAATGTATTGTTATTAACGCAGCCATGTTATTTAGCCTTTAAAGAACTCTAGGATTAACGAAGAATGACGAAGAAATGTGCTGTTGTTAAGGCAAAATCATGCCATTAACGTTGCGTTTTTTT
This sequence comes from Pardosa pseudoannulata, assembly GCA_032207245.1. Classification (NCBI taxonomy): domain Eukaryota; kingdom Metazoa; phylum Arthropoda; class Arachnida; order Araneae; family Lycosidae; genus Pardosa; species Pardosa pseudoannulata. Next base: position 38,215,562 of record CM063500.1, read on the forward strand.
TGCAGTTTAAGTAATATATAAAAATATATATATTTTTTTTATATATATATATATATTATATATATATATATATATATATATAAATATTTAAATTTATATATAGAGAAATATATTAAATTATTTTATATATATATTATATATAAAATATATATATATATTTTTATATATTATATATTATATATTTATATATGTTTTTTTATTTTTTATTTATATATATATATATATATTTGTTATATATATATATATATGTATTTATAATATATATATATATATTATAATTTATGTGTGTATGTAGTATGTGTATGTGTAATATTTTATATTTATAATATACATATATATATAGGTTTATATTAAAATAAATGAAAAATGTTATATAAAATGTATTGTTATATAGAATATATGTATTTATGTTATGTAGTATATATAAATAAAAGAATTATATACATTTATATGTATAAATATGTATATATGAAGAAAATATGCATTTGTTTTTTTTATATATATATATATGCATATATTTTGATATAAAATATCTATTGTTTTTTATTGTATAATATTATAATATAATATAATATATTTAAATATAAATTTATATTTTTTAACAATATATATATATTAGATTTGAAATACTAAGTCTTTTTAGAAAAGATTTTTTGTATTACTTTATCATGTGAACGTAATTCCAGATAAAACTAGTTTCAGATGTTATCAATTAAATCATTTATTGTATAATTTTAACCTATAAAATATTTAAATTCTATCTATCACTGTTATCTAAATAATACTAGGTTTGACTAGAAAATTAATTTAAAAGAAATGTGTATTGTTATTACGCAATACATGTTATTAAAAAAGGAAGATTAACGAAGAATCGCGAGAAATTTTGCTACATTGTTGGGAAATCATGCAGTCAGATTAAGGCAAAATCATGACATTAACGTTTTTTACCCTTTAATTACTGTGGACATATTTGAGATAAAATAGCTCTAGTTGTTTGTTTCAGTTCAATCATAATTATTATTTTAAACTATGGGAAATATTTAAATTCCCAATGACTGGCTCGCATTTAGAGAACTCTAGGTTTAACAAAGTTTCACTAAGAAATGTTCTGTTATTAAGGCAAAGCTATGTCTTTAGCGTTTTTTACCCTTTACTTCCTGTGAACGTATTCCAGATAAAACTAGTTCTAGCTGTTCTTTCAATTAAATCATAACTATTGATCAATTTTAACCTATGGGAAATATTTAAATTCTCCCAATGACTGACTAGCCTTTAAAGAATCTAGATTACGAAGAATGACGAAGAAATGTGCTGTTGTCAAGGTAAAGTCATGTCATTAACGTTTTTTACCCTTTAATTACTGTGGACATATTTGAGATAAAACTAGATCTAGTTGTTCGTTTCAATTAAATTTTAATTATTATTAGATTTTAACCTATGGAAAATATTTATATTCCCAATGGCTGGCTCGAATCTAAAGACTTCTAGGTTTAACGAAGAATGACTAAGAAATGTGCTGTTATTAAGGAAAAGTCATGCCATTAGCGTTTTTTACCCTTTACTTCCTGTGAACGTATTCCAGATAAAACTAGTTCTAGCTGTTCTTTCAATTAAATCATAACTATTGATCAATTTTAACCTATGGGAAATATTTAAATTCTCTACTGCTAGCACACATTTAACGAATACTAGGTTTGACGAAAAATGAAGAAGAAATGTATTGTTATTAACGCAGCCATGTTATTTAGCCTTTAAAGAACTCTAGGATTAACGAAGAATGACGAAGAAATGTGCTGTTGTTAAGGCAAAATCATGCCATTAACGTTGCGTTTTTTACCCTTTACTTACTGTGGACGTATTTGAGATAAAACTAGCTCTAGTTGTTTGTTTCAGTTAAAATTTTAATTATTATTAGATTTTAACCTATGGAAAATATTTATATTCCCAATGGACTGGCTCGCATTTAAAGAACTCTTTGATGAAAAATGACGAGGAAATGTACTGTTAGTAAGGAAAAGTTATGTCATTAACGTTTTTTACCCTTTAATTACTGTGGACATATTTGAGATAAAACTAGATCTAGTTTTTCGTTTCAATTAAATTGTAACTATTGATCAATTTTAACCTATGGGAAATATTTAAATTATCTACTGCTAGCACACATTTAACGAATCCTAGGTTTGACGAAGAATGAAGAAGAAATGTATTGTTATTAACGCAGCCATGTTATTTAGCCTTTAAAGAACTCTAGGATTAACGAAGAATGACGAAGAAATGTGCTGTTGTCAAGGTAAAGTCATGTCATTAACGTTTTTTACCCTTTACTTATTGGGATCGTATTTGAGATAAAACTAGCTCTAGTTGTTCGTTTCAATTAAATTTTAATTATTATTAGATTTTAACCTATGGAAAATATTTATATTCCCAATGTCTGGCTCGAATCTAAAGACTTCTAGGTTTCACGAAGAATGATGAAGAAATGTGCTGTTATTAAGGAAAAGCCATGCCATTAACGTTTTTGACCCTTTACTTATTGTGGACGTATTTCAGATAAAACTAGTTTTAGTTGTTCGTTTCAATTAAATTATAACTATTGCTCATTTTTTACATATGGGAAATATTTAAATGCCCTATGGCTGGCTCGTATTTAAAAATTTCTAAGTTTGACGAAGAATGTCGGAGAAATGTGCTGTTGGTAAGGCAAAGTCATGCCATTAACGTTTTTAACACTTTAATTACTGTGGTCGTACCTGAGATAAAACTAGGCCTAGGTTTTCGTTTCAATTAAAATATAATTATATGCTCAGTTTTAACCTATGGTAAATAATTAAATGCTCTATGGTGGTTCGCATTTAAAGAACTGTAGGTTTGACTATGAATGTCGAAGAAATGTATTGTTAGTAAGGCAAAGTCATGTCATTAACTTTTTTTATCCTTTGCTTACTGTAGACCTATTTGAGATAAAACTAGCTCTAGGTTTTTTTTTTCAATAAAATTATAACAATTGTTGAGTATTAATCTATGGAAAATATTTAAATTTTCAATGGCTGGCTCTCATCTAAAGAACTCTAGGTTTGACGAAGAATGACGAAGAAATGTGCTGTTATTAAGGAAAGTCATGTCATTAACGTGTTTTACCCTTTACTTAGTATTGACGTATTTGATTTAAAACTACCTCTAGTTGTTCGTTTCAATTAAATTATAGCTATTGCTCATTGTTAACCTATGGGAAAAACAGATTTCCCCCATGCCTACTCGCATTTAAAAAACTCGATGTTTGATTTTTATGAGAGAAGTCTACCGTTTTGCTAATGAGAACATTTTTGGGGCTCAAAAGTTAGGTTTATAATTTTTATCTTTATTTAACAGAAAAACGTAATATTCATAATTGTTGCTGAAACGTGTCCAAATTATGCCGAATCTTTGATTAATAATGTCGACAAGTGTGGACGAGTGTTCTCATGCTTATGAATCCACTCAGGCGAGTGTTGATGTTTGTAAATACAATAGAGCCTCGCGTTTATCAACACTATTAACAATAAATTCAAAACAATTTTTCATGATAGTGATGTTAGTGACTCTTCAATAAAGGAATTAAAATGGTATGAACAAGATTTAAACCTAGCAGAACTGAAAAATAAAGTATTACAATTTAAGACTTTTATAAGTAAAGAAAATATTGTTTCGCCTGTATCCATGTGGTCATTTATTCAGGAAAATAATATTATTGCAACATTTCTTAATTTAAACATAATTCTGAGAATTTATTTAACCCTTCCAATAAGCAATGCAAGTGGTAAAAGTTCATTCTCAGTAATGACCAAAATAAAGATTCGCATTAGGCCAACAAAAATTAAATAGTTTGTCATTATTTTATATAGAAAAAGAGTTATTAAATAACTCTATTAATTATGACAAACTAATTCACGAGTTTGCAGAATTAAAAGTGAGAAAAAAGGCAATATAACTAATCAATATATGTATATTTTTAAATATAATTGTTTGTTTTAATAAATTATGTTTATTTAATTTTTGTACATCTATATTGCTTTTTTCATTTTTCTTCTTGGAATACGATAGTTAAATAGAACTTTAAAACCAAACTACCAAACTCAAAGTATGTGTCATGACTGAAAAATGGGCCAGGAATTACAATATTGCCTAGGGCGCAAATTGGACTAAGCCCTACCCGGACCTACTGCTACCCTTTGAATACTGGGGGAAAACCGATTTAACATATTCATGATTGTTACATGGGTCTCATAATTACTCCCATATTTTGATTAAGGAATACTATTTAAATAAAAAAAAGAAAAATAATAATTGAATATTGATGAATATCGAAGTAATGAATGTCGTATATTAATCAAGGAAAATATCTGTAAATAAATAATAAATGTAATAAATATTTACTTAAAATATAAGGCATTTACTTTTAATTTTAGGCAGTATATTTTGCTGTGTTTCTCCCTTGAAGAACGAACACTGCTGTGTATGTTGTAAGTACTTTTCAACAAATACAAAATAATTTTTTGGTCAAAATGCCCCTCCACTAGTTCTAGAGTTAAAAACCATGTAGACAGATATATCAACAAATAAATGTTGTTACCTAAGCCACATTATTGACTTTTCCCTCTTCTAACTTAGTGGAAACTATTTTTAGTCAAATCAATAAGTTTCTAAGTAAAACAAGAAATAAATTGAATTTTTTTAAAGAGCATATTTAAAAATTATGCTGTGTAATTTAAAACCTAATACTAGAGAAAAGATATCAATACATCAAGACACAGTCTTCTCATTATTAAAATCAAAATTAGTGCAAAATTGATTTATTTGAACTCCTGAATCTGTATTCTTCTTCACAGTTGCATTTCTCAGATTACACTTTAAAAATATTGGATTATATTAATATAATTATCTTGTTATCTTTTATAATTGAAACCAACAGTTTTCAATGCAGTCAGCACTGATATCTTGCAGTTCAATAAAATTGTAAAGGAATAGGGATATTTAATTGAGGGTATAGCTGAATAAATAACAATAATAGGTTATCATTAAACATTACAATACGTAATTAATAAGAAAAAGACCCGTATCTTATATATAAAAGAAAATGTGACCATAGTAGGGTTAAAGGAGAAGCAACTATTACACTACAAGCTAAAGAAGACTATACGTGGAAGACAAATTAATAAAGTTTGCTTGCAATTAAAGTTTTACATAGTTATATCTATACACAGTCAAGTAACTTTTGAAACGCCATTATTTTAAAATTTTAACTACAATTCTTGCAGTACGAAAAGTAAAGACAAAACACACATGTAAAGTCCAAATCAAAATTCAAGATCATGTTTGCCTAAAAAAGAGGCACATGAAACAAATTTTTTTCTCTGACAGATCTTAGAACATTTTCATATTGAAGTAACTCTTGAAACTTCATTATTTTAGAATTTTAAACTATAATTCTTGCAGCATGAAAAGTAAAGACAAAACACATGTGTAACTTCCAAATAGAAATTAAAGAGCATGTTTGAATCAAAAGGACACATATGAACAATTTTTTCTGAGACCGTTCTTATTAAATTTCCTTATTGACTATATACAGTCAAGTAACTCTTGCAACGCTATTATTTTCAAATTTTTACTAAAACTCTTGCAGCACGAAAAGTGAACACAAAACACACATGTAACGCTCAAATCGAAATTAAAGAGCACGTCTGCCTAAAAAAGACACATATGAATAATTTTTTTCTCAGACCGATCTTGTGAAATTTTCTTATCGGCTATACACAGTCAAGTAACTTTTGTAAATCTATTATTTTTTAATTTTAACTATATTTCTTGCAGCACGAAAAGTAAAGATCCAAATTGAAATTAAAGAGCATGTCTGCCTAAAAACGACACATATGAACAAATTTTCAGACCGCTCTTATAAAATTTCCTTATTAACTATACACATTCAAGTAACTCTTGTAAGGCTATTATTTTCAAATTTTTGCTATAATTCTTGCAGCACGAAAAGTAAAGACAAAACACACATGTAACTTCCAAATCGAAATTAAAGAGCATGTTTACCTCAAAAAGACACATATGAACAATTTTTTCTCAGACCGTTCTTATAAAATTTCCTTATTTGACCGTACGCATTCAAGTAACTCTTGTAATGCTATTATTTTCAATTTTTTACTATAACTCTTGCAGCACGAAAAGTAAAGACAAAACACACATATAAGTCCAAATCGAAATTAAAGAGCATGTCTGCCTAAAAAAGACATATATGAACAATTTTTTTCCTCCGACCGTTCTTAGAACATATTTATATTGACACAGTAAAGTAACTCTTGAAGCTTCATTATTTTAGAATTTTAAGATAGAATTTTTGCAGCATGAAGCAAGATAATACACACATGTCACTTCCACTTTCACAAAATTCTTCCAGTTCCATTCTTTACATAAAACACTCAAACAATTTGTGTTTAATTATTATTATTATTATTGTTGTTGTTGTTGTAATTGCACTTCATTAAAAAATTAGACATATTTAAGTGCAATCGTTATTAGAACAATTACACTTAAATATGTCTAATTTTTATATTAGGATAAAATAAGACCTGTTTTGTTCAAGGAAAATGTTCAAGCCCGAATCTCATTTGAAACAGACGGGTACACTAAGCTTTGTATATTAAAAATATTTCATAGAAATATTCCCAAATCAAAGTTGTTACCAAAACAGCATTGAATTGTTTGTTCTCTTATAATCTAATGGTGACAATTTTTATTCAAGTTAATAAAATTCTATGCAAAACAAAATACATGTTGAAAGTTTCTTAAATTGAAGATTAAAAGATTATTTTTAAAAAAATACTAAAAATAATGTATCAATACATCAAGGAGAGCTCTCACATTAATTCAAATTAAAACTTTCTGCATAATTGATTTATCTGTATTTCTAAATCTGTATTCTTGTTTGAATTTGTAGAATTAAAAACTGGCAGCCTCCCTTCAACTTTTTTCTATATTCATAACAAAGAAACGGGATTACTGAAGAATTGTGTTCCCCTTGGCAAATTTGGCTAAAATATTGCCGATACTTACTGAAATGCAAAGGTGGTCAATCCAAATATTGTACTTCTTGCTTTTTCTGGCGACTTTAATTAATCACAGTACAATATCGTAATATAATCATATCATTATATACTATTACTTAATTAAAGAAAACGACTTGAAAACCGGACATTTATATTTATGGGCAATTAATCCCTTAACAGTTTACAAACGCAACAGCTCAAAATTATTAAAAATCAGCCATAGTGAACCATTAATGGTTTGTTATATCTAAATTTTTTAAGCATTACGCACTTTTTATATATAAGAAAAACGTGACACAAGGAGAGTTAGATGCAAATATCATACAAATTATAATGTAGATACAGATTGTTTGTACACGGTGAGATCAAGAGAAAATGTTAGGCGACCATACTCAAACCATTATCGCCAAGTTGGCGGGGGAACCCAATTCTTCAATCAACCCTAAAGAAATTAACTAATTTAGTTAGTCATGTTTTTATTCTTATTACATCGAAACATATGAACACTATCCCATAACTAATGTCTGTGTTTTAGGTATTCTAACACGTTATTTTACTGAATTTAAATAAAGATACGTATTCACAATTTGGTTTCTCTAAGTGAAACTGTACTAGAGTAATCATGTTTTTATACAGATACGTAAATCAACACATAGTATTTCACGTAAAAATCAATAAAAATCAATTCACAAAGTCAAATTTTTGTATGATTACAATATTTTCCCTACACTGCACGAAATTGAAAATAGTACAAAAATAATGTAATATATAACATTAATTTAATAAACCATTTATTATTAATTTTTATTAAAATTTCAATTTTAATTCCTATCTTTATGTTTTTATGTACAACTGATTCTATTATGATTATATAGTACACTGTATAACATACAGAAAATATATGAGGGATACTGAAGTAAACAATTATTTTAAAAAGAGGTCACTGCGGAATAAACGTTGATAACTCCTAAATTAAACTTTACCATGTTTACAGCGGATATTTTATGTTAAAATCTTCTAAAAAAGTGCTTACGTCATTTTTCATATATGTAGGCAAAAGAGGGACTTTTATTCAGAACAGATTTATTCTAAAATATCTCGTCATTTTATCATGGTTATAAGGATGTCAATTTTTATAGTGAACGTGCGAAATACGATTTTTGTCTGAAATCAATAAAATAATACTCCAAGAAATACAATGACTAGAATTCTCTGGAGAATACTTTGGTAAATTTGCTTTAAAAATTGATCAAAAGTAAAAAGGCTTTCTGTAAATTTATATATTTTAAACTTGGAAAAACCCCGAGAGTAACTAAAGAAATTTTCCAAATAACCGTATAAAATTATCGCTATGACATGATTGGGCATTTTTAACTAGAATTCTCAATTTTATGGCAAAGGAAATTAATAACTGTTTTAGGGGCACAGAGCTACAGAGCTAACAGCTGCTATTCTCGAACTTCAGGGAAAAAATTGTCATTGGCTTAATACTGCAGTTAATAATATCACTAAAGAAACTAAATTAAACTTTATCCTGCTTACAGTGTTTATTTCTATCTGTTAAAATTTTAATAAAATCTGACGCCGATCATACATATACGTACGTAAGTAAAAGGGCCTTTTATTCAGAACAGATTTATTCTAAAATATCTCGACATTTTATCATAGTTATAAGGATGTCAATTTTTATAGTGAACGTGCGAAATACGATTTTTTTCTGAAATCAATAAAATAATACTCCAAGAAATACAATGACTAGAATTCTCCGGAGAATACTTTGGTAAATTTGCGTTCAGGATTGGTCGAAGATAAAAAGGCTTTGTGTAAAGTTATATATTTTAAACTTGGAAAAATCCCGAGAGTAACTACCGAAATTTTCAAAATAACCGTATAAAAATATCGCTATGACATGTTCGGGGATTTTTAACTAGAATTCACAATTTTATGTCAAAGGATATGAATAATATAGAGTCAAGAGGTGCTATTCTCGGACTTCAATAATAAAATTGTCATTGGTTTAATACTGTAGTTTATAATATTATTAAAAAAACAAAATTAAACTTTACTTTGCTTACAGCGTTTACTTCATTCTGAAAAAATTTTAATAAAAGCTTACGCCATTTATTCATATATGCACTTAAAAAAGGGGGTTTCATTCAGAACAGATTTATTCTAAAATATCTCGACATATTATCATAGTTATAAGGATGTCAGTTTTTATAGTGAACGTGCGAAATACGAATTTTTTCTGAAATCAATAAAATAATACTCCAAGAAATACAATGACTAGAATTCTCTGGAGAATACTTTGGTAAATTTGCGTTGAGAATTGATCAAAAGTAAAAAAGGCTTTGTGTGAAGTTATATATTTTAAACTTGGAAAATCCCCGAGAGTAACTACCGAAATTTTCAAAATAACCGTATAAAAATATCGCTATGACATGTTTGGGCATTTTTAACTTTAATTCACAATTTTATAACAAAGCAAAAGAATAATTGTACAGAGCTAAGTGCTGCTATTGTCAAACTTCAGGAATAAATTTGTCATTGGTTTAATACTGTAGTTGATAATCTTAATAAAAAACTAAATTAAACTTTACCCTGCTTATATCGTTTATTTTTTTTCTGTTACAATTTTAATAAAAGCTTAAGCAATTCATTCATATATACACTTAAAAAAGGTGCTTTTATTCAGAACAGATTTATTATAAAATATCTCTACATTTTATCATAGCTATCAGGATGTCAATTTTTATAGTGAACGTGCGAAATACGAATTTTTTCTGAAATCAATAAAATAATACTCCAAGAAATACAATGACTAGAATTCTCTGGAGAATACTTTGGTAAATTTGCGTTGAGAATTGATCAAAAGTAAAAAAGTTTTGTGTAAAGTTATATATTTTAAACTTGAAAAACTACCGAAGATGAACCACTGAAATTGTTAAAATAACCACATAAAAATATCGCTATGACATGTTCGAGCATTTTTAACTAAAATTCGCAATTATAACATAAGGAAATTAATAATTGTACAGAACCAAGAGCTACTATTCTCGTACTTCGGGAATAAATTTTTCATTGCTTTAATACTGCAGTTAATAATATCACTAAAAAAACTAAAATAAACTTTATCCTACTTACAGTGTTTATTACTATCTGTTAAAATTTTAATAAAAGCTGACGCTATTCATTCATATACGTACGTAAGTAAAAGGGCCTTTTATTCAGAACAGATTTATTCTAAAATATCTCGACATTTTATCATAGTTATAAGGATGTCAATTTTTATAGTGAACGTGCGAAATACGAATTTTATCTCAAATCAATAAAATAATACTCCAAGAAATACAATATCTAGAATTCTCTGGAGAATACTTTGGTAAATTTGCGTTGAGAATTGATCAAAGGTAAAAGGGCTTTGTGTAAAGTTATATATTTTAAACTTTAAAAAACTACAGAAGAGGAACTACGAAATTTTCAAAATAACCACATAAAAATATCGCTATGACATGTTCGGGCATTTTTAACTAGAATTCACAATTCTATTACAAAGGAAATGAATAATTGTACAGAGTCAAGAGTTGCTATTCTAGAACTTCAGGAATAAATTTTTCATTGGTTTAATACTGTAGTTGATAATATCATCAAGAAACTAAATTAAACTTTACCCTGCTTACAGAGTTTATTTCTTTCTGTTACAATTTTAATAAAAGCTTAATCAAATTATTCATATATGCAATTAAAAAAGCGGCTTTTATTCAGAACAGATTTATTCAAAAATATCTCGACATTTTATCATAGTTATAAAGATGTCAATTTTCATAGTGAACGTGCGAAATGCGATTTTTTTCTGAAATCAATAAAAAAATATTCCATGAAATACAATGACTAGAATTCTCTGGAGAATACTTTGGTAAATTTGCGTTGAGAATTGATCAAAAGTAAAAAGACTTTGTGTAAAGTTATATATTTTGAACTCGGAAAAACCACGAGAGGAACTACCGAAATTTTCAAAATAACCATATAAAAATATCGCTATGACATGTTCGAACATTTTTAACTACAATTCACAATTTTATGATAAAGGAAAGGAATAATTGTACAGAGCTAAGAGTTGGTATTCTCGAACTTCAGGAATAAATTTGTCATTGGTTTAATACTGTAGTTGATAATATCATTAAAAAATCTAAATTAAACTTTACCCTGCTGACAGAGTTTATTTCTTTCTGTTACAATTTTAATAAAAGCTTACGCTATCCATTCATATATATAAGTAAGAAAAAGGGCCTTTTATTCAGAACAGATTTATTCTAAAATATCTCGACATTTTATCATAGTTATAAGGATGTCAATTTTTATAGTGAACGTGCGAAATACGAATTTTTTCTGAAATCAATAAAATAATACTCCAAGAAATACAATGACTAGAATTCTCTGGTAAATACTTTGGTAAATTTGCGTAGAGAATGGATCAAAGATAAAAAGGCTTTGTGTAAAGTTATATATTTTAAACTTGGAAAAATCCCGAGAGTAACTACCGAAATTTTCAAAATAACCATATAAAAATATCGCTATGACATGTTCGGGCATTTTTAACTAGAATTCACAATTTTATGACAAAGGAAATGAATAATTGTACAGAGTCAAGAGTTGCTATTCTAGAACTTCAGGAATAAATTTGTCATTTGTTTAATACTGTAGTTGATAATATTATTGAAAAACTAAATTAAACTTTACTCTGCTTACAGCGTTTATTTCTTTCTGTTAAAATTTTAATAAAAGATTACTCCATTAAATTTATATATGTACGTAAGAAAAAGGGCCTTTTATTCAGAACAGATTTATTCTAAAATATCTCGACATTTTATCATAGTTATAAGGATGTCAATTTTTATAGTGAACGTGCGAAATACGAATTTTTTCTGAAATCAATAAAATAATACTCCAAGAAATACAATGACTAGAATTCTCTGGAGAATACTTTGGTAAATTTGCGATGAGAATTGATCAAAGGTAAAAAGTGTGTAAAGTTATATATTTTAAACTTTAAAAAACTACAGAAGAGGAACTACCGAAATTTTCAAAATAACCATATAAAAATATCGCTATGACATGTTCTGGCATTTTTAACAAGAATTCACAATTTTATGACAAAGGAAAGGATTAATTGTACAGAGCTAAGAGCTGCTAGTCTCGAACTTCAGGAATAAATTTGTCATTGGTTTAATACTGTAGTTGATAATATCATTAAAAAACTAAATTAAACTTTACCTTGCTCACAGAGTTTATTTCTATCTGTTAAAATTTTAGTAAAAGCTTAAGCCATTCATTCATATATGCACTTAAAAAAGGGGGTTTTATTCAGAACAGATTTATTCTAAAATATCTCGACATTTTATCATAGTTATAAGGATGTCAGTTTTTATAGTGAACGTGCGAAATACGAATTTTTTCTGAAATCAATAAAATAATACTCCAAGAAATACAATGACTAGAATTCTCTGGAGAATACTTTGGTAAATTTGCGTTCAGGATTGATCAAAAGTAAAAAGGCTTTGTGTAAAGTTATATATTTTAAACTTGAAAAAAATATCAAAGAGGAGCTACCGAAATTTTCAAAATAACCATATAAAAATATCGCTATGACATGTTCGGGCATTTTTAACTAGAATTCACAATTTTATGACAAAGGATATGAATAATATAGAGTCAAGAGGTGCTATTCTCGGACTTCAATATTAAAATTGTCATTGGTTTAATACTGTAGTTGATAATATTAATAAAAAACTAAATTAAAACTTTTACTTTGCTTACAGCGTTTACCTTCATTCTGAAAAAATTTTAATAAAAGCTTACGCCATTCATTCATATATGCACTTAAAAAAAGGGGCTTTTATTCAGAACAGATTTATTCTAAAAAATCTCGACATTTTATCATAGCTATCAGGATGTCAATTTTTATAGTGAAACGTGCGAAATGCGATTCTTTTCTGAAATCAATAAAATAATACTCCAAGAAATACAATGACTAGAATTCTCTGGAGAATACTTTGGTAAATTTGCGTTGAGAATTGATCAAAGGTAAAAAGGCTTTGTGTAAAGTTATATATTTTAAACTTTAAAAAACTACAGAAGAGGAACTACCGAAATTTTCAAAATAACCATATAAAAATATCGCTATGACATGTTCGGGCATTTTTAACTAGAATTCACAATTTTATGACAAAGTAAATGAATAATTGTATAGAGCTAAGAGCTGCTATTCTAGAACTTCAGGAATAAATTTGTCATTGGTTTAATACTGTAGTTGATAATATTAATAAAAAACTAAATTAAACTTTACCCTGCTTATAGCGTTTATTTTTTTCTGTTACAATTTTAATAAAAGCTTAAGCAATTCATTCATATATGCACTTAAAAAAGGTGCTTTTATTCAGAACAGATTTATTCTAAAATATCTCTACATTTTATCATAGTTATAAGGATGTCAATTTTTATAGTGAACGTGCGAAATGCGATTCTTTCTGAAATCAATAAAATAATACTCCAAGAAATACAATGACTAGAATTCTCTGGAGAATACTTTGGTAAATTTGCGTTCAGGATTGATTAAAAGTAAAAAGGCTTTGTGTAAAGTTATACATTTTAAACTTGAAAAAATCCCGAGAGGAATTGCCGAAATTTTCATAATAACCATATAAAAATATCGTTCGGATATTTTAAACCAGAATTCACAATTTTATGACAAAGGATATGAATAATATAGAGTCAAGAGGTGCTATTCTAGAACTTCAATAATAAAATTGTCATTGGTTTAATACTGTAGTTGATAATATTATTGAAAAAACTAAATTAAACTTTACTTTGCTTACAGCGTTCACTTCTTTCTGTTAAAATTTTAATGAAAGCTGACGCCAATCATTCATATATGCACTTAAAAAAGAGGGTTTTATTCAGAACAGATTTATTCTAAAATATCTCGACATATTATAATAGTTATAAGGATGTCAAGTTTTATAGTAAACGTGCGAAATACAATTTTTTCTGAAATCAATAAACCAATACCCCAAGAAATACAATGACTAGAATTCTGTGGAGAATACTTTGGTAAATTTGCGTTGAGAATTGATTAAAAGTAAAAAGGCATTGTGTAAATTAATATATTTTAAACTTGGAAAAATCCCGAGAGTAACTACCGAAATTTTCAAAATAACCATATAAAAAATCGCTATGACATGTTCGGGCATTTTTAACTAGAATTCACAATTCTATTACAAAGGAAATGAATAATTGTACAGAGTCAAGATCTTCTATTTTCGAATTTCAGGAATAAATTTGTCATTGGTTTAGTACTGCAGTTGATAATATCAATAAAAAAACTAAATTAAACTTTATCCTGTTTACAGTGTTTATTTCTATCTGTTAAAATTTTAATAAAATCTGACGCCATTCATACATATACGTACGTAAGTAAAAGGGCCTTTTATTCAGAACAGATTTATTCTAAAATATCTCGACATTTTATCATAGTTATAAGGATGTCAATTTTTATAGTGAACGTGCGAAATACGAATTTTATCTCAAATCAATAAAATAATACTCCAAGAAATACAATATCTAGAATTCTCTGGAGAATACTTTGGTAAATTTGCGTTGAGAATTGATCAAAGGTAAAAGGGCTTTGTGTAAAGTTATATATTTTAAACTTTAAAAAACTACAGAAGAGGAACTACGAAATTTTCAAAATAACCATATAAAAATATCGCTATGACATGTTCGGGCATTTTTAACTAGAATTCACAATTTTATGACAAAGTAAATGAATAATTGTATAGAGCCAAGAGCTGCTATTCTAGAACTTCAGGAATAAATTTGTCATTGGTTTAATACTGTAGTTGATAATATTAATAAAAAACTAAATTAAACTTTACCCTGCTTATAGCGTTTATTTTTTTCTGTTACAGTTTTAATAAAAGCTTAAGCAATTCATTCATATATGCACTTAAAAAAGGGGGTTTTATTCAGAACAGATTCATTCAAAAATATCTCGATATTTATCATAGTTATAAGGATGTCAATTTTTATAGTAAACGTGCAAAATACGAATTTTTTTTCTGAAATCAATAAAATAATACTCAAGAAATACAATGACTAGAATTCTCTGGAGAATACTTTGGTAAATTTGCGTAGAGAATGGATCAAAGGTAAAAAGGCTTTTGTGTAAATTTATATTTTAAACTTTAAAAACTACAGAAAGGAACTACAGAAATTTTCAAAATAACTATATAAAAATATCGCTATGACATGTTCGGGCATTTTTAACTAGAATTCACAATTTTATGACAAAGGAAATGATTAATTGTACAGAGCTAAGAGCTAACAGCTGCTATTCTCGAACTTCAGGAATAAATTTGTCATTGGTTTAATACTGTAGTTGATAATATCATTAAAAAACTAAATTAAACTTTACCCTGCTGACAGAGTTTATTTCTTTCTGTTACAATTTTAATAAAAGCTTAAGCCATTCATTCATACATGTACTTAAAAAGGAGGCCTTTATTCAGAACAGATTTATTCTAAAATATCTCGACATTTTATCATAGTTATAAGGATGTCAATTTTTATAGTGAACGTGCGAAATACGAATTTTTCTGAAATCAATAAAATAATACTCCAAGAAATACAATGACTAGAATTCTCTGGAGAATACTTTGGTAAATTTGCGTAGAGAATGGATCAAAGATAAAAAGGCTTTGTGTAAAGTTATACATTTTAAACTTGGAAAAATCCCGAGAGTAACTACCGAAATTTTCAAAATAGCCGTATAAAAATATCGCTATGACATTTTCGGGCATTTTTAACTAGAATTCACAATTTTATGAAAAAGGATATGAATAATATAGAGTCAAGAGGTGCTATTCTCGAAATTCAATATTAAAATTGTCATTGGTTTAATACTGTAATTTATAATATTATTAAAAAAACAAAATTAAACTTTACTTTGCTTACAGCGTTTACTTCATTCTGAAAAAATTTTAATAAAAGCTTACGCCATTTATTCATATATGCACTTAAAAAAGGGGGTTTCATTCAGAACAGATTTATTCTAAAATATATCGACATTTTATCATAGTTATAAGGATGTCAGTTTTTATAGTGAACGTGCGAAATACGATTTTTTTCTGAAATCAAGAAAATAATATTCCAAGAAATACAATGACTAGAATTCTCTGGAGAATACTTTGGTAAATTTGCGTTGACAATTGAACAAAAGGAAAAAGGCTTTCTGTAAATTTATATATTTTAAATTTGGAAAAACCCCGAGAGTAACTACCGAAATTTTCAAAATAACCTTATAAAAATATCGCTATGACATGTTTGGGCATTTTTAACTAGAATTCTCAATTTTATGACAAAGGAAATTAATAACTGTTTTAGGTGCACAGAGCTACAGAGCTAACAGCTGTATTCTCGAACTTCAGGGAAATATTTGTCATTGGTTTAATACTGCAGTTAATAATATCACTAAAAAAATAAATTAAAACTTTATCCTGCTTACAGCGTTTATTTCTATCTGTTAAAATTTTAATAAAAGCTGAAGCCATTCATTCATACACGCACTTTAAAAAAGGGCCTTTTATTCAGAACAGATTTATTCTAAAATATCTCGACATTTTATCATAGTTATAAAGATGTCAGTTTTTATAGTGAACGTGCGAAATACGAATTTTTTCTGAAATCAATAAAATAATACTCCAAGAAATACAATGACTAGAATTCTCTGGAGAATACTTTGGTAAATTTGCGTTCAGGATTGATCAAAGATAAAAAGGCTTTGTGTAAAGTTATATATTTTAAACTTGGAAAAATCAAGAGAGTAACTACCAAAATTTTCACAATAACCGTATAAAAATATCGCTATGACATGTTCGGCCATTTTTAACTAGAATTCACAATTTTATGACAAAGGATATGAATAATATAGAGTCAAGAGGTGCTATTCTAGAACTTCAATAATAAAATTGTCATTGGTTTAATACTGTAGTTGATAATATTATTAAAAAAAAAAACTAAATTAAGTTTTACTTTGTTTACAGCGTTTACTTCTTTCTGTTAAAATTTTAATGAAAGCTGACGCCAATCATTCATATATGCACTTAAAAAAGAGGGTTTTATTCAGAACAGATTTATTCTAAAATATCTCGACATATTATAATAGTTATAAGGATGTCAATTTTTATAGTGAACGTGCGAAATACGATTTTTTTCTGAAATCAAAAAAATAATACTCCAAGAAATACAATGACTAGAATTCTCTGGAGAATACTTTGGTAAATTTGCTTTGACAATTGATCAAAAGTAAAAAGGCTTTCTGTAAATTTATATATTTTAAACTTTGAAAAACCCCGAGAGTAACTACCGAAATTTTCAAAATAACCGTATAAAAATATCGCTATGACATGTTTGGGCATTTTTAACTAGAATTCTCAATTTTATGACAAAGGAAATTAATAACTGTTTTAGGTGCACAGAGCTACAGAGCTAACAGCTGTATTCTCGAACTTCAGGGAAATATTTGTCATTGGTTTAATACTGCAGTTAATAATATCACTAAAAAAATAAATTAAAACTTTATCCTGCTTACAGAGTTTATTTCTTTCTGTTAGAATTTTAATAAAAGCTTAAGCTATTCATTCATATATGCACTTAAAAAAGGGGCTTTTATTCAGAACAGAGTTATTCTAAAATATCTCGACATTTTGTCATAGTTATAAGGATGTCAATTTTTATAGTGAACGTGCGAAATACGATTTTTTTCGGAAATCAATAAAATAATACTCCAAGAAATACAATGACTAGAATTCTCTGGAGAATACTTTGGTAAATTTGCGTTGAGAATTGATCAAAGGCAAAAAAGGCTTTGTGTGAAGTTATATATTTTAAACTTGGAAAATCCCCGAGAGTAACTACCGAAATTTTCAAAATAACCGTATAAAAATATCGCTATGACATGTTTGGGCATTTTTAACTTTAATTCACAATTTTATGACAAAGGATATGAATAATATAGAGTCAAGAGGTGCTATTCTAGAACTTCAATAATAAAATTGTCATTGGTTTAATACTGTAGTTGATAATATTATTGAAAAAACTAAATTAAACTTTACTTTGCTTACAGCGTTCACTTCTTTCTGTTAAAATTTTAATAAAAGCTTACGCCATTCATTCATATATGCACTTAAAAAAAGGGGGAGGGTTATTCAGAACAGATTTATTCTAAAAAATCTCGACATATTATCATAGTTATAAGGATGTCAATTTTTATAGTGAACGTGCGAAATGCGATTTTTTTCTGAAATCAATAAAAAAATATTCCATGAAATACAATGACTAGAATTCTCTGGAGAATACTTTGGTAAATTTGCGTTGAGAATTGATCAAAGGTAAAAGGGCTTTGTGTAAAGTTATATATTTTAAACTTTAAAAAACTACAGAAGAGGAACTACAGTAATTTTCAAAATAACTATATAAAAATATCGCTATGACATGTTCTGGCATTTTTAACTAGAATTCACAATTTTATGACAAAGGAAATTATTAATTGTACAGAGCTAAGAGCTGCTATTCTCGAACTTCAGGGAAAAATTTGTCATTGGTTTAATACTGCAGTTAATAATATCACTAAAAAAACTAAATTAAACTTTATCCTGCTTACTGCGTTTATTTCATTCTGTTAAAATTTTAATAAAATCTGACGCCGATCATACATATACGTACGTAAGTAATAGGGCTTTTTATTCAGAACAGATTTATTCTAAAATATCTCGACATTTTATCATAGTTATAAGGATGTCAATTTTTATAGTGAACGTGCGAAATACGAATTTTTTCTGAAATCAATAAAATAATACTCCAAGAAATACAATGACTAGAATTCTCTGGAGAATACTTTGGTAAATTTGCGTTGAGAATTGATCAAAAGTAAAAAGGCTTTGTGTAAAGTTATACATTTTAAACTTGAAAAAATCCCGAGAGGAATTGCCGAAATTTTCATAATAACAGTATAAAAATATCGCTATGACATGTTTGGCCATTTTTAACTAGAATTCTCAATTTTATGACAAAGGAAATTAATAACTGTTTTAGGGGCACAGAGCTACAGAGCTAACAGCTGCTATTCTCGAACTTCAGGGGAAAATTTGTCATTGGCTTAATACTGCAGTTAATAATATCACTAAAGAAACTAAATTAAACTTTATCCTGCTTACAGCGTTTTTTTCTATCTGTTAAAATTTTAATAAAAGCTGACACCATTCATTCATTATATACACGCACTTTAAAAAAGGGCTTTTTATTCAGAACAGATTTATTCTAAAATATCTCGACATTTTATCATAGTTATAAGGATGTCAGTTTTTATAGTGAACGTGCGAAATACGAATTTTTTCTGAAATCAATAAAATAATACTCCAAGAAATACAATGACTAGAATTCTCTGGAGAATACTTTGGTAAATTTGCGTTGAGAATTGATCAAAAGTAAAAAGGCTTTGTGTAAAGTTATATATTTTAAACTTGAAAAAAATATCAAAGAGGAGCTACCGAAATTTTCAAAATAACCATATAAAAATATCGCTATGACATGTTCGGGCATTTTTAACTAGAATTCACAATTTTATTACAAAGGAAATGAATAATTGTACAGAGTTAAGAGCTCCTATTTTCAAACTTCAGGAAAAATTTGTCATTGGTTTAATACTGCAGTTAATAATATCACTAAAAAAACTAAATTAAACTTTATCCTGCTTACTGCGTTTATTTCATTCTGTTAAAATTTTAATAAAAGCTGACGCCATTCATTCATATACGTACGTAAGAACAAAGGCCTTTTATTCAGAACAGATTTATTCTAAAATATCTCAACATTTTATCATAGTTATAAGGATGTCAGTTTTTATAGTGAACGTGCGAAATATGAATTTTTTTTAAATCAATAAAATAATACTCCAAGAAATACAATGACTAGAATTCTCTGGAGAATACTTTGGTAAATTTGCGTTGAGAATTGATCAAAAGTAAAAAGGCTTTGTGTAAAGTTATATATTTTAAACTTGAAAAAAATATCAAAGAGGAACTACCGAAATTTTCAAAATAACCATATAAAAATATCGCTATGACATGTTCGGGCATTTTTAACTAGAATTCACAATTTTATGACAAAGGAAATTAATAATTGTACAGAACCAAGAGCTACTATTCTCGAACTTCAGGAATAAATTTGTCATTGGTTTAATTCTATAGGTAATAATATCATTAAAAAAACTTCACAAAACAGCAATGCTATGCACCTAAAACTATTCGCTAAATAATTATATGAGACTATTCTAAGCAGATATATGTATCATTCAATCAGTATTTGAATAGCGATCAGAAACCGTCCTATATGCAAAAGTCTCGATTTTCTTCCCCAGTTCATCCAGTCTAAAATCTGTGAGAGGGTTTAGGCGAAAAAACTTTCTAATTTAATTATCAAAAATTTCTAGAAATACATTTCATTTACCAATTTCCATATATCTATTCTCTGGTTAAAATATACATATATTGAAGTATAAAAACAAAACTGACTTCCTGAAGAAAGAAGCAGCTATCTGTTCTTCTATGGACAATCTTTCTTTGGTCAATGAATGCGTAAATTAAAAGTCTAAAAACAATTATTCTCCAAACCATGCAGGTACTTGAGATGAGGCGATTTAGATCTGTTATATAAATGATTCATTCATGCATGAAGTAAAATGTTCAGGATCTAAATCTGACCTCATCCCATCGTTGTAAACAGATAGCGGATCATAAATTTCTTTTCAACGGATATTGTTGTCTTGTACGGTGGTCTCGGGCGGGGTTCTGATTCCAGTCCCAGATTAGAATCCCGTCTCCGTACTTGACATTAAATAAGAATGTACCTTTGTGGAGTATTTATGAGTCCCTAAGGGACAGTGCTCAATTAGAAGGAATAAGGTTTTTCACATTGGCGGTCTCAGGGCGGGGTTTGGTCAGACCAATGAAATCCTTACAACTATTCCGATTGGAAGACAAGAAGGAGGAGGGGACAAGGTTGAAATAATAAAATATCAAAAATTTAAAAAGATGGGAGATTGATGCGGAGGTTCCAGAGAGATTTGTTCGGAGGTCCCAGAGAAGAGGTTCGGGGTCCCAAAAGAAGGTGTTCAAAAGTCGGGAGTCCAGTCGGGTCCGACGGAAGAGATTCGTGAGTCCAGAGGAGAAGGTGCTCGATAGTCCGGACTAGGAGAGTCCAGCTAAGTCCGACAGGAAGAGTTCCTGCACCAAATAGTACGGCCGCACCCCAGAGACTCAAGAGGAAGCCCCTGACGAGACTAACGGATGATATAGATTCCTTCTCCTGATCAGCAATAGATACCCTTCAACCAGAAGTGTTCCGGGACCAACATTTTAGACCCACAATGGTACCCATTTTGCATACATTTTTAAAATTGAGATTAGGTCCTCTATCTATTTACAAAATTTCTTAAATATATAAAATTTGTCAGAAGGAAATTAGAAAAGTTTGAAAAAGCTTACTTGCGAAAATTAGCATCATAAAATTAGCATTAGCATTATTTGTACATAGATGTATATATGTTAATAAATTTATTTTTTAATATTAAGCTTGTCTCGGTTGCTGTCAATTTAGCTGTTAGTTTATTTTTATATTTATGTCTGTAGTTTCTCAGAAAATGTGGTTAAATTTAGTACAAAAATACTTAACACAACGCAATTAAAAATAAATCACCACTATACATTTGATCACAGGTTGATACTCAAATATAAAGGAGGACTACACGACAGTACTTACACAAATTCTAATTGAAATCCTTTTTGACTTCCATCCTAACCTCCTCCTACCCTCCTCCTTTTTTAATTACCTCCTAACTGCCCTTGGTTCTTTCATTACTCTATTTCCCTTATTTCAAGTGTCATTTGTTAATAATTGCATAATTTCTTAGTTTTCCCTCTTCTCCTATTGTCTCCTTCTCACTTCCACTTAGCGAGCCACCATCTCACGATAGCGAACAGTTATGCTATAAATTTCTTCTCCAACAAATGTGACAAAAAAATTGCCGAACCTTCCCTTTGGTTAAACCAAGACTACATCTACCAATGAAAATAAAAATAAACAACTTTTATTCTCTATACTTTCTTTCTGGGTCCTTTTCTGAAGATTTTTTCTGATTTTTTTTAACTTGTAACAATTAATTATTTACATATAAAATTAAGGTTATGCCTTGAGACAGTTAACACTTTCAAGTAGATAAATTGATAAAACATATTACATGTTCAATAATAAAGTTATAAAAGTAACATATAAGAAATTATTCTCGTTTTTAGATAAGAAAGCTGGTGGGCAAAACTTAAGCAACAGGTGAGTTTTTTTCATAACTTCACGAGAAATCATCGGAGAGATATGAAATTCAGAAATGAGGGAGAGTATTATGTACGTAAAGGATGAAGAAATCATCGGAGCTGAAAAGTAATACAATGCATACGGTATGGAATCAAACAAAAACAAGCTTTATTGAACGCATAGTATCGTGACTCGTGATTGTCTATCCAAGACAAGTAGATGTTCCATAATATGGGATATGCCCTCCCCTAACTGCAAACGTTGCTTCTCACCATCTCCGCGTACTCAGAACCAGTCGGTCCAGCATTTCTTGCAGTAGGAGTGCCCATTCGACAATTAGCATCTTTTTTAGTTGTTGGGTGTTCTCCGGAGGATGTCAGCGTGCTGCAATGCGTCTACAGAAAGCATCCCACACATGTTCGATGGGATTTAAATCAGGGGAGTACGCTGGTTAATTCATTCGAGTGATATCTTCACTTTCCAGTAGCTCCTAAACAGCCAGAGTCACCAGTGCATATACTACAAAAACACTTTTGATGAAATAAAGTAATCATTTATTCGGGAAAATTCAACTTGTTCATGAAGTTTATGACTAGTTTGACATAATTTGTGCAAACATAAATGTCTATATATGATCAAATCATGCCTTTCGCCAAAATCTCTTGTTTTCTCTGGTTATAATTTCTTCAAGATTATCAAACAATCTAACGTTGTTCACGAAATCATGCATTTTCCCCAATCATATTGCCTACAATTATCTAACACTTTGCCCAAAGCCAATTTTAGCGCTATTAATGCCATCTAAAATGTTATACCTTGGGGATTCGTCAAATTATAGGCAAAACTCGATTGGTCGCAAGTGTGCGTGACTGTTTAGTGAATGGGTCATAAATTGAAGGGTACCAATAAATTTGAAAGACCAGATTTCCCATAAATACAACAGAAACAAATCTTAAATCAAATCAATCATTCCCTGACATCTCAAGCAGTACACATGCCTATTAATACACAAAAATAAATCTATTTGATAACCCTTCCATTTATGGTAAAAGAACTAAATTTTATACTACAAGTCAGTAAATAAAACGATATTACATCTGCTCCGACGAATCTGTGGTTTCTGAAGAAAACACCATCTAAACAAATGGTGTTAACCTGTAAATTTGATATCCCACATTTACCTTAAATACAACAGAAACAAATCTTAAATCAAATCCATCATTCCCTGACATCTCAAGCAGTACATATGCATATTAATACGCAGAAAAATACCTATTTGATAACCCTTCCGTTTATGATAAGACAACTAAATTTTATACTAAGAGTCAGTAAATAACACGATATTACATCTGCTCCAACAAATCTGGGATTTCTGAAAAAAATACTATCTAAACAAATCGTGTTAACCTGTAAATTTGATATCCCACATTTACCTTAAATACAACAGAAACAAATCTTAAATCAAATCAATCATTCCCTGACATCTCAAGCAGTACACGTGCCTATTAATACGCAGAAATAAATCTATTTGATAACACTTCCGTTTATGGTAAGAGAACTAAATTTTATACTACAAGTCAGTAAATAAAACGATATTACATCTGCTCCGACAAATGTGTGATTTCTGAAGAAAACACCATCTAAACAAATCGTGTTAACCTGTAAATCTGATATCCCACATTTCCCTTAAATACAACAGAAACAAATCTTAAATCAAATCAATCATTCCCTGACATCTCAAGCAGTACACATGCCTATTAATGCGCAGAAGTAAATCTATTTGATAACCCTTCCGTTTATGGTAAGACAACTAAATTTTATACAAGTCAGTAAATAAAACGATATTACATCTGCTCCGACAAATCTGTGATTTTAGAGGAAAAAAAACATCTAAACAAATCGTGTTAATTCTAG
>CM063500.1:38244986-38279986 GCA_032207245.1 Pardosa pseudoannulata
ATTAAGCTAGAGATATGTGCAAGGTGTTATTTTAAACCTTTTTTAATGGGCTTTCATGTGATATACAACACATGATGACTTAAAAAATTTTAATTTAAATTTAAATTAAAATTTAAAATTTAAATTTCTAAAAAAGCCAAGTTTTTAAAATTTTGAAAAAAATCTCAAAAATTGCACGTATTATTGTTAATTAATCCTCAAAGTTTCATGTTGGGATCATAATGGGATCACAAACTACAAAAGTTTTTTGTTTGATATATTTACTATTGGAATAACGGAAATGACAACATGCATTCATTACTTTTAATCTAACTCAGCTGTATAGGATGGCATTAGTGTTTACACACTACCTTATCGACATATACTTTAGTAAATAGTACATTTATCATTTGTGAAGATTTTAGAATGAAGAAAAATCATTAAAGTGCATTACTTTTGATGGATGTGGCTACTTATTTAGTTGAAACTGGTAGAAAGTTTTATGTGTTTTGAGAATTTCTACTTCAGAAAGAATATGCATTGGTCCTGTTGGAGTTAAAGGATTCACCTTACACATAACATCTGAAATTGGAATCCATAGTACATCTGGCTTATATAGATATAAAAAAGATGGTGATGGTCCAGATGAGTGAAGGAAGGTCACTTTCACCTCTTCAGAGTTTTTTCTTTTTTTCTTAACATAAATGTAAGCAACCAGTTGCAATTATAAACAGCAGTAATATAGCCATTTATATCAGCAAATAGAAGCTTTTATTGTGATGCTATCACGGTTTGCATCAATAAATCTTGTGAAAAGGAAAATGTCTTCACAAAAACTTTTGTTTTTGATACTGTGGGTATAAAATGACATTTCCGAGTCCCAGGAATTGCAAAAGTATTTTTAAATTGGTTATCTAGAAATATAGCTGTAGAAATGTGTTCTTCTTGGGTTGAAAAACAAAATGTATTCCTGTGCCCAGTTAAAAAGTTGTTGTGGTGTAAGTATTTGATTTTTATATGGTCGTTGTAAGCTTGCTCGAGTCTCTAACTCTTGAGTGTACCTCCTACCCACACATGCTACCCTCCATCACAAGGTACTTCACCATTAGCAGTTGCCCAAAAATGCTATTCTGCCTCAATGCCAAAATCTTCCTTATGTAAGCATACATTGGAAAAGTTTTTGTTATTTATATATTGTGCAGATGACCCATCTGAGAAATAAAATATTTTCCTTGCACTTTTTATAAATTCTGTCTTAAAAAAAAGTAATAAGCTTCTTTTGAAAACAGTAAACTGCTACTGCATTGTGCTCCAAACAGTCTTAAATTACAATGTATGTAAAGTGGTTAATTCCAAACTTTCCTTTGTAATATACAACAAATGGGTGAGTTGTAGATTGAACATTAGTCCAGTGGCAGCTCTGGGCCTCATCCTGTATAACAAATAAGTACTTTTCAGCAAAATCAAGAAGAACAACAACTCTGAATCTTTTAAATTTTCTTTTATATTGTTTATAAATGAATTTTGTTGTTTCACCACAAAGTCATGATAAACTAATACAGACATTTTCACACAAAATAAGTCAATAAATTCTGATGCTGACTTTTGTATTGTTTCTAAAAAGCACCTATCAAAAGAAATCCACTGATTGAAAATGACCTTTTCCACCATATTTTCATCGAATGTTTCATGAAGTATGGTTTTTTAATTCTGTAGTCCCAGAACATGATGTACACTCTCTCATGTGGCAGCTGACTGATGCTGGATTACAAATCATCATAGCAAGGCAGTCCTTGTGTTAATTTTTCCATATGTTAAGGGAAGCTAATTTGGTATTTTATAGCTTGTGATCCCATTATGATCCCAATGTACTATCTCACAATGTATGAAGCCAGATGTACTATGAATTCCAATTTCAGATGTTATGTGTAAGGTGAAACCTTTAATTCTAACAGGACCAATGTATATTCTTTCTGAAGTAGAAATTCTCAAAACACAAGCTTTCTACCAGTTTTAACTAAATAAATAGCCCCATCCATCAAAAGTAATGCACTTTAATGATTTTTCTTCATTGTGAAATCTTCACAAATGTTAAATGTACTATTTACTAGACATATGTCAATAAGGTAGTGTGTAAACATTAATACCATCCTATACAGCTGAGTTAGATTAAAAGTAATGAATGCATGTTCTCATTTTCGTTATTGCAATAGTAAATATATCAAACAAAAAACTTTTGTAGCTTAAGATCCCATTATGATCCCAACATGAAACTTTGAGGATAAATTAACAATAATATGTGCAATTTTTGAGATTTTTTTCAAAAATTTAAAAACTTGGCTTTATGAGAAATTTAAAATTTAAATTTAAATTTAAATTTAAATTTTAAAAAAAATTTCAAGTCATCATGTGTTGTATATCATATGAAAGCCCATTACAAAAGGTTTAAAATAACACCTTGCACATATCTCTAGCTTAATTAGGTGAGTAGCAAGTGTAATTTAAAGGTATGCTGATAGTGTATTTTTTAGACAAATCTGGCAACTTTAAAGCCTTATAACTCCCAAACCAATTATTATTTGAACATAAGATTTGTGGATTTTATTTATTTCCATGAAGTCACTTACTATACCAAATTTAATCAAAATTGGAGGTGGTGAGGTAGAATTTGTTCTAAAATTGCGTTGATTTCACATGGAATAACCCTAAACTGAGATGTACCTGTTTTTCGAGAAAAAGTCCATGAGATAAGATGCCTAAATAAACTGCGTTCGTCTTCAACCCAATGTTTTTGTTCAACTACGTTTTAATGAAGACTGCAGCGTATCAAGGATATTATTCCTTTTGCGATGGAATTTCCCGTTATATATATATATATATATATATATATATATATATATATATATATATATATATAAATGACACGTTCCACTAAACGACACTACAGTCCTGAGTGGATTTTCATCGCTTTATTCAAATCTCAAACCACACTACTCATTAATCATCTTCAGTGGCGTCGCACATTGGATTTTTCTGCTTTTTCCCCCCCCCCCCCCCCCCCCCCCTCAAACCCACGACTCGTTAACCCCATCTTCAATGGCGTCGCACATTGGTGCCCAACTTTTAACAAAGTCAGGCTTAGCTGCTTCAGGTAGCCACAGCTCTGTCCATGGAATGTGCACACTGCTCTCTGCTTAGATTACTGAGCGTGAGCCGTATTTATGTGGCTAACTCATCAAGCCGCGTCACTCCCAGTAATGAATCCCTACTTAAAATCTTTTTAAAATTAATCTACAATTGAAATCCTGACATATATATATATATATATATATATATATATATATATATATATATATATATATATATTATACTTAAATTATCTCTTAAAAAACTCCTTTTCTCATTCTCATTCTTTAATATTTTCCCAGAAATATAATATCTTATTTAAAATTTGATTTACTGCTAAAATTCTTTTAAATCAGTCGCCCAAAGCTTTCCGTCCACGTGAAATTAAGGCAGCATTTATGACATATTTGGCATCATAGTTTACGCATATACAGGGTTAGCATGAAATACGTTCACTTCAAAGGGCTCTAAAATGCATTCTATTAACCCAAATGAGATACAACGGAACTATAGATAATTCAAATTATGCGCTTGACATTTATTACAAAAACTTTTAGTGCAAAACTCTACCTGTAGGTGGCGTTTCCACAAGGACGAATTTTCATTTCAAAAGACAAAGTCATTATGGACGATTTATATTATTCCTCTGCGACGTTTATTCTTAATCGCTACATGTTTTAATTGTTAATTATGATGTAATAAATATGTTTCCGTATTTCAAAGATTTGTCGGCAGTCTGAATTCTTAGAATCCCCCATATATACAATTAAGAGCCAAAACATTATGACCACCTGTCAATAACGAGTTCGCCCAACTTTGACGCGCAACACAGCTTTAACTCGCCTTGGCATGGATGCCACAAGTTCTTGGTAGATGGCCGAAGACAGATTGTACCACATGTTTAAGCAATGGTTATGCAAATCTGAGATATTGAGAATTGGAGGTATTGAACTCTGAGCTGCCGTCCGTCCCATGACATCCCAAATGTGTTCTATCGGATTGAGATCCGGAGAGTTAGGCGTCCAGGATATTAATTGAAATTCAGCATCATGTTCCTGGAACCACTCCAACACAATTTTAGCCTTATGGCACAGGGCGTTGTCTTGTTGGAACATTCCAATTCCAGCTGGAAAAACAGAGGCTATGTAAGGGTGCAACTGGTCCGCAATGATATTCAGATACCTTGTAGCATTCAGGTTCTGCTCTACCACAAACACGGGTCCAGAGACACCCAAGAGAACGTCCTCCAAGCATAATACTGCCACCACCGGCCTGTGACCCACTGTAAATTGAGAGAGCAACTGTTCGCCTGAAAGACGGCGTATCCTGACAAGTCCATGGTGTAATGAGTGGCAAAGAGTGATTCATCTGTCCAGGCAACAATAGTATGTGGACGTCCAACACCATGTCGTCTACTGCTGGTTTCACCGTCATTCATCCACTTTGCATAAGTATTAACAACTATAGATAGCTAACAACGCACGAGTCATGCAGTTTTGGAAATACTTGTTCCGAGCCTTTGAGCCATTACAATCTGCCCTCTATCAAAATCGCTTAGATCTGCAGCCTTTCCCATCTTACACAGAAGTAAGTGAATGAATGATTTTTCAGACTCTCCAGAAGCAGTAAAATACCACTTCTACCTGATCACGTGCCTTTCACGTCATACAGGCGAGTTCATTTCAAAATGTAGGGGTTGTCATAATATTGCACAAAAATTTTAGCCAACAAGCTAGAAACGTCAATAGTAATGGCACCCCAATAGCGTTAGGATTTCATTTTCAACTCTACATTGTTATGTGATTCTAAATAGTCTCCACTCCTTCTAGAAGTTTGTTTCTGCAGTTTTTAATCACGCTGTACATATAAATAGAGAGAGACGTTGACATTCATAAAAACAATGCTTAAAATAAATTAGTTTTTAATGTTAAATCCTATTTACATCATATAAAACAGTAAAACCAAATTGTCTTAAAAGTGTACATAAATAGCAAAGCATTTAGTTTTATTTAAGTACTTTGCCCAATTCTCACTGGTTTCTTACCGAAAATAACTTATCACTGCGGCTTGATAAGATGGGTCTTGAAATTTCCTTACTTTCCAGGATAATCTTACATGTGCACTGTTTTATATCCCTTAAGCTGTTTCATAGTTGCAACAACGATTATTTGAGTCGACTCAGCAGGTTTTTAAGCTTTTTCGTTCCACCTCAGCACAAAATGTGTTTCTAGCTGATCATTTATTGAATAGGAGTTTAATAAACTTTACGCTTTCGATGCAATTCCTTTATCGGAACTTATTGGATGGCTTTTATTTTTTATAACTCCAAAGTGCTTTTAGCTGGGCGACGTTTGCCTGAATGTCTGACAGTTCAGGATCACTGAATTGAAATATATAACTAGGAATAAATATAATGTAGGGTGTTTTAATGGCCTTTACCTTATAATTAATATAATAACTATAATAAAAAAGATATTTTGTTAATATTTATAATTAAATTTAGAGGACATATCACTTTTATGCAACTGGTTAATTAATGCAACTGGTAAATGGTTTTTTTTTCTTAATTTCCTTAATTTTTTAAAATTTTTATTGTAAATACGTAGATTTCTCAGCATTTGTTTTTTATTCTTATTTAATTTAACTTGAAATGGTTAATTTTTTCTTCATTTTCTTAATTTTTTAAAATTTTTATAGTAAATACATGTTTTTTTCAGCATTTGTTTTTTATTCTTATTTAATTCAACTTTAAATGGTTAATTTTTTTCTGATTTTTTTTTAATTTTTTAAAATTTCTATTGTAAATACATGGAATTTTCAGCATTTGTTTTTTATTCTTATTTAATTTAACTTTAAATGGTTAATTTTTTCTTAATTTTCTTCATTTTTTAAAATTTTTATAGTAAATACATGTTTTTTCCAGCATTTGTTTTTTATTCTTATTTAATTTAACTTGAAATGGTTAATTTTTTCTTCATTTTCTTAATTTTTTAAAATTTTTATTGTAAATATACGGTATTTTCATCATTTGTTTTTTATTTTTATTTAATTTAACTTTAAATGGTTAATTTTTTTCTGATTTTTTTTTAATTTTTTAAAATTTCTATTGTAAATACATGGAATTTTCAGCATTTGTTTTTTATTCTTATTTAATTTAACTTTAAATGGTTAATTTTTTTAATTTTCTTAATTTTTAAAATTTTTATTGTAAATACAGGGAGTTAGCATTTGTTTTTTATTCTTATTTAATTTAACTTTAAATTGTTAATTTTTTTTAATTTTCTTAATTTTTAAAATTTTTATTGTAAATACATGGAATTTTTCAGCATTTGTTTTTTATTTTTATTTAATTACTTTTGTTGACTTATTTTGTTTCTAAAATATAAGAACTTTTTATATAAAAGGAAAAACAAGAAGTTGTTTCAAGAAATGTTTAATTTTTCTGACACGCTGTGAGTAGACTTAATACAACACAAAAAAGTTTCACTAACAATTTTTCCTTTTCTGCAAGCAATAATTATCAAGTATAATTCTCCACAAACTTAGTTTTCTAAAAAGTATCATAAATGTTACACCCAGGGATCTAATCAAATTTTAAATTTTTTTAATTCTATTTTAAATACTGTATATACTAAATAAAATAAACAACGAAAAAAGTAAGCAGAGTTTCATCGTAGATATGTAATATTTTTACTGTGAAAATTTGAAATCAATATATTCAATAGTTTTTTTACTTATATTGCATGCAAGTTGAGTAAACACCACTTTCAGTAAAAGGTGTATAAATATAAAAAAGATGTTTTAATGCCCTTTACATTATAATTAATATTAAAATTATAACAAAAAGAAATGTAGTTAGTATTTATAATTAGTTTTAGAGGGCATATCACTTTTATAAAACTTTAAATAGTTATTTTTTTTCTTAAATTTTTTAAATTTTTTTGTAAATACATGGAATTTTTCAGCATTTGTTTTTTATTCTTATTTACTTAGTTTTGTTGACTTATTTTGTTTCTAAAATATGAGAACTTTTTATATAAAGTGTAAAATGATAGGTTATTTCAAGTACTTTTTACGTTTTCTGAAACGCTGTGAGCAGACCTAAAACAACACAAAAGGAGTTTCAATAACATTTTTTCCTTTTTTGGAAACAATAATTATTAGGTATAATTCTCCACATACTTAGTTTTTTAAAAAAGTATCATAAATGTTACACGAAAAGATCGAATCTTATAAAAAAGTTTAATTTTTTTAATTCCATTTTAAATAATGTATATACTAAACAAAAAAAAATGTAAAATGTAAGCAGAGTTTCATCGTAGCTATGTAATATATTTACTGTGGAAATTTGAAATCAATATATGAAATAGTTTTTTACTAATATTGCATGCAAGTTGAATACACATCACTTTCAGTAAAAGGCGTATAAATATAAAGAAAGTGTTTTAATGTCCTTTACCTTATTAATATTACAATTATAACAAAAAGATATTTAGTTAATATTTATAATTAATTTTAGAGGACATCTTACTTTTATGCAACTTTAAATGTTTAAATCTTTTCTTAATTTTTTTAAAATTTTTATTGTAAATACATGGAATTTTCAGAATTTGTTTTTATTCTTATTTAACTAGTTTCGTGGACTTATTTTGTTTCTAAAATATGAGAACATTTTAGATAAAGTGAAAATCGAGAAGTTGTTTCAAAAACTTCTTAATTTTTCTGACACGCTGTGAAGCAGACTTAAAACAACACAAAGGGAGTTTCAATAACAATCTTTCCTATTTTCAATTTTTTCTATCCAAT
The DNA here is from genome assembly GCA_032207245.1 of Pardosa pseudoannulata. Taxonomy (NCBI): domain Eukaryota; kingdom Metazoa; phylum Arthropoda; class Arachnida; order Araneae; family Lycosidae; genus Pardosa; species Pardosa pseudoannulata. The sequence continues at coordinate 38,252,898 of CM063500.1, forward strand.
GTCTGCAAATAATAATTATTAGGTGTAACTCTCCTCATACTTAGTTTTTTAAAAAAGTATCATAAATATTACACCAAGGGTTCAAATCTTCCAAAAAGTTTTAAATTTTTTTAAAAATTCCATTTCAATTACTATGAATATTAAATGAAATGCAAAAACGAAAAACGTAGGTAGAGTTTCATCAAAGATCTGTAATATATTTACTGTGAAAATTTGAAATCGTCGATAAGGGGCACAAAAGCATTAAAAAATTAACGTGATAGTACATCATAAAAAATGATAAGTCATCGCCGTTCTATTGAAATTTTATATATAAATTTAGGAACATTGAATAATTTGGTTAAATTCGTAAAACTATATATCAATTTGAAGGTTTTCAGAAGCACTTCAAGTGTATCATAAAGTTTTAAATTCTTTGTTTTTACTTAAAGATATACACCCTAGAACCAAAACATTATGACCACCCGTCAATAACGAGTTGGCCCACCTTTAGCGTGCAACTCAGCTTCAACTCGCCTTGGCATGGATGCCACCAGTCCTTGGTAGATGGCCGGAGTCAGATTGTACCAGATGTTTAAACAACGGTTACGCAAATCCGAGATATTGCGAATTGGCGGTGTTTGAAATCTGAGCTGCCGTCCTATGACATCCCAAATGTATTATATCGGATTGAGATCCGGTCAGTAAGGCGGCCAGGACATTGACTGGAATTCAGCATCAAGTTCCTGGAACCATTCCAACACAATTTTAGCCTTATGACAAGGGAGTTGCCCTTGGAACATTCCATTTCTAGCTGGATAAATAGAGTCCATGTAAGTGCAACTGATTCGCAATGATGTTCAGCTACCCTGTAGCATTCATGGTCTGCTCTACCCCAACCACGGGTCCCAGAGACGATCAACAGAACGTCTCCAAAAACGTAATACCACCACCACCACCAGTCTGTGTATCACCTACTGTACATTGATGTAGCAACTGTTCGCCTGGAAGACGGCGTATCCTGACACGACCATTGGCGTGACAAATGACAAACCCGGATTCATCTGACCAGGGCAACTCCCTCCTACTGATCCATGGACCAGTCGCTATATTCCTGGGCCCAGATAGGCGCAGTTTTCAATGACTGTTGGTCAGCAAAAGCACACGAGTGGGACGTTTGATTTGATGCGTAGCCCGGCCCATATTCACAGTGTATGCTGAAGTGTGTTCCGATACTGTTCTACTTGGTTCTACTGAGCCAATGTTTTACTCCTGTTTTGCTTCACCATGCGAGGCAGTAACCGACGATCTTTTTCTTTGATAACTTGTGAACGTCCAACACCATGTCGTCTACTGCTAGTTTCACCGTCATTCATACTTTAACAAAAGTACTAACAACTGTAGATCGCGAACAACCCACGAGTCGTGAAGTTTCGGAAATACTTGTTCCGAGCCTTCAAGCCATTACAATCTGTCCTCTATCAAATCGCTTAGATCCGAAGCCTTTCCCATGGTACACAGAAGTAAGTGAAAGAATGATTCTTCAGGCTCTCCAGCAGCAGTTAAATACCACTTGCACCTGATCTCGTGACTTCCTCGACATCCCACGAGTTCATTGCAAAATGTAGGGGGTGGTCATTTGAATCTTGAGTGTATATATAAATACATACATCTATATATATATAATATAATATATATATAATATATATATATATATATATATATATATATATTCGAGAGTCATCTGTTAGTGACTGGGAACATCAAAATTCGGTCTATTAAGATTTTTTTGTTATATATATATATATAATATATATATATATATATATATATATATATAAATATATATATATAAATATATATATATATATAATATATATATATATATAAATATATATATATATATATAATATATATATATATATATATATATCTGTGTGGGATATATAGTATAAATATATATGTTATATATAATATATATAATATATATATATATATATATATATATATATATATATATATATATATATATATATATATATATATATATATGTGTGTGTGTGTATATATATATATATGTGTGTGTATATATATGTGTGTGTATATATATATATATATATATATAGATATATATATAGATAGATAGATAGAGGGAGGGAGAGAGAGAGATTTTAATGTTCACAGTTACCTTTAGGATGTATTAACAAATTTATTTGTAAAATTTGATGAAGATACAACAAACCGTGCACATTTATATAAAGAGTTTTTTTTAAATATCCATACATAACAATTTATATAATTATTATCACAAGGCACAATTTATTTGTTACTATTAACTACAATGACAGCCTGTGAAACAAAATTTTTGAATTAAAGTACTTGAAACTCTCTTGATGGTCGCTCTAAAATCTAATCGTCAATTATTTTCAAAATTTATTGGTAATTTATAATGTAGAGTATTTAAAAAAGTTACTTAAAAATAATATATTTGAAGTGTAAAAATTTTCCTATTTTGGAACTAATTGAATTACAGTATGTTTCGGTTATATGGTCAGCTCAGCAGTCCAGAAAAATCAAACCATATAAGCTGGGTGACCATATATGCGGAACAATACAACCCTATTGGGCATACACCGAACATTTTTAACCCATAACAGAAGAGCCTTATCCACTTTCAGATAAGGTTACAAGTGCTGACGTTTTCTTTCTTCATCACCGATATAAATACTTGAGAACCAAAGTTTGGCAGCTAAAATGTTGTTTAATGTCGTCCGGGTAATCGAATTTGCTTTGGCGAAATCAGCCTTTAAAAGATTACATTTTTTAAAAATTTCAATCAAATTCATTTTTGGCAGAAAATAAATGATAAATTCTTTCTTTTCGAAGCCATAATTAAAAAATGAACGCTCTTATTCGTGACGTATGATTCAAATGCAACAAAATTTCCTTTTCTTGTTTCGTCTCAATTTAAACTTAAGCAGGGAGAGTTAACTTCCACTAATAAACAAACAGATGTCCACTTCTTGTCTGGGGCAAGAGAACAGACAGACGTGTTGTCTACACAAACAAAAAAGGGGGAAAGGGAGGTAAATAAAGGCTTGAATTCGAATTCAGGTCCTCTCCGACTTCCCACTGACTTCTTAAAAAAACGGAAACTCGTTGAAAACATGAAACTGACCATATAATCGGTAACAAGAAAAAGAAAATGACTGTATAAGCGGTGCGCTTTAACACATGTTTCCTATTAAGTTAGATGGGGACTTTAGAAAACTGATCATATAAGCGGGGTGACCTTATAAGCCAGTGACCATATAGTCAGTACTGACTGTATTAAACATTTATACTAGATAACTAGATTTTCTAATTATATTTTCAACGATAATTATGATAATACCTTAGTTTTGTTCAAAGACACATAAGGCATCCAGTGCAGAAAAAATACACTTTTTTTACTTAATCTTATACATTCTCTAATTTTCAGGCGCTTTTGAACTTTTACCTCAGAGAGAGTTCTGTATTAATAATCCCTTCTACAAAACATAATCTTCAGATCACTGGAATTTAAGTTGTATGTACATACCTATATAAGTTAAGCTATCGTTCTCACAGTGAAATTAAAGAGACTGAAAATATCTCCTACAATGCCGTTTCAGCTCGAAAAATACAAGAACATATCCTATTCAGAATGGAATAAAAATAAAGTTTTGATGGTCTAAATAATTTGATGGTTTAAATAATCTTATTAATGAAGCTATCGAAAATAATTTATAAACATTTTAGGAGTTTAATTATTTTCAGAAAAATGAGGTTCCTAAAAATATCTTGGAAAAAATCAAAAAGCGAAAACTTTTAAACACTGTAGAATTGATGAGGTGTATTTCTATGATTGTTTCATTTAGGAAAAAACAAATTGTGTTTAGTAATAAAAGAAAAGGCAATGGAAAATTAAAGCATCCAATTAAATAATTGATCAGTTAAAAACAAAATCTCGTAAAAGTGAAAGTAAGCAAATTAATATTCTGCGAAAACAGCTAAAATAATATTTTTACATAAAAAAGAACTGACTCGGCATACCAAATTGCTGATAAAAGTGAATGAATTAAATTTAAAATATATTTTATTTTATCATATATATTTTAACTGAAATGAACAGAGTTTGGTATATTTAAAAACCATTTTAATGTTATTTACTTAGCTGACAAATTGTTTAATTCTTGTAAAAACTTATTCCTGTTATGAAATTCGGCTCATAGTTATTAGAATTAATTACGATATTTAATAAATATCAAAAATTTAAAAAATAACAAAAAAAAACTATTTTTAATTACATTATTTTAAGAACAGAATTTAGAAAAATTAATTCAGTAATCATTACATTTACTGTGTACAAGTGTCATAATTTAGAAAAATGCTTAATGTATCGAAGAATTGATTAATCGTCAATGATTTAGAAAAGGCTTTATAACGTATGACACATCTAAACACTTTTTTCTTGGTAAGCGATATCAAAATGACAAAAATGCTTTCATGTGAATCCGATGAAAAAAGCTTTTTACAAATTATGAAATATTGAGAAACAGCAGAATTTTCTATCATTTTCAATTTTTAAGTTGTGCTCACAAACTGCTAACAACTGAAAGATATCTGATAAGATCTTTATTAATAATTGTACAACACGAAAGATTGAACTAAAGAATTTAATTTGTATTTCTTCGTTGATCATATTCATGAACACCGATGTGAGAGAAAATTTATCAAGACTTATTATATCTTTAAAAGGGCATTTTAAATTCTAGAAGATTCTTACTAAATAAAAAGACTCCGAAACAAGATTTTTACAACTAACAAAAATCTTGAAAAAAATTCAGGCATACCAGGGTTTTTAGCTATTTCAAATTATTAAGTTGTTTTCACAAATTTCCACAGATTGACACATATATCGACCTATTTTTGTTAATAAGATCTTTATAAATAAAAGTAAAGCAAAGAATGAAATGAAGGATTAAGTTAAAGAACTTAGTTTCTATTTATTTCTAGATTAAATTTATAAAACCAAAATCAGACAAAATTTACTGAAGAACCAATTACGTCTTTAAAGAGGCATTTGAAATTCTAGAAGTTTCTTAATAAATATAGGAGGAAAACAATAAAACAAGATTTGTACAGCTAATCAAATATTGAAAAACTTTCAATCACAGCAGGGCTTTCAGTTATTTCAAATTTTTAAGGAGTGCTCTCAAATGTCTAAAGACTGACAGATATCTCATGAGATCTTTATTAATAAGCGCATAACAATGGACAATTCAAATAAAGAATTGAATTTATATCTCGACCTAGATTATGTCCATTAAATATGAAATCCTAATAAACTATTCCAGAAGTTTCTGTACAAATATGAGAGGAAAACATAGAAACAAGACTTGTACAGATAAAGAAATATTGAAAATTTTTCAATCAGAGAAGGGCTGTCAGTTATTTTGAATTTTTAAGTTGTACTTTCATACTTCTAAACACTAACAGATATCTCATGAGATCTTTATTAATAAGCTTATAACAATCGAAGATTCAACTAAGAAATAGAATTTATATCACGACCTAGATTATGTCCATTAAAAATACTAGCTTAATAAACTATTCCAGAAGTTTCTTTAGAAATGGAGTGCAAAACAATGAAACAAGATTTGTATAGGTAATGAAATATTGAAAAACTTTCAAGCACAGAGGAACTTTCAGTTATTTCGAATTTTTAAACTGTGCTCTCAAATTTCTAAAGACTGGTTGATATCTCATGAGATCTTTGTTAATAAGCGCACAACAATGGACGATTCAACTAAAGAACTGAATTTATATCTGGACCTAGATTATGTCCATTAAATATGAAATCCTAATAAACTATTTTAGAAGTTTCTTTAGAAATGTGAGAGCAAAACAATGAAACAAGATTTGTATAGGTAATGAAATATTGAAAAACTTTCAAGCACAGAGGAACTTTCAGTTATTTCGAATTTTTAAACTGTGCTCTCAAATTTCTAAAGACTGGTTGATATCTCATGAGATCTTTGTTAATAAGCGCACAACAATGGACGATTCAACTAAAAAATAAAATCCATATCTCGACCTAAATTATGTCCATTAAAAATTAAATACAAGTAAACTATTTTAGAAGTTTCTTTAGAAATGTGAGAGCAAAACAATGAAACAAGATTTGTACAGGTAATGAAATATTGAAAAACTTTCAATCACAGATGAGCTTTTAATTATTTTGAAATTTTTAGCAGTGCTCTCAATTTCTAAAGTCAGACTGATATCTCATGAGATCTTTATTAATAAACTGATAACAATGGAAGTTTCAACTAAAGAATAGAATCTATATCTGGACCTAGATTATGTCCATTAAATATGAAATCCTAATAAACTATTTTAGAAGTTTCTTTAGAAATGTGAGAGCAAAACAATGAAACAAGATTTGTACAGGTAATGAAATATTGAAAAACTTTCAATCACAGAGGAGCTTTTAGTTATTTTGAAATTTTAAGCAGTGCTCTCAATTTCTAAAGTCAGACTGATATCTCATGAGATCTTTATTAATAAGCTAATAACAATGGAAGTTTCAACTAAAGAATAGAATCTAAATCTCGACCTAGATTATGTCCATTAAATATGAAATCCTAATAAACTATTTTAGAAGTTTCTTTACAAATATGAGAGCAAAACATTGAAACAAGATTTGTACAGGTAATGAAATATTAAAAAACTTTCAATCACAGAAGCTTTCAGTTATTTTGAAATTTTAAGCAGTGCTCTCAATTTCTAAAGTCAGACTGATATCTCATGAGATCTTTATTAATAAGCTGATAACAATGGAAGTTTCAACTAAAGAATAGAATCTAAATCTCGACCTAGATTATGTCCATTAAAAATAAAATTCAAGTAAACTATTCTAGAAGTTTCTTTACAAATATGAGAGCAAAACAATGAAACAAGATTTGTACAGGTAATGAAATATTGAAAAACTTTCAATCACAGAGCGGCTGTCAGTTATTTTGAATTTTTAAGTTGTACTCTCAAATTTCTAAAGACTGACAGATATCTCATGAGATCTTTATTAATAAGAGCATAACAATGGACGATTCAACTAAAGAAATTAATCTATATCTCGACCTAGATTATGTCTATTGAAATCCAAGTAAACTACTCTAGAAGTTTCTTTACAAATATTGGAGCAAAACAATGAAAACAGATTTGTACAGGTAATGAAATATTGAAAACCTATCAATCACACAGGAGCTTTTAGTTATTTTGAACTTTTAAGCTGTGCTCTCAATTTCTAAAGACTGACAAATATCTCATGAGATCTTTATGAATAAGCACATAACAATGGCCAATTCAACTAAGGAATTAGAATTTATATTTCGACCTACATTATGTCCATTAAATATGAAAGCCTAATACATTATTTCAGAAGTTTATATAAAAACATGAGAGCAAAACAATGAAAACAGATTTGTACAGGTAATGAAATATTGAAAACCTATCAATCACACAGGAGCTTTTAGTTATTTTGAACTTTTAAGCTGTGCTCTCAATTTCTAAAGACTGACAAATATCTCATGAGATCCTTATTAATAAGCTCATAACTATGATTCAAGTAAAGAATTGAATTTATATCTCCACCAACATTATGTCCATTGAAAATGAACACCAAGTAAATTTTTGGAAATACCAGAAATTTCCTAGAAGTAGGAAAAAAAATAAAAAATACCCAAAAGTAAAAAACATAAATAGGAAAAAAGTAAGATTATATTTTTTAACTAAAATATGAAGCCTTAAATCGATGAATATCCAGGTTGAAAAATGATTGACAATATTAAAAATATATCAGAAAGACGGCATATATTTCTTTCGTGGAAAATACTCTTTGGGTAGGGAGAGAAAAATATTTCGCAACGAATACATTAAATCATATTTGATATACTGATATACTTGCGCGTGTGAAGAATATAATAGAACGGAGAAGTCTTCCTATGGAATGTTCTAAAAATAAATAACGAAGAATTGGTGATTCTACCTTTAGAGGATTCTATCTGAAACAGGAGTTTTGCGGCATTTCAAAAATCTGTCTTTTGCGAAAATGATGAAGACATATTTTACATTTTCAGATTTTTGTAATAAAAATTTTACATTATGGGAACATGTCACCTTTCAATCTTCGAAAATTCGATTTTGATTTTTACAATTTTGCAATCGATGTACATTTTTGAATAGTTTAAAACAAACCCCATTGAAATTTTCGAATTAGAACTTGTATAACTAAATAATTTTTCCTTTTAATATCATAATGTTAAAATAACTGTAAAACTTTAAATTCATTTTACTGAAAATAGTGTTTTATGAACTTTCATGCCCTCTAAATAAATAATTATTAAACTTATTATCAATTTCAAATTTTCATAGTTTAAAATTTTCAAATTTTTACAAATTTTCAAAATATATTATAGATTAACGATGCAACTCTACCTACCTATTTTTATTTATTTCATTTAGTATTTATAGTATTTAAAATGAAATTTTTAAATTTTAATTTATATTTTTGCAATTTCAATGCAGTAGTTTAACATTTCTAACGCTTTTTAAAAACTTAATTAGTTAATAAATTAAGTTAAGTAATTTAGTTAATAAATTAATAAATTAGTTAAAGAATTATACAGAATAACAATTGTGTAATGATTTACTTTCCGACGATGGTCAGCACGTGAAAAACAGAGCTGTGGACTGAATTTCCAAGAAGAATTTGGGTGCAGCTGTTGACTTCGTGTTTAAATGGGAACCCCTGCGGAGGAGTTATAGCTCACGGAGTGGCACAAGTGTAACGGTCAAGGCCAGGCAGGGATACAGCCGTGAAATATGGGGGGTCAGCGACTAAGCAATAATGTCATCTTTCACCAAAGGGATAATTTTAATGTGGGAAAATTTCACCAACAAGTGATTGGGACAGAGCGAAAAAGGGGTGTTGGACCTAGGTGTAAAGGTGTGGAAAGAAAGTGGGAAAAGGACTCGATGTCGGGATTCAAGAGTTGCTGGACATCGAGATCCTGTGAGCAAGCCAGAGATCCCTGGCCAGCAATCGATTCCCAAACCCGCATGCGTATGATCGGCACGCCAGCATAGAAGTCCAGCAAAATAACGGCCGCATTCTCCCACCAACGTCCAACCTGTTGACAGCCCCAACCTGCTCCCCTGTAATTACTGGAGGTAAACTTAATAATATTCATAATTATTACTTGGGTCTCATAATCTTTTGATAAGGAATACTATTTCAAGTGTATTGGTGAATAGCAAAACCAAATAATTGTACATAATAAATGTTTTAGTTTAAATATTAGGTATTTTTCTTTAATACCATAGCGTATATTTCACTGTGTTTTCCCTTTGAGAAGGAACACTGGTGTTTGTATTGTAAGTACATTACATCAAATGTTTTACAAAAAAGCAAAAAATAATAATGAAACTCTTTGTTATTGTGAGTTGTATCATTGAGTTCAATAAACCCCTAAGAGACACTTTTTTCCTTTACTGAATTCTTTTATTATGCATTTAAGATTTTTGATCTATCGAAACAGAGACATTTTAAACATAAACTAAGACTCCTCTTGAATGAAACCCTTTAAACCTTTCTCTTTGCTTCCAAATTTCACACTAAGTAATTCAGATTTCAAAATGAACATTATAATTCTTTAAAAAAATTGTATTAGTTTTTACATTGTATAGCATATTTATTACAACTCGTTTCGTAGGAAACAGATAAAAGCTTAAAATTATATCACTGTGTACAATTCATTGTAAAAAAGAATACAAAACTGAATGTCAACTTACCTCACCAAATGAAATTAAACAAACTGAAAATCTCTCCTACAATGCTTGTCGTTTTTCGCCGTTTCTGCTGGAAAAATGCAAAAACATATCCTATTCAGAATGAAATAAAAATAAACTTTTGATGGTCTGTCTGTTTTAAATATTCTTATTAACACATTGTATGCGGGACACGTACTAGCACGTTTGGTTAGTTTAAATTTTATTTGCAGAATGGACAACGTCATGTCATGCGTGTGGTGTGAGGATACGTAGAAAGTTAAAAAACGCAGTTAATTTCATGGATTAACTTTTATTCATTCAATTCAAATGATAAAAATATAAACAAGATATTAAAATAAACTAAAGCAGTTTCCAAAATATTACGTCGTGTTTCCTTATGATTGAATTGCTAAGACAACATTTTTAGCAGCACAAAACATCAGAATAACAGAGAAAGCGCCGGAGCTAACCGGGAAAGTCAAATTATACCATGGCTGACACTTACCACACATTTGCATAGGAGGAAGTGTAGTTACGACCGAAATGAAAATTTGTATCGATATTTTTTTATCGATAAGTCTTTCCAACACATATTCTGACGATTGATACTTGAGCGCGGGTCACGAATTAGTATGGGTTAGTGTAACAACAGGGTTTGTTTGTGGGTACAAAAATAACGGTATATGCAGGAAAACGAAGGCGAATGTTCTTGTCTACTACATAGATTCTGGAAAAATTTAGACAAATAAAAACTAGTTTTTAGATCAGTCGATGCGGAACCACAGAACTTGAAAATATTGAAACTATATATTACTATTTCTATTTGGTTTTTTCCTATTTACGATACTATTATAAAATTATCCACTGAAAATATATTTTTTTTACTATCCATATTATCTTATGGTTGTTATTTATATATTTCTATTTATACATTTGTTTATATATTTCAATTTAAAATACGAAAAGTTGGTTAAAAAATTAAATAATTTTCGATCTGTTGAGGTTTAACTGAATAACTAAATTTACGTGCAAAACGCCCGGTATAATTCAGCTGCTAAATATACCAGCACATAATGTGTTAATAACGCGATCGAAATTAATTTATAACCATTATTGGAAATGATTTATTTCCAGAAAAATTATGAGGTTCCCAAAACAGATCTTGTAAAAATCAAAAAGCGAAAATTTTTAAACACTGTAACATCTATGAGGTGTATTTCTGTAAATGTTTCAATTAGAAGAAACGAAATAGGTTTAGGAAGTTTGAAAAAAAAATGCAGTGGAAAATTACAGCCTCCAATTAAATAATGAGTTAAAAAATCTCTCGTGAAATTGTAAGTAAGCATATTAATAATCTGTCAAAACAGCTGAAATAATATTTCTACCTAATAAAGAGCTAACTCGTCATACTAAATTGCTGATAAAAATGAATAAATTATACTTAAAATATGCTTTATTTTTTTTTCATATGTAATTCAACTGAAATGCGCAGTGTTTAATGTATTTAAAAATCGCTTTAATGTTATTTACTTAAGTGACAAATTGTGTAATGCGTCTAATAACTTATTTCTGTAACGAACTTTGGCTTAAAGTTATAATTAATTACGATATTTGATAAATATCAAAAATTTAAAAATTTACAAAAAACTATTTTAATTACATGATTTTCTTGTGTATTTGCGATGATAAAAAAAGATATGATAATGCGAAAAATAAAAAAAACTTCAATTTTAAGTTACTGAAAGGTGAAATGTCCTCTTAAACAACGAAGATATAATTTTAAAACTTGTTACTTTATTAAAATTTTTAAAAAGTTAAATTCATCAAAGTTATCTGGAAAGTTTTGTGGTGTATATCTTTAAACATTTAGTGGTGTTTTTTTAAGTATTCCTTTCTATAAAAAATAGTTAAAACTTCTCTTTTCAGTCTAGTATTTTTAATCAAACTTTTTTTAAACAAATTATTTGAACTTGAGAAATTTGAATTTAAGTTATTTTTTATAAAATAAACTTCAAAAATATGCAAGTTAATTTATTTAATATTTTATTCTTTAATATTAGCTAAGTTTTTATGTTAACTTCCTTTACTTCGTCAAGAGATATAAGGTGGATTTAAAATCTAATTTATGTGTGTATGAACATAAATACAGATTTAAAAAACAAACATTCTTATGCTACTTAGAAAATAAATATATAAAGATATTAATTTTTTAGATATTACGAAGAAGTTTTAAAACAGTTAATGTAATTAAAATTAGAAAATATACACAAGGATGCATACAGCATAAATTGAAAATATTGAATAATTGAAGTTTGAATAATAAAAATAATAATTAGCCTATATTTGATAAAAAATTAATTAATACGAGTTTAAAAATTCACTTTAAGGGTAAAAACATTTCTACTTTTTCTCTGGTTATTTATTCTCTTGTTAATTTTATGTTTTTTAAAAATGTATTACGTCACATAGCAAATATTTATAACTTTTACATACTTAACCACTTATATAAGATATAAGAATAATTTTATTCTAAAAAAGGCAAAGCCTTTTGCAGTTAAGTAGATTTCTATTTATTTCAAAGTTTATAAATTTTGTGCTTTTTCTTTTTATGCATTGCTTATATAAGAAAACTAAATAATTTTTATTCAAGTTATACCTTAATGAATTATTTAGAAAAAACTTTATTCTAAACAGACAACTTTTTAAATTTATATTAAATAAAAAATAAGCTATTATAAGGAAAACTTTGCTGCTTGAAAGGTACTATGTCCCCTTAAATAAAATATTTAAATTAAAATTAAATATTTTGATTTCTTGAGATAACAAAATGTTCTCTTTTTACTGTTCCATAAAATATTTTCAATTCTCATTTTAACTTTTATCAGTATTTTACGGGAGTGTAAAATGTGGAAAAAGTTTATTATTTGGGTTTCACTATCAATACAGAGCAAGAATTTCATTTGCCGCGACAATAAAAACATTTAAAAAACCCAGATACATGCATCAAATGACATGATTGGTCTTTTTAATTTTGACATAGTTTCATTATGATCGAACCAGAACAATGATTTGCATTTAAAAAGAAAATCACTGCAGAGATAAATGCAATAAAACAGGGAATCGATATATAAATACTTACTGATTAAACCTGTGGTTTGCTATATTTAATTTTAAAACCTCTGCAGTATATTTAAGATTTAAAAATCGAAATGCACTTTTAATAAATATGTTTCAGAATCGCTTAAAGAAAGTGAAACAAAAATTAACAATTTAAATTATTTATAGTTCGGTTAGAAAATAACAGCAGCCTTTCCAGCCTTTTTTTTTCCTTTTTGTACAATTAATTATGAAGATATGGTATAACTTTATATTATTCTCCAAAGAAAAAACTTTTAGTGGTTTCATTTACTGTTCCTGTCTTCTTATTTTAACGCATGCATGTGATAAACTGCCGCTTCCAGAAACGTAAATTTTAAGACGTGAATTCACATCACTGGTAATCAAGCATGGAATTTTAAAAGAAATTAATTCATCTCACCGAACCTACGTAAAACATTTTAAATAAAGTTAATTCACGTCAATGTCAACCAGTAGTTGAGCTAGAAAGGACGTGTATCACTGGTAACCAGGCATAAATTTTAAATGACATTAATTCATGTCACCTAATCCACGTAAAACATTTTAAATGAGGTTAATTCACGTCAATGTCAACCAATAATTCAGCTAGAAATGACGTGAATTCATGTCAGTGGTGTTAATGAAACTCTAATTCAAAGACTATTGTTTTAAATTCCATAAACAACTACTCTTACTCGACACTCAGCTACTGAGATTTGAGTTAAGAATTGTTTAATTTTTTAGAAAACTATGGTTGATTTTCTGTCAAAGGTAACTCAAGTTACAAATTAATGAATTATTTAGAAAAAGCTTTATTCTAAACAGACAACTTTTTAAATTTATATTAAATAAAAAATAAGCTATTATAAGAAAAACTTTGCTGCTTGAAAGGTACTGTGTCCCCTTAAATAAAATATTTTAATTACAATTAAATATTTTGATTTTTAGAGATAACTACTCGAAATGTTCTCTTTTTACTGTGCCATAAAATATTTTCAGTTCTCATTTTAACTTTTATCAGTATTTTACGGTAGTGTAAAATGTGGTGAAAGTTTATTATTTGGGTTTCACTATCAATACACAGAGAGAATTTCATTTGCCGCGACAATAAAAACATTTAAAAAACCCAGATATATGCATCAAATGGCATGATTAGTCTTTCTAATTTTGGAATAGTTTTATTATGATCAAACCAGAGCAATGATTTGCATTTAAAAAGAAAATCCCCGCAACGATAAATGCAATAAATCTGGGAATCGATAAATAAATACTTAGTGATTTAACCGTCGTAGAAACCTGTGGTTTACTATATTTAATTTTAAAACCTCTGCAGTATATTTAAGATTTAAAAATCAAAATGCACTTTTTTAATAAATATGTTTCAGAATCGCTTAAAGAAAGTGAAACAAAAAGTAACAATTTAAATTATTTATAGTTCGGTTAGAAAATAACAACAGCCTTTCCAGTCTTTTTTTCCTTTTTGTACAATTAATTATGAAGATATGGTATAACTTTATATTTTTCTCCAAAGAAAAAACTTTTAGTGGTTTCATTTACTGTTCCTGTCTTCTTATTTTAACGCATGCATGTGATAAACTGTCGCTTCCAGAAACGTAAATTTTAAGACGTGAATTCACATTACTGGTAATTATGGAATTTTAAAAGACATTAATTCATGTCACCGAAACTACGTAAAACATTTTAAATAAATTTAATTCACGTCAATGTCAACCAATAGTTGAGCTAGAAAGGACGTGTATCACTGGTAACCAGGCATAAACTTTTAAATGACATTAATTCATGTCACCGAATCCATGTAAAACATTTTAAATGAAGTTAATTCACGTGAATGTCAACCAATAATTAAGCAAGAAATGACGTAAATTCACGTCAGTGGTGTTAATGAAACTCGAATCAAAAAGACTCTGGTTTTAAATTCCATAAACAACTACTCTTACTCGGCACTCAACTACTGAGATTTGAGTTAAGAATTGTTTAATTTCTTTAGAAAACTACGGTTGATTTGCTTTTAAAGGTTATTCAAGTTATACCTTAATAAATTATTTAGAAAGAGCTTTATTCTAAACAGACAACTTTTTAAATTTACATTAAATAAAAAATAAGCTATTATAAGGAAATCTTTGCTGCTTGAAAGGTACTATGTCCCCTTAAATAAAATATTTAAGTTATAATTAAATATTTTGATTTCATAAGACAACTCCTCAAAATGTTCTCTTTTTACAGTGCCATAAAATATTTTCAATTCTCATTTTAACTTTTATCAGTATTTTACGGTAGTGTAAAATGTGGAGAAAGTTTATTATTTGGGTTTCACTATCAATACAGTCAAAGAATTTCATTTGCCGCGACAATAAAAACATTTAAAAAAAACCTAATATATGCATCAAATGTAATGAGAGTTCGATAAGTCCCTCTGATTTTGACATAGTTTTATTATGATCAAATCAGAACAATGATTTGCATTTAAAAAGAAAATCCAAGCAGAGATAAATGCAATAAAACTCGGAATCGATGAATAAATAGGAAATTTTTCAATAATAAAAAATATTATTCAGCTTAAAAAATGGTGAAATTCGATAACGACAGTTTGAAATTCATATGAAGCATTAAATTAAAATAAACATTTCGTAAAATTCTATAATTAGATCACGGCCGGAATTAAAATATAAAATGTGTTTTCATATAATTGTAAAGTTTTTTAAAAATTATTCGGGTGCGTTTTACATCTGAAGAAGGGGAATCTGTTAAAGAAATTGTAGACATAAAAGCATCTTAAATGATTTATTTTTAAGTATAAATAAGGAGAATAATGTTAAAAGTAATATATAAAATAAACAAAAACAGCTTAAATAATTTATTGTTATATTAGGAAAGCTTATATGATTTATTGTTGCATAATAAAAACTTAATTTTTTTTACTGTTACATTAGAAAAACGTAAATGATTTATTGTTACGTTTTATTCAATTCAAATTATAACAATGATTTGCAATAAATAAATATGGATAAATGCCATAAAACTGGGAATAGATAGAAAACATTTTTAGTTGGAAGAATATATTCTGAAGTATAATAAAGGGTGAATTTTGATAATTACTTTCTGAAATTTATATGAATCAACAAATTAAAATAAACATTTCATAAAAAACTATAATTAGATCACAACCTGAACTAAAATATAAAACCTGTTTTTGTATAACTGTAAAGTGTTTTAAAAATTATTCTCGTATATTTTACGATTAAAGAAGGAGAATCTACCAAAGAAATCACACACATAAAGTAAAGCACCCTAAATGATTTATTTTTACTTATAAAAGAAGGAGAATAATTTTTAAAATATTGCATAAAATGAACAGAAATAGCTTAAAAGCTTTATTGTCATTTTTGTTCAATTCAAACAAGAACAATTATTTGCAATAAATAAATTTGGATAAATGCCATACTTTCTAAAATTTATATGAATCACCAAATTAAAATAAATATTTCAGAAAAAACTACAATTAGATCACCACCTAAACTAAAATATGAAGTATGTTCTTGTAAAACTGTATAGAGTTTTAAAATATATTCTGGTATATTCTCGCGCGTTTTACGATTAAAGAGGGAGAATCTACTAAAGAAAACATTAATGAAAAGAATTTTAAATCGTTTATTTTTAAGTATAAAGAAGGAAAATAATGTTAAAAGTAATACATAAAATACACGAAACAGCTTAAATGATTTATTGTTACTTTTAGTTCAATTCAAACTAGAATAATGATTGGCATTAAATAAATTTGGATAAATGCCCTAAAACTGGGAATAGATAGAAAATAATTTTAGTTGGTAGAAAACATTCTAGAGTATAAAAAAGGATGAATTTTTAATAAATGCTTTTAATAAATACTTTTAATTATAACTGGTAAATACTTTATAACTGATAAATATTGATATAACTGATCAATACTTTATAACTGATAAATACTGATAAATACTTGATAAATACTTTTTGAAATATATGTGAATCAACAAATTAAAATAAATATTTCATAAAAGCTATAATTATATCACGACTTGAACTAAAATATATAATCTATTTTGATTTACAAAATAGTGTTTTAAAAATTATTCTAGTAATTTTTGAGTGCAAAGAAGGAGAATAATATTAAAAATATAAAATAAAATGAACAATTTTTTATTGTTGCATTATAAAAGCTTAAATGATTTATTGCTACATTTTATTCAATTAAAACGAAAACAGTAATTTTATTAAAAAAGAAAATCCACACAGAGATAAATTCAATTAATTTCGGAATACATGATTGGATTGGTGAATAACAGCAGAATAAGAAAATGGAAATTTCAATAAATGCTATCTGAAATTCGTGTGAAGCATAAAAAAGGTGAATTTTGATAAATACTTTCAAACAATTTATGTGAATCATCAAATTAAAATAATTATTTCACAAAAAAGTATAATTAGATCACCACCTGAAATAAAATACAAAACCTTTTTTGTATAACTTTATAATGTTTTAAAAATTATTTTCGTGCGTTTTACGATTAAAAAAGGAAAATCTACTAAAGAAATCACATAAAGAAAAGCATCTTAAATAGTTTAGTTTTAAGTATAAAGAAGGAGAATAATGTTAAAAATAATATATAAAATAAACTAAACAGCCAAAATGATTTATTGTTATTTGATAAATTGCATAAAACTGGGAATAAGTATTAAATATTTTTAGTTGATAGAAAATATTCTAAAGTATAAAAAATGGTGAATTTTGATAAATACTTTCTGAAAATTATGTGAATCAACAAATTAAAATTAATATTTCATATAAAAACTATAATTAGATCACGTCTTAAACTAAAATAAAAAATCTATTTTGATTTACTACGTAGTGTTTTAAAAATTATTCTCGTATGTTTCGCGTGCAAAAAAGGAGAGTAATATTAAAAATATTTTAAAAAAATGAACAGTTTTAATGATTTATTTTACATTAGAAAAGCTTGAATTATTTATTGTTGCATTATAACAGTTTAAGGGATTTATTGTTGCATTACAAAAGTTTAAATGATTTATTGTTACATTACAAAAGTTTAAATGATTTACTGTTATGTTTTATTCAATTTAAACGAAAACAATAATTTCATTGAAAAAGAAAATCCACACAGAGATAAATTCAATTAATTTCGGAATACATGAATAGATTGGTCAATAACAGCAAAATAAGAAAATGGAAATTTCAATAAATGTTATCTGAAATTCGTGTGAAGCGTCAAGATAATTAAATATTTCATATAATTCTATAATTAGATCACGAGTAGAACTGCAGAATAAAATCTATTTTAAATAACTATACAGAGTTTTAAAAAATATTCTCGCAATGTTTAGAATTAAAGGGGAATCAGAAAATTATATAAAGCATTAAGTTAAAATAAATATTTCATTAAAATCTATAACAATATCCCGACTGGAACTAAAATATATAAAATCTAATTTCCATGTTCCATAACTGTATATTGATTTAAAATCCATTTATTTGCTTACGATTAAAAAACTAAAATCTGTTAATGAAATTCTAAAAACTAAACATAAACAGTTTAAATGATTTACTCTTATGCTCTATTCAATTTTAATCAAACAATAATATGCGATTAAAATGCAAATTCATACAAAGATAAACGATATAAAATTGGGAATAAATATAAATCTTATTTGGATAGAAAAAAAATTCTGCTGCATAAAAAAGTGACAATTTTCGATAAAGATTCCTGAAATTTATATAAAGCATTAAGTTAAAATAAATATTTCACAAAAATCTATAATAATATCCCAATTGGAACTAAAATATATAAAATTTAATTTCCATGTTGCATAACTGTATATTGATTTAAAATCCATTTATTTGTTACGATTAATGAAATTCTGAAAACTAAACATAAAAAGCTTAAATGATTTATTGTTATTTTAAAAAGTTTAAATTATTTATTGCATTTTCAATAGAAACCAAAACAGATTTGCAATTTTAAAAAAAATCCATAAAGAGATAAATTCCATAAAACTGGAAATAGTCAGAAGACGTTCTGCTGTATAAAAATGGATGAATTTCGATAAATACCTTCTAAAATAATGTACAACTTCCGAATGCATTTCTCAAAATCTAATCTAATTATGAATTCTTATAAAATAATTATTTCATAAAAATTCATAATAAGATCACCGGTGAAACTAAATTATTAAATTTATTTTAAATAACTAGTCTTTAAAAAATTATTCTCGTTATTATGCGATTTAAAAAAGAAGCTTTTAAAGAAATTGTACAAAATAAACAGAAACAGATTAATTAATTTATTATTAAATTAGGAAGGCTTAATCTATTTAAATGATTCATTGTTACTTTTTATTCAATTTAAACTGGAACAATCATTTGCATTTTAAGAGTTTTCTTATGTATATGCTAATAGTGCGGAATGAAATGCGTAGTAATTTTTTGGAGAACAATAGAAATGGTTATAATTAACATTAATTAGTATGTAACAAGTAATTTTTACCAACAAAAATATTCTTTATTCTCACTTATTACAAGAATGTTTTGCTGCACAAATTCCATGAATTCCTTTTTTACATATAGCTCAAATTAAGTTGGATCGTCTAATTCCATTACCATTTTTTACTGCATACATCACATTGTCGCAAGTTTCGCCCAGGCAATTTTTCTAAAGAAAACTTTGTACTTATTGGTAGTCTTCCTGTGGCATTTTTGCTTGCTAACCATTCCTCTATAGCATCAATAATGATCGGTATACCACTTGCTGAGAAAGTGAAAACAGTTTCTAATTTCTATACAGCAACGAAAAGTTTTTTTACTACAAATAAATAAATAATTAAAACACGCTCATTTTGTCTTCCACAATCCACGACTCTACTTCATTACTACATACCACTGTATTTTATTTTAATTCTTATATTATTAAAAATCACAATTGAGGAAAACGAATACAAACTGCGATTGATATGAATTCAACACCTCTCAATAGATGCGAAAATTATACTAACCAACAGCAGGGTCTCCGCATTTTCGTTACAAAACAAGAGAATCGCTATCTCGCTTCTCCGCATTTTTGGCATACAACAAGCGATGCGCTTCGCCGCACTCAAACGGTTAAAAAAATTTTACAAAGAAATAAACAGCGTAAAACTGAGAATGAATAGGTAATTTATTTGATGGTAGAAAAAACATGAAACTTGAAAATAGTGACAAATTTCGGTAAAGATTTCTTGAACTTTATATAAATCATTAAATTAAAATAAATATTATGTTAAAATGTATAATTTTATCATGTTTGGATCTAGACTATGAAATCTCTCTTTTTCTCTGTATAAAGTAAATTTTCTTTATTTCTGTATACCTATTATTCTCGTATTTTTTACAATTAAAGATAAATATGTGAAGATGGTCCGGGACACTAAATTCTATTTTTTCTTATTATAATAATTTTAGATTGAATTTGTTTTATTAAATTCATGCTTTTATGATTTTTTAATCTAATTATGAATTCTTATAAAATAATTATTTAATAAAAATTCATAATAAGATCATGGCTGAAACTAAATTATCAAATTTATTTTAAATAACTAGTCTTCAAATAATTATTCTCGTTATTATGCGGTTTAAAAAGAAGAAGTTGTTAAAGAAATTGTAAAAAATAAACAGAAACAGCTTAAATAATTTATTATTAAATTAGGAAGGCTTAATCGATTTAAATGATTCATTGTTACTTTTTATTCAATTTAAACTGGAACAATCATTTGCATTTTAAAGAAAATTTACAAAGAAATAAACGTCATACAACTGGGAATGAATAGGTAATTTATTAGATGGTAGAAAAAAAATTGCAACTTAAAAATAGTGACAAATTTCGGTAAAGATTTCTTGAACTTTATATAAATCATTAAATTAAAATAAATATTATGTTAAAATGTATAATTTTTTAATGTTTGGATCTACCCTATAAAATCTCTCTTTTTCTCTGTATAAAGTAAATTTTCTTTATTTCTCTAAACCTATCATTCTCGTATTTTTGTATAATTAAAAATAGATATGTGAAGGAGATCCGGGACACTAAATTCTATTTTTTTCTTATTATAATAATTTAAAATTGAATTTGTTTTATTAAATTCATGATTTTATGAATTTTTAATCTAATTATGAATTCTTATAAAATAATTATTTCATAAAAATTCATAATAAGATCATGGCTGAAACTAAATTATCAAATTTATTTTAAATAACTAGTCTTCAAATAATTATTCTCGTTATTATGCGGTTTAAAAAGAAGAAATTATTAAATAAATTGTAAAAAATAAACAGAAACAGCTTAAATAATTTATTATTAAATTAGGAAGGC
The DNA here is from genome assembly GCA_032207245.1 of Pardosa pseudoannulata. Taxonomy (NCBI): domain Eukaryota; kingdom Metazoa; phylum Arthropoda; class Arachnida; order Araneae; family Lycosidae; genus Pardosa; species Pardosa pseudoannulata. The sequence goes on from CM063500.1 coordinate 38,274,260, forward strand.
TTAATCAATTTAAATTGTACATTGTTACTTTTTATTCAATTTAAACTGGAACAATCATTTGCATTTTAAAGAAAATTTATAAAGAAATAAACGGCATAAAACTGGGAATGAATAGGTAATTTATTAGATGGTAGAAAAAAAATTGCAACTTGAAAATGGTGACAAATTTCTGTAAAGGTTTCTTGAACTTTATATAAATCATTAAATTAAAATAAATATTATGTTAAAATGTATAATTTTATCATGTTTGGATCTAGACTATGAAATTTCTCTTTTTCTCTGTATAAAGTAAATTTTCTTTATATCTATATACCTATCATTCTCGTATTTTTTACAATTAAACATAAATATGTGAAGGACGTACGGGACACTAAATTCTATTTTTTTTTTATTATAATAATTTTAGATTAAATTTGTTTTATTAAATTCATCCTTTTCTGATTTTTAAATTTAATTATGAATTATTATAAAATAATTATTTCATAAAAAGTTATAATAAGATCATGGATGAAACTAAATTATGAAATTTGTTTTAAATAACTAGTCTTCAAAATATTAATCTTGTTATTATGCTGTTTAAAAAGAACAAATTGTTAAAGAAATTGTAAAAAATAAACAGAAACAGATTAAATAATTTGTTATTAAATTAGGAAGGTTTAATCGATTTAAATGATATATTGTTACTTTTTATTCAATTTAAACTAGAACAATCTTTTGTATTGTAAAGAAAATTTACAAAGAAATAAACGTCATACAACTGGGAATTAATAGGTAATTTATTAGATGGTAGAAAAAAAAAATGCAATTTGAAAATGATGACAAATTTCGGTAAAGATTTCTTGAACTTTATATAAATCATTAAATTAAAATAAATATTATGTTAAAAGTATAATTTTATCATGTTTGGATCTAGACTATAAAATCTCTGTATAAAGCACATTTTCTTTATTTCTGTATACCTATCATTCATATATTTTTTGTAATTAAAGATAAATATGTGAAAGAGATCCGGGACATTAAATTCTATTTTTTTCTTATTATAATAATTTTAGATTGAATTTGTTTTATAAAATTCATGCTTATATGAGCTTTACTTTATAAATGTTAAAGTTTCAAATATTTGAATTTTAAATGTTTTAATTATTTTAATTTTACACTCATTTTAATTTTCCTCAAGATTTTGAAACTCAAGAATTTGAAAGATCATAATTTTTAGCAAATATTTTAACGCTTATTCCCTACATACGTCGAAAAAAAAAACCTTGTTCTGTTGAAAATTCACAAAGTTATTAAATGTTAAATAATAATTTTGAGTTTTTTTTAAAGCTCATAGAAAAACAATCGGGGTAATATATATATATTTTTATATATATTTTTGACTATATAATTCAAAAGAAGAAATTCTGAACTTTTCATTGATGTAATAGATTCATTGATTTTCATTTTAATTTTGCTCAGGATTTTCAAACTTAAGAATTTGAAAAGTCATAATTCTTGAGTAAATATTTTATTATTATTAAATATTTTATTATTATTAAATATTTTTTATTAATATTTCCGTACATACGTCGAAAAAATAATCTCGTTCCGATGAAAATTCACAAATTTATTAAAATTAAATAAGAATTTTGAGTCTTTTTTTAAAAGCTCGTAGAAAAACAATCGTGGTTATATACATACATATATATATATATATATATATATATATATATATATATATTTATATATATATATATATATATATATATATATATATATTAATATATATATATATATATATATATATATATATATATATATATTAACTATATAATTCAAAAGGAGAAATTCTGAATATCAATGATATAAGAATAAAATTGATGTAAGAAGGGATGTAAGAAATCGATGTAAGTGTAGACCAATTCAAAAAGTGTTTTAAAATAAATTTTAAAAAATTATTTGCAAATAGTAAAAATCATTATTCTTACAAAACAATTATATTGTGGGTTGTAAAAATAAACAGGCTATACGATTTAGTCCGTATATCCTACTAAAACGGAAAAAAAAAATTTTAAATATCCGAAAATCTCGGTAAATATCTTCGCGTCTGCCGTTTAGCCAAAAATCGCTGGAAAGTACACTTCAATGGAGGAACAAGTTGGCGCTCTGAAGATTTTTAATTAATGACCCTATTCATTAAAGATCTAGGTGACAATAAATTAAACAGCAGCCGTCCTATTGTCAAAAAATCCAGAGTATGAAATTTAATGCAGACCGGCCGATTGGTTAGGTGCTGGCCTTCGGTACCTGAGTTCGCGGGTTCGAATCCCACAGTAGCATGGATGTTCGTAGCCATTCGGAATCGTCTTTAAACTGTAGGTCCCGGTCTCATTAGCCCTTGTGTTACAAAAAGTAGACCGTAGCACTCCAAACCAAATCATGCAGACCCATTAAAAAACTGTAGATGAAGTTGCGAGTTATACAAACAGAAAAATTTTTGTTATTATATAGATATAAAAATTCTTATAATAGATGGCTATGTATCAATTTTAATTTTTGACAATAATACATAGGAAATACATAGAATCTACCTAATACATAGGAAAACTTATTCAACTGAACATTTTCATGAAAATTTAACTCCTGGCAGATGTAATGGAAAAAACTAACAGTATAACAAAAAAACAAAGTACTTACTGATTTAACCGTCTTAGAAACCTGCGGTTTGCTATATTTAATTTTAAAACCTAAGTATATTTTAAGATTTAAAAATCAAGATGCACCTTTTTTAATTTATAAGTTTCTGAATCGTTTAAAGAAACTGAAACAAAAATTAACAATTTAAATTAGTTATAGTTCAGTTAGGAAATAACAACAGTCTTTCCAGCTTTTTTTCCCTTTTGTACAATTATATATGAAGATATGGTATAACTTTATATTTTTCTCCAAAGAAAAAACTTTTAGTACTTTTATTGACTGTTTCTTATTTTCTTATTTTAACTTATGCATGTGATAAACTGCCGCATTCAGAAACGCAAACAGCAAGACGTGAATTCACGTCGCTGGTAACCAGGCATAAAATTTTAAATGACATTGATTCATGTGGTCGAAAGCCACATAAAACATTTTAAATCAAGTTAATTCACGTCAGTGTTAACCAATAGTTGAGCCAGAAAGGACGTAAATTCACGTCAGTAGTGTTAATAAAACCCTAATCCAAAGACTCTGGTTTTAAATTCTATAAACAACTACTTGACTATTCCTCGGCACTCAACTACTGAGATTTGAGTTAAGAATTGTTTTATTTCTTTAAAAAACTACGTCTGATTTGCTTTTTCAACTCCTCTTCTTAGCCCACTCTCCTGTTTCTAATCATGGATCTTGTTGGTGCTTCAACCACATTTGGCGAAATTGGCGTGCTTGCAGCTTGCGTGCGTGGCGTGCTTGCAGCGTGGCGTTTGAAATCTGGCGAGGGGATCGTAACTCAACAAATTGATACATAAACAAAAACAACATTTTGAGGAAAAATTTTACAAAAATTGAATATTTAAAATCTAATTGAATTAACAAAGAAAACACAAAGGAAACACATCCAGCAAAAAACTCTTTGACTTAAAAGAAACTGTATTTTGAGTGGAGATTGAAGAGGAGTTGTAAAATTGAAAATTTTTTTTTCAAATCTCTTATAAAGGCTTATTGCTCAAGAGAAAATTGAAGACAATTTTCAACATTCATGCAAAAAATGAGAAACACGCCTGCGGATTCAGTCGGCACCTTGATCGTTTTCCACAATTATTCTGCTCAGTGGAAAATGAGCTATAATCATTTAAATGTTATTTAGCAGAGCGGCTACCACTTTTTAAGCAAATCTTAGACAAATATCCCCTATATAATAACAGCCTAAGTTATCTGTCCGTTTGTTCTCGAATTTATGAAGCGGTTAGACCTGGAATGGATAGGGGCATTCATATTGTATTTTTGATGAGTTAGGATTAGAAAAATTCAAAGCAAGTCTTTAAAACGTTCAAAATACACCCCTTACCTTCTTGTCGAGCGTTTAATGCCATTATTTCGAGATCTATTTTCCCCGGTTATGAGCTGGCGATTAAATTCATCAATTTATCACATAATAAATATGTAAAAATAACATGTTTCTATCAGTATGACGTCATTCCTTTAACCATCTCATTTAATCGTTTCTTATTTTAAATTATTAAATTTCGTTTGCATTATTTTCATACGTTTTATCACTAAACTTAGCTAGTATGTAAATAATTTTCTTTTATATTTGGCTCAAATAATAGATTAGGTACATATGTGATAATTTTAAATTTAATAATCGATTATTTTTTGTTGCAATGAAAATTTTATCACCGGTATTAACAACAAATTGTATTGAGCTTCAGGGTGTAGTGGAAAGGATAGTTTCATTCATTTACTTTCATTAATTACTGTGGCAAAATGATTGGCAAGAACTTAACGATAATTTTGGCTTAGCTAAGAAAACTTTGAAATATCTTTCTAAAGGAATTCAACGTAAATCTAAACTGCATTCACAGTATCAGGAGAGTTTAGATGAGTATGAAGATAAACAAATTATTGAGCTTGTACCAGATAATTCTCAGCCAAAAAACTAAACCATTTTTCCCTACCTCAAAGAGTACTTTACAATTCTGAGAAATTAAAAATTTTACTAGTCCCGTCATATGACGGGCTGTATACTAGTGAGTAAATAAGGGAAGTAATAAGATTATAAAATAGCTTATCTCTTTGAAGCAAGGACATTTACTAAAAGTGTTACTAATTATTTCACAGAAAAATAAAGATGAACTTTCGGCTGCAGTATATTTCTCGTGAGAGAAATCCAATACAAACAAGAATTTTCATATTTGAAAGAAATGTACAGCATTGTGTAGTTCATTAAAACTTTATTACATGCAGTGATTTGAAATAATTTCAAAATTCGTAAATGCCTCTCGGCAGATGCTGATTAAACTTCCTTTAGTTTTTTAGTTACAAACATATTAAATAAACAATAGACTTTTAAAATTGAAATTTCATTAGGATTTTATGTTTTAGCACCAATGAAATATACATGTAGATGCTAAATTAGATTACAAGACTGTTATTCTTTATCATAAGTATATGCATGCTTCTCGGAAATTTTCAAATCCATTACGTAAAAGGTATTAAATATTAAAGAAGTTTTAAAATGCATTTTCTCTGCTTTTAAAGGAAATATTTCTTAATTTTAAAAGTTCCCCATTGGTATCTTCTTTTAAATCTCGTAGAATACATCTTATGTAAGTATTAAATAAATGTTGAAACAAGTAAATATTTAAAGATGCAAGTTACATAAAAATGTTATGCACTGTTAGTAAAATGAAGTGGTTTGAATAGAGAAAATAAAATATCTTTTCGTAATTCTTTTACACTGTGGGATTAAAATTTAATTTCATGGCACAAGAGTGGTTTAAAAATATGTTAAGTATGTGATACATAAAACTTTTTTTCGTATTACATTTTTGGTTTCCTTGGACCCCAACCGTGTACAGTTTACTGTACAAGGAATATAAAGAATGGAATTTCTTATTTTAAGTGTCTACAAACATGTATATCAGTGGTTCTCAACTGGAGCGGTGAGAGTCGGTGAGTTAGTTTTGGACACCAGGGGGGGCGGTGACTAGGTTTCGGGGAGCTGAGAGTGATATGATATGCTTGGATGTTTTCATGGTTCATTTTTGGAGT
>CM063500.1:38289986-38292486 GCA_032207245.1 Pardosa pseudoannulata
ACCTTTAATGCAACTGAAATTTTATATTCAGTTATCTTCCCATAAAAATGCTAAACGAATTAGCCTTCATTTAGAAAAACATATCTATTTTCATTGGAACTCTTAAATTTACATATCATTTTGTTTACAAAATTATCTTTGGATGTAAATTTCAGTAATTTTGAGAAAACGTTCATTACAGCGGAAGAAGAAAATGTATTTAACAATAAAAAACATGATGAAACGTTAAATATTTTTGGGTTACGTTAGGGAATAAAATAAACAAAAAAAATTAATCTTAAAGCATATTCAGATTTAAAAAAAAAACAATATTTTTAAAAATACCTTTAGAGCAATAGAAATTTCATATTTAATTTTGCTTCCGTTAAAATGCAAAATAAATTAGCCACCTTTTAAAAAATCATACATACTATCATTGAAACTCTTAAATTCAAATATCACTTTCGTTACAAAAATTATCTTTGTATATAAATTTCAATGATTTGAGATAACGTTCATTACAGCAAAAGAAGAAAATGTGTTAAACAATAAAAAGCATTATGAAACGCTAAATATTTTCAAGTTACGTTATGGAATATAATAAGCAAATGAAAATTAGCAACAAAGCATATTTAGATTTTAAAAATATTATTTTTAAAAATCACCTTCAATGCAACAGAAATTTCATATTGAGTTATATTTCCGTAAAAATGCTAAAATTATTAGCCATCTTTTAAAATGTCATATATAAACGATTATTGGAACTCTTAAATTCACATATCACTTTCGTTACAAACTTATCTTTGTATGCAAATTTCAGTAATTTGAGAAAACGTTCATTACAGTAGAAGAAGAAAATGAATTTAACAATAAAAAGCATGATGTAATGTTAAATATTTTCCAAGTTACTTTATGGAATCAAATAAGCAAAACAAAATTATTGTTAAACCATATTCAGATTTAAAAAACCGTACTTTTAAAAATCACCTTTAATGCAACTGAAATTTCATATTCAGTTATGTTTCCTTAAAAATGCTAAACAAATTAGCCATCTTTTAAAAAATCATACATAATTTCATTGGAACTCTTAAATTTACTTATTACTTTCGTTACAAAAATTATCTTTGTATGTAAACTTAAGTAATTTCAGAAAACGTTCATTACAGCAAAAGAAGAAAATGTATTTTACAATAAAAACATGATTAAACGTTAAATATTTTTCAAGTTCAGTTGTGGAATAAAAGAAGCAAAAGGAAATTAACGTTAAAGCATATATCGATTGAAAAAATAATATTTTTAAAAATTCCCTTTAATACAACTGAAATCTCATATTCAGATATCTTTCCGTAAAAATGCTAAACAAATTAGCAATCTTTTAAAAAATCATATATATTTTCATTGGAAATCTTAAATTCACATATTACTTTCTTTAGAAAAATTATCTTTGTATATAAATTTGAATAATTTGAAAAATATTCATTACAGCAAAAGAAGAAAAAATATTTAACAATAAAAAGCATTATAAACGTTAAATATTGTTGGGTTACGTTATGGAATCAAATAATCAAAACAAAATTAATGTTGAAGCATATTCAGATTTAAAAACAATATTTTTAAAAATCACCTTTAATGCAACAGAAATTTCATACTCAGTTACGTTTCCGTAAAAATGCTAAACGAATTAGCCATCTTTTAAAAAATCATGTATACTTTCATTGGAAATCACATATCACTTTCGTTACAAAAATTACCGTTGTATGTAAATTTCAGTAATTTCAGAAAACGTAAATGACAGCAAAAGAAGAAAATATATTTAACAATAAAAAGCATTATGAAACACTAAATATTTTTCAAGTTACGTTATAGAATCAAATACTCAAAACGAAATTAATGTTGAAACGTATTCAGATTTCACAACAATATTTTTAAACGTCAAATTTAATGCAACCGAAATTTTATATTCAATTCTGTTTCCGTAAAAATGCTAAACAAATAAGCCATCTTTTAAAAAATTATATGTACTATCATTGGAACTCTAAAATTCATATATCACTTTCGTTATAAAATAATCTTTGTATGAAAATTTCAGTAATTTGAGAAAGCGTTCATTACAGCAAAAGAAGAAAATGTATTTAACAATAAAAAGCATTATAAACGTTAAACATTTTTCAAGTTACGTTATGGAATAAAAGAAGCAAAAGCAAATTAATATTAAAGCATATTCAGATTAAAAAAGTAATAATTTTAAAAATTACCTCTAATGCAACTAAAATTTCATATTCAGTTATGTTTCCATAAAAATATTAAACAAATTCGCCATCTTTCAGAAAATCATATATATTTTCATTGGAACTCCTAAATTCACATATCACTTTCGTTACAAAAATTATCTCTGTATGTAAATTTAAGTAATTTTGAGAAAACGTTCATTACAGCAAAAGATGAAAATGTGTTTAACAATAAAAAGCATTATGAAACATTAAATATTTTTCAAGAAACGTTATGGAATAAAAGAGGCAAA
>CM063500.1:38297486-38302486 GCA_032207245.1 Pardosa pseudoannulata
AAACATGTATTTTAATTTTTTAATAGTTAAAGTTGCTTTCATAAACTTCAAATGCGTTTTTCTCAGACCTATATTTTTAATAAAATGTTGAAACTTGAAATATGAGTTCTCAAAAAGTTCTTAAAATATATTGTCGAAAATTATTATGAATGCTTTTGATAGAATTTACTAGTGAATGACCTAAAAACTTTAAATTCGGATAATTTTTAATCATGTTACACTCATAGTTAGATATAAAGATAATGAAAATTCGTTAAAAATTCAATGCGTATGATTTTGAAGGACCAACATTTTTTACCAAATATAAATTAAGCAAAGATTTTAGGTGGTTCACTAGTCCAGTGTATAAGAATTGTGTTACAATTTAATTTATTACAAAATTAGACCTTTCGAAAAAACCCGATTTTTTTTTACTAAATTTTCTTCATTTATAAGAAATTTTATAAAAACTTCTCCAGGAATAAATTTTTTAAGTGCAATTCTCTATGATAATATAAAAAAATAAATCTAAAAATGTAAAAACATGAACTAGTTTCTGCGTTTAAAGAAAAAAGTTCTCCCAACGTAGATGGATATCTTAAATAACGAAAGTAAAAGAGAGATAACTTTCAAATTTAAATAAAAATATTTATATAAATTGCTTTTAACGTAACTTAAATTTCATACACAGATATGTTTATATATAAATGTAAACAAATTAAAACATATATATGATGTGGGCATCACACACCTTCCTTAATAAGTGTTTTCGATTTTATTCGTATAGTTTATTTCGACATTACCTCTTATCAGTATAGAAAAAAAATTCCATTTTTGAGATCTTTAACAAAAGTGTGAACCACAAAATTCTAGCATTAATGCATACAAGGAAATTTTGTTTCGATTAATAATTTACAGTAAAGCAGAAAAGGAAATCCAACTGTATATGTGTTAATTTTTATACTCAAATATAGTGTGTTATTTTGCTTATCGTTATATCTATCTCTGTTGATCGTGAACCTCTAATTACACCTTCCAACATTATCTTGTTTCGGTGGAAAATTTCAAAGACTCAAAATAACTACTAAGCCCACGTCACAAAATAATTTTCCACTCTTCTTCTAAAATATGATAAATCTGTAGAAGCTATTCTGTGGAACCTAACGAAAATGGAATTGGGAGCTGTCAGACAGGGAAATTTTTCAGAGTACATAGAAGTCTCCGGTAAAGTAAAAATATCCATAAGTCAAAGTCGCAGTTACGAGGTGTGATGCTTATTGTAAAGTGAGAAAGGAATTTGAAATATGTGAATGAATAGGAATGATCATATATCATTGCTACCGAAATAGAAACCGAACATTTTCTGTAACATACAGGTTTTCTTATAGGTAGGTCTCAAAAAATTTTATTTAACACTATAAAGCTGACTAGTATATAACTTACATATATACATATTAATATATAAATATATATATATATATATATAATCGAACATTTTCCGTAAAATCCAGGTATCGTAATACGTCTCAAGGATATATAAATATATATATATATATTATATATATATATATATATATATATATATATATATATATATATATATATATATATATATATATATATATATATATATATATATATATATAATATATATATATATATATATATATATATATATAGTAAACTATTTATATATATAACCGTAAAATATATAGGTATATATATATAATATATATATATATATATATATATATATATATATATATATAATATATATATAATATACATATATATATATACATATATATACATATATATGTTGTGTTGTATATATATGTATATGTATACCTATATCGGTTTATATAAATAATTTACATTCTTTATATACCAAACCAAACAAATTTTGTAAAATACAGATTTTGTTATACATAGGTTTCGCAGTAATTTATTATTAATTTATTTTACACTGTAATGCTGACCAGTACAGATACATATATATATATATATATATATATATATATATATATATATATATATATATATATATATATATATATATATATATATATACGTACATATATGTGTATGTGATTATGATTATCTGTGTAATGCCTAAATTTATTGTGAAATAGTTTATCCAATTCTAATAGATACATCCTATGAATCGAAGGACAAATTTACTCATAACCTTCTTCTTTAATAGCGTAACAATATATATTGCAGGTCTTAGCTGCCTTAACAACACGCTTCCTCCAACTCACACGTTCCTACGCAACTCTCTGCCAGTCTTTAATTTCCTAAAATTCCTAAAACTCATAAGCAAAACAATAGAAAGCGTGAACAATTTCAGAATTTTTTTATCTTTCCCTTGTGGTTAATGCATGTGTTCAACATAGACATAATATGTTCCACATCCCCACTTAGATTGTATATAAGACCTCACTGTGAGAAAATCCTTGTCTTTTACTTCTTCAGGTTTGAAATGTAGTAATGTCACCCAATACACTGCGATAATTTCTACTAAAGGACGTACTATAGAGTCAAATTCGGAATGTCATTTTGGGGACGAGCAAGGAAATACTCTTTCACGGTTGCCGATAATTCTCCCTTCGTCTCGTGATTTGTTGAAATGTCGCCTTGTCTCATCCATAAAACATAGTTTCACCTAAGGTTTAGCACTAGCACATTACGTGCACTAAAGACCATTTCTAATTTCCCTCGTTATAACAGTTTGGTTACTGACATTCACACCAGGATTTCCTCTTTTACTTTAAAGTTTGGCCTTGAATCGTTCCTTTATTGTTGGACCAAGGCCCATGTTGGTACCACTGGTAAGGAGTATGCAGATTATTTTGCAAAATCAGCTATCAATTTTACCGATATAGGTTTCAATACTTTGTCTTCTCCGATTCGCAATTGTAAGTTTTTGTTTAATTCTTTGATTACCATCTGGCAATCACGATAGAATGCTGCTGAGGTTGGAAGGTTAACACATTCTGTTTATCCTTTAGATTCCATTAAACGTAATTTTTTAATCACTTCTTAGTTTAACTAGTTACCAATCATGGTAAATTCCCTCAGTGCTACAGGAGGTACCTTAGGAAAGTGGTGTCTTATGGTTGTGGCTTCTCATTGGCTGATGCTTTACATTTAATTTATAACTGCCCGTTGCTTTCAAATTTTCGTTTTAAGCTTCCTTACAATTTGGATGAAATTCTGTTTTCCAAACTTGTCCTTCAACCTACAGCACGTAATCATCTCATTTCATTAATGCATTTTGTTGTTGCCCATGATGATTCGTTCGTCATCCCCTGATTCTTTGGTTACAGTCTCCGTTTTGGTTGAAGTCACTATGCGTGAAAACCGTTGGCAATTATTTTTTGACATGGGTTTTTCTTGTGTTCCTTTAATGGGTTTAGTTTTTGAATGAGTTAAACACCCAATAGGTGGGTAGGACCCGACTATTCATTGAACTTACCACTAGCAAATAGCTATGGACTATTTTAATGTTCCGTTTTCAGTCCTCTATGTAGTTTCAGCAGCAGTACATAGGGTACTGCTGAGCGATGGCTCTAAAATGTCAGCCATTTGGAAAACACATTGTACTTAGTGCTGAAAATCTAATAACAGATGTGTCATTATTTCTTGTTGCATTTTTTTTTACAAACAGATGTTTATATATAGATGACACTATTATTTTAAAACCTGAAAGTTACTGTTGAATATATAGCCTTCATTTGGTGTACCGAGTTTAGAAGAAGCAAACCGGGTGCAGTCTCAGGCCTTCATTAAAACCCTTTGCCGGACACACGAAATCAGTCCAGACCATGCAAATACGCTAATTTTGGAACATCCAAACTGAGTTCAGGCAAGAGAAAAATCGGTGTTTCAATTCCTTGAAGTCTTAACTCAGTTTCTCCAATGCATAATATGTAATTTACAATTTCCTTAACCCCCTTAAAGGGCAAGCTCGAGTTAACTCGGGCGTGTTAAACTAGCCACACATTGCACACTCGAGATAATTCGAGCGGCGTTGTACTTTATGTTGCTATAATTTTTCACACACGAATGCAATCGAAAATTGAAAATAACAATGTGAAAGCAAAATAAAACAATCATTTTATTGATATTTATCATTTACATAGGATTGTAAGCTATAAAACTTACTTATTCAAATATAAAGTATATATTTTTTTTTCTAATATCAACGTTCTAAATTGTGCTTTTTACACTAAAAAAATTGATTTTTTGGCCAGCCTTCTTCAAAAAATCCATTAATAGCTGCCAATACTTTCCACGAAAAACGATTGATGAACGAATGGTTAGGGCACTGACCTTCAGAACAAGAGTTTGTGGGTTCAAGTCCCATTGTGGCGTGGATGTTTGTAGCCACTCGAAATCAGCTTTAAGAAGTAGGTCCCGGTCACTTTATCCAAAACCAATCAACCAACCAACAAACTTACCAAGAAAAGCGCTGTTTGTCGGACGCTGTAAATGATTTGTGAAGTTCAAAGGAATCTGACGTGGAATTTATTACATGTGATATAAATAATAGCATTGCGGTATGAGTTTATTTATATTTATATCAAAATTGATGTCATGTGATTTATTTTTTTATAACTTGAACAAAAATTACTGCAATCTATTAACATTTCCCATAGAAGTGAAAATATTGAATAGAGTAGCTATTTCGTTTAATTTTATTTTAAATAATCTGTTTCTAACATTTTGATAATAATAAAGAAAAAAATTAGAGAGAAGATTTTTTTCCATTTTTGGCACGTTTTTATAAAATATATTCCACAAAAAAGGAGTTAACAAACGAGTGAACCCGGCGTTATTAAATTGATTTTTTTCTGAATTGTTTTTCGAAATTATTTTTCGAAATTATTTCAGAATTGTTTTTGGAAACAATATAAAATTATAATACAGGAACATAATTTAGTTCCTTGTTACGATAAATTCTTTTCATATTACATCTTTATATATAAAATTCTTCTGTTCGTGTGTTTGTAATAGAA
>CM063500.1:38312486-38337486 GCA_032207245.1 Pardosa pseudoannulata
GAAAAACATGGCGGCGGTGCGTGTTTTCTGAAAGATCACCAAAAAAAAAAAAAACATGGCGGCGGTCACGTGGCATATTTGAAACACAACATTAACAAAACTAAACTTTAAAAGGAAACAACAGATACAGCAACCTAGTCATCGCCCCAAAAATCGCCAAGTTTGCCACACAAAACCGCCAAATTTGGCGAGAAAAAAACCAGGCGGCTATAATGCATCTGTACCGGGATTAGTTTCCTCTTCGTTAATATTCGGATTCAAATTTCAAATTTAGCATATAAAACTATTTTCTGCCTACAATTTAAGAAATTGCTAAATACGTTTATTGTGTCAAAGCTTTAAAACAATGAAATTTGGCTTGATCCGTGGTAGCTCAGTCGGCAAAGGCAACTGCCTCGTAACTGAAAAGTTGCGGGTTCGGAACCCGAGCCGACCTATCATCCACCGTGTTTGTTAAAGGTGACTGGAGCATATAAAATATGGTCACAATGTCCTCCAAGTTCTCAATCAATACTTCTGAGGGGCACGCATTCAGATGTCTGACGTGATTAGAAGATCGGACGAGACGCCGAAATTTTAGACTGTGAGGCGCCAATGTGCAGACCAATTGGAGGCTAGAAGGACGCCGACGCGGGAAGAAAAAGCCAATTTGAAGAGGCGAAAGGTACCTCAGGCCAAGTCCCTGATTGATCCCTGCTTCAAAATTAAGAGGACCTACTTCAGCGATGTCATTCTTTCACCTTAATTGTGCTCATTAAGGTGAAAGAACATCCCCATGTCTTTAATACAAGAGCCTGCAGGCTCAATCGTGCTTAGTTTGTCCAAGTGGCATGAAAAACAATACTAAATTTGGTTTATAAAAATATATAAATTTAGGATAATTTCTGAATGTAGCTAAACGAAAAAAAGGGAAGTTTTAAATTAATTTCTCCTTAATCTTTTAATGCCCGAGTCATTTCTGCGTATTACAATGCATATCTTAAATCTTAGTTATTATAGAATGTACAGAATAAAATAAAATAAAATACAACTATGAATATCGCAGCATGCCACGTTATTGATCAGGTATCGTTTGAAACATCATATGATGCCATTAATGAAATAGAAAAATCTCTGTGAAAAGACATGTATTTTGTATTACTTGTAAAATAAGTGCTGTAAAATGGAATATTATAATGGATAAAACAATATGTCAAGATTTCAGTATGTATCTGCTGAAAAAGTAAATTTACGGTTGCTGTTTAAAGAATTATAAAATGTCGAAGCAAATGGAAAATTTATAAATAATACAAGTTACTTAAATTTTGTAGTATGTTTATTAGATTACCTACTAGATCTAGGTACTCTCGAAAGGAAAATTCTTTCTAAGAAAACATAAAAATTCTATAAGCTATTTTCAGTAATATCTAAACTGAGATGTTAGACATTAAAGGGTTAACTTTAATTCTGCATGGCTGTTACTTTTATCGCGTCTTGCTCCTCATTTCTGGTTTTTAAACACTAAAAAAATCTTTATTTTTTTAATTATAGGATTAGTTTCCTCTTCATTAATATTCGGATTCAGAATTTAATTTGGGCATATAAGGCAATTTCTCGTCTTCAAACAAAGAAATTATTTATGTTGCTTTCTACATCAAAGCTTAAACAATTAATGCTTCGTTTACATACAATATATTAATTTAGGAAGATTTCGAAAAGCATTTCAAAGAAAAAAGTTTTAAAACTTATTTCTCTTCAACTTTCACTGTGAAGACTTTTAGGTTTTTGCCGCTTGCTCTACGCTTCTGGATTTTAAGAATGACAAATTTCGTACTTTTTTTTTTCATTAAACTCTTAGTTTTCTCTTTATTAGTAGTCAAGTTAGGATTCAAACTGGGCATATAAAACATTTTCATTTTCTAATTTAATAATTTACTAAAACAGATCTAGCATCAAAATTTCAAAAAATAATGTTTGTCTTGTATAGAATATGTAGATTTAGGAAGCTTTCTAAAAATGGCTCAAGAAAAAAAGTTAAGTTCCTCTTTGCAGTACTTTTACTTTAATCACCTTTTTTCTACTCGCTTCTAGTTTTTAACATAAAATTTTTTTCACTTTTTTATTGTTCGATTAGTTTTCTCTTCATTAATATTCGGATTCAAAATTTAAATTGGATACACAAAGTAATTTCTCGTCTCCAATCTAAGAACTTATTTATTTTGCTCGCTGCATCAAAGCTTAAACAGCTAATGTTTCTTTTACATAAAATATATTGATTTAAGAAAATTTTAAAAGTGTCTCAAAAAATGTAAAACTTATTTTTCTTCAACTTTTCTCCTAAGGAGCTTTTACTTTTTTGCCGCTTATGCCATGCTTCTGTATGTTAAACATAAGTTTCACTAACCTTTTTTTTTTCATTAAACTCTTGGTTTTCTCTTTATTAATGACCAGTATTCCAATTGGTCATAACAATTTCAAAACAATTTCAGTGTCTAATTTAAAAATTTACTAAAACAGCTCTAGCATCAAAGTTTCTAAAATTAATGTTTCTCTTGTATAAAATATATAGAGTTAGGAACGTTTCTAAAAATGGCTCAAGGAAAAAAATTAAGTTCCTCTTTAAAGGACTTTTATTTTAATCACCCTTTTCTACTCACTTCTGGTTTTAACATAATTTTTTTTTCACTTTTTTATTGTTCGATTAGTTTTCTCTTCAATAATAGTCGGATTCAGAATTTTATTTGGACTTATAAAGCAATTTCTCGTCTCCAATCTAAGAACTTATTTATGTCGCTCTCTACATCAAAACTTAAATAGTTAATGTTTCATTTAAATACAATATATTGATTTAAGAAAATTTCAAAAAGTGCCTCAAAGAAAAAAATTTTAAAACTCATTTCTCTTCAACTTTTCTTCTAATGGGCTTTTACATTTTTTTTTTCGCTTACTGCACTCTTCTGGATTTTAAGCATGATAAATTTCCCTAAACTTTTTTTCATTAAACTCTTGTTTTCCTCTTTATTAATATTCAATTCAGAACTCAAATTGGGTATATACAACAATTTTCCGTCTGTAATTTAAAAATTTACTAAACCAGCTCTAGCCTCAAATCTTAAAAAATTAATGTTTCTTTTATATTAAATATATAGATTAAGGAAACTCTCTAAAAATGGCTCAAGGAAAATAATTAACTTCCTCTTTCAAGAACTTTTATTTTAATCACATTTTCCCTGTCGCTTCTGTTTTTTAACATTTTTTTTCATTAAATGGTTAGTTGCATCGTCATTAACATTCGGATTCAAAATCTATATTGGATATGTGAAACAATTTTCTGTCTTCGTTTTCAGAACTTATATATGTAGTCTATGGCACTAAAGCCTAAAATTACGATATTTTGCTTTTATTTAAAATATTTTGATTTAGGAAGATTTCCAAAAGTGTCTATCTTTTTTCATACTTTTTCGCTTCTTACTCAGCGTTAAGCATAAATATCCTTACACTGTTTTTCATTAAAAGATTACTTTTTTTTCTTTATTTATATTAAATTCCGAATCTAAATTTGGCTTTTAAAACAATTCACGTCTCTGATTTAAGAAGTTACTAAACTATCTCATTAACCCAAAGCTTAAGAACTCAGTGTTTAGTGTATATAAAATATATTGATTTTGTAATCTTTCTAAAAGTGGCTCATCAAAAAAATATCTTTAGAAATAATTTCTCCTTAACTTTATCTCAATATTTTCTCCAGGGTCTTTCCTCTTACTTTTGCTTCTTGCTTCACGCCTCTCGATTTTACGCATAAAAAATTTCATTAACTTTTTTTTCATTAAACTATTAGTTTTCTCTTTATTAATATTCAATTCAAAATTAAAAATCGCCATATAAAACAATTTTTCGTCTCTAATTTAAAAATTTACTAAAAAATCTCTGACATTAAAGATTAAAAAATTAATGTTTGTCTTAATATATAGATTATAAAATATATAGATTTAGGAATCTTTCATAATGGCTCAAATAAAAAAAAGTTAATTAAGTTCCTCTTTGCAGGACTTTTATTTAAATCAACTGTTTCACCTTACTTCTGTGTTTTAACATTTTTTTATCAAATGGTTAGTTTCATCTTCATTAACATTCGGATTCAAAATCTATATTGGATATGTGAAACAATTTTTTGTCTTCAGTTTCAGAACGCATTTATGCAGTCCATTGCACCAAAGCCTAGAAGAACAGTATTGTGCTTTTATATAAAATATATTTATTTAGGAAGATTTCTAAAAGTGCCTACCTTTTTTATACTTCTTACTCCCCGTTTTTGGTTTTTAAGCATAATTTTCCTTCCTGTTTTTCATTAAACGTTTATTTTTTCTTTAATTATATTAAATTCTGAATTTAAATATGGCATTTAAAACAATTAAGTCTCTCATTTAAGAAGCTACTAAACTATTTCATTACCCCAAAGCTTAAAAGCTCAATATTTAGTTTACATAAAATATATTGATTTAGTTATATTTCTAAAAGTGAGTCACTGAAAAAAAAAGCTTTAAAATTAATTTCTCCTTAACTTTTTCTCAATATTATCTGCAGGTTCTTTCCTCTTACTTTTGCTTCTTGCTTCACACCTCTAGTTTTTATGCATAAAAATTTCGTTAACTTTTTTTTTCATTAAACTATTAGTTTTCTCTTTATATTTAAATCAGAATTCAAACTGGGCATATAAAACAATTTTCCGTCTCTAATTTAAAAATTTAAAAAACACTAATTAACTTCTCTCTTTACAGATTTTTTATTTTAATCACCTTTTTCCCCCAGCTTTTTTTAACATAAAAAACTTTGTTCATTTTTTTTTATTAAATGGTTAGTTTCATCTTCATATTATCTTCATCTTAATATTCGGATTCAAAATCTATATTGGTTATGTGGAACAGTTTTCTGTCTTCGCTTTCAGAACTTATTTATACAGTCTATTGTATCAAACCCTAAAAGAACAATATTTTGCTTTTATATAAAATATATTCATTTAGGAAGATTTTCAAATGTGTCTATCTTTTTTATACTTTTTCGCTTCTTACTCCACGTTTTTGTTTTTTAAGCATAAATATCCTTACACTGTTTTCCATTAAACGATTATTTTTTTCTTTGTTTATATTAAATTCATAATTCAAATTTGGCGTTTAAAACAATTCACGTCTCTCATTTAAGAAGTTACTAAACTATCTCATTACCCCAAAGCTTAAGAACTCAATATTTAGTTTGCATAAAATATATTGATTTAGTAATATTTCTAAAAATGACTCATTGAAAAAAAATAGCTTTTAAATGAATTTCTCCTTAACTTTCTCTCAGCATTATCTCCAGGTTCTTTCCTCTTGTTTTTGCTTTTTGCATCACGCCTCTCATTTTTAAGCATAAAAATTTTGTTAACTTTGTTTTTCATTAAATTTTTAGTTTTCTTTTTATTAATATTCAATTCAGAATTAAAATTGGGCACATAAAGCAATTTTCGATCTCTAATTTAAAAATTTACTAAAACATTTCTAGCATCAAAGCTTAAAAAATTAATGTTTGCCTTATATAAAATACATAGGTTTATGAAGCTTTCTAAAAATGATTCAAAGAAAAAAAATTAACTTCCATTTTTTCCCTTTTATTTTAATCACCTTTTTCCCCTAGCTTTTGTTTTTTAACATAAAAAATTTTGTTCAATTTTTTTCATTAACTGGTTAGTTTCATCTTCATATTATCTTTATCTTAATATTCAGATTCAAAATCTATATTAGATATGTGAAACAATTTTCTGTCTTCAGTTTCAGAACTTATTTATGCAGTCCATCGCATCAAAGCCTAATAGAATAATGTTTTGCTGTTATATAAAATATATTGATTTAGGAAGATTTTCAAAACTGTCTATCTTTTTTCATTCTTTTGGCTTCTTACTTCACGTTTTTGGATTTTTAAACATAAATTTCTTTACACTATTTTTTATTAAACAATTAGTTTTTTTATTTATATTCAATTCAGAAAAAATATTTACGTCTATAAATTACGTCTATAAATTAAGTCTATATATTACGTCTTAAATATTTCAAAAAATATTTACGTCTCTGACTTCAGAACTTATTAAATTATTTCATTACATCAAAGCTTAAGAATTCAATATTTGGCTCATATAAAATATATTGAATTAGTAATATTTCTAATAGGGCTCATAGAAAAAAAAACTTTAAAATCAATTTCTTTTTAACTTTCAGCAGTATCTCCGGGGTCTTCTCTCTTACTTTTGCTTCTTTCTTCACGGCTCTCGTTTTCAAGCATAAAAATTTTTGTTAACTTTTTTTTCATTAAACTATTAGTTTTCTTTTTATTAATATTCAATTCAGAATTAAAATTTGGGCATATAAAACAATTTTCGCCTCTAATTTAAAAATTTACTAAATCATCTATAGCATCAAAGGTTAAAAAATTAATGTTTGTCTTATATAAATTATATAGTTTTAGGAAGCTTTCTAAAAATGGCTCAAGGAAAAAATAATTAACTTTCCTCTTTGTGGGACGCCCCTAGCTTTCGTTTTTTAACATAAAAATTTTGTTCATTTTTTTCATTACATGGTTGGTTTCATCTTCATATTACCTTTATCTTAATATTCGGATTCAAAATCTATATTGGATATGTGAAAAAAATTTCTGTCTTCGCTTTCAGAACTTATTTATGCAGTCCATTGTACCAAAGCCTAAAAGAACAGTATTATGCTTTTATATAAAATATACTGATGTAGGAAGATTTGCAAAAGTATCTATCTTTTTCCATACTTTTTCGCTTCTTGCTCCACGTTTTTGGGTTTATAAACATAAATTTCTTTATACTTTTTTCATTAAACAATTAATTTTTTTATTGTATTAAATTCAAAATTTAAATATTGCATTTAAAACAATTTAGGTCTTTGATTTAAAAATTAACTAAGCTATTTAATTACATCAAAGCTTAAGAATTCAATATTTGGCTTAAATAAAATATATTAAACTATTAATATTTCTGACTTCTCATCGAAAACAAACTTCAAAATTAATTTCTCTTTAACTTCCAGCAGTATCTTCAGGATCTTTCCTTTTACTTTAGATTTTTTTTTACTTTTCCTTTCCTTTTCCTTTTACTTGCTTCACGCTTCTTGTTTTTACGCATAAAAAATTTCTTTAGCATTTTTTTCATTAAACTATTAGTTTTCCTTATACGAATTCAGAATTTTGCGTAACTTCTATCACAAACATTTTCCAGCTCTGAAATTATTTATTCAGTAAAAGCTTTATATAGAGGCTTTCTCCAATACAACTAGCTTGCATTACCATTTAGATGTTTTTCCTAATTGAAGATTTAGAATATGAAGTATGAAATTATGTAAATGAATGCCATTCAATATTATATAAGAAAATATTTTATTTTCTTGTTTATGTACTTAAGTTATTTGAAACTTAAAATTCATTTCTATATATCCAATGGAATTATTTTACACATATTGATTTAAGCTGACATTGTATCTGTCAGGGATTAAAATATTCATTATAACAACCTCTTTGAATCCTTATAAAATATTCTGTTCCATTTAGAACAAATTTTTACAAGCGTTTTAGTAGCACTCTACATTTAGTAAAATATTTTATTTATATAAATTTACATAGTACATATGCACTCTTAATAACATTTCAAATAATTTAGATAAACAAAAAAATATTTTATTTTATTGTTTATGCATACCTTAATTATTTAAAAATTAAAATTCATTTCTATACATTAAAGTCACGATGAACACGTTCTGTATATATTCAGTGGAATTACTTTACACAAATTTATATAAGTGGATTTAGTACCTGTCAAGGATTTAAATATTCATTATAACAACATTTTTTGATTCCTTATAGAATCATCTATTCCCTGTACAATGAATTTTTACTAGCATTTTAATAGCACTCTATCTTTAATAAAGTATTTTATTTATAAACTTACATAGTACATATTTACTCTTACAAAAATTTCAAATAATTTAGATATACATAAACAAGAAAATAAATATTTTACTTTTTTATTTTCTTGTTTGTAAATACCTAAATTATTTGAAAATAAAAATTAATTTCTATACATAAAAGTCATGATGAAAACTTTATATTCAATGCAATTATTTTACACAAATTGATTTAAAAGGAGTCGCTGTCAAGGATTAAAATATTCACTATAACAACATTTTTTATTTCTTAAAAAATATTTTGTTCCATTTAGAATAAATTTTTACAAGTGTTTTAATAGCACTATATCTATAATATAATATTTAATTTATAAATTTACATAGTACATATACACATTTATTAACACTTCAAATAATTTAGATATACATAAACAAGAAAATATTATTGTTTGTGTATACCTAAATTATTTAAAAATTAGAATTAACTTCTATGCATTAAAGTCATGATGAAAACATTCTGTATATATTTAATGGAATTATTTTACACAAATTCATTTAAGTAGACCTAGTACCTGTCAAGGATTAAAAAAATTATAACAATCTTTTTTGATCTTTTTTGTCAAGGATTAAAAAAATTATAACAACCTTTTTTGATTCCTTATAAAACTTTCTGTTCCATTTAGAATGAAATTTTACAAGCGTTTTAATAGCACTGTATCATTAATAAAATATTTTATTTATAAATTTACATAGTACATATACACTCTTAACAGCATTCCAAATAATTTAGATATACATAAACAAAAATTATTTTATTTTATTGTTTATGTGTACCTAAATTATTTGAAAATTGAACTGCATTTCTAATCATAAAAGTAATGATGAAAACTTTATGTATATATTCAATAGAATTTTTTTACAAAAATTGATTTAAGCATACTTAGTACCTGTCAAGGATTAAAATATTATAACAATTTTTTTTATTCCTTATAAAACCTTCTGTTCCATTTAGAATGAATTTTTGCAAGTGTTTAATAGCAATCTATCTTTGATAAAATATATTGTAATTTAATATACATTATTAACAACATTTCAAATAATTTAGATATACATAAACAAGAAAATATTTTATTCTCTTCTTTATGCATACCTAAATTATTTGAAAATTAGAATTCATTTCTGTACATTGAAGTCATGATGAAAACTTTCTATACATATTCAATGGAATTTACACAAATTGATTTAAGCGGACATAGTACCTGTCAAGTATTAAAATATTCATCATAACAACCTTTTTTGATTCCTTATAAAACCTTCTGTTCCATTTAGAATAAATTTTTACAAGCGCTTTAGTAACACTGTATCTTTAATAAAATATTTTATAAGCTTACATAGTACATATACACTTTTAACAACATTTTAAAAAATTTAGATATATATATAAACAAGAAAATATTTTTTATTTATATATACCTAAATTATTTGAAAATTAAAATTCATTTTTATACATAAAAATCATGATGAAAACTTTCTACATATATTCAATGGAATTATTTTACACAAAATGATTTACGTGGATATAGTACCTGTCAAGGATTAAAATATTCATTATAACAACCTTTTTTGATTCCTTATAAAATATTTTGTTCCATTTAGAATGAATTTTTACAAGCGTTTTAATAGCACCGTATCTTTAATAAGATAGTTTATTTATAAGTTTACATAGTACATGTACACTCTTAACAACATTTCAAATAATTTAGATATACATAAACAAAAAATATTTTATTTTATTTTTTATGTGTACCTAAATTGTTTGAAAATTAGAATTCATTTCTGTACATTAAAGTCATGATGAAAATTTTCTATATATATTCAATGGAATTATTTTTCACAAACTGATTTAAGTGGATATAGTACCTGTCAAGGCTTAAAATATTCATTATAACAAGATTTTTTATTTCTTATAAAATCTTCTGTACCATTTAGAATGAATTTTACAATAGTTTTAATACCCATTTTATTAAAATATTTTATTTATAAATTTACATAGTACATATACACTCTTAACAACATTTCAAATAATTAGGTATACAGGAACAAAAAAATATTTTATTTTCTTATTATGTGTACCTAAATTATTTGAAAATTAGAATTCATTTCTGTACATTAAAGTCATAATGAAAATTTTCTATATATTTTCAATGGAATTATTTTTCACAAATTCATTTAAGTGGATACAGAACCAGTCAAGGAATAAAATAGTCATTACAACAATCTTTTTTTATTCCATATAAAATATTTTGTTCCATTTAGAATTTTTACAATCGTCTTAATAGCACTCAATCTTTAATAAAATATTTAATTAATAAATTTACATAGTACATATACAATCTTAACAACATTTCAAATAATTTAAATACACATAAACAAGAAAATATTTTATTCTCTTTTTTATGTATACCTAAAGTATATAGCATTCTATGTGTAATATAATATTTAATTTATAAATTTACATACTACATATACACTTTAATTACATTTGAAATACTTTAGACATAAATAAACAAGAAAATATTTTATTCTCTTGTTTATGTATACCTAAATTATCTGAAAATTAGAATTTATTTCTATGCATAAAAGTCATGATGAAAACTTTCTATATATATTCAATGGAATTATTTTACACAATTTGATTTAAACGGACATAGTTCCTGTCAAGGATTAAAATATTCCTTATAACAAACTTTTTTGATTCCATATAAAAAAATTTTATTATTTCCATTATTTTCCATATAATATTTTTACAGGCCTTTTAATATCACTCTATCTTTAAGAAAATATTTAATTTATATATTTACATAGTACATATATATTTTAATAACATATTGCATATGAACTTTTACAAGATAGTACCTTAAAGAGTTAAGTCTGAATAATCGAACTAAATCCGACAGTTTCAAGATAAATGAGACAATAAAATATACATCTGTCTGATTACTAGACGAGTACAGTAATATAAAAGGATATTTCCTTTATATATGGGTATAATACATATATATTATGAATAAAACCTTCCAGGGAAATAATAATATATATAACTTCTTACAAAGAAAGTGCTTCGAAATATAGATTGTTACTTATAACCTTTATTCAAAGGAATATCCACAACATAAATCGAGAATCTGTGTTGCCAGAGCCATAAAATCCTCTGCGATGAGACTCAGAAAAAGGATTGTGTTGAAATAATAATATTAATTCCAATCTATTCCATCAGTGTTAAGATCTTTTGCTTTAATGCCCAAAAGCACAACTTCGTGTATGATTTGTCACTCTTTGAATGATACCTAGAGATAGCATATGCGCCAGGAATATTTTCGATAGCTAATGACCGTAGGAATGATATAGTAGCGGATAAATGAATTGTTGTGTTGAGATGTTCGAGTAGATTTGTGAAGAATATTATTCTAACTTCATACAGATGCAAGTAAGAATTTTTACAGGCGTTTTAATAGCACTGTATTTTTAATAAAATATTTTATTTATAAGTTTACATAGTACATATACATTCTTAACAACATTTCAAATAATTTAGATATACATAAACAAGAAATTAATTTCTTTTGTTTATGTATACCTAAATTATTTGAAACTTAAAACTCATTTATATACATAAAAGACATGGTGAAAACTTTCTATATATATTCAATTGAATTATTTTACACAAATTGATTTAAACGCACATAGTGCCTGTCAAGGATTAAAATATTCCTTATAACATTTTTTGATTCCATATAAAAAATTTTATTATTTCCATTATTTTCCATATAATATTTTTACAGGCCTTTTAATATCACTCTGTCTTTAAGAAAATATTTAATTTATATATTTACATAGTACATATATAATTTTAATAACATATTGCATATGAACTTTTACAAGATAGTACCTTAAAGAGTTAAGTCTGAATAAACGATCTAAATCAGACAGTTTCAAGATAAATGAGACAATAAACTATAAATCTGTCTGATGCCTAGACGAGTACAGTAAAATAAAAGGATATTTCCTTTTATATAGAGGTATTTTATTCTTTATAAAACCTTCTGTTCCATTTAGAATGAATTTTTGCCAGCATTTTAATTGCACTGTATCTTAATTAAAATATTTTATTTATAAATTTACATAGTACATATACACTTTTAATAACATTTTAATAATTTAGGTATACATAAACAAAAAATATTTTATTTATTGTTTATGTGTACCTAAATTATTAAAAAATTAAATTTCATATCTATACATTTCAAATAAGTTAGATATGCATAAACAAGAACATATTTTATTTTCTTGTTTGAATTAATTTCTTGTTTTCTTGCCTAAATTTATTTGAAAATTAAAATTCCTTTCTATACATGAAAGTCATGATGAAAACTTTTTACACATATTCAATAGAATTATTTTTCACAAATTGATTTAAACGAACATAGTACCTGTCAAGGATTAAAACAGTAATTATAACAACCTTTTTTGATTCCTTATAAAATTTATATTCCATTTAGAATGAATTTTTACAAGCGTTTTAATAGCACTCTATCTTTGATAAAATATTTAATTTATAAATTTACATAATACATATACACTGTTTATAACATATTGCATATGAACTTTTACATGATAGTACCCGATAGAGAAAATTCG
Source organism: Pardosa pseudoannulata (assembly GCA_032207245.1). Lineage (NCBI taxonomy): Eukaryota > Metazoa > Arthropoda > Arachnida > Araneae > Lycosidae > Pardosa > Pardosa pseudoannulata. The sequence goes on from CM063500.1 coordinate 38,325,116, forward strand.
GAAAAAACTGACCAAATCAGACAGTTACAAGATAAATGAGACGATAAAATATAAATCTGTCTGATGACTAGACGAGTGCAATAAAAAAGAAGGATACTTCCTTTATATATGGGTATAACACATATATATTAAGAATAAAATCTTCCAGGGAAACAATAACATACATAACTTCTTATAAAGAAAGTGCTTCGAAATATAGATTATTACTTATAACCTTTATTCAAAGGAATAACCAGATCATAAATCGTGGATCTCTATTACCAGAGCCATAAAATCCTTTGCGATGAGATTCAGAAAAAGGACTGTGTCGACATAATAATATTAGTGCCAATCTATTCCATCAGTGTTAAGATCTTTTGCTTTAATGCCCGAAAGCACAACTTCTTGTATGATTTGTCTCTCTTTGAATGATACCTAGAGATAACATTTGCGCCAGGAATATTTTCGACAGCTAATGACCGTAGGAATGGTATAGTAGCGGAGAAATGAATTGTTGTGTTGAGATATTCGTGTAGATATCGATTAGAATTGTGAAGAATATTATTCTAATTTACTACTGATGTAAGTAAATTATTTTAGTACGGCAGCAAATGCATTTCACTCGCAGCTGCGATAAGAATGGATTTGTAAATTGTTATTGAATAAATTGATTTAAGCAGGCTTAGTACCTATCAAAGATTAAAATATTCAATATAACGATCTTTTTTGATTCCTTATAAAACCTTCTGTTCTATTTAGAGTGCCTTTTTACAAGCGTTTTATTGGCACTGTATCTTTAATAAAATATTTTATAAGTTGACGTAATGCATATACATTCTTAACAACATTTCAAATAATTTAGATATACATAAACAAGAAAATATTTTATTGTCTTGTTTATGTATACCTAAATTATTTGAAAATTAAAATTCATTTCTATACAAAAAAGCCATGATGAAAATTTTTTATACACATTCAATGGGACTATTTTACACAAATTGATTTAATCTTACACAGTACCTGTCAAGGATTAAAATATTCATTATATCAATCTTTTTTGATTCCTTATAAAAACTTCTGTTCCATTTAGAATGAATTTTACATGAGTTTTAATAGCACTGCATCTTTAATAAAATATTTTATTTATAAGCTTACATAATATATATACACTCATAACATATTGCATATGTACTTTTACAAAATAGTACCCGTTAGAGAAAAATCGAAAAAAAGACCTAAATCTAACAGCTCTAAGATAAATGAGACAATAAAATATAAATCTGTCTGATGACTAGACGAGTGCAGTAAAATAAAAGGATATTTCCTTTATATATGGGTATAATACATATATATTATGAATAAAACCTTCCAGGGAAACAATAACATACATAACTTCTTTCAAAGAAAGTGCTTCGAAATATAGATTGTTACTTATAACCTTTATTCAAAGGAATAACCACAACATAAATCGAGGATCTGTGTTGCCAGAGCCATAAAATCCTTTGCGATGAGATTCAGAAAAAGGACTGTGTCGAAATAATAATATTAATGCCAATCTATTCCATCAGTGTTAAGATCTTTTGCTTTAATGCCCGAAAGCACAACTTCTTGTATGATTTGTCACTCTTTGAATGATACCTAGAGATAACATTTGGGCCAGGAATATTTTCGACAGCTAATGACCGTAGGAATGGTATAGTAGCGCAGAAATAAATTGTTGTGTTGAGATGTTCGAGTAGATATCGACCAGAATTGTGAAGAATATTATTCTAATTTGCTACAGATGCAATTACTTTATTTTAGTACAGAAGTAAATGCATTTCACTCTCAGCTGCGATAAGAATGAATTTCTAACTTGTTATTGAATAAATATTTGACACTAAAAAGGATAAATCTACAGGTTTACAAAATAGCTAATATTAATTTTTTCCAGATAATAGCTTAGATTTTTCATTTGTGATTGGAAAATTCTGAGAAAATCTGGGTCATGTTATTTTAAAAATGTCTGTAGATGTGTGATTATAGATAATCTCTTATATATTCAATGGAATTATTTTAATAAATTAATTTAAGCAGGCTTAGTACCTTTCATGGATTAAAATATTCATTATAACGATCTTTTTTATTTCTTATAAAACCTTCTGTTCCATTTAGAATGAATTTTTACAGGCGTTTTAATAGCACTGTATCTTTAATAAAATATTTTATTTATAAGCTTACATAATACATATACATTCTTAATAACATTTCAAATAATTTAGATATACATAAACAAAAAATATTTTATTTTCTTGTTTGTGTATACCTTAATTGTTTTAAAATTAAAATTCATTTCTATACATAAAAGGCATGATAAAAACTTTCTATGAATATTGAATGGAATTATTTTACACAAATTCATTTAAACGGACATAGTAGCTGTCAATGATTAAAATATTCATTATAACAAACTTTTTTGATTCCACATAAAATTTTTATTTTTTCCATTATTTTCCCGCATAATATTTTTACAGGCGTTTTTAATAGCATTCTATCTTCAATAAAATATTTAATTTATTTACTTGCATAGTACATATACACACACTTTTAATAACATATGGCATATGAACTCTTACATGATAGTACCTTATAGAGAGAAGTCTGAAAAAAACGACCTAAATCCGACAGTTACAAGATAAATGAAACAATAAAATATAAATCTGTCTGATAACTAGACGAATACAGTAAAATAAAAGGATATTTTTTTTATATATGGGTATAAAACATATACATTATAAATAAAACCTTCCAGGGAAACAATAACATATATATATATATATATATATATATATATATATATATATATATATATATATATATATATATATATATATATATATATATATATATATATATATATATATATATAACTTCTTACAAAGAAAGTGCTTCGAAATATAGCTTGTTACTTATAACCTTTATTCAAAGGTATAACCACAACATAAATCGTGGATCTCTGTTGCCAGAGCCATAAAATCCTTTGCGATGAGATTCAGAAAAAGGACTGTGTCGATATAATAATATTAATACCATTCTATTCCATCAGTGTTAAGATCTTTTGCTTTAATGTCCGAAAGCACAACTTCTTGTATGATTTGTCACGCTTTGAATGACACCTACAGATAAATGAATCGAGAAATGAATTGTTGTGTTGAGATGTTCGAGTAGATATCGACCAGAATTGTGAAGAATATTATTCTAACTTGCTACAGGTGCAAGTTATTTATTTTAGTACAGCACAAATGAATTTCACTCGCAGCTGCGATAAGAATGGATTTGTAAATTGTTATTGAATAAATATTTGTCACTAAAAGGGATAAATCTATAGGTTTACAAAATATCTAATAATAAATATATAAATATTTCTAGATAATAATTTAGATTTTTCCCCGGATGATTTGAAAATTCTGAAAAAGTCTGGCTTACGTTACATTAAATGTGTTTGTAGATGTGTGATTATAGATAATATATATCTTTATTGTATAAATAAATATACATTTATATATTACAGGGTGTTCCAAAAATGACCGGTATATTTGAAAAATCAATAAAAACTAAACGGACAGTAATAGAAATTCACATTTTATTACAATATGCATGGGACAATAGTAAATTTTCAGGCAGACGAACTTTAAAATTAGTTACAGTATTCCACAACAGATGGCGCTGCAGTCTGGAAAAATTTAAACTACGATATATGTCTGTGGGGACTCTTAAAAGACCAGGTGTACCTCCACTATCCAGAAACAATTGAATAACTGGAACAGTACATCTGTTCTGCATGTGAAGCCATCCCGCCTGAGACGTTTACACGGATCTCTGATAATTTTGTTATGAGAATACGCCATATTATTGTTGCGAATGGTGGATATCTGAAAAATATCGTAGTTTAGATTTTTCCAGACTGCAGCGTCATCTGTTGTGGAACATTGTAACTAGTTTTGAAAGTTTGTCTGCCTAAAAATGTAATATTGTCACAAGCATATTGCAATAAACTGTGTATTTCTATTACTGTCCGTTTAGTTTTTATTGATTTTTCAAATATGCCGTTCATTTTTTAAACACCCTGAATATTTATATAATAATATCTATATGTAATATATCAAAATTATTACACATAAAGTACCTATCTTAAAATAATAGATCTATATCTATCTATCTATAATCTATCTATATTAAATTACCTATTTTAAAATACCTTCTCTTTTTCTCCTTCTCATTCTTTCATACCTATTTTTCCATCTGCGTAATACCTTTTTTAAAGTAATTCACGCAGATTTAAAATTCTTTTTACCAGTGTCCCAAAGCTAACTCTGAAATAAAGGTTAATTTTCTGTCCTAATGTTTCACTTTTCCAATGATCGAAGTTCTTTTCTGACTGTTAATAACGCTGACTAAGCTGCTGGTCTCTTGGAAAAGAATTCCTTTCATTTCTCGCTGCGGAGCGAACTTTGCACTAGAAATGTGTTGTGATCATTTAATGCTCTTCTCTATTCCCAGAAACATGGCTTTTCTTAGTCTAAAATAAAGTAAAAGTTCTACCACGGATATCGCTGCTTCCTTGTAATGAATTTCAGTTTTGTTAGTTGACAAAATTAAAGTTTTGACCCCATACACAGTTCGGTTACATTTAGAGCATCTGACAACCTGGAATTCATTTTCGGTAACAGTCACGTGTGTTTTAAACTGAATGATTCTGAAAAATGTAAATTAAGCTGAGTTCAAAATTTCAGTGTAAATTTACCTATATTTCCTAACGTACAAAATTTATGATGTTTTTCTTAATGTATTATTTTTAATTATATTTTTCAAAATTGAAGTTCTGTGTAATTCTTGCGATGTTTGACTAGACGGCAGAAAAAAAGTTACAAATACAGATAATCACTAAAATTGTCATATGCCAAAGATGTTCCAAAATAATATACTTTTAAAACACAATTTCAATTAGAGGTTCGTCTGTGATGCATGAGTGTTAAAAACTCCTCAAAGAGCAATGGTTGCAGTATGTATTGTAATACTAAAGCCCAGTAGCGTTAGTGTAGCACTTCTCTCTCCCACGACACAGGTCCGAGGTTCAATCCCCGGACTGGGCAAGGTCGACTCATCCTTTCATCTCTTCAGTGGGTAGACAAACTGGGGATCAAGCATGCTTGAGAACTAATTGCTGATAGTTCCGCGTAAGGTTGACCACCTAACCGGAACATATGCTTCTCACCCCAGGTTCCTTGGTGTCGGAAATGAAGATTGGCACCGTAGGCCCTGGCCCCCTAGGAACTTTTGCGAGGAGGAGTTTTAATTTGCAGCATGGGCTCAACTGATGAACTACACCCAGGACAGCTTTAGGTTAATGATTTAGGATAAAAACAGCTTTATGTTGATAATCTTGGTATATTTTCTTCATCTATACAAACATTTGTACACCCACTGCTAAAAAAATACCTAAGTTAAAAAATCGAAAGATTGGATCTCACGTTCAAATAAATTAATTTTAACTGAACCGAAAAAAAAAATGTGTTGTGTAACAGAAGTACAATGAAATCATGTGGTTTCCATATCAAATTTTATCTTTTTGTACAAAAAATTTTATTTTATGATTTAACATTCAAAAGTCATCAAAAGTTTTTTGGAATGTAGCTGTATTCCTAGGTGTTACAGTACCAGGTTTTATTTCTAAATTTTTTTTCGTACTTTGTCTATATTTTAGTAGTAAAAAATCCCTTAACAGTGTTTATACTTGTTTCACCATGAATCACAATTTTTCTCATAAATAAAAGTCATTGTATGTATGTATATGTGGGTATGTTTTACATCTCCTCCTAAACTATTGATTCGAAAATAAATTAATATAAATATACTTTATATCCCTGCAAAAAAAAAAAAACTGTCAACTTTAAAACGTTTAAAATTCATCCCTTCCCCCCCCCTTTTCGAGCGTTTTATGTCATTATTTCAAGTACTATGTCCCCGGTTAAGAGCAGGCGATTAAATTTATCAATTTATTACAGTATTCATAGGTTGAAATAACATTTTTCATGCATTATCACGTTATTTCTTTAACCATCTCATTTATTCATTTTTAATTTAAAACCATTTAAACATCGTCTGCCCAAATTTCATCCATTTTATCACTGAATTTAGACATTGGGATTAATTTTCTTTTATATTTAACTTAAATAATAGATTAGGTACATATGCGCTGATTTTGAATTTAATCACCGATTATTTTTGTGTCAATGAAAATTTTATCACCGGTATTCACAGCTTAAACAATTATTTTTTTAAATTCGAAATTCCTACTAATCTATTCCACGGGCTAATAAATATCTAGCGTTTAATTTAAATATCTTTATAAATTAAGAGGTTTGTTCGTTTGTGTGCCACATGGTTTACCATCAATTCGTCAAATGTTGAACAGCAATCATATTTACTGTCAAATAAACACTGTCAGTATTAAATCCTCTTAACTTATCTTTGGTAACCAACGGATAGCAACAATCAGTTAAGTTATATTTAAGTCCGGTCTCACCAAATTCGTTTAACTGCTATCCGCGATTAATTTCTTTAAACGTGGAATTACGTCCCACCATTGGTTGGCTACATGGGTTTAATGAATTATAAGGATTTTATACTGCTATATTATAGGCATATCAGAAACGACGATGTTTATTGGCCCATGAAACTGCTCTGTGGAGAATCTACATTTTAATATACAAAAAAAAAATTTTCTGATGAATAATAATATACAAAATTCCCCGTAGCGAAGCACGAGCACATATCTGCTAGAATTTAATAAAATTTTGAAGCATGAATTTTTTCGTAATTGTATGCATTTACATTGTTATCTGCAGTTCTACATTATCTTTTGATTTTTTAGTCTTATTTCATTACTAGCATATAGCCCATCATATGACGGGATCAGTAAAATTTTTAATATTCCAGAACTGTTAAGTACCCAATGAGGCAGGCAATAAAATGGTTTGTTTTTTGGCTGAGAATTATCTGGTTCACTCTCAATAATTTATTTATCGTCATACTCCTCTAGAGTCTCCCGATCCTGTAATGCAGTTTAGAATCACATGGAATTCATTGAGTCAAACCGTGTGGTTATGTATAACAAACAAACAAACTTCTTAATTTCCAAATATATATAAATTAAAAGTTAGATATTTAGTAGTCCGTGAAATAGACTCCTCGACTTATATGAAAAGAATTTATTGTTAATACCGATGATAAAATTTTCATTACAACAAAAAATAATCGATGATTGAATTTAAAATTATCACTTATATACTTAATCTATTATTTAAGTCAAATATAAAAGAAAATTATTTGCTTAATATGTAAGTTCAGCGATAAAACGTATGAAAATAATGCACGCGATATTTAAATAATTTAAAACAAGAAATGATTATATGAGATGGTTAAAGGAATGACGTCATAATGCTAGAAAAAAAAAATGTTATTTTTACCTATTTATTACGTGAATAAATTGATAAATTTAATCGCCTGCCCTTAGCCGAGGAATCCATTCCAGGTACAACCGCTTCAAAAATTTGCCGACAGACACCTTAGGCTATTATTATATAGGGGATCAGCGATAAAACGTATGAAAATAATGCACGCGATATTTAAATAATTTAAAACAAGAAATGATTATATGAGATGGTTAAAGGAATGACGTCATAATGCTAGAAAAAAAATGTTATTTTTACCTATTTATTACGTGAATAAATTGATAAATTTAATCGCCTGCCCTTAGCCGAGGAATCCATTCCAGGTACAACCGCTTCAAAAATTTGCCGACAGACACCTTAGGCTATTATTATATAGGGGATTTATTTATATGAAATTATGCCATACTATGTCATAGCAGATATTGCACCCGATAAAATTTTATTAACCAGTAAGCTGATAAAAATAAATTAAAATATGTCATCTATAATAGAGCTTGAAAAACAACAGGCGGTGTTTATTATACCAGACCTTGAACCATATTATTATGAGGAAAATTGCTAAACAGTAAACTATTTCTGTAATAACTATATTGCGTGGTAAACTTATGAGATTAATACATTAATAAAATGCTGGGAGGAGACAAATTTTGGAGCAAAATTCATTCCTAATATTATGAGTTAATATAGTTAAAAGGAAGAGAAATTTATGAAGTTATAAAGGGTAGTAATGTATTTAAAAAGTTATTTTAAAGAGTGGATAGTGTCTAATTTCCTATAATAAATGCAATCCTTTGAATATTCATCCAATTAATCTTCATATTTATATTAAGATATATATCCCAGAGCAGTAACAAAGTAAGAATGGTGCTTCATATTCTTTCTCTTCTGGATATGAATGCTTATTTTTGTAACGATGACAGCGAACACCATATTTTCTTTAAGTAAATGAAACACTTTTTCTTATTAACCCGTTCACGACCAACGTCTCGTGGGCGCGACCCAGTAATTCCACTCTTATCAGTCCAGCGTCGCCTCTATGCGATGATCTCCTGTTGGTATTGAGAGACCAACGTCGCATATGCTTAATAAGAGATCAGAAAGTTTAATTTGAATTTTTAAATTCTAGATTTAATTACTAGATGGTGTTAAACGGCAACAGTTTTCACAATGGTCAACTCGTATAGCATTTACATGCTGGCTTTCAATGGGTTAAGAATGCAAACCTAGGTTCGATTAATTTGCCAGAGGAGTAATTCGACATGCATTGCTGAATTCTGTATCCAGTTAATTTTTAACCCTGCTATTTCACTCTTGATTCGCTCCAGTCCTGCTTGACAAAGCTCAGATGATTATGGTCTCTTCCAAACACCAGGAGGATATTTTAAGAATGAACCTCACTTAACGAGTTCGATGGCTGTCAGAACCATTTTCCTTATTTTTGATTCACGTTCATAGCTTTAATTCTTGTAGAAGCAGAAAATTTACCTTAATAACTGGTCTGACTAGCTCTAAGATTGTTAAGAATAACCATATCACTCCAAATAAACCAAATTCTATTTTTACATGTTCTGTGTGGTTTATGTTACAGGCTGGCAAAAAGCTCTTCAAGCCTGTGGTTCACCTCAAGCTGATAAATAGCCCACTTACAATTCTCAAGCCGGGACAATGGTGTAGTTCCTTTTCCTAAAATACAAGGGTTGGAACTTTAATAGTGGCAACTATTTATTTACATGAAATACCAAAGTGATTCATGTCACCGTGTCTTACAATCCTTCTATATAGTCATTAGCATCGTGTATAATCCGTTTCCAACGATGTGGAAGTCTCAGAACACCTGTAACAGCACCTGTTCTGTTGATAGTTCGAATGGACCGGTCTATTGCCTCAAAACTCTCTGAAAGAGTTCTGAAGCGAATGACACGAAATGGTTTCTTCATCATACGAATTAAGTCACAAGGACTTAGATCTGGGAAGTATGTTGGATGGTAAAGCACTTCCCATCCCTATCAATCGAACAAATCAGTCACATCTTGCGCTGTATGTGGCCTCGCACTTTTATGCAGATTGATAGGGCGGTTCTGAAGAAAGTGCAGACGTTCCTTCAGAATGTGTAGCACAGTTGTATGCTCAAATTCTGCCTTTCGGGCAAGCGCACGAATCAATTAGCATTGATCACTGTCCATTAGTGCGGCAACAGTAAGCATTTCTTCATCGCTGAGACTAGGACGACCTGGCCGATGCATGTCTTCCACATTTTGGCGTTCTTCATTGAAGGCTTTTACACATATTGCTACTGTAAGCAATGCAGATTCCCTGCAAGCCTCTTGAAGACCTAGATGACATTGTCGTGATGTAAGACATCTGGCACATTGAATTTTTATCCATTTTCGTTGTTCTTGTTTTGGTTTGGTTTGGTTTGGAGAGCCACGGTCTACTGTTTTGCACACGAGGGCTAATGAGACCAGGACCTACAGCTTAAAGCCGATTTCGAATGGCTACAAACATCCATGCCAGCAGCGGGATTCGAACCCGCGAACTCCAGTTCCGAAGAGCAGCGCTCTACCATTCGGTTATCGTTTGGCTTGTTTTTGTTTTGAAAACACCCCAACAACACTTACTTTAGACCGCAAGCTAATACAACGATCAGTTCTTCGAGTCACTCCGCATTTGTATGACATAGGAAGGACGAGTCTTTTTGCTGAGAGGTAAGGTAGGTATGTAGCTCACGTGTGGTATACGCGACATTCTTTGGTTTTATGGCGTAGCGTTTTTACAGCAGTGTTGCCACCATTAAAGTTTCAACCCTCGTATTTTTACATGTTCTGTGTTGTAGCGTTTATCTTACAGGTTGGCAAAAAGCTTCTCAAATCTGTACTGCATCTGAAGCTAATAAATAGCCCACTGACAGTTCTCACTAAGGGACAATGGTGTAGTTCCTTTCCTAAAATATAACAAGTTAAAGCATTTTGTCTGTCAACAAGGTATAATAACTTTCTGTGCAAAAAATCGGCATGAAAACTACTTGACTGTTGAAGATTTATTGTAGCGATCTTGATACTAACTTTGAACAAGACAAATGTCTATCATTGAATGAAGAATGTAAACCTATACTTCTTACTTTCAAATGCTTATATGAAATGTAATAGAGATCGGAACATGAAAGCACCATAAATCAGAGTTATGAATGGATATTCCCTATCTTATACAGGCAAACATGTATAGTTCTATTTCCCTCAACTGAAAAACATATTATTCTCATAGTATCTTTGTGTCTGGTCTGTTTTGATAGATAAAACTGTAGAGATTCTTTTTTTTACCCTATATCTTCTACAACATTTCAAACCATTCTATATTTCGTTCTGCTCCATAAATACTAGCAATTCACTCTTAAAATTTAGTGATCTTCCAGACTTTCAAAGGTTTTCTTATATCGGGAAGATATAAAATTTTATTCTGGGCTTTCTAGTAATGTCTTTGCTACAACTTTGTTTTTACTGCATTTTTGTAATTCAAAAACTTAATGTCCCTTAAAAGCCTTAAGTGCATTTTTTTTTACTTTACAGGCATTGAATGGATTCTCTAGTTGAATCATAAATCTTGCATGAGAAAAGTTGGAAATGAAAAGCTCTTTTAACGTATTTTTGATTCTGTGACATTTTGGGATATGTATTTACTGAGGAAAAGAGTTTAATGCCAGTTGTTCAAGGAAAATAGCATGGGAAAGATATACGTTCATACTATAAAACAGAAAATGTTATATTTAATTTTATCTGATACTGAATCATTTATTTAAAGTATCCTACTAGGTTTAAATAACGGTTCTTATCGAAAAAATAGAAATGTCTTTTATTGATTTATTTGAAACACCGTAATGTTAGGTTTCCAAAAAAGTTTTCCTTTTTGTCTTCATGATATGTGGAATAGAAGTTAGGCAAATTTTTGTTTTTGTCGACAACCTAGACGTTTCATTTATTAACAGAATTTTATAGTTAAAATTGACTTTATTTTCTAAAGAATTCTAAAGATTTCTAAACTTTAGCTTATATTTTAAACATTACTCTTATTCTTATAGTAACAGCTCATGCCAACTTATAAAGCAAGATAGTTTTAAGTGGCTGCAAATAAACACTTTCTAAAACTTTTTTGTTACAAAAAATTCAAATTCATTTTCCAAAAAACTGTCTTATGACTATTTATTACTCAGGAATAACGTTATAACAAAAATATTTTATTATAACAAAATGAAACTTATAGCATGCAATTTGCATAATATAGTGTAAAATATAATAAATTAAAAATTTGAATGTAAAAGCCATTTTCTGAAAATTATACCAGTTTATATATTTCTTTTCCAATGCAGCAGGCAATACAGACATTATCCTAACGCTCTAACAAGGCTAAATATTCCGGTTTATATATTTCTTTTCCATTGCAGAAAGCAATACAGACATTATCCTAACGCTCTAACAAGGCTAAATATTCCGGTTTATATATTTCTTTTCCATTGCAGAAAGCAATACAGACATTATTCTAACGCTCTAACATGGCTATACCAGTTAATATATTTCTTTTAAAATGCAGAAGGCAGTACAGACATTATCCTAACTTTCTAACAAGATAAATTATACCGGTTTATATATTTCTTTTCCAATGCACAAGGCAAAACAGACATTATCCTAACGCCCTAACAAGACTAATTACACTGGTTTATATATTTCTTTTCCATTGCAGAAGGCAATACAAACATTATCCTAACGTTCTAACAAGGCTATACCGGTTTACATTTTTAATTATACCGGTTAATATATTGTTATATTGTTAATTATACCGGCGATTTATACCGGTTTGTATTTCTTTTCCAATGCAGCAGGCAATACAGACATTATCCTAACGCTTTAA
>CM063500.1:38342486-38387486 GCA_032207245.1 Pardosa pseudoannulata
GTCTTACTTTCTCCTCGTCTCGACTATCGAACCCCTTCTAACTTTTAGATTTTCTTATTTTATTAATTTCATCCTTGTCCCCTCTTCCTTCTTATCGTCCAATCGGAATAGTTGTAAGAATCTAATTGGTCTGCTTAAACCCCGCCTTGAGACCGCCAACGTGGAAAACCTTACCCCTTCTAATTGGGCACTGTCCTTTAGGGACTCATAAATAACTCCACAAAGGTACATTCTTATTTAATGTCAAGTACGGAGACGGGATTCTAATTTGGGACTGGGATATGAACCCCGTCCGAGACCACCATACAAGACAACAATATCCGTAGAATATAATTTTATGGTTCTCTGTCTCTTTACAAAGATGTGATGAGGTCACATTTAGATCCCGAACATTTTACTTCTTGTATGAATGAATCAATTATATTACTGATCTAAATTGCCTCATCACATGCTTCAGCTATTCAACTTAGCAACTGTTAATTCTCCAAACAGCACCATATATCTACAAGTGTCGGTGAAGGAAATGTTTAATCTCTGGACATACCCAAAAATCCTAACATAATAAATCTACAAAAGAATAGTAATCCACAGTACCTTATGTATGCACATAGATATGATGTTAAATATCAAGTCAGAATCTTGAGCTCCTTTTCTTATATAGTAGTATATATTAATTTAATTTGTCTTTTCTTGAGAAAGGCAAGTAGAACGATGACCGAATGGTAGAGTGCTGCTCTTCGGTACCTAAGTTCGTAGGTTCGAATCCCGCTCTTGGCATGGATGTCCGTAGACGTTCGGATAGACTTTAAGCAATAAATCCCGATCTCATTAGTCTTGTGTAGAAAAACTGTAGACCCCAATGTTCTAAACTAAGCCAAACTAATCCTTAGAAATTCAAATCAGATTAATATATACTAACTCGGTTTCCACAAAACGCCTAGTGTTACTACCTTTTACCACTAACTCGGTCCCCATAGAATGTCCTTCCTGATTTTAATTTGATCTTTGGTTCGGAGTTTAGGATTTCGAAATACACTGTTGACATGGATGTTCGCAGCCGTCCGGAATCGTGTATAAGCAGTAGGTTCCAGTCTCATTAACTCTAGTATAACAAAAAAGTAGACAGTAACGCTACAATCAATCTGATTTGAATTATTTCTAAGTTTCATATTATACGATTTTCATTTAACGCAGTAAGAATTAATAGCGTTACAGGAAGCTAGAATTTATAGCCATGTATAGTCCTATACGGAATATGATTTATTTGAAATTAAAGTAGCTCGCAAAAATATTCTCAAAAGATCACATGGCGTCACTAATTTTGTATATCTGGAAGACTGTGTGCTGTTAAAATATAGAGATATTTAACGAATATTTTGAAAACTAGTTTTCTTCTTGACCGAATAATCTAGGAGGTATTTAGACATAAAGAAAAACTCGTTTTTATAACAATAGAAAAAGAGCTTTAAAATGGCAAAAACTTTTTTGGAGAATTCCTCTCAGTATTACTCTTATAGCAGTTCGGAACAAAAGTATTTTAACAGCAGAAAATGTAGTTCCCAAGAGACATCTAAAACTATTTCCAGTTCTTGAAGTTATCATTCATACACAGTTCACCTTAAATTGCAATCATTATTTTTTAAAGTTTTACACTGGGTACATTTCTTTCTTTCTCTCTTTCTTTTTCCAATCTTCAAATTAGAGATATAGCTTTTCGTAAGCTTAAAATGGCAACCACATTTTTTTCTGAGTTAGAAATAGGAGGTATTGATTTTTCTAAACTTTAACCCCTTTTCTGTTTTGCCCGTACGCCGTACGGACACAGCTTTCGGGCCTTTATTGATTTGCCCGTACGGCGTACGGACAATTTGATTTCTATTTCGCTTGCACTGTTTCGGCCGTATTTTTTCCAATTTTAGTAAAAAAAATTTCGTATAGATGTCCAGTAAATGACAGTTTGCAGTTTATTGTATTTTCTACTCTGATTGGTTCAAAAGCGCGGGGTTTTTTTGCATGTTTTGTATCAAAAGACGAATTTTTATCTTTCAGTGTATAGCTTTCTGGTTATATTTTACTAATCGCCTGATAAATTTATTGATGTAAGAGTTTAATAATATATTTTTGCTTTTAAATAATGGATAATTCAGAGCGTATGGATCTAATTTTTTATGATTCGAACTCTGACTCCGAATCAGAAACTGATTTATCTGTAAATGATAATAGCGAAAGTTTACTAGATGATCTAAATAGTAGTGACTCTGATAGCAGTACAGATGGAATCAGTCAAACAAGACAATTTTTTGAAATTAATTGTGATAATCATTCGGATCCGCCTCCTAGATTTGCTTTCACTGGAATTTCAAAAATTAACTTGGATATCGATGAGACTTAAGGTAAACTTCAGTTCTATGATGCTTTCATAGAAAGAAAAGAAGTTTTAATAAATGCTTAAAGATATTAGAAATGTTAATTTTAATGACATATCTTTACTTAAAAATGTAAAATGAACAAAAAGTACAATAAAAAATGTGACATTTTTTTGACCGAATTCTGGAAAAAAATTAAACTGTCAAAGGGTTAATACTTTCTTTTTTACAAAGCATACTCACTTCCAAAAGTTAAGCACGAAGATGAAAATGCAAATTTCCAGAAGTCAATCATAATTGAAGAGGATGCAATTCGCTGCAAAGGTAGGCGGAAGTATGCAAATATATTAGTTAACAGCCAATCGTGCTTTCATGTCAAGAAATATGCAAAAAGGTCAGTCTTATAAGATGTAAGCTTTATGAAGGGTTACAGAAGTTGATAGTAAATGCTGATAGAAGGTGTTTAAAACTTTCGTACAATTTGTTTTCAAGACATAAGTGTTGCTATGACTTCCAGAAGACGAATGGAATATTCTGAGAGCTAGCGTGCTGTGGGGCGCATTGAAGCACAGATGTTGTCCTTTTCTTCGGCATTATCATTCTGTGATTTCACATTTATGGAATCAATTCCAAACCACACAGACAGTTGTCCGATGGCCCGTACCCGGTCTCCCAAGGGTTACAACCCCGTGGAAGATCGATATATTGCTATTTCAGCCAAGTGGTATCTCAGAGCAACCTCTACACGTGGAACATCTATATTTATAGCGTCCATTGGTAAGGCGATATCTGTAGTTACTGTAAGCCGAAGATTACATGCGAGTGAACTGTACGCCCGGGTACCTCGAGTTTGTGTTTTTCTATCCGCCCAATCAAGAGGGGCACGATTAAAGTGGTACCGAGAACATGTCAATTGGACTGTGTCTGAGCAATTGCTGGGGCAATGTCATGTTTACTGGTAAGTCAAGATTTTTCTCTAGAGCCAGATGACAAGCCCTCTAAATTTTTTTCAGGACACTATATTTGTAATATTTTTATTTTAGCATTCCCGGTTTCATCTTACTTTTTATAATACGAATACCGCAATACCACTTGTTTTATCTTCTTGTAATAAAAGATAAGAATCTAATATTAGATTTTTTTTCATGGACCCAAATTGGCAATCAAACTTAATTTGCTCATTTGCTTAATCTTTTACATAAAATATAAATTTAATGTTAACTAGTTTTTACATTAGTAAAAGAATAATTCCTTTTAATATTTCCATGGAATATAGAGAAGTAAAAATTTGCGAAAAGAGTTTCAGATATGATGCTCTTAGAATAAGCGTAAATTTGAGAAAAAAGTTAAAATGTTACTTATGTTAAAATTCCTTCTAAAGTTTTTTAAGGATACTATATTTTTGATATATTTATTTTAGCATTTTGGATTTATCTTACATTTTATTATACAAATTCTGTAAAACCAATTGCTTTATTTTCTTGTGATAAAAAATAACAATCTAATATTAGATTTTTTTCAGGGACCCAAATTTATAACCAAACTTAATTTGCTCATTTGTTTAATCTTTTACATAAAATATAAATTTAATGCTAGCTAGATTTTACATTAGTAAAAGAATAATTCCTTTTAATATTTCCATAGACTATAAAGAAATCAGTAAAACTTTTTGCTAAGTTTCAGATATAATTGCTCTAACATGCTTTAAATGAACTTAAATTTGTGAAAAATATTAAAATGTTACTTTTGTTAAAAAGACATCTAAAGTTTTTTAAGGACACTATATTTAATATTTTTATTTTAGCATTCCTGGTTTCATCTTACTTTTTATAATACGAATACCGCAATACCACTTGTTTTATCTTCTTGTAATAAAAGATAAGAATCAAATATTAGATTTTTTTTCATGGACCCAAATTCGCAATCAAACTTAATTTGCTCATTTGCTTAATCTTTTACATAAAATATAAATTTAATGTTAACTAGTTTTTATATTAGTAAAAGAAAAATTCCTCTTAATATTTCCATGGACTATAAAGAAGTAAAAATTTGAGCAAAGATTTTCAGATATGATGTTCTTATAATATTTAAAATAAACATAAATTTGAGAAAAATGTTACTTATGTTAAAAAGCCCTCTAAAGTTTTTTTAAGGAGACTCTATTTGTAATATTTTTATTTTAGCATTCCCGGTTTCATCTTACTTTTTATAATACGAATACCGCAATACCACTCGTTTTATAGCCGAAAGATGGCCGATTAGGGTGCTGGCCTTCGGTACCGGAGTTCGTGGGTTCGAATCCCACTGTGGCATGGTTGTTCGTAGCCGTTCGGAATCGGCTTTAAACTGTAGGTCCCGGTCTCATTAGCCCTCGTGTTGCAAAAAGTAGACCGTAGCACTCCAAACAAAACAAAACCAAAACCAAAACCGATTGTTTTATTTTCTTGTAATAAAAGATAAGAATCAAATATTAGAATTTTTTCATGGACCCAAATTGGCAATCAGACTTAATTTACTCATTTGCTTAATCTTATACCTAAAATATAAATTTAATGCTAACTAGATTTCACATTAGTTAAATAATGATTCTTTTTAATATTTCCATGGACAAAAATGAAGTCAGTAAAAATTTGTGTTAAGTGCTTCAGATATGATGCTCTTAACATACTTAAAATAAACTTAAATTTGAGAAAATGTTAAAATGTTATTTATGTTAAAATGTCCTCTAAACTTTTTAAGGAGATTATATTTGTAATATTTTTATTTTAGCATTCTCGGTTTAATCTCACTTTTTATAATACGAATACCGCAAACCACTTGTTTTATCTTCATGTAATAAAAGATAAGAATCTAATATTAGAATTTTTTCATGGACCCAAATTGGCAATCAAACTTAATTTTTCTCATTTGCTTAGTCTTTTACATAAAATATAAATTTAATACTAACTAGTTTTCACGCTAGTAAAATAATAATTCCTTTTAATGTTACCATGGACTATAAAGAAGTAAATATTTGAGTAAAGAGTTTCAGATATGATGCTCTTAACATACTTAAAATTAACGTAAATTTTAGAAAAATGTTACTTAAGTTTAAAAGACCTCTAAAATTTTTAAAGACACAATATTTGTAATATTTTTATTTTAGCAATACCGGTGTCATCTTACTTTTTAAAATACTAATACCGCAATACCACTTGTTTTATCTTCTTGTAATAAAAGATAAGAATCAAATATTAGATTTTTTCATGGACCCAAATTTGCAATCAAACTTAATTTGCTCATTTGCTTAATCTTTTACATAAAATATAAATTTAATGATAATTAGATTTTACACTAATTAAAGCATAATTCCTTTTGCTATTTCCATGGACTAAAAATAAGTCAGTAAAATTTTGCCCGAAGAGTTTCAGATATGATGCTCTTAACATACTTAAAATAAACATAAATTTGAGAAAAATGTTAAAATGTTACTTATGTTAATAAGCCCTCTAAATTTTTTTAAGGACATTATATTTATAATATTTTTATTTTAGCATTCCCGGGTCATCTTACTTTTTATAATACTAATACCGCAATACCACTTGTTTTATCTTCTTGTAATAAAAGATAAGAATCAAATGTTAGATATTTTTCATAGACTCAAATTGGCAATCAAATTTAATGTGCTCCTTTGTTTAATCTTTTACATAAAATAAAAATTTAATTCTAACTAGCTTTTACATTAGTAAAAGAATAATTCCTTTTAATATTTCCATGGACTATAAAGAAACAAAAATTTGAGCAAAAAGTTTCAGATATGATGCTCTTAACATGCTTATAAAAAACGTAAATTTCAGAAAATGTTAAAAAGTTATTTATGTTAAAATGCCTCTAAAGTGTTTTAAGAAGGCTATATTTTTAATATATATCTTTTAGCATTTTGGGTTTATCTTACATTTTATTATACGAATTCTTCAAAACCACTTACTTTATTTTCTTGTAATAAAAGATAACAATCTAATATTAGATTTTTATCATGGATTCAAATTGGTAACCAAACTTAATTTGCTCATTTGCTTAATCTTTTACATAAAATATAAATTTAATGCTAACTAGATTTTATATTAATAATAGAATAATTCTTTTTAATATTTCCATAGACTATAAAGAAATCAGTAAAATTTTTTGCAGAGTTTCAGATATGATTGCTCTAGTATACTTCAAATAAACGTAAATTTGTGAAAAATATTAAAATGTTACTTTTATTAAAAAGCCCTCTAAACTTTTTTAAGGCCATTATATTTGTAATTTTTTTATTTAGGTATTCCGGGTACATTTTATTTTTTATAATACGAATACCGCAGTATAGACTTGCTTTATTTTCTTGTAATACAAGATAAGAATCAAATATTTTTTGACAGACTTAAGTTGTCAAGGAAACTAAATTCGCTCTATCTTTAAGTAAATTAAATAAAACACATACGATGTTACTTGAAAACCAGGATACTTTTCAAATATTTACAAACTTTTCGGAAATGTTTTTACCATATTTCCAAACATTAAATATTCTTCTAAATACCAACATTTGATTAAAAAAATTGCTAGAAAAGAAAGCTCAAAATCAAAAGTACTTTTACTTTCATTTGATCTAGAAATACTTTTTTTCATCTCCTTAAACTTATAAAATAATTTTTTATAAATGTTTTCGAAAGTAAAGATTTTCTCTTTCTTAAAAAGGGAGTGAAAAAAATGCTAATTATTCCTAGCTGATAACAAAATTTTCTTAAAAATCAAAATATAACTCTAATAAAATTGATTCCCTAACAAAAAACTGTTATTAGAAATGTTAATTCATCTGACAGTTATTTATGCAAAATATTTTTCGTTTAATTGTTATTTGGCCAAAATAGTTCTATAAACTGGGTATTATTTTACTTCTTACATGCTGTTGATATTATTTTGAACTATTACATAGTTAGTATACGTTAATATAGTGTAAAAAATAATGTTTTAGCTATTTCCACTGAGAAACCCCCTAATGCTGTTGTTGTAAAGTACTTACAACACTCAGTGTTCGTTATTCCAAGGGGAAACACAGTGAAATACAATCCACGAAATTAAAAATAAATGCCTTTTATTTTAACTAAAATATTTATTATACACTCAAGAGCCAAAACATTGTGATCACCTGTCAATAACGAGTTGGCCCACGTTTGGCGCGCAACATAGTTTCAACCCGCCTTGGCATGGATGCCACAAGTCTTTGGTAGATGGCCGGAGACAGACTGTACCAGATGTTTAAGCAACGGTTACGGAAATCCGAGACATTGGGAATTGGTGGTCTTTGAACTCTGAGCTGCCGTTCCACGACATCCCGAATGTGTTCTGTCGAATTGAGATCCGGTGAGTTACGTGGCCAGGACATTAACTGGAATTCAACATCATGTTCCTGGAACCACATCAACACAATTTTAGCCTTGTGACAAGGGGCGTTGTCCTATTGGAATATTCCATTTCCAGCTGGAAAAAAGAGGCCATGTAAGGGTGCAGGTGATCCGGTGTATATATATATATGTATATATATATATATATATTACTGTTTATTTACATATATTTTTTTCTTGATTAATATATGGCATTCATTACTCGATATTCATCACAATACAATAATTCAACAATTTTCTTTTTTATTTAAATGGTATTCCTTAATCAAAATACTGAAGTAGTTAGTTGAGACCTAAGTAACAATCATGAATATGTCAAATCGGTTTACTTCCAGGCATTCAAAGGGAAGAAGTGTGTTCCAGCTAGGTTCTATGCAAGATTCACCTCGTTGAGGAATAAAATGTCGTCACTTCTTTCCGGCTCTGGGCTGAGGAAAATGGCAAAATATCCGTTTGCTGTCCAGCAACTCTTAACACTTGGTATGCGGGTATACTTCACCGCCAAATTATGAGTGCAGAGGGCGTTTTTTCGTGAATCGAGCGAAAGCTTAGTTATTCAGAAAAATCGCAGTAAATCTAAAACTACTTTGTTTTTATGAACGAAATTTTTTTTATTTTATACTTTAATTTATACTGTATGATTATTTAACAAAAATAAACAATATTTTTACGAAATAATAAAAATAATAAATATTTCTTCATCACTATCTTTGTCACAACGGCTCATTTTATCTTTTTTGTATTCAACAATACAAAACCGAGCTTTAAATTGACAAAACACGACTTGTACGTTCTGGAGCAAGGAATTCGTTTGAAGACGAAATAACGCTACAAAAGATCGAGTAACTCGACAATCATAACTTGTGGAAAGAAAAAAATGCAAAGCGTTGTGTAGCAACGCAAACCACACGTATATAATATCACACATACATATAATTATACGTATTTAGTAGATTTGTGGTGGTTAGCGGGTATCCATGACAAATCTACTAAATACGTATTTTTACTTGACCTGCGCTCCAGTGACAGACTGCAAAAAACGTAAAAATACGTTGCCTGCACGCGAAGTGTTAACTTTCGATCTCGACTCCTCTTTCTACTTCTTTTCAATAGCTGTACACCTTGGTTCAACTCCTATTTTTTCTCTTTTCCAATCATTTGTTAGTGAAATTTTCCCCCATCTGCATTCCCTTCGGATGTGCAGGTGGGCTCATTAAAATGCCCCCTTTGCTGAAAATCGACTTTATTGCCTAGCTACTTCCCCCATATCTCGCTGCATCCCTGCCTGAGCTTGACCGCTACAATTCTGTAACTCCATCAGCTATAAATGCTCTGAAGGAGTCCCCCAGGGGAAAACTCGAAGGCCACAGCAGCTTCTATATTCTTCTTAGAAATCTAGTCCACAGCTGTGTGGTGCACGTGCTGTCCATGGTGGGAAAGTACATCTGGTATTAAAAATGGTATAAAAAGAAACATCCATTCTTTTCTAAATATAAATTTTTAAACTGAGAGTACAATTGCAATATTTTTACACCAGTTCATAACCTAAACTGTCGAGAATAGAATTGACAACAACATGATAGTAAGTACTCAAATATTAAAAAAAAAAATTTTTAATGTTCTACCCCCATTTTGTTAAAGCATGTATTTTTAATTTTGATTTGGAAAGCCACGTTTCATTTTGAAGTTTGCTGAGGACACATCTAAGCTCAATACACATTGTAGAAAATTTTATGAAAATATTTCAAGGTTTATCAAATGAAAATTCATTGGAATCGTTGATAAAGAATTAATCATAACTAAAAACTATAAAAAAGTTACCGATCAATTGCCTAAACCCCGTTGTGTGGTGATGATTTGTACCAAATTTAATATCGGAATATGTAGCAACAAATTAAAGAGAAAAAAAAATACATTTTTGGCATGTTTTATTAAATATGTCTCACAGGCAAAATAGTATTAATTAAATAAAAGATTAATATGTTATAAAACTTTGATACTTTGTAAATATTTGGAATTTTTTTTTTACAGTTTTTTTCAGATGACGAATTTTAAATATTCCTTTAAATAAAAATATTGAGTTTTAAAAGATATTAGAGAGAACAAAAATCAAAAATACTTTTACTTTCACTAAGTAGAATTTTTTTTTTTCATTTCTTTAAATACCTTTAGCAAATTAGTCGAAAATATTGGCGATATTTACTAAAACACAAATTTAAGCCATCCAAACATTGTATTTATTGCTTATTCTGGTGACTTTAATTAATGCACAGTGCGCCATCGTAATAGAATTATATAGTCTTACTTGATTAAAGAAAACGACTTGAAAACCGGACATTTATATTTATGGGTAAGTAATCCCTTAACAGTTTACAAACGCAACAGATCCAAATTATTAAAAATCAGCCATAGTGAACCATTAATAGTTTGTTATATCTAAATTTTTTAAGCATTTCGCACTTTTGACATATAAGAAAAGAGTGACACAAGGAGAGTTGGATGAAAATAACATATAAATTATAATATAGATACAGATTGTTTGGACACGGTGAGATCAAGAGAAAATGTTAGGCGACAATACTTAAACCATTATCGCCAAGTTGGCGGGGGAACCCAGTTCTTTAGTCAAGCCAGTGTATTATATTTATCCAGAAAATTATGTCTTTTGATTTATTTGGCCGTAATTTGAACTAAAATTACTGTAATCCTTTAACATTACCCATATATGTGAAAATATTAAAAATACTAGTTATTTTCGTTAATTTTTTTAAATAATCAATTTCTGACATTTTGATGATAATAACAAACTAAATTAAAGAGAAAAAATTTACATTTTTGGCATGTTTTATTCAAATATGTCTCACAGGCAAGGGAATAGTTTTAATTAAATAAAAGACTTAATATGTTACTTCAAAACTTTGATACTTTTCAAATATTTACAGACTTTTCGGGTTTTTTTTTCAGATGACGAAATTTTAAATATTCCTTTAAATAACAATATTTGAGTTTTAAAAGATTACTTAGAGAGAAAGCTCAAAATCAAAAATACTTTTACTTTCACTTCAAGTAGAATTTTTTTTTTATTTCTTTAAACGTATAAGAAATTGAGTTTAGTCATGTTTCGGAAATTAGAACTCTTCTCTTTCTTAAAAAGTTAGTGAAAGAGAAATTAATAAATCTTAAGTAATTAAAAATCTTTCTTACAAATTAAAATATCTTAATAAAATTGATTCTAATAGCAATCTAATTGATTGAACAATAATCAGAAAATTATTAGAAATTTGACTTTATCTGACAGTTATTTTTACAACATATTTAACATTTAATTGTTATTTTCTCAAAAGAGTCTCACAAACTGGGTATAATTTTACTTCTTATAATCCCTTGATACTGCTTTAAGTTGCTTCATGAACAATATATATTAATATAGGTTTAACGTAATATTTCTTTCTAGATAGTACATTTCATGGGACTACTGAAGAATTGGGTTTCCTTGAGCAAATTTGGCGAAAATATTGGCGATGTTTACTAAAACACAAATGTAATCCATCCAGACATTATATTTCTTGCTTTTTCTGGTCACTTTAATTAATGCACAGTTCGCCAGCGTAATAGAATTATATACTTTTAATTAAAGAAAATGACTTGAAAACCAGACATTTATATTAATGGCCAATTAATCCCTTAACAGTTTACAAATCCAACAGCTCCAAACTATTAAAAATCAGCCATAGTGAACCATTAATGGTTTGTTATATCTAAATTTTTCAAGAAAAGAATGACACAAGGAGAGTTGGATGCAAATATCATATAAATTATAATATAGATACAAACTGGTTGTACAAGGTTAGATCAGGAGAAAATGTTAGACGACCATACTCAAGCCAATATCGCCAAGTTGGAGTGGGAACACAATTCTTCAGTCAACCCCATTTCTTATGTTTTATTGAAAAACGGTAGAAAAATCATAAGTTTGCAGTTCTAGGTTAAAATATGCAGTACTATTGGTAAAACTTGAACAAAAAATTAGCAAATGAATACACAAAAATTACGAATGTCCTAGAAGGACATTCGTATGTTCATATTTATGTTCATTCGTATATAATAATAGTTAATTTTACAACAATATTAGAAATATTAATTCTCCTCTAAATTAAACAAACTGAGAAAACAATTGCAATATCTTTTACAACAGTACAACAGAACTATTGAGAACAGAACTGACAGAAACATACATTCAAAAATGAAAAAAGAATTATTTACAGCATTTTGCTTAGATTTGTATTTTTAGTTTTGATTAGGAATACTACGTCTATACTGCAATCCCTGAACACTTTCTACTTGCTATTGCCAAGGTTGTCGACAATATATGTGTATAAATATACACTCAAGAGACAAAACATTATGACCACCTGTCAATAACGAGTTGGCCCACCTTTGGCGCGCAACACAGCTTCAACCCGCCTTGGCATGGATGCCACAAGTCCTTGGTAGATGGCCGGAGACAGATTGTACCAGATGTTTAAGCAACGGTTACGCAAATCCGAGATATTGCGAATTGGTGGTCTTTGAACTCTGAGCTGCAGTCTCATGACATCCCAAATGTGTTCTATCGGATTGAGATCCGGTGAGTTAGGAGGCCAGGACATTAACTGGAATTCAGCATCATGTTCCTGGAACCACTCCAACACAATTTTAGCCTTGTGACACGGGGCGTTGTCCTGTTGGAATATTTCATTTCCAGCTGGCAAAACAAAGGCCATATAAGGATACAACTGGTCCCCAGTGATGTTCAGATACCCTGTAGTATTCATGGTCTGCTCTACTACAACAACGGGTCCCAGAAACGCCCAAGAAAACGTCCCCCAAAGCATAATACCTCCACCGCCGACCTGTGTATGACCTAATGTACATTGAGGGAGCAACTGTTCGCCTGGAAGACGGCGTATCCTAACATGGCCATCGGCATGATGAATTACAAACCATGATTCATCTGACCAGTCAACTCTCTCCACTGATCCATGGACCACTCGCGATGTTCCTGGGCCTAGCATAGGTGTAGTTGGCAATGACGCTTGGTCAGCAAAGGCACACGAGTGGGACGTTTGCTGCGTAGCCCTATATCCAAAAGTGTCCTCTGAACAGTGTGCTCCGATATTATTCTACTTGGCCCTGCATTGTATTGGCAACACACCACACCCCCCCCCCCACACCCCCCCCCCCCCCCCCACCCCCCCCCCCCCCCCACCCCCCAACCCCAACCCCCCCCCCCCACACCCCCCCCCCCCCCCTCCACCCCCCACACCCCCACCCTACCCCACTTCCACCCCCCCCCCCCAGTCCCCCCCACCTGAGCCACTGTCAACCTGACCCCCCCCACTCCCCACCCCTTGACGGTTTGAATTCACCATGCGAGACAGTCTCCGACGACCTTTTTATTTGATAGCGTGTGGACGTCCAACACCATGTCGTCTACTGCTGGTTTCACCGTCATTCATCCACTTTGCATAAGTACTAACAACTGTAGATCGCGAACAACCCACGAGTCGTGCAGTTTCGGAAATACTTGTTACGAGCCTTCGAGCCATTACAATCTGCCCTCTATCAAAATAGCTTAGATCCGCAGCCTTCCCCATGATACACAGAAGTAAGTGAAAGAATGATTCTTCAGACTCTCCAGCAGCAGTTTTATACAACTTCCACCTGATCACATGCCTTCCACGTCATCAGGCGAGTTCATTACAAAATGTAGGGGTGGTCATAATGTTTTGGCTCTTGAGTGTATTTGTATTCACACAAATTATATATATATATATATATATATTATATATATATATATATATATATACTATATAATAAATATAGCTATATACCTATATTTATATATATATATATATATATATTACTGGGGGGGAATATATATATATATATATAAATATATAAACCATAATTTCGCACGTGTAGTCCGAGGACTATGTGTGTTTACAAATTATTTACAAGTTATTTCAACCGTATCTTACCATATCTGCTGGTTGATCACTGCTCAAATCATCAAAATCGGAAGAATGGGGAGGAAACACACCACACGAATTGCCGATGATCTAATGTAAACAAAAGCACAACTCACGAGATGTCAAGAAAAAATGGTATCGTATTGGTAATAAACCATAAAAGAAATACAATCCATAAAGCAGAACGAATCAGTAGTAGCAAGTAGCGCAATCTTAAATTGTGTCCTGGAGCACGGGAACATATCAATAGTCACTATTTACAACTCCGATTGACAACAACAATTGGATGGGTTCAAGATAGAAGGTTGAGGCATAATTGTGTAATAATAACTTCTGGTAATAAATTGATTTTGTTCATTACTCTTGCCTTTTTTAATGATTAAAATTAAAATTAAGGTTAAAATTTAAAAAAGCCCTCGAATACATATATGCTCATGTTCATTAAAAATTATAAATATATTGTTTTTCAATTAATAAAATTTCAGATTAAAAATTTAGTATAATAAATCTTAATTTCTTAATTGTAATCCTTAGAAGTGGACATAATTAATAATATTTTTAAATAATTTAACTAATTTTCCCAAATAGTAAAATAAAACTACAAATACTGCTTCATTTCTACAAATACTGCTCATGTTGCATCAAAATCGTAGAAACACATTTCTCGAAAAAATACAATAAACAGAAATGCATTTTGCATATCTTTTCTCGTACTCCTTTAAAATCCTCCTGTGCACAATTTTTGAAGATTTATGCTTGAGTATTTAAAATGCCTTCTTCTGAGTAGAAATGTAAAATAGTGACTAGATTTTGGTATGGTAGTAGCATAAAACACTGCAAGTAGTGCAGTAGTAGCTGGTGCAGTAGTAGCAAGAAAAACTGCTTTAAAATTCAAGATAAAGGTTAGAAGTGTAAAGATAAGATAAACAGAATTTTAAGAAACATTTTTCTCAGTTTAAACACTAGATAGTACCTTTTAAAGCACTCTAAATATAGTAAATAATCCCACATAACTCCTGCAATCGTTCATAAAGTTGATTTAAATGCTATTTAAAACAAGCTGCAGAAATACAGCGGATTCCGCTTAATGTGATCAGTTTGGGACACCGTGATTTTGATAACAATAAACGGTATGCAAAACTAGATAAATTTACCCCCCCCCCTTAATTCACACGTACTAAATTTCAAAATAAAATTAAAAAACACACCTTATATATATGTACTTATTCCCACTTGATTACCTCGTCGAATAAATATAATCTATGAGGAGTTTTATAGACGTAACAATAAGTTAAATTCGGTTCAGCTCTTTTCACCTCTTCCCTTGAGTCATCGTCAAAGACATACCAGAACAGAACCGGTTTGAACTAGAAAGAAACTTCGCACTTCTCCCAACCAATAGAAGGATGCGTTGGTTTGAGGGATTCTGACCCCCCGCCGTTCTGGAGTGGACCCCTGTTTTTTCTCAGAGAGGCAGTGGGATGTTTTTAGAGGACAAAGTTGTGACCAGAGGAGAGTAGAAGGTGAATGCTGCTGGCCTCCGCGGCTTACGGGATAGACCTTTTGAGAAAAATCATCGCCATATTATTTTTTTAAGGCAGGCTCCGTCTCGAGAGCAGTCTTCGATGTCTATAAATGATAAGTTGATTCCAGTTGTATTCCTTAGGCATTTATTATTTGTATAAAATCATTTAATCAAGACATATTTGTCCATGTGTTTATTAATGAGTATTAATTTCTTCTTTCTCAAACACTAGGCCAACGTAACATTATTTTTATAATAGGTAGACCAGACAATTTAAAAATATTAGCAAATTTAAATATTTAGGATCAGAAGTTAATACTCTCTATTCATTTGTATGTTAAAATTATCGCTTTATGTGATCCTTGGATCAGTTTTCGAACCTCATTTTAACTGGTAAAGGAGTATTCACAATAAATTCAGAAGGAACACATTCTTTTCTTTCCCTTCGCTGTTGTTTGAATTTCTGAGAATTCTCCTCTTCAACCTAAGGAAATGGGGAATGAACAAAGGAGTGGGATTTGCACGTTCATGGTATTTTTAAGAAATACGCACACCCTGCTGGTGGTCAATAGTTATAAGATAAGCAGAAGGCAACGCATTATTATCGGAACTGAGAAGAGTGTTTACATTTTACGTCTTGCTCGCTTACATGCAGCTTGTCGATATGGAAACCAGAAAGTGAAATGATTTAACATTCAAACAAAACATCAAAATTTTAAATCGTTATGACAGGTTGATTAGGATTACGAACAATTTATCATTCAGCTTTTTATAAAAAATTGTAGACAGTCAACAATTGATCAATTTTTTTAATTATGTATAAAATTCTTATGTTTTAAAAGGATAGTATAGTAAAATACTTAGGTGTTACACTTGATTAAAAACTAACCTGGCAACTCCATATAACTGATATTAAAGATAAAATGATATAAAAATTAGAAAATTTAAAAATGCTCTTTAACAGTAAACATTTAAGTATTCAATATAAAATTATTTTATATAAAACCGTAATCTTATATACAGCTCTCTAAGCAGTCCCAGTCTGGTCATTTGCCCCGAAGTCGAATTTAGATATAATTGAAAAAGTACAGAATAAATTTATAAGGTGTATAAGGGATGCACACCACCCCCTTTTCCATATACAGCCATATCTTTGAAAAGGTATGTGAGTTTAAATACCTCGGAAATATCATAAATGACCAAAACAATCTGAAAGCCAAAATTGCTACCAGAATAAAATCGGCTAATAAATGCTTCTTCTGGCATAAAAAACAACTAAGATCCAAACTTGTCAGCCGAAAAATGAAACTAAAAATATACAGGACACCAGATAGAAAGTATTATATACTGACATATGGCCCGTCATATGACGGAATCAGTAAAATTTTTAATTTTCTAGAATAGTAAAGTAACCTATAAGGCAGGTAAAAAAATGGTTTGTTTTTTGGCTGAGAATTATCTGGTACATGCTCAATAATTTGTTTATCTTCATATTCCTCTAAAGTCTCCCGATACTGTGAATGCAGTTTAGAATCACGTTGAATTCATTCAGAAAGATAGTTCAAAGTTTTCTTAGCTACATCTAAATTATCGTTAAATTCTTACCAATTTTTTTGCCACAGTAATTAATGGAAGGAATGAAACTATCATTTCCACTACACCTGGGAAGTAGATAGAATTTGTTGTTAATAACGGTGATAAAATTTCAATTGCAACAAAAAATAATCGATGATTAAATTTAAAATATCGCATATTTATCTACATTCTATGTAAAAAATGCCAAAATTTCATTATTTTATAATATTATAAATATAATCTTACCATCCGTGGGTTGCCGTTTTTTTTTTTAAATTTTATCTTGATATTGATAAAATTTATAATGTTCTTACACGCTAATTTGGCGATCGTCTTGGGTGCTATTTTTCCACTGACTCGCCTATCATGTTATACATCATTGAAAATTAGAGAGAATCGGTAAGAAGAAAAAAAATATTTCTTTTAAATTTTGCTCCTTTTCTTGATGTGTCATGTCGAGGAGTGTATTTTTCTGACAAAGTCAGCAAGGAATAGTCAAAAATAAAAACTCCTTTCAGCTATTCAGTAATTGACTATTTTTATTTTCCTGAAATTTGCATCCTCTGTTAAAAGGTTCTGCATTTAATAGTATTGTATCGGATAATTCCACCAAAGAACCGGTGAAATTATTTGAAATGTTCAAAAATATATTAAAATAATTCAAAACAATAATTATTCTATCATTTTTATCTAATCTATTATTTAAACCAAATATAAAAGAAAATTATTTACGTAATATCTAAGTTCAGTGATAAAACGTATGAGAATAATGCAGAGACTATTTAAATAATTTAAAATAAGAAATGATTAAATGAGATGCTGAAAAGAACTGAAATCATAATGCTAGAACAAAATGTTATTTTTACCTATTTATTATGTGACAAATTGATAAATTTAATCACCTGCTCTTGACAAGAGAAAATAGGGCTTGAAATAATGGCATTAAATGCTAGAAAAGGGGGGAAGGTGTGGATTTTGAACATTGATAATCGTAACTCATCAAGAATCCAATATTGATGCCTCTATCCATTCCAGGTCTAACCGCTTCATAAATTCGAGGACATACGGACAGATAACTTAGGCTAGGTAAAGTTCCCGATAAAGGAAAAAATTACCGGTTCATAAATGTTTTGCACAGTTAGGATAAGCACAGCTATGTGTCATGGGAAAATCGAAAAGAAGCTGGGAACTCGCAAATCTGTTTGAAATGTTCCGGCAAAATATATTAAAAATTGCATATAGCCCGTCATATGACGGAATCAGTAACTTTTTTTTAATTTTTAAGAATTGTAAAGTATGCTATTAGGCAGGTAAACAAATGGTTTGTTTTTGTCTGAGAATTATCTGGCATAATAATCTCAATAATTTGTTTATCTTTACTAACCGCATGTTAGTTGCCAACTTTAGTTTATCTTGTCATATTACGTAATAGAATGGACAGCATAGGTTTTAATATTGACAGTGATTATTTGGCGGTATATATGACTGATATCCAAAATTGAGCGAATCAATCGCAAACCGTGTGGTTATGTATAAAAAACAAACACACAAACGAACAAACGTCTTAATTTTCAAACAGATATTACATAAAGGCTAGATATTTATTAGTCCGTGAAATAGACGCCTAGACTTTTATGAAAAGAATTTGCTGTTAGTACCGGTGATAAAATTTTCATTGAAACAAAAATAATTTATTATTAAATTTAAAATTAGCACATATGCACCTAATCTATTATTCAAGCCAAATATAAAAGAAAATTATTTACTTAATATCTAAGTTCGGGGATAAAACATATGAAAATAATGCAGACGATATTTAAATAAGTTGAAATAAGAAATGATTAAACGAAATGGTTAAAGAAATAACGTCATAATGCTAGAAAAAAATGTTTTTTCATCTACTTATAATGTGATAAATTGATGAATTTAATCGCCTGCTCTTAACTGGGGAAAATAGGGTTTGAAATAATGACATTAAACGATCGAAAAAGGGGGAAGGGGTGGATTTTGAACGTTTTCGAACTCACTTTGAATTTTGCTAATCCTAACTCCTCAAGAATCCAATATGGATGCCCAATCCATTCGAGGTCGAACCGCTTCATAAATTCGAGGATGAACTGACAGTTAACTTAGGCTATTATTATATAGGAATTTTTCGGTTCCTCTGAATATCGAGATTTTGTCACGCCAAAAAAATTTATTTCGATTTTTTGACCCATTTTATACTCTTACTCCCCTTAAGGATGAATTAAGAACTTCTCGTCGCTGTAAACTCAAATCGTGTTAGTGAATTAAACGGATAAAGGAAAACACACGTAAAACCGAAATTTTATGCCCTCCGTTAATTTGAAGTCATGAAACATCTTTTAACAATGTGTTGCAATTACGTTTTTGCACGTTTCGTTAATTACATACAAATCACCCTCTCCGCAAACAGCTATCGTGGTGGCATTTTCTGAAAACGCATTGCCTCTCAGCGCTTTACACTCTGAAACACTCCGCCATTCTTCAAAGTGCAGCATTTCCCTGGAAATGAAATTCGTTAATTACGCTCTCTTTTCATGAATAATGTACTCGTAAGCATATTAATTTCAGTGATTACCTCTTCTGGTGATTTATGGGTCGTATTAGCTGTTACTCGCAGCCCATTAAAAGTGTAACGCTTTACTCCTTTTTCATAATTCAGACACCCCTCCTTTCCCCTTGTCGCTCACATAGTTTAATTCTTGCTTCAATGCGTGAATATTCGTTTCATTGTTAAAAAAAAGGATGAATTCTCTCGTAATGATTAACACATTGTTCACGTATTAGTTTTCTTAATATACTTGCGACATTAACTTTTTCAGATCACGCTTACTCACGTTTTTCACGATTGATAACATAAGTCGATTGAATTCGTTCTCATGTAACTACTAGTACTTTTAGATTGGTAATTGAGCGACAACCAGTAAGTTTCATGATATTGAGCTTTCTAACATTGATACAGAGCGGAAGTACTAGTACGTTTTCTAACGATTGATAATTGAGCGCGGGACATGTACCAGTAAGTTTTCTGATTATTGATACTTGAGCTCGGATTCTAACGATTGATACTTGAGAGCGGGACATGTACTAGTACGTTTTCTAACGATTGATAATTGAGCGAAGGACATGTACCAGTAAGTTTTCTGATTATTGATACTTGAGCTCGGGTTCTAACGATTGATACTTGAGAGCGGGACATGTACTAGTACGTTTTCTAACGATTGATAATTGAGCGAAGGACATGTACCAGTAAGTTTTCTGATTATTGATATTGATACTTTAACGCGATACTTGACACGTACTAGTACGTTTTCTGACGATTGATACTTGAGTCACGTACTAGTACATGTATATTATTAACGACTTGAGGGACACTAGTAAGTTTTCTCATTATTGATACTTGAGCTCGGGTTCTAACGATTGATACTTGAGAGCGGGACATGTACTAGTACGTTTTCTGACGATTGATACTTGAGGGTGGGTCAAGTACTAGTACGGGTTAGTGTAGTAATGAGTATTAACACATTGTATGCGGGACACGATTCTGACGATTGATACTTGAGCGCGGGCACGTACTAGTACGTTTTCTGACTATTGATACTTGAGCTCGGGTCACGTAATAGTACGGGTTAGTGTAACAACATGGTTTGTTTGTGGGTACAAAAATAACGGTATATACAGGAAAACGAAGCCGAATGTTCTTGTCTACTACATAGATTCTGGAAAAATTTAGACAAATAAAAACCAGTTTTTACATCAGTCGATGCGGAACCACAGAACGGGAAAAAATTAAAACTATATACTACTATTTCTATTTGATTTTTCATATTTACGATGCTATTATAAATTTATCCACTAAAAATGTATTTTTTGTTTACAAAAATCTTCTGGGTGTTATTTATATATTTCTATTTATATATTTGGTTATATATATCCGTATAAAATAAAAAATGTTGGTTAAAAAATTAAGTAATTTTCGATCTATTGAGATTTTATTTGAATAACTAAATTTACGCTCAAAACTCCTGCTCCCGGTACAATTCCTATTAAATTTCGACCTTAAAGGAAGAGCATTTATTGAAAAAATAAATATCAAAAAGCTCTTACCCTTTCAACTTCGGGTTCCGTGGGACATACTGGAAAAGATTATATTCTTCAGTCATGATTTAAAGAAGCTTTTCAGAAAGAATAATACATTTATTTAACACGACGAAACACTAAAACACGTACATTATACATAGATTATAAGAGAACAACTCAAAAAACGAAATAAAATAAAAAAAATCGTCCTTCTCTTTTCCGTTGCCATTCGGCAAGGGAAAAACTCTCAAAAAATACAAAAGGAAAAAAAACCATGGATCATATTTCGTCTTTCTCTTTTCCACAATTCCTGCGAAATGTACCAGCACACAATGTGTTAAAATAGTGTTAAAAAATAATGAAATAAATATACTTTCGGAAAGTCTTGTGAATTAGTAATTCTTTACCTCGTTGAAAGTTCTGTATTTAATTTAAATGGAAAGTAAAATGTAAATACATTTCGTATACATAATTAAGCAAGTAAGTAATTACCAAATGCTTGGTAAGAATTTAGATCAAAACTGCTCCAATACGCTTGGTAGATAGTGTAGGTTTGATTTGGAGCTCTGTGGTCTACTATTTTGCTAACGAGGGCTAATGAGACAGAGACCTACTGTCTAAAGCCGATTCCGAACGGCTACGAACATCCATTCCAACAGCGGGATTCAAATCCGCGAACTCCGATTCCGAAGAGCAGCGCTCTACCATTCGGCCATCGTTCAACGTGGAACAATGAAACCTTGGTAAAAATGTCAGGCATTATCATCTATTTGCTTATAAGAGGTAGATGGGTTCCTCAACAGATTGACTAAGGGAAAGTTAACACATTGCGTGCAGGTACATTTCGCAGTGTAATTGTACCGGGCTTGGTTTGGTTTGATTTGGAGTGCTACGGTCTAATTTTTGAAACACGAGAGCTAATGAGACCGGGACCTACAGCTTAAAGCCGATTCCGAACGGCTACGAACATTAATGACACAGTGGGATTCGAACCCACGAACTCCGGTTCCAAAGGACAGCACCCTAACCAATCGGCCATAGTTTGGCGGAATTGTACCGAAAGTGGGCGTTTTGTGCGTGAATTTAGTTATTCAGTTAAATCTCAATAGATTGAAAAATATTTAATTTTCTAACCAACTTTTCGTATTTTATATTGAAATATATAAACTAATATATAAATAGAAATATATAAATAACAACCATAAGATTTCTGTAAACAAAAAATATATTTTTAGTGCATAAATTTATAATAGTATCGTAAATATGAAAAATCAAATAGAAATAGTAGTATATAGTTTTAATTTTTCCGAATTATGTTATATATAAACATTTTTACATTATAAAAAATGAAAAAAAGCAATTATAAAACTAATAATGTTTTACAGTGTGGTAACGTTCAAAGCATTTTCCTCTATGAAGAGGTACACGGCAAAACCTGTACTAGTACGTGATCCACGCTCAAGTATCAATCGTCAGAAAACGTACTAGTACGTGTCCCGCATACAATGTGTTAAATAAACATATAGATTACAGTTAAATAAATTGTCATTTGAATAATGAGTTTATTCATACATTTACTGGCATAAATAAAATAATAAAAAAGAATATAAACACATAGATGAACCATTTAACCAATAGGCAGGTAAAGAGATTAATGTTAAGCAAATTGTAGAATTATATATAGATTGATAGAATAGAATATTATCTATGATAATAGAGAGACTGGTAAAGGAAGTCATTCAGTCATTCAGTTATGGATTGTTTAATATATTAATAGATTGCCACCTACAATATAGGTAGATAGTTAGTATGGAAACACTAATACA
Organism: Pardosa pseudoannulata; assembly: GCA_032207245.1. NCBI lineage: Eukaryota > Metazoa > Arthropoda > Arachnida > Araneae > Lycosidae > Pardosa > Pardosa pseudoannulata. Next base: position 38,365,317 of record CM063500.1, read on the forward strand.
TGAATAGATGCATAGAATATATATATATATATATATATATATATATATATATCTATATATCTATATATATATATATTCATATATATATATTCATATATATACATATATATATATATAGATAGAGAGAGAGAGAGAGAGAGGAAGGGAATAATATTGTAATAGGGAATCGTGTAATATAAGAATAACAGCTCTAGGAATAAGACCCTCCCACCCGAAAACAAAAAGTAATAAGGGAAAAAAACCCACAAAGACCCTAAGTGTGGGAAACAAACAAGACCTCTACCAAACACACAGATGTGAACCATCTGTGGGCTATAAAGACGTAATTTTAATCCCCTCTTGATGTTACAGAAGTCGTAAAATCAAACGGGTAAATCCCCCGTGACACTATAGAATCACATAACTTGCGGAAGTTAATCCCCACAAGCCAGCTATCTCTACCGCACAAGATAGCATCCCACGTTATCTGTTCGGATAGACTAAAAACAAAAAGAAAAAATTCAAGGCCCAATGAAGAGGTCCAAGAACGCCCCAAACAGGCCCTCTCAATTTCTAAATGGTCAGCCACAAAAACACACCCCAAATCCCATAGTGTAAGATTTTATATTTTCGATAAAGAGTTCATATTCTGTGCCCAGCCGTCAGTTAGAATAGTTCATATTTTGTATCCAGACATCAGTTAGAATAGTTCATATTCTGTACCCAGCCTTCAGTTAGAATAGTTCATATTCTGTACCCAGCCTTCAGTTAGAATAGTTCATATTATGTACAAAGCCTTCAGTTAGAATAGTTCATATTCTCTACCCAGCCGTCAGTTAGAATAGTTCATATTCTGTACCCAGCCGTCAGTTAGAATAGTTCACATTTTGTACTCAGCTGTCAGTTAGAATAGTTCATATTCTGTATCCAGCAGTCAGAAAAGTTCACATTCTCTCCCCAGTCGTCAGCTCGTCAGTTAGTATGTTCTCGCCCCAGCCGTGAGTTAAACTAGTCATGTCAATTAGACTAGTCATGTCTTTGAGATCAAACATTAGCTAGAATGGTCTCTCATGCAAGCTCAGATATGTTGTTAGATTAGTCTTCCTATAGACCACCCTCAGTATTGAGTCTGTTGAAAACAGTACTTCGCATTTAAGATACCTCATGTACTGAACAATCAAGGATGAATAAAGAATTACTCTGGACGAAAACTAATGTCCCGACTGCTTAATTAAAGACGGACAATCCAGAGATGACATATATGTTAAAAATTTATGCATAAATAGATTTGTTTATTCCTGCAGATACAAATAAACAGATCAGATACATAGAGAAAAGCAGATTAGTGGATTTAGAGGTTTATTGATGGTTCAACAGAATGAAGGTGAGCCGCAGTAGCTCCGTCGGCAAAGGCAACAATCTGGTAATTGAAAGGTTGTGGTTCGGAACCTGAACTGACCTAAGATCCGCCGTGTTCGTTAAAGGTGACTGGGGCACTTAAAATAGGTTCGTGGTCACAATGTCCTCCAAGTTCTCAATCAATACTTCTCGGGGTGACAACCCAAGTCTGTGGGTCTTCTACTTAGTCCCTGCTTCAAAATTACGAGGACCTCCTTGAGTGAAGTCGTTCTTTCACCTTAACGATGCTCATTAAAACGAAAGGCTTGCACCTTGGCCTTAAAACGAGAGCCTGCAGTCTCAATCGTGCTTGATATGACCAAGTGGCATGAGAAACAACAGCAGCAGAATGAAGGTAAAAATGTAAAGAATTTGTCATACAGGTGCATTCTTAAATAGAAAATATAAACATATAAGAAATATAAATATAAGTATACTAGCATATAGCCCGTCATATGACGGGATCAGTAAAATTTTTAATTTTCCATAATTGAAAAGTACTCTGTGAGGCATGTAAAACCAATGGTTTCTTTTTTGGCTGAGAATTATCTGGTACACTATCAATAATTTTTTTATCTTCATACTCTTCTAAAGTCTCCCGATACTATGAATAGAGTTTAGAATCGTGTTGAATTCATTTAGAAAGTTAAAACCAGGTTTTCTTAGCTGCGTCGAAATTATCGTTAAGCTCTTCCCATTTTTTGCCACAGTAATTAATGGAAGTAAAGGAATGAAATTATCATTTCCACTACACCCTGGAGGTAGATAGAATTTGTTGCTAATACCGGTAATAAAATTTTTATTGCAACAAAAAATAATCTATGATTCAATTTCAAATTATCACATATGTACCTGATCTATTATTTAAGTCAAATATAAAGAAAATTATTTACGTCATATCTAATTTTAGTGATAAAACGTATGGAAGTAATGCAGACGATATTTGAATAATTTAAAATAAGAAATGACTAAATGAGACGGTTAAAGGAATTACGTAATAATGCTAGAAACAAATGTTATTTTTACCTATTTATTATGTGATAAATTGATAAAATTTAATGGTGTTCTCTTATCGGGAGAAAATAAAGCTTGAAATAGTGGCATTAAACGCTCGAAAAGGGGTAAGGGGTAGATTTTGAACGTTTTAAAGACGACGGTATTTTTTCTGCGATATGTAGCATATTTATACCAATTTATTTTAGAATTGGATGGATAGTTTAGGTTTGGTTTGGTTTTAGAGTCCTACGGTCTACTTTTTTCAACACGATAGCTAATGAGACCGGGACCTACTGCTTAAAGCCGATTCCGAACGGCCACGAACATCCATGCCATAATGGGATTCGAACTCACGAATTCGGGTTCCGAAGGCCAGCACCCTAACCATTCGGCCATCGTTCGGCGTGTAGCTGAGGAGATAAAATTTACACGCTTTGAATATTGTTAACCATAACTCATCAAGAATAAAATAGGGATGCCTCTATCCATTCCAGGTCCAACCGCTTCATAAATTCGAGGACAGAGGGACAGATAACTTAGGCTATTATTATATAGGGGATATAAAAGTGTACTCCTCTTTAAAAGATATATTTAAATTAAGATTTATGATTCTTAATGAAATATTGAATATTAATTGTCCTCATAAAATAAACTTGTGTTATTAAAATGAAGCACTGAAATAAATAAAACACGTAAAAATATAATTTTTCTGCCAGCTTTAATTTTAGGCTTTAACACACGATTTAACAGCTTGTTCCAATTACTTTTTTACGCATTCTTTTAATTGCGAACATATTACTATCTCCGCAATCAACTCTCGAGGTGGCGTTTAATGAAAACGCATTGCCTCTGAGCATTTTACGTTCTAAAACCTTCCTCTATTATTTAATGTGCAATAATTCCCTAGAAACGAACTTCGTTAATTACGCCCTCTTTTCATGAATAATGTACTCCTGGACATAATAATTTCAGTTATCCCCCCTTTGGTAATATAAGTCTCATATTAACTGTTACCCGCCGCACATTAAAAGCGCAGAGGTTTACTCCTTTTTCTTAATTCAGTCTCCCACCCCTTTTCACTTGACGCTTCTACTGCTTAACGCTTCAATGCCAGAATATGCGTTTTACTGTAGGAAAAAGAATAAATTCTGGAATTAACGGAAGTAATGAGTATTAAACCTTAAATACCTGAAATTTTAAAAACTAATTAAAAAATTGGGGGCTTTCTTTTTTTATACAATAATGAGAAAAATACTGTAAAAAATCATATTTTGTATGCATTTTACTGTTGGAAAAATAATAAATTATGGAATTAAAGGAAGTAATGAGTATTAAACCTTAAATACCTGAAATTTTAAAAACTAATTAAAAAATTGGGGGCTTTCTTTTTTTATACAATAGTGAGAAAAATACTTTAAAAAATCATATTTTGTATGCATTTTACTGTTGGAAAAAGAATAAATTCTGGAATTAACGAAAGTCATGAGTATTAAACCTTAAATACCTGAAATTTTAAAAACTAATTAAAAAATTGGGGGCTTTCTTTTTTTATACAATAGTGAGAAAAATACTTTAAAAAATCATATTTTGTATGCATTTTACTGTTGGAAAAATAATAAATTATGGAATTAACGAAAGTAATGAGTATTAAACCTTAAATACCTGAAATTTTAAAAACTAATTAAAAAATTGGGGGCTTTCTTTTTTTATACAATAATGAGAAAAATACTTTAAAAAATCATATTTTGTATGTATTTTACTGTTGGAAAAATAATAAATTATGGAGAGTCACGTACTAGTACGGGTTAGTGTAACAACATGGTTTGTGTGTACAAAAATAACGGTATATACAGGAAAACGAAGTCAAATGTTTTTTTTACTACATAGATTCTGGAAAAATTTAGACAAATAAAAACCAGTTTTTACATCAGTCGATGCAGAACCACAGAACGGATAAAAATTAAAGATATATACATCTATTTCTATTTGATTTTTCATATTACGATACTATTATAAATTTATGCACTAAAAATATATTTTTTGTTTAAAAAATCTTATGGTTGCTATTTATATATATCTATTTATATATTTGTTTATATATTTCAATATAAAATACGAAAAGTTGCTTAAAAAATGAAATAATTCTCGAAATATTGAGACTTAACTGAATAACTAAATTTACGCTCAAAACTCCTGCTCCCGATACAATTCCTATTAAATTTTGACCTTAAAGGAAGAGCATTTATCGAAAAAATAAATATCAAAAAGCTCTTACCCTTTCAACTTCGGGTTCCGTGGGACGCACTGGAAATATGTATTCTTCAATTACGATTTAAAGATGAAGCCTTTCGTAACGAATAATACATTTATTTAACACGACGAAACACTAAAAAATGAACATTATACATAGATTATAAGAGAACAACTCAAAAAAACGAAATAAAATCAAAAACCATTCTTCTCTTTTCCGTTGCCATTCGGCCAGGGAAAAACTTTCAGAAAAAATACAAAAGGAAAAAACCATGGATCATAGTTCGTCTTTCCCTTTTCCACAATTCCGCTGCGAAATGTACCAGCACACAATGTGTTAAAATAGTGTTAAAAAATAATGAAATAAATATACTTTTGAAAAGTCTTGTGAATTAGTAATTCTTTCCCTCGTTGAAAGTTCTGTATTTAATTTAATTAGAAAGTAAAATGTAAATACATTTCGTATGCATAATTAAACAAGTAAGTAATTACCAAATGCTTGGTAAGAATTTAGATCAAAACTGCTCCAATACGCTTGGTAGATAGTGTAGGTTTGATTTGGAGCTCTGTGGTCTACTATTTTGCTAACGAGGGCTAATGAGACCGGGGCCTATTGTTTAAAGTCGATTCCGAACGGCTACGAACATCCATTCCAACAGCGGTATTCGAACCTGCGAAGTCCGATCCCGAAAAGCAGCGCCCTACCATTCGGCCATCGTTCAACGTGGAACAATGAAACCTTGGTAAAAATGTCAGGCATTATCATCTATTTGCTTATAAGAGGTAGATGGGTTCCTCAACAGATTGACTAAGGGAAAGTTAACACATTGCGTGCAGGTACATTTCGCAGTGTAATTGTACCGGGCTTGGTTTGGTTTGGTTTGATTTGGAGTGCTACGGTCTAATTTTTGAAACACGAGCGTTAATGAGACCGAGACCTACATCTTAAAGCCGATTCGAAACGGCTACAAACATTCATGCCACTGTGGGATTCGAACCCACGAACTCCGGTTCCAAAGGCCAGTACCCTAACCAATCGGCCATATTTCGGTGGAATTGTACCGGAAGCGGGCGTAAATTTAGTTATTCAGTTAAATCTCAATAGATCCAAAATTATTTAAATTTTTAACCAACTTTTCGTATTTTATATTGAAATATATAAACAAATATATAAATATAAATAACAACCATAAGATTTTTGTAAACAAAAAATATATTTTTAGTGGATAAATTTATAATAGTATCGTAAATATGAAAAATCAAATAGAAATAGTAGTATATAGTTTTAATTTTTCCGAATTATGTTATATATAACATTTACATTATAAAAATGAAAAGCAATTATAAAATTAATAATGTTTTACAGTGTGGTAACGTTAAAGCATTTTCCTCTATGAAGAGGTACACAAAATGTACTAGTACGTGATGCGCTCAAGTATCAATCGTCAGAGTCAGTCCCGCATACAATATGTAATAAACAGATTACAGGTAAATAAATTGTCATTTGATAATGATATCATACATTCATTAATAAAAAAAAAGATTACACATAAATTTACAATATGATCATTTAGATTAAATAAAATAAATACATTATCATACATTATGTCATAAATAGTTTGATATATATAGATAAAAATAAAATAAAAAAGAATTTAAAAAATAGAAACAATATATATATAATAGATGACCAATAACATAACAATCATTCATTCAGGATTATGGATAGTTTAATATATATTTATAAATACAATATAGGTAGATAGTTTATGTATAGAATCACTAATACATAAATAGATGCATAGAATATATATATATATATATATATATATATATTTATATATATATATATATATATTATATATATATATCCTATACTATAATACGAGGAATGGTTGTCAAGTCGAAAATCACCCCAGAATTAATAAACTGTAGTAAACTTGGGGATCTGAGGTTTTACGATCACGAGGAATCGATTGACATCGGTTTTGACCCGCTAAGGTCACGTAGTTCGGCGCTACAGATACGGCCGGGTTCGAACCCCGGCGGGCAAACTTTTTCTCATGCGTCCAAACCAAGTGAAAATTGGTACCCTAATGTTTTCGACCACGAGGAATCGATTGGCTGTAGTTCTGACGAATAATAATAATAATAATAAAAGTCTTTATTGATTTGTCTATTCCTTGATATCGGTTTCCATTTTTATTTTCTATCAACTCTAAATATTAAATTAATGTAGCAAAGTATATATAACACATAAACGATATAGTAAAAAAAAATAATGCAAACAAAAATTATGAAAACCAACCACAAAAAAATTAAAAAATAGTGCTTCACTAACGTGCCGAAACAACCTCGCCGTTCAATTTCCAAAGCCACACTAAACACAGAGCATATAACTTATCAAAGTCCGTCGCCGCGTTAGTGCGTCGTCGGCATACCAGGAGGTGCCGCTCTGACGCGCCAATGCGTCGGTGGCAGCGAACATGTTAAGGAACTGATTTCGATTTCAAATCACCGTCAACAAAGTTCGACATTTCAACATTCATCATATTTCAAGCTACATTTTCAACATGCAGAACGCACCTCTACATGAAATGCTTCAAGGAGCCGGAATTTTGGAACAACAAGCGATCAACACAATTATACCCGCAAATGGACAACTAGAAGATACCGTCATTGTCAGAATGCTTCTCCATTCAACACACTTCAATCTTTACACTGCTCACTTTGTACCATTTCTTTAATTGTATAATTTTTTTGTTATCAATTACATTTTATTTTCTATGACTTTTCAAACTTTACCTTTGTATAGAATAGTTCCCTTTCCAAACAACTTTGTTTAGAATAGTTTACAATGGTGCACTTTAACCGGTTATCTTTTCACTAATGGTTTCACAAATTTTCTTATGGCATGTATTGTTTTGATAAATCACAATTGAAAATTTAAATCTTCGAGTTAGCTTCGATACCTGTTTTCTCCGAGCGGAGCTCGGTCACCCGGTACTATATATATATATATATATAGAGAGAGAGAGGAAGGGAATAACATTGCAATAGGTCAATCGTGTAATATAGGAATAAGAGATCTTGGAATAAGCCCCCCCCCTGAAAACGAAAAGTAATAAGGGAAAAAACCCTACAAAGACCCTAAGTGTGGGAAACAAACAAGACCTCCAGGAAACACACAGATGTGAACCATCTGTGGGCTATAAAGACGTAATTTTAATCCCCTCTTGATGTTACAGTAGTCGTAAAATCAAACGGGTAAATCCCCCGTGACACTATAGAGGCACATAACTTGCGAGAATTAATCCCCAAACACCAGCCACCTGTACCGCACAAGATAGCATCCAACGCTATCTGTTCGGATAGACTGTAAACAAAAAGAAAAGTGCAAGGGCCAATGAAGAGATCTAAGAATGCCCCAAACAGACCCTCTCAATTTCTAAATTTTCAGCCTCAAAAACACCCCTAAAAACCCAATAGTGTAAGATTTTATATTTTCGATAAATAGGTCATATTCTGTATACAGCCGTCAGTTAGAATAGTTCATATTTTGTATCCAGACATCAGTTAGAATAGTTCATATTCTGTACCCAGCCTTCAGTTAGAATAGTTCATATTCTGTACCCAGCCTTCAGTTAGAATAGTTCTTATTATGTACAAAGCCTTCAGTTAGAATAGTTCATATTCTGTACCCAGCCGTCAATTAGAATAGTTCATATTCTGTACCCAGCCGTCAGTTAGAATAGTTCATATTTTGTACTCAGCTGTCAGTTAGAATAGTTCATATTCTGTATCCAGCAGTCAGAAAAGTTCACATTCTCTCCCCAGTCGTCAGCTCGTCAGTTAGTATGTTCTCGCCCCAGCCGTGAGTTAAACTAGTCGTGTCAATTAGACTAGTCATGTCTTTGAGATCAGACATTAGTCAGAATGATCTCTCTTTTTAGCTCAGCCATATTGTTAGATCAATCCTGTTATAGACCACCCTCAGTTTTGAGTCTAACTACAACAGTATTTCGTATTTAAGATGCCTCATGTACTGGACGATCAAGGATGAATAAAGAATTACTCTGGACGAAAACTAATGTCCCGACTGCTTAATTAAAGACGGACAATCCAGAGATGACATATATGTTAAAAATTTATGCATAAATAGATTTTTTTTATTCCTGCAGATACAAATAAACAGATCAGATACATAGAGAAAAGCAGATTAGTGGATTTAGAAGTTTATTGATGGTTCAGTGAGCCACAGTAGCTCCGTCGGCAAAAGCAACGGTCTGGTAATTGAAAGGTTGTGGTTCGGAACCTGAACTGACCTAAGATCCACCGTGTTCGTTAAAGGTGACTGTGGCACGCAAAATAGGTTCGTGGTCACAATGTCCTCCAAGTTTTCAATCAATACCTCTGGGGGTGGCAAGCCAAGCCTATGGGTCTTCTGCTTGGTCCCTGCTTCAAAATTACGAGAACCTACTTGAGCGAAGTCATTCTTTCACCTAAATGGTACTCATCAAAACGAAAGGCGTGCACTTTGGCCTTAATCCTCTAAGCGGTTTGCACGTACAATTCCGCCAAACCATTGATGTCTTCAAAGCGGTTGTCACATATAATTTTCGACCTCCAGAAACGCTCTGAAAATAGATGTAATGTACATTTCTGCCAGTGCTTTTAGTGTAGGAGGGTCAGAACTATTGTTTAGGAACTGCACCCCTCTTTGACTGACATTTATTGAAGGATGCCCCCTAGCACTTGAGGCACAAAGACGCTGATACCTTTTCATGGCTTTATAAATATCTAATTCGAAGTATTTCATTTGCGGTAACTGATGTATCTCTAACTGACCACTTAAATATCTTGGATGTCTTACGTAAAAAATATAAATAAGTCTCTCAAAGAATACTTTTATTTGTACTTTTAGAATCCATTATTTCTTATGGGATGATCCTCGAGACTTGACGAGATTTATGTGTTTTAAAAATTACAATCTATAATATCTATTTATATATCTGTTTATAACCGGAAGTAAAAGGACAGTAATGAGAGTTGGTTTCCTGTATTCCATTCTAGTAGACAAAGGGTGAAAAAAATAGAACGTTTTGGCTACTGACACAATAAACCTTTAGCGTATTTTTTGGAACCTTTTTTTACCTGGGTGTGTTCCACTCGGAGGTTAATACGAGAGCCTGCAGTCTCAATTGTGTTTGATTTGACCAAGTGGCATGACTAACAACAACAGCAGAATGAAGGTAAAAATGTAAAGAATTTGTCATATAGGTACATTCTTAAATAGAAAATATAAATGTATGCAAATTATAAATATAAGTATACTAGCATATAGGCCGTCATATGACGGGATCAGTAAAATTTTTAATTTTCCAGAATTGTAAAGTACCCTATGAGGCAGGTAAAAAAATGGTTTGTTTTTTTGCTGAGAATTATCTGGTACACGCTCAATAATTTGTTTATCTTCATACTTCTCTAAAGTCTCTCGATACCATGAATGCAGTTTAGAATCGCGTTGAATTCATTTACAAAGCTAATTCAAAGTTTTCTTAGCTACATCTAAATTATCGTTAAGTTGTTCCCAATTTTTTTTTGCCACAGTAATTAATGGAAGTAAAGGAATGAAATTATCATTTCCACTACACCCTGGAGGTAGATAGAATTTGTTGCTAATACCGGTGATAAAATTTTCATTGCAACAAAAAATAATCGATGATTAAATTTAAAATTATCACATATGTACCTGATCTATTATTTAAGTTAAATATATATGAAAATTATTTACGTCATATCTAATTTCAGTGATAAAATGTATGAAAGTAATGCAGACGATATTTAAACAATTTAAAATAAGAAATGATTAAATGAGACGGTTAAAGGAATGACGTAATAATGCTAGAAACAAATGTTATTTTTACCTATTTATTATGTGATAAATTGATAAAATTTAATGGTGTTCTCTTATCGGGAGAAAATAAAGCTTGAAATAGTGGCATTAAACGCTCGAAAAGGGGTAAGGGGTAGATTTTGAACGTTTTACAGACAATAGTATTTTTGTGCTATATGAAGCATAGTCATACCAATTTATTTTAGAATTGGATGGATAGTTTAGGTTTGGTTTGGTTTTGGAGTGCTACGGTCTACTTTTTTCAACACAAGGGCTAATGAGGCCGGGACCTACTGCTTAAAGCCGATTCCGAACGGCTACGAACATAAATGCCATAGTGGGATTCGAACCCACGAACTCCGTTTCCGAAGGCCAGCACCCTAACCATTCGGCCATCGTTCGGCGTGTAGTTGAGGAGAAGATAAAATTTACTTGCTTTGAATTTTGCTAACCCTAACTCATCAAGAATCCAATATCGATGCCTCTATCCATTCCAGGTCCAACTGCTTCATAAATTTGAGGACAGACGGACAGATATCTTAGGCTAGTATTATAAAAGGGATATAAAAGTGTTCTGCTCTTTAAAAGATATATTTAAATTATGATTTATCATTCTTAAGGGAATATTAAACATTAGTTGTCCTCATAAAAAAACTTATGTAATTAAAATGAACTACTGAAATAAAACACGTAAAAATATAATTTTTCTGCCAGCTTTAATTTTACGTTTTAACACATGATTTAACAGCATGTTCCAATTACTTTTTTGCGCATTTTTTTAATTGCGCACATATTACTCTCTCCGCAATCAACTCTCAAGGTAGCATTCAATGAAAACGCATTGCCTCTGAGCGTTTTACGTTCTAAAACCTTCCTCTATTATTTAATGTGCAATAATTCCCTAGAAACGAAATTCGTTAATTACGCCCTCTTTTCATGAATAATGTACTCCTGGACATATTAATTTCAGTTATCCCCCCTTTGGTAATATATGTCTCATATTAACTGTTACCCGCCGCACATTAAAAGCGCAGAGCTTTACTCCTTTTTCTTAATTCAGTCTCCCACCCCTTTTCACTTGTCGCTTCTACTGCTTAACGCTTCAATGCCAGAATATGCGTTTTACTGTTGGAAAAAGAATAAATTCTGGAATTAACGAAAGTCATGAGTATTAAACCTTAAATACCTGAATTTTTAAAAACTAATTAAAAAATTGGGGGCTTTCTTTTTTTATACAATAATGAGAAAAATACTTTAAAAAATCATATTTTGTATGCATTTTACTGTTGGAAAAATAATAAATTATGGAATTAAAGGAAGTAATGAGTATTAAACCTTAAATACCTGAAATTTTAAAAACTAATTAAAAAATTGGGGGCTTTCTTTTTTTATACAATAATGAGAAAAATACTGTAAAAAATCATATTTTGTATGCATTTTACTGTTGGAAAAATAATAAATTATGGAATTAAAGGAAGTAATGAGTATTAAACCTTAAATACCTGAAATTTTAAAAACTAATTAAAAAATTGGGGGCTTTCTTTTTTTATACAATAGTGAGAAAAATACTTTAAAAAATCATATTTTGTATGTATTTTACTGTTGGAAAATAATAAATTATGGAATTAAAGGAAGTAATGAGTATTAAACCTTAAATACCTGAAATTTTAAAAACTAATTAAAAAATTGGGGGCTTTCTTTTTTTATACAATAATGAGAAAAATACTTTAAAAAATCATATTTTGTATGCATTTTACTGTTGGAAAAATAATAAATTATGGAATTAACGAAAGTAATGAGTATTAAACCTTAAATACCTGAAATTTTAAAAACTAATTAAAAAATTGGGGGCTTTCTTTTTTTATACAATAATGAGAAAAATACTGTAAAAAATCATATTTTGTATGCATTTTACTGTTGGAAAAATAATAAATTATGGAATTAAAGGAAGTAATGAGTATTAAACCTTAAATACCTGAAATTTTAAAAACTAATTAAAAAATTGGGGGCTTTCTTTTTTATACAATAGTGAGAAAAATACTTTAAAAATCATATTTTGTTTTAAATGTAATTTACGGTTTAAAAAATGGTTTGTTGCCAATCTACAGCACTGGGCTTTAACTGAAAAATTAATATTCTTTGATAAAATTTTAAAATATTAAAGACACGTGAATTTTAATAATTATGATAAGGAATTTTCACAAGATATTTTTTAAAGAAATTAATTCTTACTACAAATATAAATTTTACTGCCAAACATTACAAAAACCAATGTGGAATAGAAAATAAATGGTTTATTTTATGATACTTGATGATATGAGTATAAATTATCTACAAAAGACTTTGTCAAAACTTTTGAGAAAATCATAAATTTGACTGTGTATGTTACGGCTAAAGCCCGAAGTTCGGCCAGTTCCTGAATTGGCCGGCCAAATCGCGAAATAGCCAATATCGCTTCACAATGACCGGTCAATGCCCGATCTTTCCTTGATTTCGGGGTTTGGCCAGCCAATACCGGAACTGGCATGGGGCGATCGGCCAAAGTCAGAAGAAAATGGCCATTAGCAAATTTTGGGTGTTTGTATACCGTAATGCTAATGATAAACACATTTAGCTGCCACAGAGGAATTTTCTGACAAATCCGCCCATCTTAGGCGCCTAGGATAGGCCTTTGGAACAAAGGCCAAGGAGTTACGGTGGCCCTAGGTGGGCAGTAGTCTAAAGGGAGAAGTTTTAGTGAGTAAAGATCTCACAGTACCAGAAACCTCCTGGTCTCTTATGAAAATTTCCTCTTCCTTGGAGAAAACAAACAAACAAAAAGATAATCACATTATCTACTGAATTAGTTGTGTTTGAAAAAAGAGGGTTTTCATTCACTTAATTCACTACATTTCAACAATATGTATTTTATTGTCAACATAAGGTATCAGTTCTTCAATATTATTCTAATATTATTTTAGAAGACTAAATTGGGTATGTTCCAAAAAGGCAATATTAGGCATTTAAGGGTTAAGACAGCAGTAAAAAATAATGAGATAAATATAGTTTCCGAAACACTTGAAACACAATCTGTGTGAAATAAGGTAATTTTTTGCTTTATTAAAAACTCCTTATTTAACATTAGTTGTAAACAAAATAGCAATGCATTTTATATGCATAATAAAGCATTTAAAACATTTGCAAATGTTTGGTAAGAATTTAGGGCAACAATATTCCTCTTGGATTAGTCGTAGATAATACATACCCATATGGAAAAAGTAAGACACTATTATCATCTTGTACCTATGAGTTACACTACTGGACAACGCCAGCGCTGGAGACTAACCGAAGGACGAAAGTGATGTCAGTGACCCTCCTTCGACCCCATTGGACAAGAGGGGTTGCTAACGCGGGTCAGTCGACTTTTGACCTGGGAGCAGTGGTCATCGTACTTGTTTGATATATTTGGAGGCTCCTTCAAAGAGAAAGTAGGCCAAGACGGAGTGAACAGCATAACATCATCGGAGGCGGGGAGTTGCTCTACCATTTTCCTTATTATATTGAAACACCATATTAGTCACAGGACAATTGTTTTATTTGCTTCACCATTTCCCTTATCAGATTGAGACGCAACATTATGCCACATAAGAATTGATCTTCATCAAAAATAGTTCTGTAAGTAAAGATTCAGCAAAAGGGTAAGTCTTCGCTCGTTTGTATCTGGTGTCTTGTTCTTCGTATTATCTCAACAAGCCATGTATAAGACATCTATTTGCATATATACACATAGATAGATGGGTTTCTTCATACACTGACTTACAGAATGTTTAATAAACATATAAAGTACACTTAAATATATACTCATTTGTATTAAATGTTTTTTCATGCTATTTATTCATTCTTTCTCTGGTATATTAGTATAAAGAATGTAAATTCATAGATAGATTATTTGAGCAATTGGATGACACACAAATGAGCGTCGAAAAGATAAGGGAATTATATATTGATGGAATACAGATTTAGAAGCTACAATAAAGTGACATGTAAATGAAGTTATTTATTTCTTCACATATAAATTACATGATATACTAATAAACAGATAGCTACAATATAGACAGAAATAGGTAGAGGTATGCTTGGGAATTAAACACTGGGGATTCCTCGTAAGGTTCACCATCTAACCGGAACATGTGCTTCTCACCCCCACAGACCTTGGTCTCAGTAGCAAAGATTGGCACAGTAAGTCCTGGCCTCCTAGGGGCTGTAGCGCGAAGGAATTTCGGTTTTAGTAAAATATAGTTCTGGGGAACTATATTTATGAATAAGTATGTTTCTTTATACATAGAGATACGAATAAATGGATCGAAAATATAAAGACATATTATTAGATTACAAAGCAGATTGATAGTTTCGTAGATTGAAGGTATATATGTGTGTGGGGGCAGGAGAATAGAATACATAAATCTTATAAATAATAAAAATATTATAAATATTGATATATGTAAAAATGTATATAGCGTTACAAAAATATCTTTAGTTTAAGTTTTATAAAAACTCTATAATATTGATAAATCTATGTCACCTTAAAGCCCACTCATGTTAGTAAACTAACTACTGAAATAAAACAAGTAAAAGATGTAATTTTATGCCTGGGATTAATTTCATGTCTTGAAACGTCTTTGAAATGCGTGTTCCTGTTTATGTTTTACACATTCCTTTAATTATGTACAAATAGCTATCTCTGCTAACAACTCTCGTGGTGGCATTTAATGAAAACACATTGCCTCTCAGCGATTTACTCTCTTAAACCAGCAACCATTCTTTAAAGTATAGCATTTCTCTGACAATGAAATTCATTAATTACGGTACTTTTTCATGAATAATGTACTCCTGGGCATATTAATTTCAGTCACTTCCCCTTTTGGTAGTTTATGTCTCATATTAGCTGTCAAACAGAGCACATTAAAAGTGCATGCTTTAATCCTTTTTCATAATTTAGTCCCCTTTCCCTTTTGACTTGTCGCTTACACAGCTTAACATTTTAATACCAGAATAGGCGTTTCACTGTCAGAAAAAAAAAGAAATTCTGAAGCTAACGGAAATAATGATTATTAAAACAACTCTTAAATAATACAAAAATGTAGTTTCGGAAAGTCTTTTCAATTTCTGGAAAATAAAGTAATGATTTACTTTATTGAAAATTCTGTATTTAAAATAAATTGTAAACAAAACAAAAGTACGTTTTGTATGCATAATTAAGCAAGTAAGTTATTTCCAAACTTTTAGTAAGAATTTAGATCAACAATACTGCAGTTATTACTGATGGAAAATAAATTCTCATATTTACAGTGTGAAATGAATTATAACCTGTTTGCATATATACAGATATATAGATGGGTTTCTTGATAGACTGACTGACAAAATGTTTAATAAATATATAGAATACCAGTAAATATATAATCATTTGACTAAAATGTGTTTTTATACTATTTATTCATTTATTCACTGGAATTTTAGTAAAGAGAATATAAATGCATAGATAGATCATTTGAGCATTTCGCTGACGCCCAAATGAGTGCTAAATAGATAAGAGAATTATAGATTGATGGAATACAGATTTAGAAACTACAATAAAATACAAGTAAATGAAATTATTCATTTCTTGACATATAGATCACGTGATATACTAATAATCTAATAGCTACAATATAGACATAAATAGATAGATCCACTGATACATAAATACATACTAGAATATAGATATATGGAAAGTGTATACATAAATAGGGGTTTTTTAGGTATGCAAATACAAATAAATGGATCGGATACACATAGAAAGGCACAGTATTAGATTACAAGGTAAATTGATACTTTGATAGGTTGTAGGTATATATATATATATATATATATATATATATATATATATATATATATATATATATATATATATATATATATATATATATATATGTGTGTGTGTGTGTGTGTGTGTAATCACACAGATAAATCTTAAATGCCAAATATGCAAGTGAAAATATTATAACTATTGATATATATAAAATCTCTTTAAAAGATATCTTTACTTTGAGTATTATAAAAATACTAAAATATTCAAAAATCTAAGTCACCTCAAAGCCAACTCATGTTGGTTAACTAACTACTGAAAGGAAACAAGTAAAATGTGTAATTTTATGCCTGCGAGTAATTTGATGTCTTGAAACATCTTTGAACTGCTTGTTTCAGTTATGTTTTACACATTCCTTTAATTATGTACATATCGCTATCTCTGCTAACAGCTCTCTTGGTAGCATTTAATGAAAACGTATTGCCTCTCAGCGTTTTATTCCATCCGATATTCTTTAAAGTAGAACATTTCTCTGAAAATGAAATTCATTAATTACGGTACATTTTCATGAATAATGTACTCCTGGGCATATTAATTTCAGTCATTTCCCCTTTTGGTGGTTTATGTTTCATATTAACTGTCAAACAGAACACATTAAAAGGGCAGAGCTTTACTCCTTTTTCTTAAGTCAGTCCCCTTTCCCTTTTGACTTGTCGCTTACATAGCTTAACATATCAAAGCCAGAATAGGCGTTTCACTGTTGGAAAAAGGATAAATACTGAAGCTAACGGAAGTAATGAGTATTAAAATAACGGTTAAATAATAACGAAATATAATTTCGGAAAGTCTTTTCTATTTGTTCGAATCAAACTAATTATTTACTTTATTGAAAATTCTGTATTTAATATAAATATTAAACAAAATAATAATACATTTTGTATGTATAATTTACCGAGTAAGTCATTCCCCAACTTTTGGTAAGAATTTAGAGCAACAACTCTACTCTTATTACTGATGAATAATACATTATCATATTTACAGTGTCAAATGCTATTATCATCTGTTTGCATATAAAGAGATAACATATAGAAATAATACCGTTAAATGTATAATCATTTGAATAAAATGTATTTTTATGCTATTTTTTCATTCATTCACTGGAATTTTAGTAAAGAGAATATAAATGCATAGATAGATTATTTAAGCAATTAACTGACACCCAAATGAGTGCTAAATGAATAAGGGAATTATATATAAAGTGAATACACATTTAGATACTACATTAAAATAGAAGTACATAGAGTAATTTATTTCTTGACATATAGATCGTGTGATATAATAATAATCTAATAGCTACAATATAGACATAAATAGATAGACTAACTGATACATAAATACATACTAGAATATAGGTACATATAGATATGTGGAAAATGTACTCAGAAACAGTTTTTTTATGTATGCAGATACAAATAAATGGATGGGATGGATATAGAAAGGCAGAGTATCACATTAAAGGTAATTTGATAGTTCGTGTAAGTGTATTGTAAGTATATATATATATATACATATATATATATGTATATATATATGTATATATATATATATACATATATATATATACATATATATATACATATATGTCTGTAATCAGACAGATAAATCTTAAATTTCAAATATGCAAGTGAAAATATTATAAATATTGATATATGTTTAACGTATAAAGAGGTATACGTTTTTATATATAATTGATATATATATATAAACGTATATCTCTTTAAAAAGATATCTTAACGTTAAGGTTTATAAAAATTCTGGAATATTGAAAAATCTATGTCACCTTAAAGCCAGTTCATGTTGGTAAACTAAGTACTCAAATAAAACAAGTAAATGGTGTAATTTTATACTTGGGATTAATTTTATGTCTTGAAACATCTTTGAACTGCTTGTTGCATTTATGTTTTACGCATTCCTTTAATTATGTACATATCGTTATCTCCGCTAAGAGCTCTCGTGGTGGCATTTAATGAAAACGCATTGCCCTCAGTGCTTTACTCCATCCGCCATTCTTTAAGGTATAACATTTCTCTGAAAACGAAATTCATTAATTACTGTAATTTTTCATAAATAATGTACTCCTGGGCATATTAATTTCAGTCATTTCCCCTTTTGGTGGTTTATTTCTCATATTAGCTGTCAAACAGAGGACATTAAAAGTGCACGCATTACTCCTTTTTCTTAAATGAGTCCCCTTTCCCTTTTGACTTGTCGCTTACATAGCTTAACATATCAAAGCCAGAATAGGCGTTTCACTGTTGGAAAAAGGATAAATACTGAAGCTAACGGAAGTAATGAGTATTAAAATAACGGTTAAATAATAACGAAATATAATTTCGGAAAGTCTTTTCTATTTGTTCGAATCAAACTAATTATTTACTTTATTGAAAATTCTGTATTTACTATAAATTGTAAAAAACAAATAATATTTTGTATGCATAATTAAGCAAGTTAGTCATTTCCAAACTTTTGATAAGAATTTAAAGCAACAACTCTACTCTTATTACTGATGAATAATACATTATCATATTTACAGTGTCAAATGCTATTATCATCTGTTTGCATATATAGAGATAACATATAGAAATAATATCGTTAAATATATAATTATTTGAATAAATGTGCGTTCATGCTATTTATTCATTAATTCTTTGGAATTTTAGTAAAGAGACTATAAATGCACACACATATCATTTCAGCAATTTGCTGACACCCAAATGAGTGCTAAATAGATAAGGGAATTATATATAAAGGAATACACATTTAGATACTACAATAAAATACAATTAAAGGGTGTTATTCATTTCTTGACATATAAATCGTATGATACACTAATAATCTAATAGCTGCAGTATAGACATAAATAGATAGATTCGCTGATACATAAATACATACTAGAACATAGATATGTGGAAAATGTACTCAGAAACAGTTTTTTTATGTATGCAGATACAAATAAATGGATGGGATGGATATAGAAAGGCAGAGTATCACATTAAAGGTAATTTGATAGTTTGATTGATTGTAGATATATATATATATATATGTATATATATATATATATATATATATATATATATATATGTCTATAATTAAACAGATAAATCTTAAATTTCAAATATGCAAGTGAAAATATTATAAATATTAACATATATATATATATATATATATATATATATATATATATAAACGTATATCTCTTGAATAGATATCTTTACTTTAAGTTTTATAAAAATTCTGGAATATTGAAAAAATCTATGTCACCTTAAAGCCAGTTCATGTTGGTAAACTAAGTACTCAAATAAAACAAGTAAATGTTGTACTTTTATGCCTGGGAATAATTTGATGTCTTGAAACATCTGCTAACTGCTTGTTTCAGTTATGTTTTACACATTCCTTTAATTATGTACATATCACTATCTCTGCTAACAGCTCTCGTGGTGGCATTTAATGAAAACGCATTGCCTCTTCAGCGCTTTACTCCATCCGCCATTCTTTAAAGTATAGCATTTCTATGAAAATGAAATTCATTAATTACGGTTCTTTTTCATGAATAATGTACACCTGGGCATATTAATTTCCATCATTTCCTCTTTTGGTGGTTTATGTCTCATATTAATTGCCAAACAGAGCACATTAATAGTGCATGCTTTAATCCTTTTTCTTAATTCAGTCCCCTTTCCATTTTGACTTGTCACTTATACAGCTTAACATATCAATGCCCGAAAGAGAGTTTCACTGTTGGAAAAAGGATAAATACTGAAGCTAACGGAAGTAATGAGTATTAAAATAACGGTTAAATAATAACGAAATATAATTTCGGAAAGTCTTTTCTATTTGTTCGAATCAAACTAATTATTTACTTTATTGAAAATTCTGTATTTACTATAAATTGTAAAAAACAAATAATATTTTGTATGCATAATTAAGCAAGTTAGTCATTTCCAAACTTTTGATAAGAATTTAAAGCAACAACACTACTCTTATTACTAATGGATAATACATTTTCATATTTACAGTGTTAAATGAAATTATCATCTGTTTGCATATATAGAGATAACATATAGAAAGAATATCATTAAATATATAATTATTTGAATAAATGTGTGTTCATGCTATTTATTCATTAATTCACTGGAATTTTAGTAAAGAGACTATAAATGCACACACATATCATTTCAGCAATTTGCTGACACCCAAATGAGTGCTAAATAGATAAGGGAATTATATATAAAGGAATACACATTTAGATACTACAATAAAATACAATTAAAGGGTGTTATTCATTTCTTGACATATAAATCGTATGATACACTAATAATCTAATAGCTGCAGTATAGACATAAATAGATAGATTCACTGATACATAAATACATACTAGAACATAGATATGGGGAAAATGTATGTAGAAATAGGTTTTTTTTATGTATGGAGATACAACGAAATGGATTGGATACATATAGAAAGACAGAGTATTAGATTATAAGGTAATTTGATAGTTCGATAGATTGTAAATGTGTGTGTGTGTGTATATATATATATATATATATATATATATACATATATATATATATATATATATATATATATATATATATATATATATATATACATATATATATTTATATATATACAAACATATATATATATATACATACATATATATATACATATATATACATATATATATGTGTGTGTGTGCGTGTGTGTGTCTGTAATCAGACAGATGAATCTTAAATTTCAAATATGCAAGTGAAAATATTATAAATATTGATATATGTTTAACGTATAAAGAGGTATACGTTTTTATATATAATTGATATATATAAAAACGTATATCTCTTTAAAAGATATCTTAACTTTAAGGTTTATAAAAATTCTGGAATATTGAAAAATCTATGTCACCTTAAAGCCAGTTAATGTTAGTAAACTAAGTACTCAAATAAAACAAGTAAATGATGTAATTTTATGCTTGGGATTAATTTTATGTCTTGAAACATCTTTGAACTGCTTGTTGCATTCATGTTTTACGCATTCCTTTAATTATGTACATATCGTTATCTCCGCTAAGAGCTCTCGTGGTGGCATTTAATGAAAACGCATTGCCCCTCAGCGCTTTATTCCATCCGCCATTCTTTAAAGTATAGCATTTCTCTGAAAATGAAATTCATTAATTACGATACTTTTTCATGAATAATGTACTTCTATGCATATTAATTTCAGACATTTCCCCTTTTGGTGGTTTATGTCTCATATTAGCTGTCAAACAGAGCACATTAAAAGTGCAGAGATTTACTCTTTTTTCTTAAATCAGTCCCATTTCCCTTTTACTTGTAGCTGACACAACTTAACAAATCAATGCCAGAATAGTCGTTTCACTGTCGGAAAAAGAATAAATTCTGAAGCTAACGGAAGTAATAAGTATTAAAATAATTGTTAAATAATAACGAAATATAGTTTTGGGAATTCTTTTCAATTTGTAGGAATTAAACTAATTATTTACTTTATTGAAAATTCTGTATTTAATATAAACTGTAAACTAAAAAATTATTAGATGTCACTCCCATTATAAGTGCAGCGCTTTACTACTTTTTCTTAATTCAATCTCCCTGCCCTTTAGACTTCTATCTTATGCAGCTTAACATATCAATGGCAGAATAATCGTTTCACTGTTGGGAAAAAGATAAATTCTGAAGCTAACGGAAGTAATGAGTATTAAAATAACAGTAAAATAATAACGAAATACATATAGTTTCGGAAGGTATTTTCA
>CM063500.1:38392486-38404986 GCA_032207245.1 Pardosa pseudoannulata
ATTTTCGATTTTAGTGAATAGTAAAAGAATATATCATTAGGAGTACGGAGCAAAAAGAATTTTTTCATTCCCATCATTTTATCATTACTTATTGGTATAATAAGCTTATCATTACTTATGGGTATAGCAATAATAACTTCAAATGCTGTTTATTCAGAAGTAAAATTTTCATGTATTACAAATGTTTAAAGTACTCCGGCGCATTGAAAATGGATCATTGTCTCTGAAATTCCAGTATTATTTACGTTAGAGTTTATAAAATAAAGCCTAGTTGAAACGGGTATGATTTGAAGCATATAATGTATTTTTTGTTTTGGTTTTTGGAGTGCTACGGTCTACTTTTTGCAACACGAGGGCAAATGAGACCGGGACCTACTGCTTAAAGCCGATTCCGAACGGCTACAAACATCCATGCCATAATGGGATTCGAACCCATGAACTCCGGTTCCGAAGGCCAACACCCTAACCATTCGGCCATCGTTCGGCGCATATAATATGTTAGTTATGAATTTTAATTAACCGCTATAGCTGTTTATTCTGCAAAATATGGGTATCATCATCATAATTATTTTTTCCTCTTTGTATTTTCTATAAATGTTTATGGAAACAACTACATTTTTGTAAAGTCTATAAGGTATACTTAAAAAATTTTATAATATTTTATGCAAAATTGATGCGCCTGGAGCATTTTCAATTAAGCTAATTATGAAACAATTAATAATTAATAACTCCAAAACTAATTAATATTTTGCCTTCAAATTTTTAAAATATTTATATATCAATAGTACTAATAACATAGTCAATCTTCAAGGAAATTCATTTAAAAGAAAAAAAGTTTGCTCTAAAGGTCCACTGTCGACTTAAAGCCAACTCCTGTTCGTGAAATAACTACTGAAATAAAAACAAGTGAAAGATGTAATTATATGCCTGGGATTAATTTGACGTCTTAAAACATCTTTGAACAGCGTGTTCTAGTTATACTTTGCACATTTCTGTAATTGCGTACATATCGCTATCTTCGTAAACATCTTTCGCGGTGGCATTTAATGAAAACGAATTGCCTCTGAGCGCTTCACACTTTAAAACCACCCTCCATTCTTCAAAGTGCTTCCTTCGAAATAAAATTCATTAATTGCGCTCCCTTCTCATGAATAATGCACTCGTGGGTATATTAATTTCAGTTATTCCCTCTTTTGGTGATTTATGTCTCATATTAGCTGTTACCCGTCGCCTATTGAAAGTTTACCGCTTTACTCCTTTTTTTGTAATTCAGTCCATCACTCCTTCCCTTCGCTTAACGCTTCAATGCCTGAATATGAGGTTCATCTTTGGAAAGGGGATAAATTCTGATACTAAAGGATAAAATGGGTATTAAAATAACGTCAAAATATTATATGAATATAGTTTCGTGAATATTTTTTAGAATGAATCTAGTTTTATTATTTGTGAAAATTAAAGTAATTATTTGCTTAATTAAGATTGTATGTTTATCAAAACCTGGGGGAAAATAAAAGTGTATTTAGAATGCATACTAGTAACTAACCATTCTCAGGTGTTTAGGAAGAATTTTCAAACGGCAATACAGCTTCTATATTTATGGAGGATAATATACATATCTTTCCCATAATATATGTGAATTAAGTGAATATAATTTCGTGAATATATTTTTAAAATGAATATTGTTTTATCTTTTATATGTGTATATTAAAGTAATTATTTGCTCTGTTAAGATTGTATGTTTAACAAAATCTGGGGGGAAAATAAAAGTGTATTTAGAATGCATAACTAGTAACTAGCCATTCTCACTTGCTTAGGAAACATTTTCAAACGGCAATACAGCTTCTATGTTCATGGGGAATGATATACATGTCAGGTCTAAAAGGGGAGGGGGTTCGGAAAATTAAGCGAGTTGTGAACATTTTAAAAGGAAACTCTTTCGTAATAACAAAATAAATAAAAAAAAAACCACGCTCGCGTAAGCTTTTAAGATCATCCGGTAGAGCGGAAAGATGTTTGATGACTTTGATGATTAAGCGAACCGATAGTCGTCAGTTGCCGCGTAGGCGTATAACTGTCAACACATTCCAAGCTTAGCTCCGCCACAGATAAATGAAAATGGTGCAAGCGACGCCTGAAACGGAAACTCAATATTAAATAAAGAAGTGTTTTTACTAAGAAAGACTAATTACTCCATTCGCCTTAACTCTAGATCACGATATACATATCTTGCCCCATAATGTATATCAATTAAGTGAATATAGTTTAGTGAATATATTTTTTAAATAAGTATAGTTTTATCCTTTATTATTTGTGTAAATTAAAGTAAATAATTGCTCAATTAAGATTGTATGTTTAACAAAAACTGGGGGAAAATAAAAGTGTATTTAGAATGCATACTAGTAACTAGCCATTCTCAAGTGTTTAGGAAGAATTTTAGACCGCCATACAGCTTCTATATTTATTGAGGATGATATACATATCTTCCCCCATAATCTTGATCAATTAAGTTAATATAGTTTCTTGAATATATTTTAAAAATGAGCGTAGTTTTATCTTTTATTATTTATGTAAATTAAAGTAATTATTTACTCTCTGAAGATTGCATATTTAACAAAAACTGCGGGAAATAAAAGTGTATTTTGAAGCATAACTAATAACTAGCCATTCTCTGGTGATGAGAAAGAATTTTTAGACGGTAATACAGCTTCTATATATATGTGGGATGATATACATATCTTCCATAACGTATGCCAATTAAGTGAACATAGTTTCGGAAAAAAAAATTTAAAATGAATATAATTTTATCTTTTATTATTTATGTAAATTAAAGTAATTATTTGCTCAATTAATATTGTATGTTTAACAAAAACTGGTGGGAAATGAAAATGTATTTAGAATGCATACTAGTAACTAGCCATTCTCATGTGTTTAGGAAGAATTTTTAGAAGGCAATACAGATTCTATATTTATGGGAGGTGATATATATATCTTCCCCCCTAATGTATATGAATTTAGTAAATATAGTTCCGTGAATATATTTTTAAAATAAATATAGTTTTATCTTTTATTATTTGTGTATATTGAAGTAATTATTTGCTCAATTAAGATTGTATTTTTAACAAAACCTGGGGAAAAATAAAAGTGTAATTAGAATGCATAACTAGTAACTAGACATTCTCAGGTGTTTAGGAAGAATTTTTAAACGGCAATAGAGCTTCTATATTTATGGGGGATGATATACATATCTTAACCCATAATGTATATCAATTAAGTGAATATAGTTTTGTGAATATATTTATAAAATGAATATAATTTTATCTTTATTATTTGTGTAAATTAAAGTAATTATTTGCTCAATTAAGATTGTATGTTTAACAAAAATTTGGGAAAAATAAAAGTGCATTTAGAATGCATACTAGTAACTAGCCATTCTCAGGTGTTTAGGAAGAATTTTTAGACGGCAATACAGCTTCTATATTTATGGGAGGTGATATATATATATATCTTAATTTGGTTTGATTTGGTTTCCTACGGTTTACTTTTTTGCGGCGAGAGCTAATGAAACCGGGACCTACTGCTTAAGGCCGATTCCGACTGGATTCGATTATCCATGCCATAGTGGTATTCAAATCCCCAAATTCAACTAATCCCCCGTACTTCAAACTAATAACCTACTGTGTTTAATATCAGCTATTATTAATGCACAAGATATAATTTTTGCATTCTTTTTCTTGAAATAAACAGGGTGGATGTTATACATGAGCCAATACATTACTTAATATTACTCATACAATTAAAAAAAGTTTTTAATTCTATTCATTCATACTCCATAATTCTTATTGGACACATTTATAATTATATCCCCTATATAATAATAGCCTAAGTTATCTGTCCATCTGTCCTGGAATTTATGAAGCGATTGGACCTGGAATGGATAGAGGCATACATATTGGATACTCGATAAATTAGGGTTAGCAAAATTCAAAGCGAGCAAAGATTATCTTCTCCTAAACTATCGATCCGATTCTAAAATAAATTGGTATAACTATGCTTCATATCGCAGAGATTATACTGTCTTCTTTAAAACGTTCGAAATCCACCCCGTCCTCCCTTTTCTAACGTTTAATGCCATTATTTCAAGCCCTATTATCCCCGGTTAAGAGCAGGTGATTAAATTTATCAATTTATCAAATAATAAATAGGTAAAAGTAACATTGTTTTCTAGCATTGTGATGTCCTTCCTTTAATCATCTCATCTAATCATTTTTTATTTTAAACTATTTAAACATCGTCTACATTATTTTCATACGTTTTATTACAGAACTTAGGTATTATGTAAATAATTTTCTTTTACGTTTAGCTTAAATAATAGATTAGTTGATATGTGATAATTTTAAATTTAATCATCGATTATTTTGTGTTGCAATGAAAGTTTTATCACCGGTATTAACAACAAATTCTTTTCATAAAAGTCTGGGAGTCTATTTCACGGATATCTAGCGTTTAAGTTATATATCTTTGAAAATTAAGAAGCTTGTTCGCGTGTGTGTTCGTTTTTTATACATAATCACACGGTTGGACTAAATGAATTCAACATGGTTCTAAACTGTTTTCACAGTATCGGGAGATTTTAGAGGAGTATGAAAATAAGCAAATCACTGAACGTGTACCAGATAATTCTCAGACAAAAAAACAAACCATTTTTTTTACTTGCCTCAAAGGGTACTTTACAATTCTGGAAAATTAAAAATTTTACTGACCCGTCATATGACGGGCTATATGCTAGTTATTTAAGATTGTACAGAAGCTGCATTTAAAATACTTTTAAGTATCATGCACAAGAAGTTGTAAAGCATTTAATTCTAAATAATGAGCTTCTATTATCCCAATATTAAATATTTGATATTTTTTAATCTACTCATTACCAAAAGTTTGAAAACATTTCGCTGAATAATTTTATAAAAATCTTTTTATGCCTTTTAGTTTTTTATACTTTCTTTTCTTATCGTTTCTTTTTAAAAAATTTATTTAATTATCGAAAAATTAAATTTTTTATATATTTTATTTTAGGTAAATATTAATTCTGTTTATTGGAGTTTTACCTTTAATTTATATAACGTAAAAAACTAATTACCTTTAAATTCATAGTTATAATTTCATACAGAAAACCAAATAATAAAAGAAAACTTGTTAAAAAATGTGATGTGAAGTAATTTTTAAAGATAATTAAAGATATTTTAGTTTAGTTTATAAATATTACCCTTTCATAACGTGTAAATTGAAAGAATCTTTATAACTTTAATTTATAAGAAAATTGAAAGACTTTTTTTAATTGAAAAGGCAAGATTTGCAGTACTTTTTATTTTGAAATGTTATTCTTGTAACGAATAAAAAAAGTTACTTCTTAGAATCAAGTAGGTGCAAATTAAATAAACGTAAAATTATAATTTCATAGTATATTTAAAAAAAAAATGTTTGCTTTGCTTCATTGTAAAAGTTAGTGTATAAAGTTTACGTAAAAATGTTATATATTTTCAAAAAATTTAATTTTCATTTAAAGCATAAAAATAAATTAATCACGTACTAAAATATCTCCGTGAGTTGTGAAACTTCTTCTGGAGAAGTTTGTATCTCATTAAAGATTAGTCATTAAGAAAATCAAGATCATCGAGTTGTTTCGTAAATATTGAACTTCCAATGAACAACCAATGTAAATTTACATATTCAATAATAGGTGGTTAGGGTAAACATTGGAGAAATTTGAACATCGAGGGAATTTCAATCAAGTTATTAGTTTATCACTTCTTTTGCGGTTGTTGAAAATGTAAATTGAAGTTAACAAAAGAATAACAGTTTTACATAAAGTGAAAATAATGGGAAACAGAAAAACCTCTTATTATAAGAAAATATATTCAAGCTACTTGAACAGTATCATTCGGATTATTAATTATTTTTTAAAATTATACTAGATTTTGGAGGCGGGAAAGGGGTAAACAATGTATATTGTATAACAGGAAAAGTTCTATTATTTAGAAAATGCCGAACGATGGCCGATTGGTTAGGGTGCTGGTTTTCGGTACAGGAGTTCGTGGGTTCGAATGCCACTGTGACATGGATGTTCGTAGCCGTTCGGAATCGACTTTAAGCTGTAGGTCCCGGTCTCATTATCCCGCGTGTTGCAAAAATTAGACTGTAGCACTCTAAACTAAACCGAACTTATTTAAAAAACTTAAATATTTTTTAATGTTAAGCTATCTTTATTCGTTGATTATGTATCATTGAAAAATTCTTAAATAGGGCAGCAATATTTTGAAATAATATTTTTAAATATAATTATTCTTTACAGTTCTGTGATTGAGTAACATTGCTCATTTATTTTTATGAATATATTTTTCAGTTAAACAATATAATGTACGTTTAAAATGGTAGTTTCTAGAAGAAATGTTAATTGCCTTTTCAGTAAAAAATGAATAACATTAATTTTATATACTATTATCACATTATATTGATTTAATTTTAAATCAAAATTATGGTGGGAAAATGCAACATTGTGTTCAATCAAAAAACATTTTAAAAAATGTAATCGTTAAAATTTTAATGGTTTAAAAATTTTCTGTACAATTTTGAATTTTTTTATTTAAATACTATCATATATTTTAAGATAACACCAATTCCTTTCATTTTATCGATTGAAGATTTTTAAATCTGACAGCAAATCGAAAAAAAAGGGAAAAATTTCTCATTACGTACTACATTACGAATTTATTTTTATGGATACATTAAAAATTTTAGTACTTTAAAAGTATATTAGCTTTTGACTGCTGCAAAAGCGGTAAACAATATATATTATATAACAGGAAAACTTCTTTTATTTACAAAACTTAAGTATTTTTGAATGCAAAACTATCTCTATTCGTTAATTATGTATCAATGAAAAAGTCTTAACTATGGCAGCAAATTTTTGTGAAATAATGTTTTTAATTATAATTATTCTTTACAGTTTTCTGATTGCGAACAACATTTCTCATTTATTTTTATGAATATACTCTTCAGTTGAAATTAAACAATATCATGTACCTTTAAAATGGAAATTTCTAAAAAAAATGTTAATTACATTTTCAGTAAATAACGAATAACATTAATTTTATATATATTATATTGATTTAATTTTAAATCAAAATTACGTGAAAAAAATACAACATTGTGTTCAATCAAAAAATTTTTTTTAAATACAATCGTTAAATTTTCAACAGTTTTAAAATGTTCTGTTAGATTTTCAAATTCTTTATTTAAATGTTTCCATTTCTTTTAAGATAACATTAATTTCTTTCAGTAAGAAAAAACATTTATCAATTATAATTTATTTTTAAATTATCTGATTGAGTACGTCATTATTTATTTTATGTATATATTAAAAAATTTTCAATTGAAACAAACAATATATTCTACATTTAATACGAGTGTTTCTAAAACATGTTAATTACATTTCCTGTAAAAAAACGTATAATAATTATTTTATAGTTCATTAATTTTAAAGACATATATTGATTTGGTTTAAAATGAGAATATTATGCATATTTATGTGATAAAATGTACGTCATTGTATTCAATTGAAAAACTTTAGAACAAAATAAAATCATCAAAATTTTAGTATTTTAAAAGTATATTAGCTTTTGGCTGGTGCAAAAGTGGTAAACAATATATATTATATAACAGAAAAACTTCTTTTATTTAGAAAACTTAAGTATTTTTTAATGTTAAGCTATCTTTACTCGTTGATAATGTACCATTAAAAAATTCTTAAATATGGCAGGAAATTTTTATGAAACAATATTTTTAATTATAGTTATTCTTTAAAGTTTTCTGTTTCCACACAAAATTGCTCATTTATTTTTATGAATATATTTTTCAGTTGAAATTAAATATAATGTACCTTTAAAATGTAAATTACTTTTTAAAAATGTTAATTAGCTTTTCAGAAAAAAACGAATAGCATTGATTTTATACATATTATATTGATTTAATTTAAAACCAAAATGACTTGAAAAAAATGCAGCAATGTTTACAATCAAAAAACTTTTTTAAAAAATACAATGGTTAAAATTTCAATAATTTGTTTAAATGTTCTGTTAAACTTCGAAATTTTTAATTTAAATGTTCTCCTTAATTTTAAAATAACATTATTTCCTTTCATTATGTAGATTGAAAAAATTTAAATATGACAGCAAATCGAAAAAAAAGGAAAATTTCAGTTATAGTTTATTTTTCAATTATATGAATGCGTACAACATTACGCATTTATTTTTATGTAAATATTAAAAAAATTTCAATTGAAACAAACAATATATTTTACCTTTAATACGAAAGTTTCTAAAATATGTTAATCCCCTTTCCTGTAAAAAACATATAACATTTATTTTATAGTTCATTAATTTAA
This sequence comes from Pardosa pseudoannulata, assembly GCA_032207245.1. Classification (NCBI taxonomy): domain Eukaryota; kingdom Metazoa; phylum Arthropoda; class Arachnida; order Araneae; family Lycosidae; genus Pardosa; species Pardosa pseudoannulata. Next base: position 38,400,924 of record CM063500.1, read on the forward strand.
AAACATATATTGATTTAGTTTAAAATGAGAATACAATGCATATTTATGTGATAAAATGTACGATATTATATTCAATCGAAAAACTTTCAAACAAAATAAAATCATCAAAATTTTAGTACTTTAAAAGCATATTAGCTTTTGGCTGCTGCAAAAGTGATAAACAATATATATTATATAACAGGAAAACTTCTTTTATTCAGAAAATAAAAGAAATATGTATATAAGAAAACAAATTTATTGCATGAAATTGTAGATAGATAGCTATCTTTTTCAATCTGTAAACCTATACATTAAAAGTATCTGACTTTTTAAAATGTTTAAATATTACTAACTGTTTAGAAATAAAAAAATTTTAAAATATATTTTTATCATACTACAATAGAAAATATATCATTTGTATTAATTAAAATGAGGTCCATAGAATAAAAAGGAAATTTTTTTTTAGGAAAAAATAATTTCTTAATTACAAATTTCAAACTTAATTTTGTGAGTAATAAGGATTTGTATTTATTTTACTCGGTATTTATGGTTTGAGATTTAATTTAAAAAAAGAACTGTTTTATTTGATAAGTTAATATTAGCCATAGAATAGTGAAATTTTGTATATAGGGCATTTAACATCTAGTTTTTAGCATCCTCTTTTTATTTCAATTTGCATGGAAGAATTCCATAGAACGAATTTTAATTTTGCCCATCAGTGTCTAAAACAATTCAGTAATAGAGCAGTACAAAATACTATACATTCATTTGCAGTTGCAACAATGCTTTTTTAAAAAAGTTGAAATAATTCTTTTATAGATCGTTCCTTGTACGTTGTAAAAGAATTATATTTAAATTTTCAGCTTTTAATGAGATATAGGTATATCATCTTATTATAAAGATGAACGCTGTAGGTATCCGATAGACTGACTTGCTAGAACATTCAGATATCACTATATATGCACATATCTCTAATCATATTTTAACCAAACTAACCAATTTAATTATAGTTGTAGTCTAAAATCAATTATTGGCGATTTTATACCTAAAATGACAAGCTTTGACGAAAAGTCTTTCATTTTCTATTAATTCCACATGAACACGAATTTTATTTCTGTTTAGTTCAACTAATCTTTACAACTACTTTACTTAATTTAGTTTCATTAAGAAACATCTTTTAACTTCTATCTTTGATTGTGTGTGTTCCGGATAAATCACGAACATAGCTGAAAAGCAATTCGAGAACATTAAAGTCCCATTTACGTGTCAGATTTGAAAATGTGCGGTTGAGAATTTTTATTAGTTTAAGTTTCTTTTAAAGGAAAACTAACAGCCTCATTAATTCTGAGAATCTATCTAGATGACTATTCTATACCTTTCGGTAATTTAAGTTAGAAATTTAACCAATCTTCTTCTTTAGAAACTTAAACTGAATTTTGGAGAGAATGTACAAACAATAATTCTGATGAAGCATCATTCAAAATAAACATCTATATGTATATTGCTCAACTCCAAAAGATTACCCACAGAATGATGAAATTTTATATATAGGGCTTTTAATATCAAGTTTTTCTCATCCTTATTTTGTTTTAATTTGCATAAAAAAATTCTAGAGAAAGAATTTTAATTTTGCCGGTCAATAGCTACAATAATTCAACAATACAGCAGTACAAGATATCGATACATTCATTTGCAATTGCAACAATGATTTTTTAAAAAAGTTGAAATAATGCTTTTAAAGACCATACCTCGTAAGTTGTAAAGGTATTATATTTAAAATTTCGACTTTTAATAAGATATCGGTATATCATCTTAATATAATGATGAACGCTGTAGGTTTACGCTAGACTAAGGAGCTAGAACATTCAGATATCGCTATATATACACTTATCTCTAATCATATTTTAACCAAACTAACCAATTTAATTATATTCTAAAATTAATCATTTATGATCATATACCTAATTTGACAACCTTTGACTAAAAAACTTTCATTTTCTTTTAATTCTTAGTGAACACAAACTTAATATTTGCTTAGCTCAACTAATCTATATAACTACTTTAGAGAATAAGTTTCATTAAGAAACATCTTTTAACGTCTCTATTTGATTGTGTGTGTTCCGGAATGAATCACGGACATAATGCAAAAGCAATTCTGGAACATTAAAGTCCATTTACGTATCAGAATTGAAATTGTTCAGTTGAGAATTTTTATTAGTGCAAGTTTCTTTTAACGGAAAACTAATAGCCTCTTTGGTTATCAGATTCTATGTATATAACTATTCTATTCCGCGAGTGACTAAAATTTTCATTTAATCAATCTTTTTTCTAATGAGCTTACGATATTAGATACTGATACTTTAGACGATAATCAAGTTAAAACAAGAGAGTAACAAGAGTATGTAAGAGGTTATTACACATACATGTATATCTGTAATCATATTTTAACCAAACTAACCAATTTAATTATAGTTATATTCTAAAATCAATTATTAGCAATTTTATACCTAAAAGGAAAATTTTCGGTGAAAATTATTTGATTTTCTTTTAATACTGCGTGTACACCAACTTAATTTCTGCTTAGATCAACTAATCTATATAACTACTTTACTTAATTTAGTTTCATTAAGAAACATCTTTTAACGTCTATCGGAGCTTGTGTGTGTTCCGGAATGAATCACGGACAGAACGCAAAAGCAATTCGGGAACATTAAAATCCTATTTACGTGTCAGAATTGAAATTGTTCAGTTGAGAAATTTTATTAATTCAAGTTTCTTTTAACGATAAACTAAGAGCCTCTTTAATTCACAGAATCTATGTAGGTTAAATTTCTATTCCCCGAGTGACTACACTTTTCATTTAATCAATCTTTTTTAAAATTTGATTATAAGATATTGATTCTTTGTACGAGAATCTGCTATGGGTGTTACTACAGTTGATACAAGAGAGTAGCAAGAGTATGTAAGAAGTTATTACACATATCTGTATATTTTAACTAAGCTAACCAACTTGTGATAATTGTCATATTCTAAAATCAATTATTGGCGATTTTAAACGTATAATGACAACTTTTGGCGAAGAATCTTTGATTTTCTTTTAATTCTATGAAAACACCAACTTAGTTCTTGTTTAGCTCAACTAATCTTAATACATACTTTACTGAATTTAGTTTCTTTTAGAAACATCTTTTAACGTCTATTTTTGATTGTGTGTGTTCCGGAATGAATCACAGACAGAACGCAAAAGCACATTAAACATTAAAGTCCCATTTACGTGTTAGAATTTGAATTATTAAGTTAAGATTTGTTATTAGTGCAAGTTTCTTTTAACGGAAAACTAACAGCCTCATTAATTCTCAGAATCTATCTAGATGACTATTCTATACCTTTGGGTAAATTAAGTTACCATTTAATCAATCTTTTTCTTCAGATACTTATTCTGAATCTTAAAGAGAATGTGCAAACAATTCTGATGACGTATTATTCAAAATAAACGTCTATATGTATATTGCTCAACTCCAAAATACTAGACCTAGAATGATGAAATTTCGTTTATAGGGCTTTTAATATCTAGTTTTTTGCATCCTCTTTTTATTTCAATTTGCATGCAAAAATTCCAGAAAGCTAATTTTAATTTTGCTGGTCAATAGCTAAAACAATTCAATAATACAGCAGTACAAGTTATCGATGCATTCATTTTAAGTTGCAACAATGCTTTTTCAAAAAGTTGAAATAATGCTTTTAAAGACCATACCTCGTACGTTGTAAAGGTATTTAATTTAAAATTTCGGTTTTAATGAGATATCAGTATATTATCTTTTATAATGATGAATACTCTAGACTGAAGTGCTAGAACATTCAGACATCTCTATAACCCTGAGAGCTCTCATTAGCCCTCGTGTTTCAAAAAGTAGACCGTAGCACTCCAAACCAAACCAAACCAAACTATAACCCTGAGAAAGGAAACTGATTTTAACTTTCCAGAGAACGGGCAAATGATAATGCTGATGATGTAAAATACAATGAAAATTTAAGAAGATATAAAAGAAAGTTATTTGGTGTTTACGTAAGTTTTTTTTTTATA
>CM063500.1:38412486-38427486 GCA_032207245.1 Pardosa pseudoannulata
ATTTCAATTAGTCTTTCAGTATTGGAGACTGGCTTTTTTTCTGCTTGGCTGTTGTAAAAATTTATCTTTTCAATCCGTTGCAAATTAATTATGGTAAATGATTTTAATGAAATCAAAACACTATGTTTCAAGAATTATAATTTGTAATTAACACGGGGAAGTTAGTTCACTACAAACAAAATTTAAAATAATCAAAAATCTATCCGAATTATCGAAAAGAAATCTGAACAGATAATTAAACGCTTTATTTATGTAAAGGTAGATTTATTGTAAATCATTTCTTTTCAACAAACTTAATTAATATCAGGTTGGGGAAAAAGAAATCCATTATTTTTTCGGTAGATGGATGTAGAGATTGATATCTCGTAAAGTATCGATCAAACAATTTCAATTTTTTGTTTGGTCCATTCAATTGTGAATTATAGGGTGTTGAAAATGGAAGTCAACAAAGAGAAAATAAGGTACATTTTACAGGTTTTCTTTGATAAAGGCGAAATTCAAGCCAAGCGGCTGAAATTGTGAATGGTGTTTATGGTGCCGATACTGTAACAGCTAATTAAGTGCAATTTTTGTTTCGTCGATTCCATTCAGGCATTTTTGATGTTAAAGATGCACCTCGCACAGTAAGGCCCTTCCTCTAAAAATTCGATAAAATCACAGAAATAAACAGAAGAGGTGTTGTGTTCCACCAGGACAACGCCAGGCCACCCACGTCTGTAGTGACTCTCCAGAAACTCAAAAGTCGATAAAATCACAGAAATAAACAGAAGAGGTGTTGTGTTCCACCAGGACAACGCCAGGCCACCCACGTCTGTAGTGACTCTCCAGAAACTCAAAAGTCGATAAAATCACAGAAATAAACAGAAGAGGTGTTGTGTTCCACCAGGACAACGCCAGGCCACCCACGTCTGTAGTGACTCTCCAGAAACTCAAAAGTCGATAAAATCACAGAAATAAACAGAAGAGGTGTTGTGTTCCACCAGGACAACGCCAGGCCACCCACGTCTGTAGTGACTCTCCAGAAACTCAAAAGTCGATAAAATCACAGAAATAAACAGAAGAGGTGTTGTGTTCCACCAGGACAACGCCAGGCCACCCACGTCTGTAGTGACTCTCCAGAAACTCAAAAGTCGATAAAATCACAGAAATAAACAGAAGAGGTGCTGTGTTCCACCAGGACAACGCCAGGCCACCCACGTCTGTAGTGACTCTCCAGAAACTCAAAAGTCGATAAAATCACAGAAATAAACAGAAGAGGTGTTGTGTTCCACCAGGACAACGCCAGGCCACCCACGTCTGTAGTGACTCTCCAGAAACTCAAAAGTCGATAAAATCACAGAAATAAACAGAAGAGGTGCTGTGTTCCACCAGGACAACGCTAGGCCACCCACGTCTGTAGTGACTCTCCAGAAACTCAGGGAGCTCGGTTGGGAAGTTTTAATGAATCCACCATATAGTCCGTACGTGGTGCCAAGCGATTACAACCTCTTTCTCGCATTGCAAACCTTCCTGAGTGATAAGAAATTGGAATCAAAAGAAGATTGTGAAAATGGATTACTAGAGTTTTTCGCCAGTAAGGACCAAGACTTCTATGAGAAAGACATCAGGAAGCTACCTTTAAAATGGCAGTAAATTATACAACAAAACGGTGCATATCTGACCCAAATCGGACAATCCAAAACATGTTAAATAAAGTCATTAATTTCACGCAAAAATAATGGATTTCTTTTTCCCCAACCTAATATAAATCAGGAATTTAAGTTGTTGTAATGTACTTACAACCCAAACACCAGAGTTCGTTCTCAAAGGGGAAACACAGTAAAAATATCATACCTTATATTTGAACTAAAACATTTATTATGTACACTAATTTACAGATATTATTTCTCGATTAATACATACAACATTCATTACTCGACATTCATCAATGTCCAACAGTTCATTGCAATTTTTTTTGTTTTGTTTTTATGAGTTATTCCTTAATCAAAAGATTCTGAGACCTAAGGTAATAATTATGAATATTATTAAGTTTACCTCCAGTAATTACAGGGGAGCAGGCTGGGGCTATCAACCGGCTCGATATCGGTGAGGGCGTGCGGGCGTACAGGACGTCGGTGCGGGAGTGCGGACAAGGGATTTCGATGTCCAGCAACTCTCGAATCCCGACTTCGACTCCTTTCCCAACTTTCTTTTCTACCTTTTCACCTCGGTTCAATGCCCCTTTTTTTCTCTGTCCCAATCATTTGTTGGTGAAATTTTCCCACATCTGTATCCCAATCGGGTGTGCAAGTGGGCTCATTAAAATAGCCCCTTTTGTGAAAGTTGACATTATTGCTTAGCCCCTGCCCCCATATCTCACGGCCACATCCCTGACCGTTACACTTGGACCACTCCGTGATCTATAACTGCTCCGCAGGGGTCCCCACTAAAACTCGAAGTCAACAGCTGCCCTTAAATTCTTCTTGGAAATTTAGTCCACAGCTGAGTATGCACGTGCTGACCATTGTGGGAATGTACATCGGAACACAATTAATCAAAACAAAAATAGAAAATATTTAATCAAAATTATATTAACATTTAGTTTGGACCGTGGTAGCTCAGTTGGCAAAAACAACGCTCTCATAACTGTAGGGTTGCGGGTTCGGAGTCCGAGCCGGCCGAAGATCCGTCGTATGCGTTAAAGGGGACTGGGGTATGTAAAATGTGTTCATGGTCACAATATCCAAGTTCCATATTAATGTCTCTGGGAGTGGCAGTCCAAGTCCGTGAGTCTTCTGCTTGGTCCCTGCTTCAAAATTATGAGGACCCACTTGAGCATAAGTCGTACTTTCACCCTTGAAGTGCTCATTAAAACGAAAGGCGCACCCCTTTGCCTTAACCCTTTATATCCTGAATTAATTTACCATCAACTTTCTTACTGCATTTTTGCATCATTAGATCAAATTTAATGGACAATATTCATGGAAAAAAATTAATTTTTACTGTATTTTAGAAGTTAATTTTGCAAGTGGTACTTTCTAGTACCAGCATATATTTTTGACTCTATGATAGAAAATAAATCATTAAAATATGAATAAAACAAATGAAATATTTACCTGCAAAGTATAGAAGTCTCTAAAAAATAATAGTACCAAATAACTGGTAATAAACCACTAAATTTACTCAATTGAACAACACGTGTATCAACTCCACCACAAAAATGACCTTCGAATGCAGCACGACAATTATAAAACGCCTACTATGCGAATAAAAAGGATTCCAGATTGGTGCTGTCATTTCTTTTCTGCTGTAGGAACTGCATCGTTCATGTCCTTGTGAGTACCGTCAGGAAAAACGGCTTTATTAGGAATATATAGGTGCTTGATTGAAGCGGTACTTATAAGTACCGTCAGGATAAAAAGGGTTAATTCAAGTAGCGTATGGCTCAATCGTGCTTGGTTTGACCAAGTGGTATCAGAAACAACAATAATAAAATTTAGTTTGTTGGTAACTAGTTATTTTACATTTAAAAAAAAATTAAAATTATAAAAAACCTGATATAAACACCACATAACTTTCTTTTATATCTTCTTAAATTTTTATTGTACTTTATATCATCATTATCATTTGTCCGTTCTCTTGAAAATTACGGTTAGTTTCGTTTCTCAGGGTTATAGCGATGTCTGAATGTTCTAGCACGTCATTCTAGCGGCAACTTACAGCGTTTATCATTATAATAAGTTGATATACCGATATCTCATTAAAAGATGAAATTTTAAATATAATACCTTTACAACGTACGAGGAATGGTCTTTCAAAGCATTATTTCAACTTTTTAAAAAAAAGCATTGTTGCAACTGCAAATTAATGCATTGATATTTTGTACTAGTGTATTATAGAATTTTTGTAGCCATTGACCAGCAAATCTAAAATTCATTCTATGGAATTTTTTTATCCAAATTGAAATAAACAAAGAATGCGAAAAATTAGATGTTAAAAGCCTTATATACAAAATTTTATTATTCTATGGCTAATCTTTTGGAATTGTGAAAGATACATATAGAGGTTCATTTTGAATGATGCGTAATCAGAATTATTGTTTGCACATTCTTTCCAAGATTCATAGTAAGTTTCTGAAGAAAAATATTGATTAAATGATAACTTAATTTTCCCAAAGGTATGGACTAGTCATGTAGATAAATTCTGAGAATTAAAGAGGCTATTAGTTTTCCGTTTAAAGAAACTTACACTAGTAAAATTTCTCAACTTAACAATTTCAATCCTGACTTCAATGACTTCAATGTTTCCGAATTGCTTCTGCATTTTTGCCGTGATTCATTTCGAAACCCACACAGAAGCTCAGATAGATGTTAAAAGATGTTTCTTAATGAAACTAAATTAAGTGAAGTAGTAATATAGATTAGTTGAGCTAAGAAGTAATTAATTTGGTGTTTACATGAAAATCAGACTTTTCTCCAAAGGTTGCCATTTTAGGTATAAAATCACCAATAATTCATTTTAGAATATAAATTTAATTAAATTGGTTAGTTTGGTTAAGATATGATTACAGATATGTGTGTATGTGTAATAACTTCTTACATACTCTTGTTTTTCTCTTGTTTCAACTGTAGTAACACCCATAGCAGATTATCATATAAAGTATCAATATCTTATATCGTTAGCTAATTAAAAAAAAGATTGATTAAATGAATACTTTAGTCACTCATGGAATAGAATAATGATCTACATACATTCTGAGAATGTAAGATGCTGTTATATTTCCGTTAAAAGAAACTTGCACTAATAAAAATTCACAACTTAACAATTTCAATTCTGACACGTATATGGGACCTTAATGTTCCAGAATCGCTTTGACGTTCTGTCCGTGATTCATTCCGGAACACACACAAGTTCAGATAGACATTAAAAGATATTTCTTAATGAAATTAAGTTATGTAAAGTAGTTATATAAATTAGTTGATCTAATAAGTAATTAAGTTGGTGTTCTCGTGGAATTAAAGAAAATCAAAGACTTTTCGCCAAAAGTTGTCATTTTAGGTATAAAATCGCCAATAATTGATTTTAGAATATATCTGTAATTAAATTGGTTAGTTTGGTTAAAATATGATTACAGAGATACGTGTAGGTGTAATAACTTCTTACATACTCTTGTTACTCTCTAGTTTTAACTGTAGTAACACCCGTAGTAGATTATCGTATAAAATATCAATATCTTATATCGTAAGCTAATTTTAAAAAAGATTGATTAAATGAAAACTGTAGTCATTCGTGAAACAGAATAATGATCTACATAGATTCGGAGAATTAATGAGCCTATTAGTTTTCTGTTAAAAGAAATTTGCACTAATAAAAATTCTCAACTTAACAATTTCAATTCTGGCACGTAAATGGGAATTTAATGTTCCTGAATTGTTTTTGCGTTATGTCCATGATTCATTCCGGAACACACACAAGCTCAGATAGATGTTGAAAGATGTTTCTTAATGAAACTAAATTAAGTAAAGTAGTTATATAGATTAGTTGAGGTAATAAGTAATTAAGGTGGTGTTTAAGTGGAATTAAATGAAAACCAAAGACTTTTCGCCAAAGGTTGTCCTTTTAGGTATAAAATCACTAATAATTGATTTTAGAATATAACTATAAATTAAATTGGTTAGTTTCGTTAAAATATGATTATAGATGTGTGTATGTGTAATAATTTCTAACATACTCTTGTTGTTCTCATGTTTCAACGGTAGTAACACCCATAGCAGATTATCACAAAGTATCATTATCTTATATCGTAAGCTAATTTCTAAAAAGATTGATTAAATGAAAACTTTAGTCACTCGTGGAATGGCACAGTGATTTACATAGATTCTGTGAATTAAAGAGTTTATTAGTTTTCCGTTAAAATTAACTTGCAGTAATAAAAATTCTTAACTTAACAATTTCAAATCTGACACGTAAATGGGACTTTAATGTTCCAGAATCGCTTTTGCGTTCTATCCGTGATTCATTCCGGAACACACACAAGTTCAGATAGACATTAAAAGATGTTTCTTAATGAAACTAAGTTAAGTAAAGTGGTTATTTAGATTAGTTGAGATAAGCAGGGATAAATAGTTGACGTTCTCGTGGAATTAAAAGAAAAATTGCAAAATTTTCTCCAAAGGTTGTCATTTTAGGTTTAAAATCTTCAATAATTGATTATAGAATATAACTATAGTTAAATCGATTAGTTTGGTTCAAATATAATTACAGATATAAGTGTATGTGTAATAACTTCTTACATTTTCTTGTCTCTTGTTTCAACTGTAGTAACATCCATAGCAGATTATCGTATAAAAGTATCAATATCTTGTATCGTAAGCTAATAAAAATAATATTGATTTAATAAAAACTTTGGTCTCTCGTAGTATAGAATAGTGATCTAAAGAGACTCTGAGAATTAAAGAGGCTATTAGTTTTCCGTTTAAAGAAACTTGCACTAGTAAAAATTCTCAACTTAACAATTTCAATCCTGACTTCAATGACTTCAATGTTTCCGAATTGCTTCTGCGTTTTGTCCGTGATTCATTTCGAAACCCACACAGAAGCTCAGATAGATGTTAAAAGATGTTTCTTAATGAAACTAAATTAAGTGAAGTAGTAATATAGATTAGTTGAGCTAAGAAGTAATTAATTTGGTGTTTACATGAAAATCAGACTTTTCTCCAAAGGTTGCCATTTTAGGTATAAAATCACCAATAATTCATTTTAGAATATAAATTTAATTAAATTTTTAGTTTGGTTAAGATATGATTACAGATATGTCTGTATGTGTAATAACTTCTTACATACTCTTGTTTTTCTCTTGTTTCAACTGTAGTAACACCCATAGCAGATTATCGTATAAAGTATCAATATCTTGTATCGTAAGCTAATAAAAAAAATATTGATTTAATGAATACTTTAGTCACTCATGGAATAGAATAATGATCTACATACATTCTGAGAATTTAAGATGCTGTTAGTTTTCCGTTAAAAGAAACTTGCACTAATAAAAATTCACAACTTAACAATTTCAATTCTGAAACGTATATGGGACTTTAATGTTCCAGAATCGCTTTGAAGTTCTGTCCGTGATTCATTTCAAAACACACACAAACTCAGAGAGACATTAAAATATGTTTCTTAATGAAACTAAATTAAGTAAAGTAGTTGTATAGATTAATTGAGCTAAGCAGAAATTAAGTTGCTCACGCGGAATTAAAAGAAATCAAAGAATGTTCGCCGTAGGTTGTCATTTTAGGTATAAAATCGCCAATAGTTAATTTAGACTAACACTATAATTGAGTTGGTTATTTTCGTTAAAATATGATTACAGATATACGTGTATGTATAATAACTTCTTAGGTGCTCTTGTTACTCTCTTGTATCAACTGTAGTAACACCCATAGCTGATTATCGTATAAAGTATCAATATCTTATCGTAAGCTAATTAAAAACAAGATTTATTAAATTAAAACTTTTCTCACTCATAGAATAGAATAGTGATCTACACATATTCTGAGAATTAAAGAGGCTATTAGTTTTCCGTTAAAATACACTTGCACTAATAAAAATGTTCAACTTAACAATTTCATTTCTGACACGTAAATGGGACTTTAATGTTCCCGAATTCTGTCCGTGACTCATTCAAGAACACACATAAACTCAGATAAACGTTAAAAGATGTTTCTTAATGAAACTAAATTAAGTAAAGTAGTTATTTATATTAGTTGAGGTAATAAGTAATTAAATTGGTGTTTAAATGGAATTAAATGAAAACCAAAGATGTTTCGCCAAAAGTTGTCATTTTAGGTATAAAATCGCGAATAATTGATTTTAGAATATAACTATAATTAAATTCGTTAGTTTGGTTAAAATATGAATACAGACATGTGTGTATGTGTAATAACTTCTTACATACTCTTGTTACTCTCTTGTTTCAATTGTAGTAACACCCATAGCAGATTATCGTGCCAAGTATTAATATCTTATATCGTAAGCTAATTAAAAAAGATTGATTTAACGGAAACTTTAGTTAATAGTAGAATATAATAGTGATCTAGGCAGATTCTGGGAATTAAAGAGGCTATTAGTTTTCCGTTTACAGAAACTTGCACAAACAAAAATTCTCAACTTAATAATTCAACGTCTGACCCATAAATGGGACTTTAATGTTCGCGAACATATTTTACGTTCTGTCTGAGGCTCATTCCGGAACACACACAAGCCTAAACAGACGTTAATGGGATGTTTTTTTAACCTCTTTTCATGAGTTATTTTTTTGTGATGCAACTGAATAAGGGGCTCTTTTATAAAACGCATCCTAGGCGACACGGGGTAGTAAGCTTCTTAAGTTCATTTCTTAGATGTCACATATAAAGAGATATTCTAAGAATATTTGTTTAGTTTGAACATGTATGCAAAAGGACGACTAAAGTAGGTATTCCAAATATCAACGTTCTTATGACTGTAACAAATCTGATGTGGATACCGTATGACTTCGTTGCATATGGTGTTCATATACCATATGCAGACATGCCAACTATTCCGGATTCTCCATAGCTGCTCCGGCAAAATGAGAAAATTTGATAACTCCGGAAACTTTTCAGATTTCTTCTTAAAATGACAAAACTCTTGAACAGATAAATCATTATAATTCAGCAATTAAATAAAAAGTTTTGCAAAAAATAAATATTACTATTTTCACACAGTAATGCTGTATGTTAAAAGTTTTCAGTAATGTGCAAAGAAACCAAACTGAATTTAGGTCAAATTTGAGTAGACAAACTCTAGTATCCCTGATGATTAAAAAATGGAAATATTTTAATTAGGGTCAAAGTTGCTGTAAGATTTTGGTTTGGAGCCCTACGGTCTACTTTTTTGCAACACGAGGGTTAATGAGACCGGGACCTACAGCTTAAAGCCGATTCCGAACGGATACGAACATCCATGCCACAGTGGGATTCGAACCCACGAACTCTGGTACCAAAGGCCAGTACCCTAACCAATCGGCCGTCGTTCGGCTAAAGTTGCTGTAAGAAACACTGTTCTGTAAATAAGTTTTTAAAGTTGCTGTAAGAAACACTGTTCTGTAAATAAGTTTTTAAAGTTGCTGTAAGAAACACTGTTCTGTAAATAAGTTTTTAAAGTTGCTGTAAGAAACACTGTTCTGTTAATAAGTTTTTAAAGCTAATAAAGGTACTCAAATTTTTGCATGCATAAATTTTAATTTTCCTTTTAAAATTTACTACTGTGTAAATATTTTAAATTTAATTTTAATTTAGAAACCAATAATATATGTACTTATGTATAATCTGCAATTAGCATGATAAAATTTCAAATCATGCTGTTGCTCCGGACACAAGTGGTTGAATGTTGGCATGTCTACATATGCAAGTTTATGGACTTATTATGACACCCAGCTCTTCCCCTCCTGTTTCGATTTGAATCTAAACTCTATATAAAGATGAATTTCAATATAGTGAATATTAACATTGTGTGTCACAATTTCAAAACGAGTACCCATAAACGGTTAAACTTTAAATTTACAACTCCTATTTGTGTATCTCCTTTTTTGATTGCAAGTTGCATAACTTATAGCATGTCACCCTGTATGTGTTACGCTTCAAGGTTTTATCCTACGTCAACTTGTACCTGTTGTAAAAGCAGCAGTTTAATTTAGGACTCCTTTTCCGGTCAAAGAATACGCGGATTTCTTGTACAATATTTCCAACCGATTAAATGCAATACAGTGCGATTAAATGCGCATAAAATATCAATATCTTATATTGTAAGCTAATTAAAAAAAGATTGATACAATGAAAACTTTAGTCACTCGTGGAATAGAATAGTGATCTACATAGATTCTGAGAATTAAAAAGACTATTAAATTTCCGTTAAAAGAAACTTGCTCTAATAAAAATTCTCAACTTAATTTCAATTCTGACACGTAAATGGGACTTTAATGTTCCCGAATTGTTTCTGCGTTATGTTTATGATTCATTCCGGAACACACACAATCCTAGACAGACGTTGATGGGGTGTTTTTTTAACCTCTTTTCATGAGTTACTTTTTTGTGATGCAACTGAATAACGGACTCTTTTATAAGAAGCATCCTACGAGACACGGGGTAATAAGCTTCTTAAGATCATTTCTTAGATGTCACTTATAAAGAGATATTCTAAGAATATTTGTTTAGTTTGAACATGTAAGCAAAAGGGGAAAAAAGAGGAATAGAGTTCGGTATTCAACTATCAACATTCTTCTAACTGTAACAAATCTGATGTGGATACCGTATGACTTCGTCACATGTGGTGTTCACATACTATATGCAAGGCATGGTCTTATTATCACATTCAGTTCTTCTTCTCCTGTTCCGATTTGAATCTAAACTCTATATAAAGAGGAATTTGAATATAGCGAATATTAACATTGTGTGGCCCCATTCAAACACGAGTAACCGTAAACGGTAAATTTACAACGACTATCTGTGTACTTCCTTTTTTGATTGCAAATTGAATAACTTATCACATGTCACCCTGAATGTGTCTAATAGTCACCCGTGACGTAGGGGATAACGTTATCTATGTTGAGTGGAATGGAGTAGTAGTGTTCCTGTCGTAACCTTTTACGGGCATGAAACCGAAACTATAAGTGTCTGTAGAAAAGAATGGCAGTGGTTAATTTTTTCGAAAGTTTCTAAGAATGGTATGGAAACGACAGGAACATTACTACTCCATTCCACTCAACATAGATAACGTTATCGTAGATAAGATAACGTTATCACCTACGTCACCGGTAACGTCACGGGATCCCTGCTCTCAGTGGGGCAGAATCCCTATTTTCTATCTACTATGGAGATACTATTATCAAGAAATGATATTTTTATGAATATAGATTAAGCCTTTTTTTAAGGTCCGGAATATATATGTTCCCTTAGACATTTTAGATGGGCATATTAGTCACATCAATCTTGAAAACAATTTTATTGCATGGGTGGAACACATATGTCCCGATACACTCCAACGGGTTAAAAGGAGAGACCTAACAGAAGACACCCCATACCCCGTCTTGGCCTGTTACCAACAGAGTATCGTTTGGTAATTTCAAGAACATTGTGATCACAAACCTGTTATACATGCCCAGCTTCCGTAAATGAATCTTTCGCCAGCTCAAGCCTCGAACGCGCATCCCTTCGGGTATGAGATCGATGCCTTAGCCAGCTGAGCTACTACGTCTGCAGTTTTATATACAGATTTCAATCGTGTAGAGCTAATCGCTATTGAGTTATGCGACACACAAATACAATTACATATATACATGTACCAAGTAGATTGATGCAGACGTTCACTTACAAAAGCATCTTTTATTTACAACATAAGATGACACTAAACACACAAATCCTCGTAGGGAAAAAGAACGCAAAACACAGAAATATATTAATTATATTGTTTACATTGCGTTCTTAAAGGAAAAAGCCACGAAAACTGTGTACCAGCCCTTTTATTAACTATTGAAAGGGGTGTGGTCCAGGAATGCTGTCATTCCAGTCTCTTTAATTACTTCTAGTTTATTCTATAATATATAGTACTTCTACAATGCGGGGGGAAATGAATCAACGGAGGTGCAATTCTAAATTCAAGGTGCCAGGAAATGAGTGTTCGCCGCCATTATTATGAAAAATGTTATGTAGAATTTGTCAGTAGGGAATCTAGATTTTCAGAACCAGAAAACATTTAAGTTAGGTTTGCTTTGGTTTGGAGTGCTTCGATCTACTATTTTGCAACACGAGGGCTAATGAGACCGGGACCTATAGCTTAAAGCCAATTCCGAAAGGTTACGAACATCCATGCCATGCCATAGTGGGATTTGAACCCACGAACTCCTGTACCGAAGGCCAGCACCCTAAGCTATAGGCTATTGTCCGGCCATTTAAGTGAGGATTTTACTTTAGTAGAGTTAAATTATTACATACATATGTTAATACATATGTATGTATGTAATTATATTAAACTATATATTATATAACATAGTATAACATGAATGCTGTCATTCCGGTAACCAATCACGTCTCTTTAATTACTTCTAATTCATTTTATAATATATAGTACTTCTACAATGCGGGGTAAAAATGAATCAACGAAGATGTGATTCTAAATTTAAGGTGAAAGGAAATGAGTGTTCTCCGCATTATTATAAAAAATGTTCTTTTGAATTTGTCAGTAGGGAATCTAGATTTTCAGAACCAGAAAACAAAGCTACGTTTGGTTTAGTTTGGTTTGTTTGGTTTGTTTTGGAGTGCTTCGGTCTACTATTTTGCAACACGAGGGCTAATAAGACCGGGACCTACAGCTTAAAGCCGATTTCGAAAGGCTACGAACATTCATTCCATAGTGGGATTCGAACCTATGATCTCCGGTACCGAAGGCCAGCACCCTAAGCAATCGGCCATCGTTCGGCCATTTAAGTAAGGATTTTACTTTAATAGAACTTTGTTATTACATACATATGTTAATACATATGTATGTATGTAATTATATTATATTATGTATTATATAACATAATATAACATTATATAACATATCATTATGTATTATATTAAGTTTTATGCAATCAATCATGTTATGTATATGTATTACACATATAAGTATGAAAACACATACATAATTCGACATACATACTTACAGACATCCCGATAAATCTAGATAAGATGCACTCAGGTTCGGTGAAAATTAATTTTCAAAGTTTCAGAATAAAAGTTTCCTAAACTAAACTAATACTAATCAAAACCAATACACTAAACTAATGAAAATCAATTCAGGTTTGGTCAAAGCAAGTATTTCAGCTGAAATATGAACGCTGAAATTTTTCCCCATTACAATACTGTTTTCACTTCGTTCAAGGAAGTAAAAATGAATACAACAAGTGAAATTTAAAAAAAAAAAACAGGTCCGTAACGAGTGAAAAATTTCTTCTGTTGCCTAAGAAAACTGATCTGCCTCACAAGGGCTGGATGAATGCCAAGCCTAAATGTCATTTATTTATACACTTGGTCGATATTTTGCATGTTGGGTGCTGGGTGTATCCTCTCTTTTAAAGCATTAATGACTAAAGGTTATCCATGTTATCATAAGATCGCCACTGATAAAAGAAATGTTAGGGGAGATCACAAATTATATAGAACAGTGAGTTACGTAACAGAGAGGGCGCTAGTTGACACTTTTAAAGGGACATAGTAACTTTCAAGGCTTCAAATCTTCCTTGTAACTGTCTTATCATAAAGAAAAAGTTCTACTCCTTTTAGAATGAGTTTTGCACAAATATGTTAATGTACTAGTTTTGAAAAGAAATTAGTTTTTCATGTCAAGTATTATATTTTTAAAATACCTTAGAAAATATACACCAGCTAAAAGAATGAAATCTCCTTACATAAAAGATAAGTATTGAAATATGTACATTAGAAACTAAATTTTAATATCAAATTAAAGAAAAATTTACTGTTTGTTATTTCAAGCAGTATATTTTTTAAAATAACATAGAAAAGATACACCAAATGATAAAAAAAAACTGTAAATGTCCTTATCCTCAACATAACTTTTAAAATATTTATATTAGAAACTAAATTTTTGTATTAAATTCAAATAAAATTATCAAAAATTCAACTATTCAATCAACAATTCAATATTCAAATTCAAATTATCATTTTATATAGTACATTTTTTGATAACATAGAAAAGATACACCAAATGATAAAAACAACTGTAAATGTCCTTATCCGCAAGATAACTTTTAAAATATGCATATAAGAAACTAAATTTTTGTACCAAATTGAAGTAAATTTTTGTATAAAATTAAAGAAAAATTCATACTTTGTTGTTTCTAGCAGTATATTTTAAAAAATGACATAGAAAAGATACACCAAATTATAAAAAAAAACTGTAAATATACTTATTCTCAAGATAACTTTTAAAATATTTATATTAGAAACTAAATTTTTGTATCAAATTCAAATAAAATATTTGTTTTATTATTTTATATAGTTCATTTTTAATAACATAGAAAAGACGCACCAAATGATAAAAAAAATATAAACGTCCTTTTACGCAAGATAACTTTTAAAATATGTGTACAAAAAAACTAAATTTTTGTACCAAATTGAAGTAAAATTTTATATAAAATTAAAGAAAAATTCATGCTATGTTGTTTCAAGCAGTATATGTTAAAAAATAACATCGAAAAGATACACCAAATGATAAAAAAATTGTAAATGTCCTTATCAATATTACTCTTAAACTATGTATATTAGAAACTAAATTTTTGTATAAAATTCAAATAAAATATTTGTTTTTTTATGTAGTACAATTTTAATAACATAGAAAAGATACACCAAATAATAAAAAAATTTAAATGTCCTTATCAGCCAGATAACTTTTAAAATATGTATATTAGAAACTAAATTTTTGTACCAAATTCAAGTAAATTTGTCATTTTAAATATTGTATTTTTTAAAATAAAATAGAAAACATACATAAAATAAAACAACAAAATCCCCTTACCTGCGAAATGCGTTTTGAAAGATGTATATTAGAAACCAAATTTTTGTAACAAATTAAAGTAAAATATCTATTTTGTTATTTCATGTAGTATATTTTTTAAGTAACAAAGAAAAGATACACCAAATAAAAAAGAAAAGTTATTTTTTTTCCTGGAAGAAACTTTTGAATAATGTATATATTAGAAACTAAATGTTTTCATCATGCTCAATTAAAATACCTGTTTTGTCATTTCAAGTAGTATATTTTTTTAAATAAAATAGAAACTATACATAAAATGAAAAAAAAATGTCCTTACCCGTAAGATAACTTTTAAAATATGTATATTAGAAATTAAATTTTTGTATCAAATTAAAATAAAAGATATGTTTTGTCATTTTATGTAGTACAACTTTAATAACATACAAAAAATACACCAAAGGATAAAAAAAATGT
>CM063500.1:38432486-38437486 GCA_032207245.1 Pardosa pseudoannulata
CGGTCATCATTCGGCATAGTAACTCGGGAGCGACCTGTGCTGTAACATCTACTCACATTACCATCATGTTTGAATCGTTGCCAAAGCCTGGAGATGACACTCTGGGCGATTCCAAGTTCCTCGGATACTTCCAGCTGGGTACGTCCACATTCCAGTCGTCCGATAATTCTACCACGTAAAAAATCATCCAAATGCTTCCTTTGTGCCATAACTATGCGGTTATTGCACTGAAAGGCTTTTAAAGCGCTTGTGAACAATTTTACTTCTTTGCTACCATTCCTTATATACCCCTTTCATACACTCTCGTCATTGTGACGTACTATCCACGCCATCTGGTGGTTTCCTGCAATTTGCATATTCTTCTTCAAGATGTGTGTGATAATTCTACAGGTGAAATTTTTATTTTAGAGCTCTATTTCTGTGTGATTCTGAATTATCTTTAATTTATGGACATGAGTGTAGAAGCATAGAATAAATTTCATTGGCCCGCAGCAGCCAATCTCTTTTCTCCCTCTCCTAAAGTGAATCTCAAACGCTTAAGCGTGCGATCCTGTACTCTGGACATATCCCTTCTGAGGGGGGGGACATGACTTCAGCTGCATATATTCTATTGGCTCATAAGAACCAACCAAATTCTTCCTAGCTCTTTGCTAGATCCTTTCGGATTTAATGGTTCTATCTTAATTTTAACTAGTATGCTTCTATTCCCTTGACTCTAATGTTTAACCCTCTGAGTGGAACACACCGATTTAAAAAAGTCTCCAAAAATACGCTAAAGGTTTATTTTGACAATGGCCAAAATCGTTCTATGATTTTTTTTACTTCACCCTTTGTTCACTAGAATGGAATACGGGAAACCCACCCTCGTCATTATCTCTTTACTTCCGGTTATAAATAGATATATAAATAGATATTATAGATTGTTAATTTTTAATACACATAAAGCTCGTCAAGTCTCGAAGATCATCCCATAAGAAATGATGGATTCTAAAAGTACAAATAAAAATATTCTTTAAAAGAATTATTTATATTTTTTTACGAAAGTTATCGAAGATATTTAAGTGGCGCAATTAGAGATACATCTGTCACCGCAAACGAAATACTTCGAAATAGAGATTTACAAAGCCATAAAAAGCTATCAGCGTCTTTGTGCCTCAGGGAGTAGGGGTGCATCACTCAATAAATGTCAGTCAAAGAGGGATACAGTTTATAAACAATTGACCTGACCCTCCTACCTCAAACACTGTCAGAAATGTACATTACATCCATTTTCGGAACGTTTTTGGAGGTCGAAAATTGTACGTGACAAATGCTTTGAAGACATCATCGGTTTGGAGGAATTGTACGTGCGAACCGCTTAGAGGGTTAATATAAAAAAATGTTGTTATTATCCTCTTAGTAATCTGTTCATAACCTATTGTGACTATTCTTAATGTGTTTATCATTTTTAGTATTCTGTTAACTTAAACTAAACTTTACTATGTGTTTCTCTTGCCTTCACTGAACTCGTGAACTTTAGTTTATTCTTTAAACTTAAATATTTTTAACTCCTAACTTCATTCGATTCTTGAATATTTTTTAACTCCTAACTTCATTCGATTCTTGAATATTTTTTAACTCCTAACTTCATTCGATTCTTGGTCTTCAATATCGTGTGTAATTTATCAGTTATGTCTCATTCCATGCAATCACAGTACTCTGACTTAGAGGGCTTGGCCCAGGGAAGTCAGATATGAGAGCTCCAGTGCGATGTATACTGTTATAGGGTGAATACTTTTGTGATTACTTTTTATTTCGAATCCCATATCCCAGAATTTTAGTAACAATTGTATAGTGTTAAGCAGTGTTTTAATTAAAGTTAATTTGCTGCTGCGTTTTTCAATAAGAACCCATATCTTGCAGCAATATATAGTTGAGATATCTTACCAGATATGAGATCATCTGTACAGTTGAAATTTACCTAGATTTGACCACACATCTATACAGGCACGAAATAATGACATAATATATGTAACGGAAAAACGATCACTCTAAGAAAATCTGGAGCATTATTTAAGGCATTTCTCCGTAATGTATTCCTTCCAAAACACTCGAGAAGAGACCTCCTACTCCTTACCTAAGAGTATAATTCAATATCCCCTCTCGTTAGGGAGAATAAAGCTTCGCTAAGCTTTCAATCAAAACCTCTAATGAGCCCTATAATGAAGCCTGCTGAGATTCAGGGATTCGGAAATTCTCTTCATTCTGTCTAGATAATGGGTCTTCTTTATGTAATATTATATCCTCTTTCATCTCCATTTGATTGAAGTCATTGTGAGGATTTTTTTTCCTTCGTTTATGATTACTTCCCCGGATATTATATTATGAGAGAAAAAAATGCCTTCAGATGAAGTATTGGATTTTGAAGAAACAGTTAGAGTTTATGACTTCAGTTTGTGGAAATTAATGACCGCAATTCTAGATATACGAGTCACCTTTTTACTTTTATATTGGGTATAAATATTCGTGGTCGCTGGAAATAGGTACTTTTGTAAAAGCCGCGTCATAAATCTAAAAATTTTTAAAGCAAAAAGAAATTGCAAATTGGAGTGATCTTATTATTATTATTTCCTTTTATATTAATAGAGACATATTTTGATACGTAAAATTATGCATATGTATGAATATTTAAATACGTTTGTAGTAATGTGCTTACAATACAAACACCAGTCTTCGTTCTCAAAAGGATAACACAGTAAAATAACGCTATGGAATTAAAGGAAAATACCTAATATTTAAATTAAAACATTTATTATGTACAATATATACAAATTAATACATCACTTGATTAGTTTTTAACATGACCTGCAATTATTTGGTTTTGCTATTCATCAATGCTCCTAAAATAGTATTCCTTATCAAAAGATTATGAGACGCAGGCAATAATTATGAATATTATTAAGCTTACCTCCAGTAATTACAGGGGAGAAGGCTGGGGCTGTCAACAGGCTGGACATCGGTGCGGCCGTTATTTAGCTGGAGGTCTATGCTGGCGTGCCGATCATACGCATGCGGTTCGGGAATCGATTGCTGGCCCGGGCTCTCTGACTTGCTCACATGATCTCGATGTCCAGCCACTCTTGAATCCCGACATCGAGATCCTTTTCCCACTTTCTTTCCACACCTTTGCACCTCGGTTCAACTCCCCTTTTTTTTCTCTTTCCCAATCACTTGTTGGTGAAATTTTCCCACATCTGCACCCTCTTCGGATGTGCAGGTGGGCTCATTAAAATGCCCCCTATGGTGAAAGTTGACATTATTGCTTAGCCCCTGACCCCATATCTCACGGCTACATCCTGCCTGGGCTTGACCGTTACACTTGTGCCACTCCGTGAGCTATAACTCCTCCACAGGGGTCCCCGCTAAAACTCGAAGTCAACAGCTGCCCTTAAATTCTTCTTGGAAATTTACTTCACAGCTGTGTATGCACGTGCTGACCATCGTGGGAAAGTATATCGGTACAACACTATTTATACATAAAGGACGATCAAGCATTGAGAATGTGGCTATAGAGTATAAGCAAATTAGAGTATCGCTGATGCGATTATACAAGTGCCAGTATCAAAACATGGTAATATTGTGACATACGTTTGCTTCCAAACAGTTTGTGGAAAATGCTGAAGCGTTAACAATGGCTACGTTACTACCAAATCCGTCCAAATACAAAGAACTTTCTGTTATCCCTTTTTTGGCTGATGAAAGACAAAAAACCGGTATACATGAAAACAAGAAAGAATCTATGGAGAACGAAACCTGTCAAAAAGCACTGTAGTGGAATAGATACTCAAAGTTCAGTGCTAGTTCATTCAAGACTCAAGTCAGTATCAGAGGCTTTTCACATCCAATACGCCGAACAATGGCTGAATGGTTAGAGCGCAGATCTTCGGTACCGGAGTTCGCGGCTTCGAATCCCTTTGTTCATAGCCTTTCGGAACCGACTTCAAGCAGTAGGTCCAAGTCTCGTTATCTTTCGTGTTTCAAAAAAGTAGACCGTAGTGTTCTAAACTAAACTAAACCAAACCATTCACATACAAACGGATAGTTTGTTGTGTGATTAGGAAAAAACGTCACATATAAATCTTCATTTATTGACGTCAGAACTGTAGATCGACAGAGTTCTGATAGCAATTTTTCTCCTTCAAATGCGACAGACTAGCATATTCCTAGAAAATTAATAGTTAAAAATTCTTCTAATTTGTTAACAGACCACTTGGTCACTCAAAATAGCAAATTCAGTTTTCAGGTTCCAAATTTGCCCAATTAAATCCAGTGACAAACGAACAAAGAGTAAAAATTGCAAGTTAAGATTTTGCTGTTGAGAAAATGAAAAAGATTGCTCTCTTGAATTGAAGTTTTTTCTTTATAACGAAATGGAATAAAAATTGAATAAAATAAATTAGGTGAATTTATGTTACATTTTTAATAAATATAAACTTCTTTATATGATCGAGTGTATATGTAGTAATGCTTAAATCTCATTAGCAATGGCACTGGGTAATATAGAAAATCTTTCATCGTGATATATAACCAGCCATATATCGTGATATATTTAACAATATATCTATACAAGAAATTATATTTTGATAATTTTTAAGCTTGTTTTAGGCTTTATTACAATATATCACTGTACAATATATATCAAATAAAAAAAATTAAAAAAATAGTTTTTCAAAAGTATTTTACTCCGATAGGAATTAATTTTCTATAAAATAACCTAAAATTATTTACCAAGTGTTGTGGAGGAGTAGGAAATATAAACAAGTCAAGCATTTACATTTTAATTTTACTTGCACTTAAGTAATAATATGGAAGGAAATACTAGAATATAGTCTTTATTTTGCAATAATAAATACAAGTAGTTCTGCAGTTTTAGGCAGTTATGAAGTTTTACATTTAGCAATTAATTTCAATTAAGGATTTTTTTCTAAATCTTACTACTCAAATTTACATATAACATCTGC
>CM063500.1:38442486-38447486 GCA_032207245.1 Pardosa pseudoannulata
GCCGAGATAACCTTGTGCTCCAATAAATTTTATTATGCTTTTACATTTTATGATCCCTCCTGTTTCTCTATTAGTTCTGTAGTAAACACTAGGATGGCGTGAAAGATCAAACATTAAGGTAATAGATAACAATATTTATTACTACAACATCTCAAAAATCTTATAAACATGAAATAAATAAGTTCAACTTTAACTGGAAATATTCAACAAACTGTAAAATAAACATTATAAAAAACACAATTGGTGCTTCTGTATAGCAAAATGTGGCAGCTGCTCTTGTTCCGTCACAACCCGGATTCTACGACGCCTTTGAAGAAAGAAACAAATGTCGGATATTCACCTGAGTTCCTCCTCGGTAAGGTAACAAGAGTTGTTTGTTTACAAGTCGGCTGGTGATATCATTACTTCTTCCACCGGCTGGGGGTCAGAGGAAAGACAGGAACAACAGGTAAGCAGAAGAGTGATTAGCGAGAGCGTGCGTTTTTAACTTATCATAAATTGGTGCCTGTTAACCGTGAAGTTTGTTTTATGCAAATTAAACAAAACGTTTGCTGCGCAAAAGATAAAAATTCGCATAAGATATTTAATTTTGAAATTGTGTGACTGAGCCGCCACATAATTAATAGCTACAGTTCTTGTCCTCCCTATATTACTATCTAGCTGAATTAGTCCATGCAACTAACTAATAAACTAACACCCTGGCGCTACTGTCAGTGTTGGGAAGAGACATGTCTAACAAGACGATTCTATAGTCCTCTGTCTTTTGTCTTGTTTCTCCATTTTGCTGTTTTCAAAATTTTTAAGTTTGTCTCCACCTTATCAATCCTTATATTTCATAGTATTCTCTGTTTTGTCTGACCTTGCTATTGTTCCTCGATCATTGTCCCCCATTCTCTCAACATATGCCAGCCATTGTATTCTCTTTGATTTTATGTAATTAGTTAAACCTTTTTCTTTAAACAATTCTTGGATTTCATAGTTATGACGTCTCCTTCCTACATCACCCTCTCTGATAGGTCCAAATATGGCTATCAAGATATTTCTTTCCCACTTTATAAACATCCTCTGCTTTTGAATTAAGGTCCAGGTTACCAACCCATAAATAACTTACTCATATTACAGTTTTAGAAACTAACTGTTTTGTTTCAGGGGTTACCGCTTTTAATCGTATTAATTGTTTAAGTACAAAAGGCAACAATTTCCTATATTTAGCCTATTTATTGCTACTCGATTGATTGTTCAACTTTCATCATAATATCATTATTTTCTGATACAGTCGAACTCGTTTATAATGAGCTCGGATTTAACGAGAACTCGGATTTACCGAGGGAAGCGAGAATATTTTTTTGGATCAATGTTAAGTCTATGGAACAGAAGTCGCTTTTATCGAGCAAGACCGAGTTTTAGCGAGCAATATTTGTCTGTCTTGCATTATTTTTTCTCATCTTTCTAGTCTTCCTGTCTTACCTTTATTTTCTTCTCCGCGGTTTAATACTTTTGTAGGAAAAATTCCTCCAGCATTCCAATGTCAATAGGGAGAATTCACAAATCAGGTGCAATTGAATTTTTCCACCAAATTCTACATCTGTTACCCAGCCTATGGACCAATGAGTCATAAGAAGTTTCAAGTGCCACTTCCGTAAGCAACTGATTTTGACGATTCTGGATTGAAGAGATAGAAGTGGAACAGCATCAAATACCAGTGTCAACGTACTGGAAGCGATACGTTTGATGAACGATGGGAATATGTCACATCAACATTCATCATCAAGTGTTTCCATAAGGCTGGATTGGAGAGTTGTCAAGACGGTGAATCCACTGAGAAAGAAGAGGTTGACAATTTCATACAAACTGCAAATTTGGAAATGACCAAAGAAGAATTTCAAAACTATATATCCATCGAAAACGAACTGATGACCTTAGATGTACCGACCACCGAAGATTTTTCTTTCCGTTTATTATTTCTTTCTTTTAAGACTGTAGCGCAACTAGAAATTTTTCGTTGATTGGGGGGGGGTAAATTGTCATTAAATTAAGAAAAGTATTAAATTAAATTAATTAATGTAATTGAAATTAGTATTAATTAAATTTTAAGTAAACTCAATCATTTGACCTCCCTCCTTCTGGTTGCACGCCTACCTTATGGACCCGTTTATTACGAGCACTCGGATTTGACGAGTAAATGTTACGGTCCCTTTGTGCTCGTTATAAACGAGTTCGACTGTAGAACTAATCAAAAGGATTTAAACTCTTTCAAACTTTATTTTCTCATTTATCTTAAGTTCAGTATCTGTATCAGTTTCTTTACAATCCATATTCATGTATTTAGACTTTTATATTAATATTAATATAATTATTTTATTATATAATTATATTTATATTAATTTCCAAACCAAAAATACTGACTTCTCTGATCAACTCATTAAACAGTTCACTTAGTTCATATATCTTTCTTAATATTTTACGCTCAAATATTTTAAAATTCTTGTTATATTTTGATGTCAAGGTCCAAATCTCGTAATCATATGTCACCCCAGGCCGAATACTTGTTTTATAAATGCTTTATTTAATATCTTTTAGGACTAGTTTTCTTTAGCAAATGTCAATACAATAAATAGCATCTGTTGCTATTTAACATACCAAAATTAATTTCTGAAAAATTATTGAGTCGTTAATGATAGACCCCGTATTCGTAAAACTATTGATAGTTTGGAATCTAAAATCCTCAACCAGAAAATCTCTGCATTCGCAAGCTAATTTAAACTAGTATTTTAATATCATTGTTAATGTTTAATATCATTGTTAATGTACTGCTTTAATACAACTTATTTTTCTGAGAAAGTTAATTTAAACTGTAAAAACTTGATAAAACGTCACCTTCTGTAAGATGGTTTCATTTGCCAGAAGAAATATCGTGCCAGCCTTTGTGCTTTTTAAGAAAATTGTACACTCGATATTCCACTATGTACTTGATGTTTTAAATTCAAGCATCTTCAAGTATTATTGTGCTACTTCGTAAATGTGTCCAGTAGCACTATGTAACTTAGAATAGATCCATAGTAAGCGAAAAGAAAATTCTTGTTCATGGGCACACCTACTACAGTTAGGCTTAATTCTTTATCCGTATTTAGGATGAATAACAGATGACTTAGATCCGATCCCTTATGGTCTTTTGGTAGATACTTGGCTTCCTCTGCTATTTCAGAAGATAAAGTGGAGACTCTACTAGCTGCATAGTAGAGAACAAAGTTACAAACCACGTTATTCACAGATACAGAAAATTTAACTATGCGTGTTAGGACATCAGTGTATAAATTACCATGAACGAAAAAATTGTAAGCATAATAGAAAGAAGAAGAGCTTTTCAGATAGAAAAACATCAAAAGAACTGTTAGTTTGCGATCAGCTTTCAACACAATTTTCTTCACTGAAATAAATCTTTGTAAAAGCTGCTGATAATTTGGTCTGTTTCGCGAAGTCATGCTATTCTTGTAAGATTTTAATATACATTTAAGATGCGAACAAATAGTCACGTAAAATATGCAAAATATATTTATAGGCATATACAGAGTAAACATAGAAAAAGTTTTATACACACTGCATATCATTCTGTTTTCAGATGTTGAAGAAGGTTTGTATCCAAACATAATATTTGTAACACTGCACTTCATTGGTCTGTCAGGCAGAGTTTCTCGAACCCCGAGGAAAATATAAAACGTTACAGTCAACATTATCCAAAAAAGTGTTTTGTTTCCAAACAGTTTGGATTTCTGAGATTTCAAAGTGCTTAAACGCTTTAGCATAGTTAAAAGATTCCAAAATTCCATCATCAGAAAGCATCTGAAAACAGAAGTTACAGTTAAGGAGAACATTTTTGATAGATAAACATCGATAATTGAATTGTAGCCCATAACCAAGGAAGATACTGTGCTCATGATATGCAATAAGGATACAAGAAAACTGATTATGCTCATTAGATTAGAGATCATTTTCTTTTTATTCATTTTTAGATTTGGCAAACCATGGATTAGATTAAACGAGAACAAAATATAGAATAATTTATAATCATACTTCATTGCTTGTATTGAGAACTTCATTATTTTGATACCTAATATTACTATATATTAATATATTCAATTTATTTAAACCATTTCTTTATTTAACTGCTCCATTCTGAGGATTTACTGTATGTTTTAATCAAATACGAAGGATTTTCTGTTAATCTATTTCAGCCCAGCAAAGTTTTCAGGATCCTAATATCTGTAAATTCACAGTACTACATACATAAACGTCTGTATAATCAAACTAACAATTTTACACTAGTATAAGCATGTTATCATATAGCCTTCACATTAGGAATTGCTTGTTGCAGATACTTTTTACATAAATCATTTTCACAAATGTTTTCTCCATCAATCATCGAATGAAAAAGTGAGTAATTGACAAAATGTTCTTATACCTTATATTACCCGCGACAGCATTCACTACCAGATCAACAACAAACAATAAAATTAATTTACCTAATTGTTCTGCCTTCAATAATATTTACTCCCTATTGATCTGCAAGAGTTCAAATACAAATTAAATGTATTAAATACTCGATTTGTTTTCCTTGCTAAGTTCCGATAAATCAATGTGATACTCTAGAAAGCTCTTATTGTCAAAATGCCAACAACAAGGGATGTAAATATTGCACAAAAAATAGCATTTAAATATATTGGTTTCTTCAATTCCATTATTGCTGTCGGTTTGCCTATTTTTACTTTCCAAAACAATTTTTTGCAACTGCATAATAATTTCTATAGAATGCTTAAATTTGTACCATTATTATTAAATCGGGGATTAAATAAAAGTTATCAATACCTGAAGAACAATTCTGAGCTTAAGAAACTAGGCAACTATTTCGTTTTTGTTAGAGTTGTTTAATTAGATATATTCGTTAAGTATCCTTTAACTAGCTATATTTGTTAATACACTGTCTACCAATAAGTATTTAGACA
>CM063500.1:38457486-38459986 GCA_032207245.1 Pardosa pseudoannulata
ATTTTTAGGATAGTTATAATAAGTGTTCAGAAAATGAACAATATGTG
Source organism: Pardosa pseudoannulata (assembly GCA_032207245.1). Classification (NCBI taxonomy): domain Eukaryota; kingdom Metazoa; phylum Arthropoda; class Arachnida; order Araneae; family Lycosidae; genus Pardosa; species Pardosa pseudoannulata. The sequence goes on from CM063500.1 coordinate 38,457,534, forward strand.
GTAGAAAATATTCAAGTTACCCTTCCTGTAAACTCCAGTGGTCCAATGTAGCTCTTGGTCTTGAAACTATGCATCCGTGCTCTATAGCTTTCAAGCATCTGAACTTGTTGCCATTGCAATCCAAGGAATCAGACGACCTGTAGTACATATCCATAATCATGAACAAAGCAACAGCAGAAATAACATTATTCCTCTTAAAGGGACAAAATGAATACATCCAAACCTGTAAATCCAAGCATGTAAGCTCGAAATTCTTGACGTCAAACCAGCAGATTCCAACATTAAGTTGATATAGGAACTTTTAGGGTTAACTGTAAATTTCTCTATTTTGTTTCGTTGATTAGGAGTTATTTGGTTTGCTAATTGTTATACAAGGGAAGAGGAAGCAATGACTAGCAATCACATTCATGTTGTGGATTAGACTTCTTTCAACGAGGAAAGAGATCTGTAGATGAAGTTAGGGCAGATTCCATGCAAGATCTTGTTCGGCATCCGATCTCTTAGAGGGAGGCAATCCACAGAGGACTCGCCGGACTTTATTCTGGAGGCATTTACTTATTTCTTTAGGCTGAAGACGATCAAATCCACCAGTCCACCATCTGGGTGCACACCTGATTGAAGTGGGACAGTCTAATTAATCTCTAAATTAGACAGCTACTCAAAGCTTTGTTATGAGAACGAGCCCAAAACCTTGCAGGCTTTCGAATCTTTTGAAGAGCTGAGGTAGCTTAGTCGGCAAAGGCAACGATCTCGTTACTGGAAGGTTGCGGGTTGAGCTTGATCCAGCCTAAAATCTACAGCGCTCGTTAAAAGTGACTGAGGCACGTAAAATATGTTCGTGGTCACAATGTCCTCCAAGTTCTCAAACAATACCTGTGCGGGGGAGAGCAAGCTAAGCCTATGGTTGTTGTGCTTGGTCCCTGTTTCTAAATTACGAGTACCCACTTGAGCAAAAGCCGGTCTTTCACCCTAGCGATGCTCCTTAAAAGAAAGGCACATTCTTTTGCCTTAATACGGATAGCGTATGACTCAAATTGTACTTGGTTTGTCTAAGTTGCATTAGAAACAACAACAACAACTTTTTTTCGAAAGTTTCTGCGAGTGTTCTAAATTTTCTGTTTGGCTACTATGCACTAATGCTGCAAATTATATTTTGATCTTTTTCGTTCGCAGGTTATAGGGGAGAATTCTAGTGAACTGCAAGTACTCCGTAAAAACTAAAGCCTCTACCTTGCCCTGGACCTGATTGAAGTTATTGAAATAAAAATTTATTTTCTAGATTTACCTTGCCTTGGACCTGATTGAAGTTATTGAAATAAAAATTTATTTTCAAGATTTACCTTTCCCTGGACCTGATTGAAGTTATTGAAATAAAAATTTATTTTGAAGATTTACGTTGCCCTGAGACCGGACCTGATTGAAGCCGATTATTGAAATAAAAATTTATTTTCAAGATTTACCCTGCCCTGGACCTGATTGAAGTTATTGAAATAAAAATTTATTTTCAAGATTTACCTTGCCCTGGACCTGATTGAAGTTATTGAAATAAAAATTTATTTTCAAGATTTACCTTGCCCTGGACCTGATTGAAGTTATTGAAATAAAAATTTATTTTCAAGATTTACCTTGCCCTGGACCTGATTGAAGTTATTGAAATAAAAATTTATTTTCAAGATTTACCTTGCCCTGAACCTGATTGAAGTTACTGAAATAAAAATTTATTTTCAAAATTTAGTTTTCTAGAAACTAATTAATTTTTAATTGAAATATCATAAAAAATTTTAATTACATATTTCTTTTAAAAAAATGCTTCTATAGCTTTATATTAATAATTTATTTATTCATTAATGAAGTTACTATAATAAAACTATACCTCATTTTCAAAAAATTTAATTTTGTAGAGACTGACAGTCAGTTAAATATTATTATAAAAATGATTAAACTTACAGAATCTGTTTTAAATACTTTTGCTTACTACTGTATATCAATATAGACAAAATTTAGCTTAAAGCCTTGTTTATGTATATAAAGAAGTTAATTTTAAAAAGTTTTATAGAACGAACCAACGCAAAGAAAAGAAAGAAAGAAGATTTAAGTTTTATTTCCGATTGAAAAACATTCGTCTTCATCTGTAGCATCGTGGAGAGACGGTCGTTAGAGAGAAAATAAAATACTTGGAAAAGTATGTAATGATTTTTGCTTCGGAAAATTCTCATATTATCTAACATCTTCTCGTGAATGCATTTCCTGTTTCTTCCCTCTTTAAGCTACAGCGAAAAAAAATCTTCAGAAGAAATGCTAGGAAATGACATTTCTTCTTTTCAGTTTTATATTTCTCAACTTTTTGTTTTTTCGTTTAGTTTATGTAATATCCGACGAGACACGCTCGTCTATTTTTCATGGAAATATCTTTAAAATATGATTTCCTCCGTAAGTGATTAGTATTTAAGAGA
>CM063500.1:38464986-38467486 GCA_032207245.1 Pardosa pseudoannulata
TATCTCATTCGATTTCTACACCACCACCACCAAACTATAGTTTACTGTTGAAGCAAAATCTGCAGTCCGTCGTTCTAAGCAGTGTGAAGACTCCCCTTTGTTCAGAGCACTCGCCAAATCAGCTGATCGGAAATCCCACCTGTTGACCAGTTTAGAATAGCGTGGCTTCGGAGAGTCTGGGATGTTGACAGTTGAATTGAATAGGCGTCACGCCCCTGATAGGTCACGGTAATGATTCCTCCGGAATTCCGGAATCGGGACAGCTAACGGATAAGAATTCAACTACAAAAACTAGCTGTAACCTTAGCTGGCATTCTCAGGTAACTGGAATCGTAACTGACCAAAAAAAACGGTTGGCGGGACCGTAACTGACCCCTAGGTATAAAAAGCCTAGAATTTTGAGACGGGCTTTTCGACATTTTTTTACGTAGGTGCTTTTACTTCATGGAGGCCGGAACCAGCTTTTTAGTGATTGCGTTCGAGAGACTGGTAAAGTCCCATCATATAAGGAGCTGCAGGGTCTCGAATACCGAACGGGGGATAGATTGGGTTGCATTGCACCCTTGAAGAGCCTTCCAATTTGTGAGATTGTTTAATCTTTTATTTTTCCGACTGTCATCGTGGTAACAATTCAGTGCCAGCCGAAAATCCTCTACATTTCCACTTGTTTTGGGGTGAAATTAGAATCTCGTTGTCTATTGTGATGAGGCGATTTAAATCAGTAATATAATGGATTAATTAATACGAGAAGTAAAATGCTTGGGATCCAAATCTGACTTCATCACATCCTTTGTAAAGGGGAGAGAACAATAAAAATTATTTCAACGGTTTTCGTCTTATGCGGCATTCTTGGACGGGGTTCTGATCCCAGTCCCAGATTAGAATCACGTCTCCGTACATAACACTAAATAAGAATGTACCTTTGTGGATTTATTTATGAGTCCTTAAGGGACAGTGCCCAGTTTTAAGGAGCAAGGTTTTCCCAAGTTTGCGGTTTCAAGGCGGGGAAAAGGAGACCAATAGATTTATAGATCTCTCCTGATTGGACGAAAAGAAGTAAGAAAGGACAGAGATGAAAATAATATAAAATAAGAAAGAAAAGGGGGTGTTCGAGAGTGGAGTCGAATCGAGGAGAGCAGAGAGGTCAGAAGTCGGAGGAGACGATTGTGGCAATGAGACTTCGGGAGTCCAAGGAGAATAGCCTTGAGTTCGACAGAGACTCCGGAAACGTTTGGAACATCTAGCGACTACCAGCAGTTTCCTGCGTCAAATATTACGGCCGCACCTAAAATAATCAGAAGGAAGCCCCTGACCAGATCGACGGAAGATCCACACGTACCCAATACTGATTATCTCTCAACCAGCAGTGTTCCTGGCACACCATATTAACTCACAAAGGTACCCCTTTTTACATATATTTGAAATTGAGATTAGGTCCTCTCTGTGATATATATATATATATATATATATATATATATATATATATATATATATATATATATATATATTTACCTAATGGTTGGAAAAATTATTGTCAGACATAAATTCGTGTGGCACCTAATTTGAAAGTGTTGATAAAGTAAATTTTATGAAAATAGAATCAGATTGTGTGTATATAGATATATATAGGTATAAAATATATTCTGATTCTGATTCTGATAGATAGATTATATATTCTGATTCTTTAGATGTATATATATATAGATATATATATCATTATAATAAATTTACTTTCTTTATTTTAAGCTGATTTCAGTTTACTTTTAATTTAACTTTTTAGTTTATTTTCTTATTTTTAAGTCTGTACTCTCTCAGAACCTGTGATTGAATTTAGTACTTAAATATTTTACACAACGCAACCAAATAATACTTAGTCTTTGTAATTCGTGTTAATAAAATTGATCTTTTCCTGCCAGTTTATAACTACGGTTTAAGACAGAAACGAAACTTAAATTAATTTTTAAAATCATTCTACGATGTGAGTCTGAATTTATAATAATTCTGACAGTTTGCAATTAAAATTTACGGTTTAAACCAAAATTTAAGACAGTTTTACTGAAAATTAACTTTCTTATTCAGCTTCATATCTAAGATTTGCGTCTGAACCAAAATTTTAATTCGTGTTAATAAAATTTATCTTTTCCTAGCAGTTTATAACTAAGGTTTGTGACAGAAACGAAACTTAAATTCATTTTAAAGTCGGTATCAATCATTCTACGATGTGAGTCGGAATTTATTGGATATCCCCTCCCCCTCCGCCAATAAACAACGCACTAAGAGAGAATCTGAAGAATGTAATGATTGTGAATACTTCAACTTTAGAACAACACGGAGAAGGGAATTTTCGCCTAGAACGTGAGACTTCCATCATATTTATTAGGGAGAATTTAAATTAAAGTCTCCCATCGCTTTGCTATGTTTATTCAGCCGGAATTCTTAGTGAAAGCAATTCGGTTTTCACTTGTTTGGAATGAGAAGCTTTAAGCGACAACTCGCCGGT